>CM026401.1:20954263-21201126 GCA_014843695.1 Archivesica marissinica
TACTCTGTAATACTAGCAGTTATATGTATGTATATACTCTGTTATACTAGCAGCTATAGGTAGGTATATACTATGTTATAATAGCCAGTTATAGGTAGGTATATACTATGTTATACTAGCAGTTATAAGTAGGTATAAACTCTGTTATACTAGCAGATATAGGTAGGTATATACTCTGTTATACTAGCAATTATAGGTAGGTATATACTCTGTTATGCAAGCTGTTATATGTAGGTATAGAGTATGTTATACTAGCAGTTATAAGTAGGTATATACGCTGTCATACTAGCAGATATAGGTAGGAATATAATGTTATACTAGCAGTTATAGGTAGGTATAGACTATGTTATACTAGCAGTTATAGGTAGGTATAGACAATGTTATACTAGCGGTTATAGGTAGGTATATACTATGTTATACTAGCAGTTATAGGTAGGTATATACTATGTTATACTAGCAGTTATAAGTAGGTATAGACTATGTTATACTAGCAGTTATAAGTAGGTATATACTATGTCATACTAGCAGTTATAGGTAGGTATATACTATGTTATACTAACAGTTATATAGGTACGATTATGCTATACTAGCAGTTATAGATAGGTATATACTATGTTATACTAGAAGTTATAGGTAGGTATAGATCATGTTATACTAGCAGTTATAGGTAGGTATATACTCTGTTACACTAACAGTTAATAGGTAGGTATATACTATGTTACTAGAGTATAGGTAGGTATATAACTTGTGTACTAGCAGTTATAGGTAGGTATATACTCTGTTATACTAGCAGTATAGGGAGGTATATATTAGTATATTAATAGTTATAGGTAGTTAGTGTATGTTATACTAGCGTTATAAGTAGGTATTTACGCAGCTCCTTAGCAGGTTATAGGTAGGTATATTACTCTGCTATACTAGCAGTTATAGGTAGGTATAGAGTATGTTATACTAGCAGTTATAAATAGTTATATACTCTGTCATACTAGCAGTTATAGGTAGGTATATACTCTGTTATACAAGCTGTTATAGGTAGGTATAGACTATGTTATACTAGCAGTTATAGGTAGGTATAAACTATGTTACACTAGCAGTTATAGGTAGCTATATAATCTGTTATACTAGCAGTTATATGTAGATATATACTATGTTATACTAGCAGTTATATGTAGGTATAGAGTATGTTATACTAGCAGTTATAAGTAGTTATATACTCTGTCGTACTAGCAGTTATAGGTAGGTATAGACTATGTTACCCTAGCAGTTATAGGTAGCTATATACTCTGTTATACTAGCAGTTATATGTAGGTTAGAGACTCTGTTATACTAGCAGATATAGGTAGCTATATACTCTGTTACACTAGCAGTTTTAAGTAGGTATAGACTATGTTATACCAGCGTTGATGTATGTATATACTATGTTATACTAGCAGTTATAGGTAGGTATATACTCTGTTATACTAGCAGTAATAGGTAGGTATAGACTATGTTATACTAGCAGTTATAAGTATGTATATACTCTGTCATACTAGCAGATATAGGTAGCTATATACTCTGTTATACTAGCAGTTATAGATATGTATAGACTATGTCATACTAGCAGTTATAGGTAGGTATAGACTATGTTATACTAGCAGTTATAGGTAGGTATATTCTATGTTATACTAGCGGTTATAGGTAAGTATATACTATGTTATACTAGCAGTTATAGGTAGGTATAGACTATGTTATACCAGCAATTATAGGTAGGTATATACTCAGCTATACTAGCAGTTATATAGCAGTTATAGGTAGGCATATAGTCTTCTATACTAGTAGTTATAGGTAGGTATTGACTATGTTATACTAGCAGCTATATATAAGTATAGACTCTGTTATACTAGCAGATATAGGTAGCTATATACTCTGTTACACTAGCAGTTATAGGTAGGTATAGACTAAGTTATACTAGCGGTTAGATGTATGTATATACTCTGTTGTACCAGCTGTTATAGGTAGGTATATACTCTGTTATACTAGGAGTTATAGGTAGGTATAGACTATGTTATACTAGTAGTTATATGTAGATATAGACTATATTATACTAGCAGTAATAGGTAGGTATATACTCTGTTATAATAGCGGTTATAGGTGGTATTGAGTCTGTTATACTAGCAGATATAGGTAGCTATATACTCTGTTATACTAGCAGTTATATGTAGGTATATACTATGTTATACTAGCTGTTATAGGTAGGAATAGACTCTGTTATAATAGCGGTTATAGGTAGGTATTGAGTCTGTTATACTAGCAGATATAAGTAGTTATATACTCTGTTATACTAGCGGCTATAGGTAGGTATTGACTCTGTTATACTAACAGATATAGGTAGCTATATACTCGTGTTACACTAGCAGTTATATGTAGGTATAGAGTATGTTATACTAGCAGTTATAAGTAGGTATATACTCTGTCATACTAGCAGATATAGGTAGGAATATAATGTTATACTAGCAGTAATAGGTAGGTATAAACTATGTTATACTAGCAGTTATAGGTAGGTATAGACTATGTTATAATAGCGGTTATAGGTAGGTATATTCTATGTTATACTAGCAGTTATAGGTAGATATAGACTATGTTATACTAGCTGTTATAGTTAGGTATATACTCTGTTATACTAGCAGTTATAGGTAGGTATATACTCTGTTATACTAGCAGTTATTGGTAGGTATAGACTATGTTATACTAGCAGTTATATGTAGGTATAGACTATGCTATACTAGCAGTTATAGCTAGGTATATACTATGTTATACTAGAAGTTATAGGTAGGTATAGATTATGTTATACTAGCAGTTATAGGTAGGTATATACTCTGTTACACTAACAGTAATAGGTAGGTATATACTATGTTATACTAGGAGTTATAGGTAGGTATATACTCTGTTGTACTAGCAGTTATAGGTAGGTATATACTCTGTTATACTAGCAGTTATAGGTAGGTATATATTCTGTTATATTACTAGTTATAGGTAGGTATAGTGTATGTTATACTAGCAGTTATAAGTAGGTATTTACGCAGTCATACTAGCAGTCATAGGTAGGTATATACTCTGTTATACTAGCAGTTATAGGTAGGTATAGAGTATGTTATACTAGCAGTTATAAATAGTTATATACTCTGTCATACTAGCAGTTATAGGTAGGTATATACTCTGTTATACAAGCTGTTATAGGTAGGTATAGACTATGTTATACTAGCAGTTATAGGTAGGTATAAACTATGTTACACTAGCAGTTATAGGTAGCTATATAATCTGTTATACTAGCAGTTATATGTAGATATATACTATGTTATACTAGCAGTTATATGTAGGTATAGAGTATGTTATACTAGCAGTTATAAGTAGTTATATACTCTGTCGTACTAGCAGTTATAGGTAGGTATAGACTATGTTACCCTAGCAGTTATAGGTAGCTATATACTCTGTTATACTAGCAGTTATATGTAGGTTAGAGACTCTGTTATACTAGCAGATATAGGTAGCTATATACTCTGTTACACTAGCAGTTTTAAGTAGGTATAGACTATGTTATACCAGCAGTTAGATGTATGTATATACTATGTTGTACTAGCAGTTATAGGTAGGTATATACTCTGTTATACTAGCAGTTATAGGTAGGTATAGAGTATGTTATGCTAGCAGTTATAAGTATGTATATACTCTGTCATACTAGCAGATATAGGTAGCTATATACTCTGTTATACTAGCAGTTATAGATATGTATAGACTATGTCATACTAGCAGTTATAGGTAGGTATAGACTATGTTATACTAGCAGTTATAGGTAGGTATATTCTATGTTATACTAGCGGTTAGAGGTAAGTATATACTATGTTATACTAGCAGTTATAGGTAGGTATAGACTATGTTATACCAGCAATTATAGGTAGGTATATACTCAGCTATACTAGCAGTTATATAGCAGTTATAGGTAGGCATATAGTCTTCTATACTAGTAGTTATAGGTAGGTATTGACTATGTTATACTAGCAGCTATATATAAGTATAGACTCTGTTATACTAGCAGATATAGGTAGCTATATACTCTGTTACACTAGCAGTTATAGGTAGGTATAGACTAAGTTATACTAGCGGTTAGATGTATGTATATACTCTGTTGTACCAGCTGTTATAGGTAGGTATATACTCTGTTATACTAGGAGTTATAGGTAGGTATAGACTATGTTATACTAGTAGTTATATGTAGATATAGACTATATTATACTAGCAGTTAGGTATAGACTCTGTCATACTAGCAGTTATAGATAGTTATATACTCTGCTATGCTAGCAGTTATTGGTAGGTATATACTCTGCTATACTACCTGTTATAGGTAGTTATATACTCAGCTATACTAGCAGTTATAGGTAGGTATAGAGTATGTTATACCAGCGGTTAGATGTATGTATATATTCTGTTGTACTAGCAGTTATAGGTAGGTATATACTCTGTTATACTAGCAGTTATAGGTAGGTATAGAGTATGTTATGCTAGCAGTTATAAGTAGGTATATACTCTGTCATACTAGCATTTATAGGTAGGTATATACTCTGTTATACTACCTGTTATTGGTAGGTATAGACTCTGTTGTACTAGTAGTAATAGGAAGATATAGACTCTGTTATACTAGCGGATATAGGTAGGTATTGACTCCGTTATACTAGCAGATATAGGTAGCTATATATTCTGTTATACTAGCAGTTATAGATATGTATAGACTATGTCATACTAGCAGTTATAGGTAGGTATAGACTATGTTATACTAGCAGTTATAGGTAGGTATAGTCTATGTTATACTAGCGGTTAGAGGTAAGTATATACTATGTTATACTAGCAGTTATAGGTAGGTATAGTCTATGTTATACCAGCAATTTTAGGTAGGTATATACTCAGCTATACTAGCAGTTATAGGTAGGCATATAGTCTTTTATACTAGCAGTTATAGGTAGGTATTGACTATGTTATACTAGCAGATATATGTAGGTATAGACTCTGTTATACTAGCAGTTATAGGTAGGTATATACTCTGTTATACTAGCAGTTATATGTAGGTATAGACTATGTTATACTAGCTGTTATAGGTAGGTATACTCTGTTATACTAGCAGATATAGGTAGCTATATACTCTGTTACACTAGCAGTTATAGGTAGGTATAGACTATGTTATACCAGCGTTAGATGTAGTATATACTCTGTTGTACTAGCAGTTATAGGTAGGTATATACTATGTTATACTAGCAGTTATAGGTAGGTATAGAGTATGTTGTACTAGCAGTTATAGGTAGGTATAGACTATGTTATACTAGTAGTTATATGTAGATATAGACTATATTATACTAGCAGTTATAGGTAGGTATAGACTCTGTTATACTAGCAGTTATAGATAGTTATATACTCTGCTATACTAGCAGTTATAGGTAGGTATATACTCTGTTATACTATCAATTATTGGTAGGTATATACTCTGCTATACTACTAGTTATAGGTAGTTATATAGTATATTAAACTAGCAGTTATAGGTAGGTATAGACTATGTTATACTAGTAGTTATATGTAGATATAGACTACATTATACTAGCAGTTACAGGTAGGTTTAGACTATGTTATACTAGCAGTTACATGTAGTTATATACTCTGCTATACTAGCAGTTATAGGTAGGTATATACTCTGTTATACTAGCAGTTAAAGGTAGGTATAGAGTATGTTATACTAGCAGTTATAGGTAGATATAGACTTTTTTATACTAGCAAATATAGGTAGGTATATACTATGTTAAACTAGCAGTTATATGTAGGTATATACTCTGTTATACTAGTAGTTATAGGTTGGTATATATTATGTTATATTAGCAGTTATAGGTAGGTATAGACTATGTTATTCTAGTAGTCATGTGTAGATATAGACTAAATTATACTAGCAGTTATTGGTAGGTATAGAATTTGTTATACTAGCAGTTATAGGTTGGTATATACTCTGTTATACTCGCAGTTATAGGTAGGTATATACTCTGTTATACTACCAGTTATAGGTAGGTATAGATTATGTTATACTAGCAGTTATAAGTAGGTATATACTCTGTCATACTAGCAGATATAGGTAGGAATATAATGTTATACTAGCAGTTATAGGTATGTATAGACTATGTTATACTAGCAGTTATAGGTAGGTATAGACTATGTTATAATAGCTGTTATAGGTAGGTATATTCTATGTTATACTAGCAGTTATAGGTAGGTATATACTCTGTTATACTAGCAGTTATAGGTAGGTATAGACTATGCTATACTGTCAGTTATATGTAGGTACAGATTATGTTATACTAGCAGTTATAGCTAGGTATATACTATGTTATACTAGAAGTTATAGGTAGGTATAGATTATGTTATACTAGCAGTCATAGGTAGGTATATACTCTGTTACACTAACAGTAATAGGTAGGTATATACTATGTTATACTAGGAGTTATAGGTAGGTATATACTCTGTTGTACTAGCAGTTATAGGTAGGTATATACTCTGTTATACTAGCAGTTATAGGTAGGTATATACTCTGTTATACTACCAGTTATAGGTCGGTATAGATTATGTTATACTAGCAGTTATATGTAGGTATATACGCTGTCATACTAGCAGTTATAGGTAGGTATATACTATGTTATACTAGCAGTTATAGGTAGGTATAGTGTATGTTATACTAGCAGTTATAAGTAGTTATATACTCTGTCATACTAGCAGTTATAGGTAGGTATATACTCTGTTATACAAGCTGTTATAGGTAGGTATAGACTATGTTATACTAGCAGCTATAGGTAGGTATAGACTCTGTTATACCAGCGGTTAGATGTATGTATATACTCTGTTGTACTAGCAGTTATAGGTAGGTATATACTCTGTTATACTAGCAGTTATAGGTAGGTATAGAGTATGTTATACTAGCAGTTATAGGTAGGTATAGACTATGATATACTAGTAGTTATATGTAGATATAGACTATATTATACTAGCAGTTATAGGTAGGTATAGACTCTGTTATACTAGCAGTTATAGATAGTTATATACTCTGCTATACTAGCAGTTATAGGTAGGTATATACTCTGTTATACTGCTATACTAGCAGTTATAGGTAGGTATATACTCTGTTTTACTAGCATTTCAAGGTAGGTATAGAGTATGTTATACTAGCAAATATATGTAGGTATATACTATGATATAATATAGGTTATAGGTAGGTATAGACTATGTTATACTAGCGGTTATAGGTAGGTATAGAGTATGTTATACTAGCAGTAATAGGTAGGTATATATTATGTTATACTAGCAGTTATAGGTAGGCATAGACTATGTTATACTAGTAGTTATAGGTAGATAAAGACTATGTAATACTAGCAGTAATAGGTAGGTATTGACTATGTTAAACTAGCAGTTATAGGTAGGTATATACTCTGCCATACTAGTAGTTATAGGTAGGTATATATTATGTTATACTAGCAGTTATAGGTAGGTATAGACTATGTTATACTAGTAGTCATGTGCAGATATAGACTATATTATACTAGCAGTTATAGGTAGGTATAGAATTTGTTATAATAGCAGTTATAGGTAGTTATATACTCTGCTATACTAGCAGTTATAGGTAAGTATATACACTGTTATACTATCAGTTATTGGTAGGTATATACTCTGCTATTCTACTAGTTATAGGTAGTTATATAGTATGTTATACTAGTAGTTATATGTAGATATAGACTACATTATACTTGCAGATACAGGTAGGTATAGACTCTGTTGTACTAGCTGTTACATGTAGTTATATACTCTGCTATACTAGCAGTTATAGTTAGGTATATACTCTGTTATACTAGCAGTTAAAGGTAGGTATAGAGTATGTTATACCAGCAGTTTTATGTAGATATAGACTCTGTTATACTAGCAAATATAGGTAGGTATATACTGTGTTATACTAGCGGTTATAGGTAGGTATAGAGTCTGTTATACTAGCAGTAATAGGTAGATATATATTATGTTATACTAGCAGTTATAGGTAGGCATAGACTATGTTATACTAGTAGTTATAGGTAGATATAGACCATGTAATACTAGCAGTAATAGGTAGGTATTGACTATGTTAAACTAGCAGTTATATGTAGGTATATACTCTGCTATACTAGTAGTTATAGGTAGGTATATATTATGTTATACTAGCAGTTATAGGTAGGTATAGACTATGTTATACTAGTAATCATGTGTAGATATAGACTATAATATACTAGCAGTTATAAGTAGGTATTGAATTTGTTATACTAGCAGTTATAGGTAGTTATATACTCTGCTATACTAGCAGTTATAGGTAGTTATATACCCTGTTACACTAGCAGTTATAGGTATGTATAGACTATGTTATACCAGCGGTTAGATGTATGTATATACTCTGTTGTACTAGCAGTTACAGGTAGGTATATACTCTGTTATACTAGCAGTTATATGTAGGTATAGAGTATGTTATACTAGCAGTTATAAGTAAGTATATACTCTGTCATACTAGCAGATATAGGTAGGAATATAATGTTATACTAGCAGTTATAGGTATGAATAGACTATGTTATACTAGCAGTTATAGGTAGGTATAGACTATGTTATAATAGCGGTTATAGGTAGGTATATTCTTTGTTATACTAGCAGTTATAGGTAGATATAGACTATGTTATACTAGCGGTTATAGGTAGGTATATACTCTGTTATACTAGCAGTTATAGGTAGGTATATACTCTGTTATACTAGCAGTTATAGGTAGGTACAGATTATGTTATACTAGCAGTTATAGCTAGGTATATACTATGTTATACTAGAAGTTATAGGTAGGTATAGATTATGTTATACTAGCAGTCATAGGTAGGTATATACTCTGTTACACTAACAGTAATTGGTAGGTATATACTATGTTATACTAGGAGTTATAGGTAGGTATATACTCTATTGTACTAGCAGTTATAGGTAGGTATATATTCTGTTATACTACCAGTTATAGGTAGGTATAGATTATGTTATACTAGCAGTTATATGTAGGTATATACGCTGTCATACTAGCAGTTATAGGTAGGTATATACTATGTTATACAAGCTGTTATAGGTAGGTATAGACTATGTTATACTAGCAGTTATAGGTAGGTATAGACTATGTTACACTAGCAGTTATAGGTAGCTATATACTCTGTTATACTAGCAGTTATCTGTAGGTATAAACTAAGTTATACTAGTTGTTATAGGTAGGTATAGACTCTGTTATACTAGTAGATATAGGTAGCTATATACTCTGTTACACTAGCAGTTATATGTAGGTATAGACTATGTTATACCAGCGGTTAGATGTATGTATATACTCTGTTGTACTAGCAGTTATAGGTAGGTATATACTCTGTTATACTATCAGTTATAGGTAGGTATAGAGTATGTTATACTAGCAGTTATAGATAGGTATAGACTATGTTATACTAGTAGTTATATGTAGATATAGACTATATTATACTAGCAGTTATAGATAGTTATATACTCTGCTATATTAGCAGTTATAGGTAGGTATATACTCTGTTATACTATCAGTTATTGGTAGTTATATACTCTGCTATACTACTAGTTATAGGTAGTTATATAGTATGTTAAACTAGAAGTTATAGGTAGGTATAGACTATGTTATACTAGTAGTTATATGTAGATATAGACTACATTATACTAGCAGTTACAGGTAGGTATAGACTCTGTTATACTAGCTGTTATATGTAGTTATACACTCTGCTATACTAGCAGTTATAGGTAGGTATATACTCTGTTATACTAGCAGTTAAAGGTAGGTATAGAGTATGTTATACTAGCAGTTATAGGTAGATATAGACTCTGTTATACTAGCAAATATATGTAGGTATATACTATGATATAATATAGGTCATAGGTAGGTATAGACTATGTTATACTAGCGGTTATAGGTAGGTATAGAGTATGTTATACTAGCAGTAATAGGTAGGTATATATTATGTTATACTAGCAGTTATAGGTAGGCATAGACTATGTTATACTAGTAGTTATAGGTAGATATAGACTATGTAATACTAGCAGTAATAGGTAGGTATTGACTATGTTAAATTAGCAGTTATAGGTAGGTATATACTCTGCTATACTAGTAGTTATAGGTAGGTATATATTATGTTATACTAGCAGTTTTAGGTAGGTATAGACTATGTTATACTAGTAGTCATGTGTAGATATAGACTATATTATACTAGCAGTTATAGGTAGGTATAGAATTTGTTATACTAGCAGTTATAGGTAGTTATATACTCTGCTATACTAGCAGTTATAGGTAAGTATATACTCTGTTATACTAGCAGTTATAGGTAGCTATAGACTTTGTTATACCAGCAGATATAGGTAGTTATATACTATGTTATAATAGCGGTTATAGGTAGGTATAGACTATGTTATACTAGCAATAATAGTTAGATATGGACTATTTTATACTAGCAAATATAGATAGGTATATACTATGTTATACTAGCAGTTATATGTAGGTATAGAGTATGATATACTAGCAGTTATAAGTAGGTATATACGTTGTCATACTAGCAGTTATAGGTAGGTATATACTCTGTTATACTAGCAGTTATAGGTAGTTATATACTCTGTCATACTAGCAGTTATAGGTAGGTATATACTCTGTTATACAAGCTGTTATAGGTAGGTATAGAGTATGTTATACTAGCAGTAATAGGTATGTATAGACTATGTTATAATAGCGGTTATAGGTAGGTATATACTATGTAAGTACTATACTAGCAGATATAGGTAGCTATATACTCTGTTATACTAGCAGTTATATGTAGGTATAGACTATGTTATACTAGCTGTTATAGGTAGGTATAGACTCTGTTATAACAGCGGTTATAGGTAGGTATTGAGTCTGTTATACTAGCAGATATAGGTAGCTATAGACTATGTTATACTAGTATGTATATACACTGTTGTACTAGCAATTATATGTAGGTATAGAGTATGTTATACTAGCAGTTATAGGTAGGTATAGACTATGTTATACTAGTAGTTATATGTATATATATACTATATTATACTAGCAGTTATAGGTAGGTATAGACTCTGTTATACTAGCAGTTATAGATAGTTATATACTCTGCTATACTAGCAGATATAGGTAGGTATAGAGTATATAAAATACTAGCAGTTGTAGGTAGATATAGACTCTGTTATACTAGCAAATATAGGTAGGTATATACTATGATAGAATAGAGGTTATAGGTAAGTATAGACTATGTTATACTAGCGGTTATAGGTAGGTATAGAGTATGTTATACTAGCAGTAATAGGTAGGTATATATTATGTTATACTAGCAGTTATAGGTAGGCATAGACTATGTTATACTAGTAGTTATAGGTAGATATAGACTATGTTATACTAGCAGTAATTGGTAGGTACTGACTATGTTACACTAGCAGTTATAGGTAGGTATATACTCCGCTATACTAGTAGTTATAGGTAGGTATATATTATGTTATACTAGCAGTTATAGGTAGGTATATACTATGTTATACTAGTAGTTATGTGTAGATATAGACTATATTATACTAGCATTTATAGGTAGGTATAGAATTTGTTACACTAGCAGTTATAGGTAGGTATATACTCTGTTATACTAGCAGTTATAGGTAGGTATAGAGTATGTTATACTAGCAGTTATAGGTAGGTATATACTCTGTTATACTAGCAGTTATAGGTAGGTATATACTCTGTTATACTATCAGTTATCGGTAGGTATATACTCTGCTATACTACTAGTTATAGGTAGTTATATATTATGTTAAACTAGCAGTTATAGGTAGGTATAGACTATGTTATACTAGTAGTTATATGTAGATATAGACTACATTATACTAGCAGTTATAGGTAGGTATAGACTCTATTATACTAGCTGTTATAGGTAGTTATATACTCTGCTATACTAGCAGTTATAGGTAGGTATAGAGTATATAATACTAGCAGTTGTAGGTAGATATAGACTCTGTTATACTAGCAAATATAGGTAGGTATATACTATGATAGAATAGAGGTTATAGGTAGGTATAGATTATGTTATACTAGCGGTTATATGTAGGTATAGAGTATGTTATACTAGCAGTAATAGGTAGGTATATACTATGTTATACTAGCAGTTATAGGTAGGCATAGACTATGTTATACTAGTAGTTATAGGTAGATATAGACTATGTTATACTAGCAGTAATAGGTAGGTACTGACTATGTTAAACTAGCAGTTATAGGTAGGTATATACTCCGCTATACTAGTAGTTATAGGTAGGTATATATTATGTTATATTAGCAGTTATAGGTAGGTATATACTATGTTATACTAGTAGTTATGTGTAGATATAGACTATATTATACTAGCATTTATAGGTAGGTATAGAATTTGTTACACTAGCAGTTATAGGTAGGTATATACTCTGTTATACTATCAGTTATAGGTAGGTATAGAGTATGTTATACTAGCAGTTATAGGTAGGTATATACTCTGTTATACTAGCAGTTATAGGTAGGTATATACTCTGTTATACTATCAGTTATCGGTAGGTATATACTCTGCCATACTACTAGTTATAGGTAGTTATATATTATGTTAAACTAGCAGTTATGGGTAGGAATAGACTATGTTATACTAGTAGTTATATGTAGATATAGACTACATTATACTAGCAGTTATAGGTAGGTATAGACTCTGTTATACTAGCTGTTATATGTAGTTATATACTCTGCTATACTAGCAGTTTTAGGTAGGTATATACTCTGTTATACTAGCAGTTATAGGTAGGTATAGAGTATGTTATACTAGCAGTTATAGGTAGATATAGACTCTGTTATACTAGCAAATATAGGTAGGTATATACTATGATAGAATAGAGGTTATAAGTAGGTATAGACTATGTTATACTAGCAATAATAGGTAGATATAGACTATGTTATACTAGCAGTTATAGGTAGGTATATACTCTGTTATACTAGCAGTTATAGGTAGGTATAGAGTATGTTATACTAGCAGTTATAAGTAGGTATATACGCTGTCATACTAGCAGTCATAGGTAGGTATATAATCTGTTATACTAGCAGTTATAGGTAGGTATAGAATATGTTATAATAGCAGTTATAAGTAGTTATATACTCTGTCATACTAGCAGTTATAGGTAGGTATATACTCTGTTATACAAGCTGTTATAGGTAGGTATAGAGTATGTTATACTAGCAGTAATAGGTAGGTATAGACTCTGTTATAATAGCGGTTATAGGTAGGTATTGAGTCTGTTATACTAGCAGATATAGGTAGCTATATACTCTGTTATACTAGCAGTTATATGTAGGTATAGATTATGTTATACTAGCTGTTATAGGTAGGTATAGACTCTGTTATAATAGCGGTTATAGGTAGGTATTGAGTATGTTATACTAGCAGATATAGGTAGCTATATACTCTGTTATACTAGCGGCTATAGGTAGGTATTGAATCTGTTATACTAGCAGATATAGGTAGCTATATACTCTGTTACACTAGCAGTTATAGGTATGTATAGACTATGTTATACCAGCGGTTAGATGTATGTATATACTCTGTTGTACTAGCAGTTATAGGTAGGTATATACTCTGTTATACTAGCAGTTATATGTAGGTATAGGTATGTTATACTAGCAGTTATAAGTAGGTATATACTCTGTCATACTAGCAGATATAGGTAGGAATATAATGTTATACTAGCAGTTATAGGTAGGTATAGACTATGTTATACTAGCAGTTATAGGTAGGTATAGACTATGTTATAATAGCGGTTATAGATAGGTATATACTATGTTATACTAGCAGTTATAGGTAGATATATACTATGTTATACTAGCGGTTATAGGTAGGTATATACTCTGTTATACTAGCAGTTATAGGTAGGTATATACTCTGTTATACTAGCAGTTATATGTAGCTATATACTCTGTTATACTAGCAGTTATATGTAGGTATAGACTATGTTATACTAGCAGATATAGGTAGGTATAGACTATGTTATACTAGCAGTTATAGGTAGGTATAGTCTATGTTATACTAGCGGTTAGAGGTAAGTATATACTATGTTATACTAGCAGTTATAGGTAGGTATATACTCAGCTATACTAGCAGTTATAGGTATGTATATATTCTTTTATACTAGCAGTTATAGGTAGGTATAGACTATGTTATACTAGCAGATATATGTAGGTATAGACTATGTTATACTAGCAGTTATAGGTAGGTATATACTCTGTTATACTAGCAGTTATATGTAGGTATAGACTATGTTATACTAGCAGATATAGGTAGCTATATACTCTGTTACACTAGCAGTTATTGGTAGGTATAGACTATGTTATACCAGCAGTTAGATGTATGTATATACTCTGCTATACTAGCAGTTATAGGTAGGTATATACTCTGTTATACTATCAGTTATCGGTAGGTATATACTCTGCCATACTACTAGTTATAGGTAGTTATATAGTATGTTAAACTAGCAGTTATGGGTAGGTATAGACTATGTTATACTAGTAGTTATATGTAGATATAGACTACATTATACTAGCAGTTATAGGTAGGTATATACTCTGTTATACTAGCTGTTATATGTAGTTATATACTCTGCTATACTAGCAGTTATAGGTAGGTATATACTCTGTTATACTAGCAGTTATATGTAGGTATAGAGTATGTTATACTAGCAGTTATAGGTAGATATAGACTATGTTATACTAGCATATATAGGTAGGTATATACTATGATAGAATAGAGGTTATAGGTAGGTATAGACTATGTTATACTAGCGGTTATAGGTAGGTATAGAGTCTGTTATATAAGCAGTAATAGGTAGGTATATATTATGTTATACTAGCAGTTATAGGTAGGCATAGACTATGTTATACTAGTAGTTATAGGTAGATATAGACTATGTTATACTAGCAGTAATAGGTAGGTATTGACTATGTTAAACTAGCAGTTATAGGTAGGTATATACTCTGCTATACTAGTAGTTATAGGTAGGTATATATTATGTTATAATAGCAGTTATAGGTAGGTATAGATTATGTTATACTAGTAGTTATGTGTAGATATAGATTATATTATACTAGCAGTTATAGGTAGGTATAGCATTTGTTATACTAGCAGTTATAGGTAGTTATATACTCTGCTATACTAGCAGTTATAGGTAGGTATATACTCTGTTATACTAGCAGTTATAGGTAGGTATAGAGTATGTTATACTAGCAGTTATAGGTAGGTATATACTATGTTATACTAGCAGTAATAGATAGGTATAGACTATATTATACTAGCAGTTATAGGTAGGTATTGACAATGTTATACTAGCGGTTATAGGTAGGTACAGAGTATGTTATACTAGCAGTAATAGGTAGGTATAGATTATGTTATACTAGCAGTTATATGTAGTTATATACTATGTTATACTAGCAGTTATAGGTAGATATAGACTATGTTATACTAGCAGTAATAGGTAAGTATATACTATGTTATACTAGCAGTTATAGGTAGGTATATACTCTGCTATACTAGTAGTTATAGGTAGGTATATACTATGTTGTACTAGCAGTTATAGGTAGGTATAGAATATGTTATACTAGCAGTAATAGGTAGTATAGATCTGTCATACTAACAGTTATAGGTAAGTATATACTCTGTTATACTAGCAGTTATAGGTAGGTATAGACTATGTATACTAGCAGTTATAGGTAGGTATAGACTATGTTAAACTAGCAGTTATAGGTAGGTATATACTCTGCTATACTAGTTGTTATAGGTAGGTATATATTATGTTATACTAGCAGTTATAGGTAGGTATAGACTATGTTATACTAGCAGTCATATGTAGATATAGACTATATTATACTAGCAGTTATAGGTAGGTATAGAATTCGTTATACTAGCAGTTATAGGTAGTTATATACTCTGCTATACTAGCAGTTATATGTAGGTATATACTCTGTTATACTAGCAGTTATATATAGGTATAGACTATGTTATACCAGCAGATATAGGTAGGTATAGACTATGTTATACTAGCAGTTATAGGTAGGTATAGTCTATGTTATACTAGCGGTTATAGGTAAGTATATACTATGTTATACTAGCAGTTATAGGTAGGTATAGACTATGTTATACCAGCAGTTATAGGTAGGTATATACTCAGCTATACTAGCAGTTATAGGTAGGCATATATTCTTTTATACTAGCAGTTATAGGTAGGTATTGACTATGTTATACTAGCAGATCTATGTAGGTATAGACTATGTTATACTAGCAGTTATAGGTAGGTATATACTCTGTTATACTAGCAGTTATATGTAGGTATAGACTATGTTATACTAGCAGATATAGGTAGCTATATACTCTGTTACACTAGCAGTTATAGGTAGGTAAGACTATGTTATACCAGCGGTTAGATGTATGTATATACTCTGCTATACTAGCAGTTATAGGTAGGTATATACTCTGTTATACTATCAGTTATCGGTAGGTATATACTCTGCCATACTACTAGTTATAGGTAGGTATATACTCTGTTATACTAGCAGTTATAGGTAGATATAGACTATGTTATACTAGCATATATAGGTAGGTATATACTATGTTAGAATAGAAGTTATAGGTAGGTATAGACTATGTTATACTAGCGGTTATAGGTAGGTATTGAGTCTGTTATACTAGCAGTAATAGGTAGGTATATATTATGTTATACTAGCAGTTATAGGTAGGCATAGACTATGTTATACTAGTAGTTATAGGTAGATATAGACTATGTTATACTAGCAGTAATAGGTAGGTATTGACTATGTTAAACTAGCAGTTATAGGTAGGTATATACTCTGCTATACTAGTAGTTATAGGTAGGTATATATATGTTATACTAGCAGTTATAGGTAGGTATAGACTATGTTATACTAGTAGTTATGTGTAGATATAGACTATATTATACTAGCAGTTATAGGTAGGTATAGAATTGTTACACTAGCAGTTATAGGTAGTTATATACTCTGCTATACTAGAAGTTATAGGTAGGTATAGACTATGTTATACTAGCAGTTATAGGTAGGTATATACTATGTTATACTAGCAGTTATAGGTAGGTATAGACTATATTATACTAGCAGTTATAGGTAGGTATAGACAATGTTATACTAGCGGTTATAGGTAGGTACAGAGTATGTTATACTAGCAGTAATAGGTAGGTATAGATTATGTTATACTAGCAGTTATAGGTAGTTATATACTATGTTATACTAGTAGTTATAGGTAGATATAGACTATATTATACTAGCAGTTATAGGTAGGTATAGAATTTGTTATACTAGCAGTTATAGGTAGTTATATACTCTGCTATACTAGCAGTTATAGGTAGGTATATACTCTGTTATACTAGCAGTTATATATAGGTATAGACTATGTTATACCAGCAGATAGGGGTAGGTATATACTATGTTATACTAGCAGTAATAGGTAGGTATAGATTATGTTATACTAGCAGTTATATGTAGTTATATACTATGTTATACTAGTAGTTATAGGTAGATATAGACTATGTTATACTAGCAGTAATTGGTAAGTATAGACTATGTTATACTAGCAGTTATAGGTAGGTATATACTCTGCTATACTAGTAGTTATAGGTAGGTATATACTATGTTGTACTAGCAGTTATAGGTAGGTATAGAATATGTTATACTAGCAGTAATAGGTTAGTATAGATTATGTCATACTAACAGTTATTGGTAGGTATATACTCTGTTATACTAGCAGTTATAGGTAGGTATATACTATGTAATACTAGCAGTAATAGGTAGTTATTGACTATGTTTAACTAGCAGTTATAGGTAGGTATATACTCTGCTATACTAGTAGTTATAGGTAGGTATATATTATGTTATACTAGCAGTTATAGGTAGGTATAGACTATGTTATACTAGTAGTCATGTGTAGATATAGACTATATTATACTAGCAGTTATAGGTAGGTATAGAATTTGTTATACTAGCAGTTATAGGTAGTTATATACTCTGCTATACTAGCAGTTATAGGTAGGTATATACTCTGTTATACTAGCAGTTATATATAGGTATAGACTATGTTATACTAGCAGATATAGGTAGGTATATACTATGTTATACTAGCAGTTATAGGTAGGTATAGACTATGTTATACTAGCAGTTATAGGTAGGTATAGAGTATGTTATACTAGCAGATATAGGTAGCTATATACTCTGTTATACTAGCGGCTATAGGTAGGTATTGACTATGTTATACTAGCAGATATAGGTAGCTATATACTCTGTTATACTAGCAGTTATAGATATGTATAGACTATGTTATACTAGCAGTTATAGGTAGGTATAGACAATGTTATACTAGCGGTTATAGGTAGGTACCAAGTATGTTATACTAGCAGTAATAGGTAGGTATAGATTATGTTATACTAGCAGTTATAGGTATGTATAGACTATGTTATACCAGCGGTTAGATGTATGTATATACTCTGTTGTATTAGCAGTTATAGGTAGGTATATACTCTGTTATACTATCAGTTATTGGTAGGTATATACTCTGCTATACTACTAGTTATAGGTAGTTATAGAGTATGTTAAACTAGCAGTTATAGGTAGGTATAGACTATGTTATACTAGTATTTATATGTAGATATAGACTACATTATACTAGCAGTTATAGGTAGGTATAGACTCTGTTATACTAGCTGTTATATGTAGTTATATATTCTGCTATACTAGCAGTTATAGGTAGGTATATACTCTGTTATACTAGCAGTTATAGGTAGGTATAGAGTATGTTATACTAGCAGTTATTGGTAGATATAGACTCTGTTATACTAGCAAATATATGTATGTATATACTATGATAGAATAGAGGTTATAGGTAGGTATAGACTATGTTATACTAGCGGTTATAGGTAGGTATAGATTCTGTTATACTAGCAGTAATAGGTAGGTATATATTATGTTATACTAGCAGTTATAGGTAGGCATAGACTATGTTATACTAGTAGTTATAGGTAGATATATACTATGTTATACTAGCAGTAATAGGTAGGTATTGACTATGTTAAACTACCAGTTATAGGTAGGTATATATTATGTTATACTAGCAGTTATAGGTAGGTATAGACTATGTTATACTAGTAGTTATGTGTAGATATAGACTATATTATACTAGCAGATATAGATAGGTATATACTATGTTATACTAGCAGTTATAGGTAGGTATAGACTATGTTATACTAGCAGTAATAGGTAGGTATAGATTATGTTATACTAGCAGTAATAGGTAGGTATAGATTCTGTCATACTAACAGTTATAGGTAGGTATATACTCTGTTATACTAGCAGTTATAGGTAGGTATAGACTATGTAATACTAGCAATAATAGGTAGGTATTGACTATGTTAAACTAGCAGTTATAGGTAGGTATATATTATGTTATACTAGCAGTTATAGGTAGGTATAGACTAGGTTACACTAGTAATCATGTGTAGATATAGACTATATTATACTAGCAGTTATAGGTAGGTATAGACTTTGTTATACTAGCAGTTATAGATAGTTATATACTCTGTTATACTAGCAGTTATAGGTAGGTATATACTCTGTTATACTAGCAGTTATAGGTAGGTATATACTCTGTTATACTAGCAGTTATAGGTAGGTAGGTATAGACTATATTATACTAGCAGTTATAGGTAGGTATAGACTTTGTTATACTAGCAGTTATAGGTAGTTATATACTCTGCTATACTAGCAGTTATAGGTAGTTATATACTCTGCTATACTAGCAGTTATAGGTAGGTATATACTCTGTTATACTAGCAGTTATAGGTAGGTAGGTATATACTATGTTATACTAGCCGTTATAGGTAGGTATAGACTATTTTATACTAGCAGTTATAGGTAGGTATAGAATATGTTATACTAGCGGTTATAGGTAGGTACAAACTATGTTATACTAGCAGTTATAGGTAGGTATAGACTATGTTATACTAGCAGTTATAGGTATGTATAAACTATGTTATACCAGCGGTTAGATGTATGTATATACTCTGTTGTACTAGCAGTTATAGGTAGGTATATACTCTGTTATACTATCAGTTATTGGTAGGTATATACTCTGCTATACTACTAGTTATAGGTAGTTAAATAGTATGTTATACTAGCAGTTATAGGTAGGTATAGACTATGTTATACTAATATTTATATTTAGATACAGACTACATTATACTAGCAGTTATAGGTAGGTAGAGATTCTGTTATTCTAGCTGTTATATGTAGTTATATACTCTGCTATACTAGCAGTTATAGGTAGATATAGACTCTGTTATACTAGCAAATATAGGTAGGTATATACTATGATAGAATAGAGGTTATAGGTAGGTATATACTTTGTTATACTAGCGGTTATAGGTAGGTATAGAGTCTGTTATACTAGCAAATATAGGTAGGTATATACTATGATAGAATAGAGGTTATAGGTAGGTATATATTATGTTATACTAGCAGTTATAGGTAGGCATAGACTATGTTATACTTGTAGTTATAGGTAGATATAGACTATATTATACTAGCAGATATAGGTAGGTATATACTATGTTATACTAGCAGTTATAGGTAGGTATAGACAATGTTATACTAGCAGTAATAGGTAGGTATTGACTATGTCAAACTAGCAGTTATAGGTTGGTATATACTCTGCTATACTAGTAGTTATAGGTAGGTATATATTATGTTATACTAGAAGTTATAGGTAGGTATAGACTATGTTATACTAGTAGTTATGTGTAGATATAGACTATATTATACTAGCAGATATAGGTAGGTATATACTATGTTATACTAGCAGTTATAGGTAGGTATAGACAATGTTATACTAGCAGTTATAGGTAGGTACAGAGTCTGTTATACTAGCAGTTATAGGTAGGTATAGAGTATGTTATACTAGCAGTTATAGGTAGATAGAGAATCTGTTATACTAATAAATATAGGTAGGTATATACTATGTTAGAATAGAGGTTATATTTAGGTATAGACTATGTTATACTAGCGGTTATAGGTAGGTATAGAGTCTGTTATACTAGCAGTAATAGGTAGGTATATATTATGTTATACTAGCAGTTATAGGTAGGCATAGACTATGTTATTCTAGTAGTTATAGGTAGATATAGACTATGTTATACTAGTAGTAATAGGTAGGTATTGATTATGTTAAACTAGCTGTTATAGGTAGGTATATACTCTGCTATACTAGTAGTTATAGGTAGGTATATATTATGTTATACTAGCAGTTATAGGTAGGTATAGACTATGGTATACTAGTAGTTATGTGTAAATATAGACTATATTATACTAGCAGTTATAGGTAGGTATAGAATGTGTTTTACTAGCAGTTATAGGTAGTTATATACGTTTATATACTAGCAGTTATAGGTAGGTATATACTATGTTATACTAGCAGTTATAGGTAGGTATATATTATGTTATACTAGCAGTTATAGGTAGGTATATACTCTGTTATACTAGCAGCTATAGGTAGGTATAGAATATGTTATACTAGCAGTAATAGGTTAGTATAGATTCTGTCATACCAAGAGTTATAGGTAGGTATATACTCTGTTATACTAGCAGTTATAGGTAGGTATTGATTATGTTATAATAGCGGTTATAGGTAGGTATAGACTATGTTATACTAGCAATAATAGGTAGGTATAGAGTATGTTATACTAGCAGTTATAAGTAGGTATATACGCTGTCATACTAGCAATCATAGGTAGGTATATACTCTGTAATACTAGCAGTTATAGGTAGGTATAGAGTATGTTATACTAGCAGTTATAAGTAGTTATATACTCTGTCATACTAGCAGTTATAGGTAGGTATATACTCTGTTATACAAGCTGTTATAGGTAGGTATAGAGTATGTTATACTAGCAGTAATAGGTTGGTATAGATTCTGTCATACTAAGAGTTATAGGTAGGTATATACTCTGTTATACTAGCAGTTATAGGTAGGTATTGACTATGTTATAATAGCGGTTATAGGTAGGTATAGACTATGTTATTCTAGTAGTTATATGTCGATATAGACTACATTATACTAGCAGTTATAGGTAGGTATATACTCTGTTATACTAGCTGTTATAGGTAGTTATATACTCTGCTATATTAGCAGTTATAGGTAGGTATATACTCTGTTATACTAGCAGTTATAGGTAGGTATAGAGTATGTCATACTAGCAGTTATAGGTAGATATAGACTATGTTATACTAGCAAATATAGGTAGGTATATACTATGTTAGAATAGAGGTCATAGGTAGGTATAGACTATGTTATAATAGCGGTTATAGGTAGGTATAGAGTATGCTATACTAGCAGTAATAGGTAGGTAAATATTATGTTATACTAGCAGTTATAGGTAGGCATAGACTATGTTATACTAGTAGTTATAGGTAGGTATAGAGTATGTTATACTAGCAGTAATAAGTATGTATATACGCTGTCATACTAGCAGTTATAGGTAGGTATATACTCTGTTATACTAGCAGTTATAGGTAGGTACAGATTATCTTACACTAGCAGTTATAGCTAGGTATATACTATGTTATACTAGAAGTTATAGGTAGGTATAGATTATGTTATACTAGCAGTTATAGGTAGGTATATACTCTGTTACACTGACAGTAATAGGTAGGTATATACTCTGTTATCCTACCAGTTATTGGTAGGTATAGAGTATGTCATACTAGCAGTTATAAGTAGGTATATACGCTGTCATACTAGCAGTTATAGGTAGGTATATACTCTGTTATACTAGCAGATATAGGTAGGTATAGACTATGTTATACTAGCAGTTATAGGTAGCTATATACTCTGTTATACTAGCAGTTATATGTAGATATATAATATGTTATACTAGCTGTTATAGGTAGGTATAGACTATGTTATACTAGCAGATATAGGCAGCTATATACTCTGTTACACTAGCAGTTATAGGTAGGTATTGACTTTGTCATACTAGCAGTTATAAGTAGGTATAGACTATGTTATACTAGCAGTTATTTGAAGGTATAGACTGTTATACTAGCAGTTGTAGGTAGGTATATACTCTGTTATACTAGCAGTTATATGTAGGTATAGACTATGTTATACTAGCTGTTATAGGTAGGTATAGACTTTGCTATACTAGCAGATATAGGTAGCTATATACTCTGTTACACTAGCAGTTATAGGTAGGTATAGACTATGTTATATCAGCGGTTAGATGTATGTATATACTCTGTTGTACTAGCAGTTATAGGTAGGTATATACTCTGTTATACTAGCTGTTATAGGTAGGTATATACTATGTTATACTAGCAGTTATAGGTAGGTATAGAATATGTTATACTAGCAGTTATAGGTAGGTATGGACTATGTTATACTAGTAGTTATATGTAGATATAGACTATATTATACTAGCAGTTATAGGCAGGTATGGACTATGTTATACTAGTAGTTATATGTAGATATAGACTATATTATACTAGCAGTTATAGGTAGGTATATAATCAGCTATACTAGCAGTTATATAGCAGTTATAGGTAGGCATACATTCTTTTATACTAGCAGTTATAGGTAGGTATTGACTATGTTATACTAGCAGATATATGTAGGTATAGACTATGTTATACTAGCAGTCATAGGTAGGTATATACTCTGTTATACTAGCTGTTATAGGTAGGTATAGATGATGTTATACTAGTAGTTATAGGTAGGTATAGACTCTGTTATACTAGCAGTTATAGGTAGGTATATACTCTATTATACTAGATTTTATAGGTAGGTATATACTCTGTTATACTAGCAGTTATAGGTAGGTATAGACTCCGTTACACTAGCAGTCATAAGTAGTTATAGATTATGTTATACTAGCAGTTATAGGTAGGTATTGACTCTGTTATACTAGCATATATAGATAGCTATATACTCTGTTACACTAGCAGTTATAGGTAGCTATATACTCTGCTATACTAGCAGTTATAGGTAGGTATGGACTATGTTATACTAGTAGTTATATGTAGATATAGACTATATTATACTAGCAGTTATAGGTAGGTATGGACTATGTTATACTAGTAGTTATATGTAGATATAGACTATATTATACTAGCAGTTATAGGTAGGTATATAATCAGCTATACTAGCAGTTATATAGCAGTTATAGGTAGGCATATAGTCTTTTATACTAGCAGTTATAGGTAGGTATTGACTATGTTATACTAGCAGATATATGTAGGTATAGACTATGTTATACTAGCAGTTATAGGTAGGTATATACTCTGTTATACTAGCTGTTATATGTAGGTATAGATGATGTTATACAAGTAGTTATAGGTAGGTATAGACTCTGTTATACGAGCAGTTATAGGTAGGTATATACTCTATTATACTAGATTTTATAGGTAGGTATATACTCTGTTATACTAGCAGTCATAGGTAGGTATAGACTCTGTTACACTAGCAGTCATAAGTAGTTATAGATTATGTTATACTAGCAGTTATAGGTAGGTATTGACTCTGTTATACTAGCATATATAGATAGCTATATACTCTGTTACACTAGCAGTTATAGGTAGCTATATACTCTGCTATACTAGCAGTTATAGGTAGGTATAGACTATATTATACTAGCGGTTAGAGGTAGGTATATACTCTGTTATACTAACAGTTATATATACGTATAGACTATGTTATACGAGTGGTGGTTATAGGAAGGTATATACTATACTATACTAGCAGTTATAGGTAGGTAAAGACAATGTTATATTAGCAGTTAGAGGTATGTATAATCTATGTTATACTAGCAGTTATAGATAGGTATATACTATGTTATACTAGCAGTTATAGGTAGATATACACTCTGTTACACTAGAAAATATAGGTAGGTATATACTATGTTAGAATAGAGGTTATAGCTAGGTATAGACTATGTTATACTAGCGGTTATAGGTAGGTATAGATTCTGTTATACTAGCAGTAATAGGAAGGTATAAATTTTGTTATACTAGCAGTTATAGATAGGCATATACTATGTTATACTAGTAGTTATAGGTAGATATAGACTATGTTATACTAACAGTAATAGGTAGGTATTGACTATGTTAAACTAGCAGTTATAGGTAGGTATATATTATGTTATACTAGCAGTTATAGGTAGGTATAGACTATGTTATACTAGTAGTTATGTGTAGATATAGACTATATTATACTAGCAGCTATAGGTAGGTATATAATTAGTTATACTAGCAGTTATAGGTAGGTATATACTCTGTTATACTAGCATTTATAGGTAGGTATAGAGTATGTTATACTAGCAGTTATAGGTAGGTATAGACTTTGTTATACCAGCAGATATAGGTAGGTATATACTATGTTATACTAGCAGTCATAGGTAGGTATAGAATATGTTATACTAGCGGTAATAGGTAGGTACAGAGTATGTTATACTAGCAGTAATAGGTAGGTATAGATTATGTTATACTAGCAGTTATGGGTAGGTATATACTATGTTATACTAGCAGTAATAGGTAGGTATAGACTCTGCTATACTAGTAGTTATAGGCAGGTATATATGATGTTATGCTAGCAGTTATAGGTAGGTATATACTCTGTTATACTAGCAGTTATAGGTACGTATAGAATATGTTATACTAGCAGTAATAGATTGGTATAGATTCTGTCATATTAACAGTTATAGGTAGGTATATACTCTGTTATACTAGCAGTTATATGTAGGTATAGACAATGTTATAATAGCGGTTATAGGTAGGTATAGACTATGTTATACTAGCAGTTATACGTAGATATATACTATGTTATACTAGCAGTTATAGGTAGGTATAGAGTAAGTTATACTAGCAGTAATAAGTAGGTATATACGCTGTCATACTAGCAGTTATAGGTAGGTATATACTCTGTTATACTAGCAGTTATAGGTAGGTATAGAGTATGTTATACTAGCGGTTTTAAGTAGTTATATACTCTGTCATACTAGCAGTTATAGGTAGGTATATACTCTGTTATACAAGATGTTATAGGTAGGTATAGAGTATGTTATACTAGCAGTAATAGGTAGGTATAGACTATGTTATACTAGCAGTTATATGTAGATATATACTATGTTATACTAGCTGTTATAGGTAGGCATAGACTCTGTTATACTAGCAGATATAGGTAGCTATATACTCTGTTACACTAGCAGTTATAGGTAGGTATTGACTCCGTTATACTAGCAGATACAGGTAGCTATATACTCTGTTATACTAGCAGTAATAGGTAGATATATACTATGTTATACTAGCAGTTATAGGTAGGTATAGAGTATGTTATACTAGCGGTTTTAAGTAGTTATATACTCTGTCATACTAGCAGTTATAGGTAGGTATATACTCTGTTATACAAGCTGTTATAGGTAGGTATAGAGTATGTTATACTAGCAGTAATAGGTAGGTATAGACTATGTTATACTAGCAGTTATATGTAGATATATACTATGTTATACTAGCTGTTATAGGTAGGCATAGACTATGTTATACTAGCATATATAGGTAGCTATATACTCTGTTACACTAGCAGTTATAGGTAGGTATTGACTCCGTTATACTAGCAGATACAGGTAGCTATATACTCTGTTATACTAGCAGTAATAGGTAGATATATACTATGTTATACTAGCAGTTATAGGTAGGTATAGAGTATGTTATACTAGCAGTAATAAGTAGGTATATACGCTGTCATACTAGCAGTTATAGGTAGGTATAGACTATGTTATACTAGCAGTTATTTGATGGTATAGACTGTTATACTAGCAGTTGTAGGTAGGTATATACTCTGTTATACTAGCAGTTATATGTAGGTATAGACTATGTTATACTAGCTGTTATAGGTAGGTATAGACTTTGCTATACTAGCAGATATAGGTAGCTATATACTCTGTTACACTAGCAGTTATAGGTAGGTATAGACTATGTTATACCAGCGGTTAGATTTATGTATATACTCTGATGTACTAGCAGTAATAGGTAGGTATATACTATGTTATACTAGCTTTTATAGATAGGTATATACTTTGTTGTACTAGCAGTTATAGGTAGGTATAGAGTATGTTATACTAGCGGTTTTAAGTAGTTATATACTCTGTCATACTAGCAGTTATAGGTAGGTATATACTCTGTTATACAAGCTGTTATAGGTAGGTATAGAGTATGTTATACTAGCAGTAATAGGTAGGTATATACTATGTTATACTAGCAGTTATATGTAGATATATACTATGTTATACTAGCTGTTATAGGTAGGCATAGACTCTGTTATACTAGCAGATATAGGTAGCTATATACTCTGTTACACTAGCAGTTATAGGTAGGTATTGACTCCGTTATACTAGCAGATACAGGTAGCTATATACTCTGTTATACTAGCAGTAATAGGTAGATATATACTATGTTATACTAGCAGTTATAGGTAGGTATAGAGTATGTTATACTAGCAGTAATAAGTAGGTATATACGCTGTCATACTAGCAGTTATAGGTAGGTATAGACTATGTTATACTAGCAGTTATTTGATGGTATAGACTGTTATACTAGCAGTTGTAGGTAGGTATATACTCTGTTATACTAGCTGTTATAGGTAGGTATAGACTTTGCTATACTAGTAGATATAGGTAGCTATATACTCTGTTACACTAGCAGTTATAGGTAGGTGTAGACTATGTTATACCAGCGGTTAGATGTATGTATATACTCTGTTGTACTAGCAGTTATAGGTAGGTATATACTATGTTATACTAGCTGTTATAGATAGGTATAGACTTTGTTGTACTAGCAGTTATAGGTAGGTATATACTCTGTTATACTAGCAGTTATAGGTAGGTATAGAATATGTTATACTAGCAGTTATAGGTAGGTATGGACTATGCTATACTAGTAGTTATATGTAGATATAGACTATATTATACTAGCAGTTATATGTAGGTATATACTCTGTTATACTAGCAGTTATAGATAGTTATATACTCTGCTATACTAGAAGTTATAGGTAGGTATATACTCTGCTATACTACTAGTTATAGGCAGTTATATATTATGTTAAACTAGCAGTTATAGGTAGGTATAGACTATGTTATTCTAGTAGTTATATGTCGATATAGACTACATTATACTAGCAGTTATATGTAGGTATAGACACTGTTATACTAGCTGTTATAGGTAGTTATATACTCTGCTATATTAGCAGTTATAGGTAGGTATAGAGTATGTTATACTAGCAGTTATAGGTAGATATAGACTCTGTTATACTAGCAAATATAGGTAGGTATATACTATGTTAGAATAGAGGTCATAAGTAGGTATAGACTATGTTATAGTAGCGGTTATAGGTAGGTATAGAGTATGCTATACTAGCAGTAATAGGTAGGTAAATATTATGTTATACTAGCAGTTATAGGTAGGCATAGACTATGTTATACTAGTAGTTATAGGTAGATATAGACTATGTTATACTAGCAGTAATAGGTAGGTATTGACTTTGTTAAACTAGCAATTATAGGTAGGTATATACTCTGCTATACTAGTAGTTATAGGGAGGTATATATTGTGTTATACTAGCAGTTATAGGTAGGTATATATTATGTTATACTAGCAGTTATAGGTAGGTATAGACTATGTTATACTAGTAGTTATGTGTAGATATAGACTATATTATACTAGCAGTTATAGGTACGTATAGAATTTGTTATACTAGCAGTTATAGTTAGTTATATACTCTGCAATACTAGCAGTTATAGGTGGGTATATACTCTGTTATACTAGCAGTTATAGGTAGGTATAGAGTATGTTATACTAGCAGTTATATGTAGGTATAGACTTTGTTATACCAGCAGATATAGGTAGGTATATACTATGTTATACTAGCAGTTATAGATAGGTATAGACTATGTTATACTAGCAGTTATAGGTAAGTACAGATTATGTTATACTAGCAGTAATAGGTAGGTATAGATTATATTATACTAGCAGTTATAGGTAGGTATAGACTATGTTATACTAGTAATTATAGGTAGATATAGACTACGTTATACTAGCAGTAATAGGTAGGTATAGACTATGTTATACTAGCAGTTATAGGTAGGTATATACTCTGCTATACTAGTTGTTATAGGTAGGTATATATTATGTTATACTAGCAGTTATAGGTAGGTATATACTCTGTTACACTTACAGTAATAGATAGGTATATACTATGTCATACTAGCAGTTATATGTAGGTATAGACTATGCTATACTAGTAGTTATAGGTAGGTATATATTATGTTATACTAGCAGTTATAGGTAGGTATAGACTATGTTATACTAGTAGTTATGTGTAGATATAGACTATATTATACTAGCAGTTATAGGTAGGTATGGAATTTGTTATACTAGCAGTTACAGTTAGTTATATACTCTGCTATACTAGCAGTTATAGGTGGGTATATACTCTGTTATACTAGCAGTTATAGGTAGGTATAGAGTATGTTATACTAGCAGTTATAGGTAGGTATAGACTTTGTTATACCAGCAGATATAGGTAGGTATATACTATGTTATACTAGCAGTTATAGGTAGGTACAGAGTGTTATACTAGCAGTAATAGGTAAGTATAGATTATGTTATACTAGCAGTTATATGTACGTATAGACTATGTTATACTAGTAGTTATAGGTATATATAGACTATGTTATACTAGCAGTAATAGGTAGGTATAGACTATGTTATACTAGCAGTTATAGGTAGGTATATACTCTGTTATACAAGCTGTTATAGGTAGCTATAGAGTATGTTATACTAGCAGTAATAGGTAGGTATAGACTATATTATACTAGCTGTTATCGGTAGGTATAGACTCTGTTATACTAGCAGATATAGGTAGCTATATAGTCTGTTACACTAGCAGTTATTGGCAGGTATAGACTATGTTATACCAGCGGTTAGATGTATGTATATACTATGTTCTACTAGCAGTTATAGGTAGGTATATACTCTGTTATACTACCAGTTATAGGTAGGTATATAGTATGTTATACTAGCAGTTATAGGTAGGTATATACTCTGTTATTCTAGCAGTTTTAGGTAGGTATAGACTATGTTATACTAGCAGTATTAGGTAGGTACAGAGTCTGTTATACTAGCAGTAATAGGTAGGTATAAATTATGTTATACTAGCAGTTATAGGTAGGTATAGACTATGTTATCTAGTAGTTATAGGTAGATATAGACTATGTTATACTAGCAGTAATAGGTAGGTATAGACTATGTTATACTAGCAGTTATAGGTAGGTATATACTCTGCTATACTAGTTGTTATAGGTAGGTATATATTATTTTATTCTGGCAGTTATAGGTAGGTATATACTCTGTTAAACTAGCAGCTATAGGTAGGTATAGAATATGTTATACTAGCAGTAATAGCTTAGTATAGATTCTGTCATATTAACAGTTATAGGTAGGTATATACTCTGTTATACTAGCAGTTATAGGTAGGTATAGACAATGTTATAATAGCGGTTATAGGTACGTATAGACTATGTTATACTAGCAATACTAGGTAGATATGGACTATGTTATACTAGCAGTTATAGGTAGGTATATACTCTGTTATACTAGCAGGTATAGATAGGTATAGAGTATGTTATACTAGCAGTTATAAGTACGTATATACTCTGTTATACTAGCAGTTATAGGTAGGTATAGAGTATGTTATACTAGCAGTTATAAGTAGTTATAGACTATATTATACTAGCTGTTATAGGTAGGTATAGACTCTGTTATACTAGCAGATATAGGTAGCTATATAGTCTGTTATACTAGCAGTTATTGGTAGGTATAGACTATGTTTTACTAGCAGTTATAGGTAGGTATATAGTATGTTATACTAGCAGTTATAGGTAGGTATATACTCTGTTATACTAGCAGTTATAGGTAGGTATATAGTATGTTATACTAGCAGTTATAGGTAGGTATATACTCTGTTATACTAGCAGTTATAGGTAGGTATAGACTATGTTATACTAGCAGTTATATGTAGGTGCAGATTATATTATACTAGCAGTTATAGGTAGGTATAGACTATGTTATACTAGTAATTATAGGTAGATATAGACTACGTTATACTAGCAGTAATAGGTAGGTATAGACTATGTTATACTAGCAGTTATAGGTAGGTATATACTCTGCTATACTAGTTGTTATAGGTAGGTATATATTATGTTATACTAGCAGTTATAGGTAGGTATATACTCTGTTACACTTACAGTAATAGATAGGTATATACTATGTCATACTAGCAGTTATATGTAGGTATAGACTATGCTATACTAGTAGTTATAGGTAGGTATATATTATGTTATACTAGCAGTTATAGGTAGGTATAGACTATGTTATACTAGTAGTTATGTGTAGATATAGACTATATTATACTAGCAGTTATAGGTAGGTATGGAATTTGTTATACTAGCAGTTACAGTTAGTTATATACTCTGCTATACTAGCAGTTATAGGTGGGTATATACTCTGTTATACTAGCAGTTATAGGTAGGTATAGAGTATGTTATACTAGCAGTTATAGGTAGGTATAGACTTTGTTATACCAGCAGATATAGGTAGGTATATACTATGTTATACTAGCAGTTATAGGTAGGTACAGAGTGTTATACTAGCAGTAATAGGTAGGTATAGATTATGTTATACTAGCAGTTATATGTACGTATAGACTATGTTATACTAGTAGTTATAGGTATATATAGACTATGTTATACTAGCAGTAATAGGTAGGTATAGACTATGTTATACTAGCAGTTATAGGTAGGTATATACTCTGTTATACAAGCTGTTATAGGTAAGTATAGAGTATGTTATACTAGCAGTAATAGGTAGGTATAGACTATATTATACTAGCTGTTATCGGTAGGTATAGACTCTGTTATACTAGCAGATATAGGTAGCTATATAGTCTGTTACACTAGCAGTTATTGGCAGGTATAGACTATGTTATACCAGCGGTTAGATGTATGTATATACTATGTTCTACTAGCAGTTATAGGTAGGTATATACTCTGTTATACTACCAGTTATAGGTAGGTATATAGTATGTTATACTAGCAGTTATAGGTAGGTATATACTCTGTTATTCTAGCAGTTTTAGGTAGGTATAGACTATGTTATACTAGCAGTATTAGGTAGGTACAGAGTCTGTTATACTAGCAGTAATAGGTAGGTATAAATTATGTTATACTAGCAGTTATAGGTAGGTATAGACTATGTTATACTAGTAGTTATAGGTAGATATAGACTATTTTATACTAGCAGTAATAGGTAGGTATAGACTATGTTATACTAGCAGTTATAGGTAGGTATATACTCTGCTATACTAGTTGTTATAGGTAGGTATATATTATTTTATTCTGGCAGTTATAGGTAGGTATATACTCTGTTAAACTAGCAGCTATAGGTAGGTATAGAATATGTTATACTAGCAGTAATAGCTTAGTATAGATTCTGTCATATTAACAGTTATAGGTAGGTATATACTCTGTTATACTAGCAGTTATAGGTAGGTATAGACAATGTTATAATAGCGGTTATAGGTACGTATAGACTATGTTATACTAGCAATACTAGGTAGATATGGACTATGTTATACTAGCAGTTATAGGTAGGTATATACTCTGTTATACTAGCAGGTATAGATAGGTATAGAGTATGTTATACTAGCAGTTATAAGTACGTATATACTCTGTTATACTAGCAGTTATAGGTAGGTATAGAGTATGTTATACTAGCAGTTATAAGTAGTTATAGACTATATTATACTAGCTGTTATAGGTAGGTATAGACTCTGTTATACTAGCAGATATAGGTAGCTATATAGTCTGTTATACTAGCAGTTATTGGTAGGTATAGACTATGTTTTACTAGCAGTTATAGGTAGGTATATAGTATGTTATACTAGCAGTTATAGGTAGGTATATACTCTGTTATACTAGCAGTTATAGGTAGGTATATAGTATGTTATACTAGCAGTTATAGGTAGGTATATACTCTGTTATACTAGCAGTTATAGGTAGGTATAGACTATGTTATACTAGCAGTTATATGTAGGTGCAGATTATGTTATACTAGCAGTTAGAGCTAGGTATATATTATGTTATACTAGAAGTTATAGGTAGGTATAGATTATGTTATACTAGCAGTTATAGGTAGGTATATACTCTGTTACACTTACAGTAATAGATAGGTATATACTATGTTATATTAGGAGTTATGGATAGGTATATACTCTGTTGTACTAGCAGTTATAGGTAGGTATATACTCTGTTATCCTACCAGTTATAGGTAGGTATAGAATATGTTATACCAGCAGTTATAAGTAGTTATATACTCTGTCATACTAGCAGTTATAGGTAGGTATATATTCTGTTATACAAGATGTTATAGGTAGTTATAGACTATGTTATACTAGCAGTTATAGGTAGGTATAGACTCTGTTACACTAGCATTTATAGGTAGCTATATACTCTGTTATACTGGCAGTTATATGTAGGTATATACTATGTTATACTAGCTGATATAGGTAGATATATTGTCTGTTATACTAGCCGATATAGGTAGATATATACTCTGTTACACTAGCAGTTATAGGTAGGTATTGACTCCGTTATACTAGCAGATATAGGTAGCTATATACTCTGTTATACTAGCAGTTATAGATATGTATAGACTATGTCATACTAGCAGTTATATGTAGGTATAGACTATGCTATACTAGTAGTTATAGGTAGGTATATATTATGTTATACTAGCAGTTATAGGTAGGTATAGACTATGTTATACTAGTAGTTATGTGTAGATATAGACTATATTATACTAGCAGTTATAGGTAGGTATGGAATTTGTTATACTAGCAGTTACAGTTAGTTATATACTCTGCTATACTAGCAGTTATAGGTGGGTATATACTCTGTTATACTAGCAGTTATAGGTAGGTATAGAGTATGTTATACTAGCAGTTATAGGTAGGTATAGACATTGTTATACCAGCAGATATAGGTAGGTATATACTATGTTATACTAGCAGTTATAGGTAGGTACAGAGTGTTATACTAGCAGTAATAGGTAGGTATAGATTATGTTATACTAGCAGTTATATGTACGTATAGACTATGTTATACTAGTAGTTATAGGTATATATAGACTATGTTATACTAGCAGTAATAGGTAGGTATAGACTATGTTATACTAGCAGTTATAGGTAGGTATATACTCTGTTATACAAGCTGTTATAGGTAGGTATAGAGTATGTTATACTAGCAGTAATAGGTAGGTATAGACTATATTATACTAGCTGTTATCGGTAGGTATAGACTCTGTTATACTAGCAGATATAGGTAGCTATATAGTCTGTTACACTAGCAGTTATTGGCAGGTATAGACTATGTTATACCAGCGGTTAGATGTATGTATATACTATGTTCTACTAGCAGTTATAGGTAGGTATATACTCTGTTATACTACCAGTTATAGGTAGGTATATAGTATGTTATACTAGCAGTTATAGGTAGGTATATACTCTGTTATTCTAGCAGTTTTAGGTAGGTATAGACTATGTTATACTAGCAGTATTAGGTAGGTACAGAGTCTGTTATACTAGCAGTAATAGGTAGGTATAAATTATGTTATACTAGCAGTTATAGGTAGGTATAGACTATGTTATACTAGTAGTTATAGGTAGATATAGACTATGTTATACTAGCAGTAATAGGTAGGTATAGACTATGTTATACTAGCAGTTATAGGTAGGTATATACTCTGCTATACTAGTTGTTATAGGTAGGTATATATTATTTTATTCTGGCAGTTATAGGTAGGTATATACTCTGTTAAACTAGCAGCTATAGGTAGGTATAGAATATGTTATACTAGCAGTAATAGGTTGGTATAGATTATGTCATATTAATAGTTATAGGTAGGTATATACACTGTTATACTATCAGTTATTGGTAGGTATAGACAATGTTATAATAGCGGTTATAGGTACGTATAGATTATGTTATACTAGCAATACTAGGTAGATATTGACTATGTTATACTAGCAGTTATAGGTATGTATATACTATGTTATACTAGCAGGTATAGGTAGGTATAGAGTATGTTATACTAGCAGATATAAGTAGGTATATACGCTGTCATACTAGCAGTTATAGGTAGGTATATACTCTGTTATACTAGCAGTTATAGGTAGGTATAGAGTATGTTATTCTAGCAGTTATAAGTAGTTATATACTCTGTCATACTAGCAGTTATAGGTAGGTATATACTCTGTGATACAAGCTGTTATTGGTAGGTAGGTATAGGGAATGTTATACTAGCAGTAATAGGTAGGTATATACTATATTATACTAGCTGTTATAGGTAGGTATAGACTCTGTTATACAAGCAGATATAGGTAGCTATATAGTCTGTTACACTAGCAGTTATTGGTAGGTATAGACTATGTTATACCAGCTGTTAGATGTATGTATATACTATGTTGTACTAGCAGTTATCGGTTGGTATATACTCTGTTATACTAGCAGTTATAGGTAGGTATATACTCTGTTATACTAGCAGTTATAGGTAGGTATAGACTATGTTATACTAGCAGTTATATGTAGGTACAGATTATGTTATACTAGCAGTTATAGCTAGGTATATACTATGTTATACTAGAAGTTATATGTAGGTATAGATTATGTTATACTAGCAGTTATAGGTCGGTATGTACTCTGTTACACTAACAGTAATAGGTAGGTATATACTATGTTATACTAGCAGTTATAGGTAGGTATAGAGTATGTTATACTAGCAGTTATAGGTAAATATAGACTCTGTTATACTAGCAAATATAGGTAGGTATATACTATGTTAGAATAGAGGTTATAGGTAAGTATAGACTCTGTTAAAATAGCGGTTATAGGTAGGTATATACTCTGCTATACTAGTAGTTATAGGTAGGTATATATTATGTTATACTAGCAGTTATAGGTAGGTATAGACTATGTTATACTAGTAGTTATGTGTAGATATAGACTATATTATACTAGCAGTTATAGGTAGGTATATACTCTGTTATACTAGCAGTTATAGGTAGGTATAGACTATGTTATACTAGTAGTTATAGGTAGATATAGACTATGTTATACTAGCAGTAATAGGTAGGTATTGACTATGTTAAACTAGCAGTTATAGGTAGGTATATACTCTGCTATACTAGTAGTTATAGGTAGGTATATATTATGTTATACTAGCAGTTATAGGTAGGTATAGACTATGTTATACTAGTAGTTATGTGTAGATATAGACTATGTTATACTAGCAGTTATAGGTAGGTATATACTCTGTTATACTAGCAGTTATAGGTAGGTATAGAGTATGTTATACTAGCAGTTATAGGTAGGTATATACTTTGTTATACCAGCAGATATAGGTAGGTATATACCATGTTATAATAGCAGTTATAGATAGGTTTAGACTATGTTATACTAGCAGTTATATGTAGGTAAAGAGGCTGTTATACTAGCAGTAATAGGTATGTATAGATTTTGTTATACTAGCAGTCATAGGTTGGTATAGACTATGTTATACTAGTAGTTATAGGTAGATATATACTATGTTATACTAGCAGTAATAGGTAGGTATAGACTATGTTATACTAGCAGTTATAGGTAGGTATATACTCTGTTGTACTAGCAGTTATATGTAGGTATATACTCTGTTATCCTACCAGTTATAGGTAGGTATAGAGTATGTCATACTAGCAGTTATAAGTAGGTATATAAGCTGTCCTACTAGCAGTTTTAGGTAGGTATATACTCTGCTATACTAACATTTATAGGTAGGTATAGAATATGTTATACTAGCAGTTATAAGTAGTTATATACTCTGTCATACTAGCAGTTATAGGTAGGTATATACTCTGTTATACAAGCTGTTATAGGTAGGTATAGACTATGTTATACTAGCAGTTAAAGGTAGGTATAGACTCTGTTACACTAGCAGTTATAGGTAGCTATATACTCTGTTATACTAGAAGTTATATGTAGGTATATACTATGTTATACTAGCTGTTATAGGTAGGTATAGAGTCTGTTATACTAGCAGATATAGGTAGCTATATACTCTGTTACACTAGCAGTTATAGTTAGGTATTGACTCCGTTATACTAGCAGATATAGGTAGCTATATACTCTGTTATACTAGCAGTTATATGTAGGTATAGACTGTTATACTAGCAGTTGTAGGTAGGTATATACTCTGTTATACTAGCAGTTATAGGTAAGTATAGACTATGTTATACTAGTAGTTATGTGTAGATATAGACTATATTATACTAGCAGTTATAGGTATATAATTTGTTATACTAGCAGTTATAGGTAGTTATATACTCTGCTATACTAGCAGTTATAGGTAGGTATATACTCTGTTATACTAGCAGTTATAGGTAGGTATAGAGTATGTTATACTAGCAGTTATAGGTAGGTATATACTTTGTTATACTAGCAGATATATGTAGGTATATACTTTGTTATAATAGCAGTTATAGATAGGTTTAGACTATGTTATACTAGCAGTTTTAGGTAGGTACAGAGTCTGTTATACTAGCAGTAATAGGTATGTATAGATTATGTTATACTAGCAGTCATAGGTTGGTATAGACTATGATATACTAGTAGTTATAGGTAGATATATACTCTGTTATACTAGCAGTAATAGGTAGGTATAGACTATGTTATACTAGCAGTTATAGGTAGGTATATACTCTGCTATACTAGTAGTTATAGGTAGGTATATATTATGTTATACTAGCAGTTATAAGTAGGTATATATTATGTTATACTAGCAGTTATAGGTAGGTATATACTCTGCTATACTAGTAGTTATAGGTAGGTATATATTATGTTATACTAGCAGTTATAGGTAGGTATATATTATGTTATACTAGCAGTTATAGGTAGGTATAGACTATGTTATACTAGTAGATATGTGTAGATATAGACTATATTATACTAGTAGTTATAGGTAGGTATTGACTATGTTAAACTGGCAGTTATAGGTAGGTATATACTCTGTTACACTAATAGTAATAGGTTGGTATAGATTATGTCATATTAACATTTATAGGTAGGTATATACTATGTTATACTAGCAGTTATAGGTAGGTATAGACAATGTTATAATAGCGGTTATAGGTAGGTATAGACTATGTTATATTAGCAATAATAGGTAGATATGGACTATGTTATACTAGCAATTAAAGGTAGGTATACAGTATGTTATACTAGCAGTTATAAGTAGGTATATACGCTGTCATACTAGCAGTTATAGGTAGGTATATACTCTGCTATACTAGCAGTTATAGGTAGGTATAGAGTATGTTATACTAGCAGTTATAAGTAGTTATATACTCTGTCATACTAGCAGTTATAGGTAGGTATATACTCTGTTATACAAGCTGTTATAGGTAGGTATAGAGTATATTATACTAGCAGTAATAGGTAGGTATAGACTCTGTTATAATAGCGGTTAAAGGTAGATATTGAGTCTGTTATACTCGCAGATATAATTAGCTATATACTCTGTTATACTAGCAGTTATATGTAGGTATAGACTACGTTATACTAGCTGTTATAGGTAGGAATAGACTCTGTTATAATAGCGGTTATAGGTAGGTATTGAGTCTGTTATACTAGCAGATATAGGTAGCTATATACTCTGTTATACTAGCGGCTATAGGTAGGTATTGATTCTGTTATACTAGCAGATATAGGTAGCTATATACTATGTTACACTAGCAGTTATTAGTAAGTATATACTCTGTCATACTAGCAGATATATGTAGGAATATAATGTTAAACTAGCAGTTATAGGTAGGTATAGATTATGTTATACAAGCAGTTATAGGTAGGTATAGACTATGTTATAATAGCGGTTATATGTAGGTATATTCTATGTTATACTAGCAGTTATAGGTAGATATAGACTATGTTATACTAGCGGTTATAGATAGGTATATACTCTGTTATACTAACAGTTATAGGTAGGTAGAGACTATGTTATACTAGCAGTTATCTGTAGGTACAAATTATGTTATACTAGCAGTTATAGCTAGGTATATACTCTGTTATACTAGAAGTTATAGGTAGGTATAGATTATGTTATACTAGCAGTTATAGGTAGGTATATACTCTGTTACACTAACAGTAATAGGTAGGTATATACTATGTTATACTAGGAGTTATAGGTAGGTATATACTCTGTTGTACTAGCAGTTATAGGTAGGTATAGAGTATGTTATACTAGCAGTTATAAGTAGTTATATACTCTGTCATACTAGCAGTTATTGGTATGTATATACTCTGTTATACAAGCTATTTTAGGTAGGTATAGACTATGTTACACTAACAGTTATAGGTAGGTATAGACTATGTTATACCAGCGGTTAGATGTATGTATATACTCTGTTGTACTAGCAGTAATAGGAAGTTATAGATTCTGTTATACTAGCGGTTATAGGTAGGTATTGACTCCGTTATACTAGCAGATATAGGTAGCTATATACTCTGTTATACTAGCAGTTATATGTAGGTATAGACTATGTTATACTAGCTGTTATAGGTAGGTATAGACTCTATAATACTAGCAGATATAGGTAGCTATATACTCTGTTACAATAGCAGTTATAGGTAGGTATAGACTATGTTGTACTAGCAGTTATAGGTAGGTATATACTCTGTTATACTAGCAGTTATAGGTAGGTATAGAGTATGTTATACTAGCAGTTATAGGTAGGTATAGACTCTGTTATACTAGCAGTTATAGATAGTTATATACTCTGCTATACTAGCAGCTATAGGTAGGTATATACTCTGTTATACTATCAGTTATTGGTAGGTATATACTCTGCTATACTACTAGTTATAGGTAGTTATATATTATGTTGAACTAGCAGTTATAGGTAGGTATAGACTATGTTATACTAGTAGTTATATGTAGATATAGACTACATTATACTAGCAGTTATTGGTAGGTATAGACTCTGTTATGCTAGCTGGTATAGGTAGTTATATACTCTGCTATACTAGTAGTTATAGGTAGGTATATATTATGTTATGCTAGCAGATATAAGTAGGTATATACTCTGTCATACTAGCAGATATAGGTAGCTATATACTCTGTTATACTAGCAGTTATAGATATGTATAGACTATGTCATACTGGCAGTTATAGGTAGGTATAGGCTATGTTATACTAGCGGTTATAGGTAGGTATATACTCTGTTATACTAGCAGTTATAGGTAGGTATAGAGTATGTTATACTAGCAGTTATAAGTAGTTATATACTCTGACATACTAGCAGTTATAGGTAGGTATAAACTATGTTATAATAGCGGTTATATGTAGGTATAGACTATGTTATACTAGCGGTTAGAGGTAAGTATATACTCTGTTGTACTAGCAGTTATAGGTAGGTATATACTCTGTTATACTAGCAGTTATAGGTAGGCATATACTATGTCATACTAGTAGTTATAGGTAGGTATAAATTATGTTATAATAGCAGTTATAAGTAGGTATATACGCTGTCATACTAGCAGTTATAGGCAGGTATATATTCTTTTATACTAGCAGTTATAGGTAGGTATAGAGCATGTTATACTAGCAGTTATAAGTAGTTATATACTCTGTCATACTAGCAGTTATAGGTAGGTATATACTCTGTTATACAAGCTGTTATAGGTAGGTATAGAGTATGTTATACCAGCAGTAATAGGTAGGTATATACTCTGTTATAATAGCGATTATAGGTAGGTATTGAGTCTGTTATACTAGCAGATATAGGTAGCTATATACTCTGTTATACTAGCAGTTATATGTATGTATAGACTTTGTTATACTAGCTGTTATAGGTAGGTATAGACTCTGTTATAATAGCGGTTATAGGTAGGTATTGAGTCTGTTATACTAGCAGATATAGATAGCTATATACTCTGTTATACTAGCGGCTATAGGTAGGTATTAATTATGTTATACTAGCAGATATAGGTAGCTATATACTCTGTTACACTAGCAGTTATAGGTTTGTATAGACTATGTTATACCAGCGGTTAGATGTATGTATATACTCTGTTGTACTGGCAGTTATAGGTAGGTATATACACTGTTATACTAGCAGTTATATGTAGGTATAGAATATGTTATACAAGAAGTTATAGGTAGGTATAGACTATGTTATACTAGCAGTTATAAGTAGGTATAGATTATGTTATAATAGCGGTTATAGGTAGGTATATTCTATGTTATACTAGCAGTTATAGGTAGATATAGACTATGTTATACTAGCGGTTATAGGTAGGAATATAATGTTATACTAGAAGTCATAGGTAGGTATACACTATGTTATACTAGCAGTTATAGGTAGGTATAGACTAAGTTATAATAGCGGTTATATGTAGGTATAGACTATGTTATACTAGCAATAATAGGAAGATATGGACTATGTTATACTAGCAGTTATAGGTAGGTATATACTATGTCATACTAGTAGTGATAGGTAGGTATAAATTATGTTATACTAGCAGTTATAAGTAGGTATATACGCTGTCATACTAGCAGTTATAGGCAGGTATATATTCTTTTATACTAGCAGTTATAGGTAGGTATAGAGTATGTTATACTAGCAGTTATAAGTAGTTATATACTCTGTCATACTAGCAGTTATAGGTAGGTATATACTCTGTTATAAAAGCTGTTATAGGTAGGTATAGAGTATGTTATAATAGTGGTTGTAGGTAGATATAGACTATGTTATACTAGCAATAATATGTAGATATGGACTGTTTTATACTAGCAGTTATAGGTAGGTATAGAGTATGTTATACTAGCAGTTATAAGTAGATATATACTCTGTTATACTAGCAGTAATAGGTAGGTATAGACTATGTTATACTAGCAGTTATAGGTAGATATAGACTATGTTATACTAGCGGTTAGAGGTAAGTATATACTCTGTTGTACTAGCAGTTATAGGTAGGTATATACTCTGTTATACTAGCAGTTATAGGTAGGTATAGAGTATGTTATACTAGCAGTTATACGTAGTTATATACTCTGAAATACTAGCAGTTATAGGTAGGTATAGACTATGTTATAATAGCGGTTATATGTAGGTATAGACTATGTTATACTAGCAATAAAAGGAAGATATGGACTATGTTATACTAGCAGTTATAAGTAGGTATATACGCTGTCATACTAGCAGTTATAGGCAGGTATATACTCTGTTATACTAGCAGTTATAGGTAGGTATAGCGTATGTTATACTAGCAGTTATAAGTAGTTATATACTCTGTCATACTAGCAGTTATTGGTAGGTATATACTCTGTTTTACAAGCTCTTATAGGTAGGTATAGAATATGTTATGCTAGCAGTAATAGGTATGTATAGATTATGTTATAATAGCGGTTATAGGTAGGTATTGAGTCTGTTATACTAGCAGATATAGGTAGCTATATACTCTGTTTTACTAGCAGTTATATGTAGGTATAGACTATGTTATACTAGATGTTATGGGTAGGTATAGACTCTGTTATATTAGAGGTTATAGGTAGGTATTGAGTCTGTTATACTAGCAGATATAGGTAGCTATATACTCTGTTATACTAGCGGCTATAGGTAGGTATTAACTCTGTTATACTAGCAGATATAGGTAGCTATATACTCTGTTATACTAGCAGTTATAGGTAGGTATAGAGTATGTTATACTAGCAGTTATAGGTAGGTATAGACTATGTTATACTAGCAGTTATAGATAGTTATATACTCTGCTATACTAGCAGTTATAGGTAGGTATATACTCTGTTATACTATCAGTTATTGGTAGGTATATACTCTGCTATACTACTAGTTATAGGTAGTTATATATTATGTTGAACTAGCAGTTATAGGTAGTCATAGACTCTGTTATACTAGTAGTTATATGTAGATATAGACTACATTATACTAGCAGTTATTGATAGGTATAGACTCTGTTATACTAGCTGTTATAGGTAGTTATATACTCTGTTACACTAGCAGTTATAGGTAGGTATAGACTATGTTACACCAGCGGTTAGATGTATGAATATACTCTGTTGTACTAGCAGTTATAGGTAGGTATATACTCTGTTATACTAGCAGTTATAGGTAGGTATAGAGTATGTTATGCTAGCGGTTATAGGTAGGTAATGACTCCGTTATACTAGCAGATATAGTTAGCTATATACTCTGTTATACTAGTAATTATAGATTTATATAGACTATGTCATACTAGCAGTTATAGGTAGGTATATACTCTATTATACTAGCAGTTAATGGTCGGTATATACTCTGTTATACAAGCTGTTATAGGTAGGTATAGAGTATGTTATACTAGCATTTATAAGTAGTTATATACTCTATCATATTAGCAGTTATAGGTAGGTATATACTCTGTTATACAAGCTGTTATAGGTAGGTATAGAGTATGTTATACTAGCAGTAATAGGTAGGTTTAGACGCTGTTATAATAGCGGTTATAGGTAGGTATTGAGTCTGTTATACTAGCAGATATAGGTAGCTATATACTCTGTTATACTATCAGTTATAGGTAGGTATAGAGTATGTTATGCTAGCAGTTATATGTTGGTATATACTCTGTCATACTAGCAGTTATAGGTAGGTATATACTATGTTATACTAGCTGTTATTGGTAGGTATAGACTATGTTGTACTAGCAGTAATAGGAAGTTATAGACTCTGTTATACTAGCGGTTATAGGTAGGTAATGACTCCGTTATACTAGCAGATATAGTTAGCTATATACCCTGTTATACTAGCAGTTATAGATAAGTATAGACTATGTCATACTAGCAGTTATAGGTAGGTATATACTCTATTATACTAGCAGTTATAGGTAGGTATATACTCTGTTATACAAGCTGTTATAGGTAGGTATCGAGTATGTTATACTAGCAGTTATAAGTAGTTATATACTCTATCATACTAGCAGTTAAAGGTAGGTATATACTCTGTTATACAAGCTGTTATAGGTAGGTATAGAGTATGTTATACTAGCAGTAATAGGTAGGTTTAGACGCTGTTATAATAGCGGTTATAGGTAGGTATTGAGTCTGTTATACTAGCAGATATAGGTAGCTATATACTCTGTTATACTAGCAGTTATATGTAGGTATAGACAATGTTATACTAGCTGTTATAGGTAGCTATAGACTCTGTTATAATAGCGGTTATAGGTAGGTATTGAGTCTGTTATACTAGCAGATATAGGTAGCTATATACTCTGTTATACTAGCAGTTATATGTAGGTATAGTGTATGTTATACCAGCAGTTATAAGTAGGTATATTCTCTGTCATACTAGCAGATATAGGTAGGAATATAATGTTATACTAGCAGTTATAGGTAGGTATAGACTATGTTATACTGGCAGTTATAGGTAGGTATAGACTATGTTATAATAGCGGTTATACGTAAGTATATTCTATGTTATACTAGCAGTTATAGGTAGGTATTGACTCTGTTATACTAGCAGATATAGGTAGCTATATACTCTGTTACACTAGCAGTTATTGGTATATATAGACTATGTTATACCAGCGGTTAGATGTATGTATATACTCTGTTGTACTAGCAGTTATAGGTAGGTATATACTCTGTTATACTAGCAGTTATAGGTAGGTTTATACTCTGTTATACTACCAGTTATAGGTAGGTATAGAGTATGTTATACTAGCAGTTATAAGTAGGTATATACGCTGTCATACTAGCAGTTATATGTAGGTATATACTCTGTTATACCAGCAGTTATAGGTAGGTATAGATTATGTTATACTAGCAGTTATAAGTAGTTATATACTCTGTCATACTAGCAGTTATTGGTAGGTATATACTCTGTTATACAAGCTGTTATAAGTAGGTATAGACTATGTTATACTAGCAGATATAGGTAGGTATAGACTATGTTACACTAGCTGTTAGAGGTAGGTATAGACTCTGTTATACTAGCAGATATAGGTAGCTATATACTCTGTTACACTAGCAGTTATAGGTAGGTGTTGACTCCGTTATACTAGCAGATATAGGTAGCTATATACTCTGTTATACTAGCAGTTATAGATATGTACAGACTATGTCATACTAGCAGTTATAGGTAGGTATAGACTATGTTATACTAGCAGTAATAGGTAGGTATAGTCTATGTTATACTAGCGGTTATAGGTAGGTATATACTCAGCTATACTAGCAGTTATTTAGCAGTTATAGGTAGGCATATAGTCTTTTATACTAGCAGTTATAGGTAGGTATTGACTATGTAATACTAGCAGTTATAGGTAGGAATAGACTATGTTATACCAGCGGTTAGATGTATGTATATACTCTGTTGTACTAGCAGTTATAGGTAGGTATATACTCTGTTATACTAGCAGTTATTGGTTGGTATAGTGTATGTTATACTAGCAGTTTTATGTAGGTATAGACTATGTTATACTAGTAGTTATATGTAGATATAGACTATATTATACTAGCAGTTATAGGTAGGTATAGATTCTGTTATAATAGCGGTTATAGGTAGGTATTGAGTCTGTTATACTAGCAGATATAGGTAGCTATATACTCTGTTATACTAGCGGCTACCGGTAGGTATTGACTCTGTTATACTAGCAGATATAGGTAGCTATATACTCTGTTGCACTAGCAGTTATAGGTATGTATATACTATGTTATAACAGCGGTTAGATGTATGTATATACTCTGTTGTACTAGCAGTTATAGGTAGGTATATACTCTGTTATACTAGCAGTAATATGTAGGTATAGAGTATGTTATACTAGCAGTTATAAGTAGGTATATACTCTGTCATACTAGCAGATATAGGTAGGAATATAATGTTATACTAGCAGTTATAGGTAGATATAGACTATGTTATACTAGCAGTTATTGGTAGGTATAGACTATGTTATAATAGCGGTTATAGGTAGGTATATACTCTGTTATACTAGCAGTTATATGTAGGTATATACTCTGTTATACTAGCAGTTATAGGAAGATATAGACTATGTTATACTAGCAGTTATATGTAGGTACAGATTATGTTATACTAGCAGTTATAGCTAGGTATATACTCTGCTATACTAGTAGTTATAGGTAGGTATATATTATGTTATACTAGCAGTTATAGGTAGGTATATATTATGTTATACTAGCAGTTATAGGTAGGTATAGACTATGTTATACTAGTAGTTATGTGTATATATAGACTGTATTATGCTAGCAGTTATAGGTAGGTATTGACTATGTTAAACTGGCAGTTATAGGTAGGTATATACTCTGTTACACTAACAGTAATAGGTTGGTATAGATTATGTCATATTAACATTTATAGGTAGGTATATACTATGTTATACTAGCAGTTATAGGTAGGTATAGACAATGTTATAATAGCGGTTATAGGTAGGTATAGACTATGTTATATTAGCAATAATAGGTAGATATGGACTATGTTATACTAGCAATTATAGGTAGGTATAGAGTATGTTATACTAGCAGTTATAAGTAGGTATATACGCTGTCATACTAGCAGTTATAGGTAGGTATATACTCTGCTATACTAGCAGTTAAAGGTAGATATTGAGTATGTTATACTAGCTGTTATAGGTAGGAATAGAATCTGTTATAATAGCGGTTATAGGTAGGTATTGAATCTGTTATACTAGCAGATATAGGTAGCTATATACTCTGTTATACTAGCGGCTATAGATAGGTATTGACTCTGTTATACTAGCAGATATAGGTAGCTATATACTATGTTACACTAGCAGTTATAGGTATGTATATTCTCTGTTATACTAGCAGTTATATGTATGTATAGAGTATGTTATACTAGCACTTATAAGTAGGTATATACTCTGTCATACTAGCAGATATAGGTAGGAATATAATGTTATACTAGAAGTTATAAGTAGGTATAGACTATGTTATACTAGCAGTTATAGGTAGGTATAGACTATGTTATAATAGCGGTTATAGGTAGGTATATTCTATGTTATACTAGCAGTTATAGGTAGATATAGACTATGTTATACTAGCGATTATAGATAGGTATATACTCTGTTATACTAACAGTTATAGGTAGGTATAGACTATGTTATACTAGCAGTTATATGTAGGTACAGATTATTTTATACTAGCAGTTATAGCTAGGTATAGACTATGTTATACTAGCAGTTATAGGAAGTTATAGACTCTGTTATACTAGTGGTTATAGGTAGGTATTGACTCCGTTATACTAGCCGATATCGGTAGCTATATACTCTGTTATACTAGCAGTTATAGATATGTATAGACTCTGTCATACTAGCAGTTATAGGTAGGTATAGACTATGTTATACTAGCAGTTATAGGTAGGTATATACTATGTTATACTAGCAGTTATAGATATGTATAGACCATGTCCTACTAGCAGTTATAGGTAGGTATAGACTCTGTTACACTAGCAGTTATATGTAGGTATAGACTATGTTGTACTAGCAGTTATAGGAAGATATAGACTATGTTATACTAGCAGTTATATGTAGGTACAGATTATGTTATACTAGCAGTTATAGCTAGGTATATACTCTGCTATACTAGTAGTTATAGGTAGGTATATATTATGTTATACTAGCAGTTATAGGTAGGTATATATTATGTTATACTAGCAGTTATAGGTAGGTATAGACTATGTTATACTAGTAGTTATGTGTATATATAGACTGTATTATGCTAGCAGTTATAGGTAGGTATTGACTATGTTAAACTGGCAGTTATAGGTAGGTATATACTCTGTTACACTAACAGTAATAGGTTCGTATAGATTATGTCATATTAACATTTTAGGTAGGTATATACTATGTTATACTAGCAGTTATAGGTAGGTATAGACAATGTTATAATAGCGGTTATAGGTAGGTATAGACTATGTTATATTAGCAATAATAGGTAGATATGGACTATGTTATACTAGCAATTATAGGTAGGTATAGAGTATGTTATACTAGCAGTTATAAGTAGGTATATACGCTGTAATACTAGCAGTTATAGGTAGGTATATACTCTGCTATACTAGCAGTTAAAGGTAGATATTGAGTATGTTATACTAGCTGTTATAGGTAGGAATATACTCTGTTATAATAGCGGTTATAGGTAGGTATTGAATCTGTTATACTAGCAGATATAGGTAGCTATATACTCTGTTATACTAGCGGCTATAGATAGGTATTGACTCTGTTATACTAGCAGATATAGGTAGCTATATACTATGCTACACTAGCAGTTATAGGTATGTATAGACTATGTTAAACCAGCGGTTAGATGTATGTATATACTCTGTTGTACTAGCAGTTATAGGTAGGTATATTCTCTGTTATACTAGCAGTTATATGTATGTATAGAGTATGTTATACTAGCACTTATAAGTAGGTATATACTCTGTCATACTAGCAGATATAGGTAGGAATATAATGTTATACTAGAAGTTATAGGTAGGTATAGACTATGTTATACTAGCAGTTATAGGTAGGTATAGACTATGTTATAATAGCGGTTATAGGTAGGTATATTCTATGTTATACTAGCAGTTATAGGTAGATATAGACTATGTTATACTAGCGGTTATAGATAGGTATATACTCTGTTATACTAACAGTTATAGGTAGGTATAGACTATGTTATACTAGCAGTTATATGTAGGTACAGATTAATTTATACTAGCAGTTATAGCTAGGTATAGACTATGTTATACTAGCAGTTATAGGAAGTTATAGACTCTGTTATACTAGTGGTTATAGGTAGGTATTGACTCCGTTATACTAGCCGATATCGGTAGCTATATACTCTGTTATACTAGCAGTTATAGATATGTATAGACTCTGTCATACTAGCAGTTATAGGTAGGTATAGACTATGTTATACTAGCAGTTATAGGTAGGTATATACTATGTTATACTAGCAGTTATAGATATGTATAGACCATGTCCTACTAGCAGTTATAGGTAGGTATAGACTATGTTATACTAGCAGTTATAGGTAGGTATAGACTATGTTATAATAGCGGTTATAGGTAGGTATATTCTATGTTATACTAGCAGTTATAGGTAGATATAGACTATGTTATACTAGCGATTATAGATAGGTATATACTCTGTTATACTAACAGTTATAGGTAGGTATAGACTATGTTATACTAGCAGTTATATGTAGGTACAGATTATTTTATACTAGCAGTTATAGCTAGGTATAGACTATGTTATACTAGCAGTTATAGGAAGTTATAGACTCTGTTATACTAGTGGTTATAGGTAGGTATTGACTCCGTTATACTAGCCGATATCGGTAGCTATATACTCTGTTATACTAGCAGTTATAGATATGTATAGACTCTGTCATACTAGCAGTTATAGGTAGGTATATACTATGTTATACTAGCAGTTATAGATATGTATAGACCATGTCCTACTAGCAGTTATAGGTAGGTATAGACTCTGTTACACTAGCAGTTATATGTAGGTATAGACTATGTTGTACTAGCAGTTATAGGAAGATATAGACTATGTTATACTAGCAGTTATATGTAGGTACAGATTATGTTATGCTAGCAGTTATAGCTAGGTATATACTCTGCTATACTAGTAGTTATAGGTAGGTATATATTATGTTATACTAGCAGTTATAGGTAGGTATATATTATGTTATACTAGCAGTTATAGGTAGGTATAGACTATGTTATACTAGTAGTTATGTGTATATATAGACTGTATTATGCTAGCAGTTATAGGTAGGTATTGACTATGTTAAACTGGCAGTTATAGGTAGGTATATACTCTGTTACACTAACAGTAATAGGTTCGTATAGATTATGTCATATTAACATTTATAGGTAGGTATATACTATGTTATACTAGCAGTTATAGGTAGGTATAGACAATGTTATAATAGCGGTTATAGGTAGGTATAGACTATGTTATATTAGCAATAATAGGTAGATATGGACTATGTTATACTAGCAATTATAGGTAGGTATAGAGTATGTTATACTAGCAGTTATAAGTAGGTATATACGCTGTCATACTAGCAGTTATAGGTAGGTATATACTCTGCTATACTAGCAGTTAAAGGTAGATATTGAGTATGTTATACTAGCTGTTATAGGTAGGAATATACTCTGTTATAATAGCGGTTATAGGTAGGTATTGAATCTGTTATACTAGCAGATATAGGTAGCTATATACTCTGTTATACTAGCGGCTATAGATAGGTATTGACTCTGTTATACTAGCAGATATAGGTAGCTATATACTATGTTACACTAGCAGTTATAGGTATGTATAGACTATGTTATACCAGCGGTTAGATGTATGTATATACTCTGTTGTACTAGCAGTTATAGGTAGGTATATACTCTGTTATACTAGCAGTTATAGGTAGGTATAGAGTATGTTATACTAGCAGTTATAAGTAGGTATATACTCTGTCATACTAGCAGTTATAGGTAGGTATATACTATGTTATACTAGCAGTTATAGGTAGGTATAGACTATGTTATACTAGCAGTTATAGGTAGGTATAGACTATGTTATAATAGCGATTATAGGTAGGTATTGATTCTGTTATACTAGCAGTTATAGGTAGCTATAGACTATGTTATACTAGCGGTTATAGGTAGGTATAAACTATGTTATACTAGCAGTTATATGTAGGTATAGAGTATGTTATACTAGCAGTTATAAGTAGGTATAGACTCTGTCATACTAGCAGTTATAGGTAGGAATATAATGTTATACTAGCAGTTATAGGTAGGTATAGACTCTGTTATACTAGCAGTTATAGGTAGATATATACTCTGTTATACAAGCAGTTATAGGTAGGTATAGACTATGTTATACTAGCAGTTATAGGTAGGTATATACTATGTTATACTAGCAGTTATAGATATGTATAGACCATGTCCTACTAGCAGTTATAGGTAGGTATAGACTCTGTTACACTAGCAGTTATATGTAGGTATAGACTATGTTGTACTAGCAGTTATAGGTAGGTATATACTCTGTTATACTAGCAGTTATAGGTAGGTTTAGAGTATGTTATACTAGCAGTTATTGGTAGGTATAGACTATGTTATACTAGTAGTTATATGTAGATATAGACTATATTATACTAACAGTTATAGGTAGGTATAGACTCTGTTATACTAGCAGTTATAGATAGTTATATACTCTGCTATACTAGCAGTTATAGGTAGGTATATACTCTGTTATACTATCAGTTATTGGTAGGTATATACTCTGTTATACTAGCAGTTATAGCTAGGTATATACTATGTTATACTAGAAGTTATAGGTAAGTATATACTCTGTTACATTAACAGTAATAGGTAGGTATATACTATGTTATACTAGGAGTTATAGGTAGGTATAGAGTATGTTATACTAGCAGTTATAAGTAGGTATATACGCTGTCATACTATCAGTTATAGGTAGGTATATACTATGTTATACTAGCAGTAATAGGTAGGTATAGACTATGTTATACTAGCAGTTATAGGTAGGTATATACTCTGCTATACTAGTAGTTATAGGTAGGTATATATTATGTTATTCTAGCAGTTATAGGTAGGTATATACTCTGTTATACTAGCAGCTATAGGTAGGTATAGAATATGTTATACTAGCAGTAATAGGTTAGTATAGAATCTGTCATACTAACAGTTATAGGTAGGTATATACTCTGCTATACTACTAGTTATAGGTAGGTATATATTATGTTATGCTAGCAGTAATAGGTAGGTATAGACTATGTTATACTAGTAGTTATATGTAGATATAGACTACATTATACTAGCAGTTATTGGTAGGTATATACTCTGTTATACTAGCTGTTATAGGTAGTTATATACTCTGCTATACTAGTAGTTACAGGTAGGTATATATTATGTTATGCTAGCAGTAATAGGTAGGTATAGACTATGTTATACTAGCAGTTATAGGTAGGTATATATTCTGCTATACTAGTAGTTATAGGTAGGTATATATTATGTTATGCTAGCAGATATAAGTAGGTATATACTCTGTCATACTAGCAGATATAGTTAGCTATATACTCTGTTATACTAGCAGTTATAGATATGTATAGACTATGTCATACTAGCAGTTATAGGTAGGTATAGACTCTGTTATACTAGCAGTTATAGGTAGGTATATACTCTGTTATACTAGCAGTTATAGGTAGGTATAGAGTATGTTATACTAGCAGTTATAAGTAGTTATATACTCTGACATACTAGCAGTTATAGGTAGGTATATACTCTGTTATACAAGCTGTTATAGGTAGGTATAGAGTATGTTATACTAGCAGTAATATGTAGGTATAGACTCGGTTATAATAGCGATTATAGGTAGGTATTGAGTCTGTTATACTAGCAGATATAGGTAGCTATATACTCTGTTATACTAGCAGTTATATGTAGGTATAGACTATGTTATACTAGCTGTTATAGGTAGGTATAGACTCTGTTATAATAGCGGTTATAGGTAGGTATTGAGGCTGTTATACTAGCAGAAGCTATATACTCTGTTATACTAGCGGCTATAGGTAGGTATTAAATATGCTATACTAGCAGATATAGGTAGCTATATAATCTGTTACACTAGCAGTTATAGGTATGTATAGACTATGTTATACCAGCGGTTAGATGTATGTATATACTCTGTTGTACTGGCAGTTATAGGTAGGTATATACTCTGTTATACTAGCAGTTATATGTATGTATAGAGTATGTTATACTAGCACTTATAAGTAGGTATATACTCTGTCATACTAGCAGATATAGGTAGGAATATAATGTTATACTAGAAGTTATAGGTAGGTATAGACTATGTTATACTAGCAGTTATAGGTAGGTATAGACTAAGTTATAATAGCGGTTATAGGTAGATATAGACTATGTTATACTAGCGGTTATAGGTAGGTATATACTCTGTTATACTAGCAGTTATAGGTAGGTATATACTCTGTAATACTAGCAGTTATACGTAGGTATAGACTATGTTATACTAGCAGTTATATGTAGGTAATGATTATGTTGTACTAGCTGTTATAGCTAGGTATATACTATGTTATACTAGAAGTTATAGGTAGGTATAGATTATGTTATACTAGCAGTTATACGTAGGTATATACTCTGTTACACTAACAGTAATAGGTAGGTATATACTATGTTATACTAGGAGTTATAGGTAGGTATATACTCTGTTGTACTAGCAGTTATAGGTAGGTATATACTCTGTTATACTAGCAGTTATAGGTAGGTATATACTCTGTTATACTACCAGTTATATGTAGGTATAGAGTATGTTATACTAGCAGTTATAAGTAGGTATATACGCTGTCATACTAGCAGTTATATGTAGGTATATACTCTGTTATACTAGCAGTTATAGGTAGGTATAGAGTATGTTATACTAGCAGTTATAAGTAGTTATATACGCTGTCATACTAGCAGTTATAGGTATGTATATACTCTGTTATACTAGCAGTTATATGTAGGTATAGACTATGTTATACTAGCTGTTATAGGTAGGTATATACTTTGTTATACCAGCAGATATAGGTAGGTATATACTACGTTATACTAGCAGTTATAGATAGGTATAGACTATGTTATACTAGCAGTTATAGGTAGGTATAGACTATGTTATACTAGCGGTTATAGGTAGGTACAGAGTATGTTATACTAGCAGTAATAGGTAGGTATAGATTATGTTATACTAGCAGTTATAGGTAGATATAGACTATGTTAGTCTAGCAGTAATAGGTAGGTATAGACTATTTTATGCTAGCAGTTATAGGTAGGTATATACTCTGCTATACTAGTAGTTATAGGTAGGTATATATTATGTTATACTAGCAGTTATAGGTAGGTATATACTCTGTTATACTAGCAGCTATAGGTAGGTATAGAATATGTTATACTAGCAGTAATAGGTTAGTATATATTCTGTCATACTAACAGTTATAGGTAGGTATATACTCTGTTATACTAGCAGTTATAGGTAGGTATAGACTATGTTATAATAGCGGTTGTAGGTAGATATAGACTATGTTAAACTAGAAGTTATAAGTAGATATATACTCTGTTATATTAGCAGTTATTGGTAGGTATAGACTATGTTATACTAGCAGTTATATGTAGGTACAGATTATGTTATACTAGCAGTTATAGCTAGATATATACTATGTTATACTAGAAGTTATAGGTAGGTATAGATTATGTTATACTAGCAGTTATAGGTAGGTATATACTCTGTTATACTAGCAGTTATAGGTAGGTATAGACTATGTTATACTAGCAGTTATAGGTAGGTATAAACTATGTTATAATAAAGGTTATAGGTAGGTATATTCTATGTTATACTAGCAGTTATAGGTAGATATAGACTATGTTATACTAGCGTTTATAGGTATGTATATACGCTGTTATACTAGCAGATATAGGTAGGTATATACTCTGTTATACTAGCAGTTATACGTAGGTATAGAATATGTTATACTAGCACTTATATGTAGGTACAGATTATGTTATACTAGCAGTTATAGCTAGGTATATACTATGTTATACTAGCAGCTATAGGTAGGTATATACTCTGTTATACTAGCAGTTATAGGTAGGTATAGACTATGTTATAATAGCGGTTGTAGGTAGATATAGACTATGTTATACTAGCAATAATATGTAGATATGGACTGTGTTATACTAGCAGTTATAGGTAGGTATAGAGTATGTTATACTAGCAGTTATAAGTAGATATATACTCTGTTATATTAGAAGTTATAGGTAGGTATAGATTATGTTATACTAGCAGTTATATGTAGGTACAGATTATGTTATACTAGCAGTTATAGCTAGGTATATACTCTGTTACACTAACAGTGATAGGTAGGTATATACTATGTTATACTAGGAGTTATAGGTAGGTATAGACTATGTTATACTAACAGTTATAGGTAGGTATAAACTATGTTATAATAAATGTTATAGGTAGGTATATTCTATGTTATACTAGCAGTTATAGGTAGATATAGACTATGTTATACTAGCGTTTATAGGTATGTATATACTCTGTTATACTAGCAGATATAGGTAGGTATATACTCTGTTATACTAGCAGTTATAGCTAGGTATATACTATGTTATACTAGAAGTTATAGGTAGGTATAGATTATGTTATACTAACAGTTATTGGTAGGTATATACTCTGTTATACTAGCAGTTATAGGTAGGTATAGAGTATGTTATACTAGCAGTTATTGGTAACTGTAGACTATTTTATACTAGTAGTTATATGTAGATATAGACTATATTATACTAGCAGGTATAGGTAGGTATATACTCTGTTATACTATCAGTTATTGGTAGGTATATACTCTGCTATACTACTAGTTATAGGTAGTTATATATTATGTTGAACTAGCAGTTATAGGTAGGTATAGACTATGTTATACTAGTAGTTATATGTAGATATAGACTACATTATACTAGCAGTTATTGGTAGGTATAGACTCTGTTATACTAGCTGTTATAGGTAGTTATATACTCTGCTATACTAGTAGTTATAGGTAGGTATATATTATGTTATGCTAGCAGTAATAGGTAGGTATAGATTATGTTATACTAGCAGTTATAGGTAGGTATAGACTATGTTATACTAGTAGTGATAGGTAGATATAGACTATGTTATACTAGCAGTAATAGGTAGGTATAGACTATGTTATACTAGCATTTATAGGTAGGTATAGACTATGTTATACTAGCGGTTAGAGGTATGTATATACTCTGTTGTACTAGCAGTTATAGTTAGGTATATACTCTGTTATACTAGCAGTTATAGGTAGGTATAGAGTATGTTATACTAGCAGTTATAAGTAGTTATATACTCTGACATACTAGCGGTTATAGGTAGGTATAGACTATGTTATAATAGCGGTTATATGTAGGTATAGACTATGTTATACTAGCAATAATAGGAAGATATGGACTATGTTATACTAGCAGTTATAAGTAGGTATATACGCTGTCATACTAGCAGTTATAGGCAGGTATATACTCTGTTATACTAGCAGTTATAGGTAGGTATAGCGTATGTTTTACTAGCAGTTATAAGTAGGTATATACTCTGTCATAATAGCAGTTATAGGTAGGTATATACTCTGTTATACAAGCTGTTATATGTAGGTATATAGTATGTTATACTAGCAGTAATAGGTACGTATAGACTCTGTTATAATAGCGATTATAGGTAGGTATTGAGTCTGTTATACTAGCAGATATAGGTAGCTATAAACTCTGTTATACTAGCGGCTATAGGTAGGTATTAACTATGTTATACTAGCAGTTATATGTAGGTATAGAGTATGTTATACTAGCAGTTATAAGTAGGTATATACTCTGTCATACTAGCAGATATAGGTAGGAATATAATGTTATACTAGAAGTTATAGGTATGTATAGACTATGTTATACTAGCAGTTATAAGTAGATATATACTCTGTTATATAATCAGTTATAGGTAGGTATAGACTATGTTATACTAGCAGTTATATGTAGGTACAGATTATGTTATACTAGCAGTTATAGCTAGGTATAGACTATGTTATACTAGAAGTTATAGGTAGGTATAGATTATGTTATACTAGCAGTTATAGGTAGGTATATACTCTGTTACACTAACAGTAATAGGTAGGTATATACTATGTTATACTAGCAGTTATAGGTAGGTATAGACTATATTATACTAGCAGTTATAGGTAGGTATAAACTATGTTATAATAGCGGTTATAGGTAGGTATATTATATGTTATACTAGCAGTTGTATGTAGGTACAGATTATGTTATACTGGCAGTTATAGCTAGGTATATACTATGTTATACTAGAAGTTATAGGTAGGTATAGATTATGTTATACTAATAGTTATAGGTAGGTATATACTCTGTTATACTAGCAGTTATAGGTAGGTATAGAGTATGTTATACTAGCAGTTATAGGTAGGTATAGACTATGTTATACTTGTAGTTATATGTAGATATAGACTACATTATACTAGCAGTTATTGGTAGGTATAGACTCTGTTATACTAGCTCTTATAGGTATTTATATACTCTGCTATACTAGTAGTTATAGGTAGGTATATATTATGTTATGCTAGCAGTAATAGGTAGGTATAGATTATGTTATACTAGCAGTTATAGGTAGGTATAGACTATGTTATACTAGTAGTTATAGGTAGATATAGACTTTGTTATACCAGAAGTAATAGGTAGGTATAGATTATGTTATTCTAGCAGTTATAGGTAGGTATAGACTATGTTATACTAGTAGTGATAGGTAGATATAGACTATGTTATACTAGCAGTAATAGGTAGGTATAGACTATGTTATACTAGCAGTTATAGGTAGGTATAGACTATGTTATACTAGCGGTTAGAGGTAAGTATATACTCTGTTGTACTAGCAGTTATAGTTAGGTATATACTCTGTTATACTAGCAGTTATAGGTAGGTATAGAGTATGTTATACTAGCAGTTATAAGTAGTTATATACTCTGACATACTAGCGGTTATAGGTAGGTATAGACTATGTTATAATAGCGGTTATATGTAGGTATAGACTATGTTATACTAGCAATAATAGGAAGATATGGACTATGTTATACTAGCAGTTATAAGTAGGTATATACGCTGTCATACTAGCAGTTATAGGCAGGTATATACTCTGTTATACTAGCAGTTATAGGTAGGTATAGCGTATGTTTTACTAGCAGTTATAAGTAGGTATATACTCTGTCATAATAGCAGTTATAGGTAGGTATATACTCTGTTATACAAGCTGTTATATGTAGGTATACAGTATGTTATACTAGCAGTAATAGGTACGTATAGACTCTGTTATAATAGCGATTATAGGTAGGTATTGAGTCTGTTATACTAGCAGATATAGGTAGCTATAAACTCTGTTATACTAGCGGCTATAGGTAGGTATTAACTATGTTATACTAGCAGTTATATGTAGGTATAGAGTATGTTATACTAGCAGTTATAAGTAGGTATATACTCTGTCATACTAGCAGATATAGGTAGGAATATAATGTTATACTAGAAGTTATAGGTATGTATAGACTATGTTATACTAGCAGTTATAAGTAGATATATACTCTGTTATATAATCAGTTATAGGTAGGTATAGACTATGTTATACTAGCAGTTATATGTAGTTACAGATTATGTTATACTAGCAGTTATAGCTAGGTATAGACTATGTTATACTAGAAGTTATAGGTAGGTATAGATTATGTTATACTAGCAGTTATAGGTAGGTATATACTCTGTTACACTAACAGTAATAGGTAGGTATATACTATGTTATACTAGCAGTTATAGGTAGGTATAGACTATATTATACTAGCAGTTATAGGTAGGTATAAACTATGTTATAATAGCGGTTATAGGTAGGTATATTATATGTTATACTAGCAGTTATAGGTAGATATAGACTATGTTATACTAGCAGTTGTATGTAGGTACAGATTATGTTATACTAGCAGTTATAGCTAGGTATATACTATGTTATACTAGAAGTTATAGGTAGGTATAGATTATGTTATACTAATAGTTATAGGTAGGTATATACTCTGTTATACTAGAAGTTATAGGTAGGTATAGAGTATGTTATACTAGCAGTTATAGGTAGGTATAGACTATGTTATACTTGTAGTTATATGTAGATATAGACTACATTATACTAGCAGTTATTGGTAGGTATAGACTCTGTTATACTAGCTCTTATAGGTATTTATATACTCTGCTATACTAGTAGTTATAGGTAGGTATATATTATGTTATGCTAGCAGTAATAGGTAGGTATAGATTATGTTATACTAGCAGTTATAGGTAGGTATAGACTATGTTATACTAGTAGTTATAGGTAGATATAGACTTTGTTATACCAGAAGTAATAGGTAGATATTGACTATGTTATACTAGCAGTTATAGGTAGGTATATACTATGTCATACTAGTAGTTATAGGTAGGTATAAAGTATGTTATACTAGCAGTTATAAGTAGGTATATACGCTGTCATACTAGCAGTTATAGGCAGGTATATATTCTTTTATACTAGCAGTTATAGGTAGGTATAGAGTATGTTATAATAGCGATTATAGGTAGGTATTGAGTCTGTTATACTAGCAGATATAGGTAGCTATATACTCTGTTATACTAGCGGCTATAGGTAGGTATTAACTATGTTATACTAGCAGTTATATGTAGGTATAGAGTATGCTATGCTAGCAGTTATAAGTAGGTATATACTCTGTCATACTAGCAGATATAGGTAGGAATATAATGTTATTCTAGAAGTTATAGGTATGTATAGACTATGTTATACTAGCAGTTATAGGTAGGTATATACCTTGTTGTACTAGCAGTTATAGGTAGGTATATACTCTGTTATACTAGCAGTTATAGGTAGGTATATACTCTGTTATACTAGCAGTTATAGGTAGGTATAGAGTATGTCATACTAGCAGTTATAAGTAGTTATAAACTCTGTTTATACTAGCAGTTATAGGTAGGTATATACTCTGTTATACTAGCAGTTATAGGTAGGTATAGAGTATATTATACTAGCAGATATAGGTAGCTATATACTCTGTTACACTAGCAGTTATAGGTAGGTATAGACTATGTTATACCAGCGGTTAGATGTATAAATATACTCTGTTGTACTAGCAGTTATAGTTAGGTATATACTCTGTTATACTAGCAGTTATAGGTAGGTATAGAGTATGTTATGCTAGCAGTTATAAGTAGGTATATACTCTGTCATACTAGCAGTTATAGGTAGGTATATACTCTGTTATACTAGCTGTTATTGGTAGGTATAGACTATGATGTACTAGCAGTAATAGGAAGTTATAGACTCTGTTATACTAGCGGTTATAGGTAGGTAATGACTCCGTTATACTAGCAGATATAGTTAGCTATATGCTCTGTTATACTAGCAGTTATAGATATGTATAAACTCTGTCATACTAGCAGTTATAGGTAGGTATATACTCTATTATACTAGCAGTTATAGGTAGGTATATACTCTGTTATACAAGCTGTTATAGGTAGGTATAGAGTATGTTATACTAGCAGTTATAAGTAGTTATATACTCTATCATACTAGCAGTTATAGGTAGGTATATACTGTTATACAAGCTGTTATAGGTAGGTATAGAGTATGTTATACTAGCAGTAATATGTTGGTTTAGACGCTGTTATAATAGCGGTTATAGGTAGGTATTGAGTCTGTTATACTAGCAGATATAGGTAGCTATATACTCTGTTATACTAGCAGTTATATGTAGGTATAGACAATGTTATACTAGTGTTATAGGTAGATATAGACTCTGTTATAATAGCGGTTATAGGTAGGTATTGAGTCTGTTATACTAGCAGATATAGGTAGCTATATACTCTGTTATCCTAACGGCTATAGGTAGGTATTGACTTTGTTGTACTAGCAGTTATAGGTAGGTATATACTCTGTTATACTAGCAGTTATATGTAGGTATAGAGTATGTTATACTAGCAGTTATAAGTAGGTATATACTCTGTCATACTAGCAGATATAGGTAGGAATATAATGTTATACTAGCAGTTATAGGTAGGTATAGACTATGTTATACTGGAAGTTATAGGTAGGTATTGACTATGTTATAATAGCGGTTATAGGTAGGTATATTCTTTGTTATACTAGCGGTTATAGGTAGGTATATACTCTGTTATACTAGCAGTTATAGGTAGGTATAGACTATGTTATACTAGCAGTTATATGTAGGCACAGATTATGTTATACTAGCAGTTATAGCTAGGTATATACTATGTTATACTAGAAGTTATAGGTAGGTATAGATTATGTTATATTAGCAGTTATAGGTAGGTATATACTCTGTTACACTAACAGTAATAGGTAGGTTTATACTATGCTATACTAGGAGTTATAGGTAGGTATATACTCTGTTGTACTAGCAGTTATAGGTAGGTATATACTCTGTTATACTAGCAGTTATAGGTAGGTATATACTCTGTTATACTACCAGTTATATGTAGGTATAGAGTATGTTATACTAGCAGTTATAAGTAGGTATATACGCTGTCATGCTAGCAGTTATAGGTAGGTATATACTCTGTTATACTAGCAGTTATAGGTAGGAATAGAGTATGTTATACTAGCAGTTATAAGTAGTTATAAACTCTGTTTATACTAGCAGTTATAGGTAGGTATATACTCTGTTATACTAGCAGTTATAGGTAGGTATAGAGTATGTTATGCTAGCAGATATAGTTAGCTATATACTCTGTTACACTAGCAGTTATAGGTAGGTATAGACTATGTTATACCAGCGGTTAGATGTATGAATATACTCTGTTGTACTAGCAGTTATAGGTAGGTATATACTCTGTTATACTAGCAGTTATAGGTAGGTATAGAGTATGTTATGCTAGCAGTTATAAGTAGGTATATACTCTGACATACTAGCAGTTATAGGTAGGTATATACTCTGTTATACTAGCTGTTATTGGTAGGTATAGACTATGTTGTACTAGCAGTAATAGGAAGTTATAGACTCTGTTATACTAGCGGTTATAGGTAGGTATTGACTCCGTTATACTAGCAGATATAGTTAGCTATATACTCTGTTATACTAGCAGTTATAGATATGTATAAACTATGTCATACTAGCAGTTATAGGTAGGTATATACTCTATTATACTAGCAGTTATAGGTAGGTATATACTCTGTTATACAAGCTGTTATAGGTAGGTATAGAGTATGTTATACTAGCAGTTATAAGTAGTTATATACTCTATCATACTAGCAATTATAGGTAGGTATATACTCTGTTATACAAGCTGTTATATGTAGGTATTGAGTCTGTTATACTAGCAGATATAGGTAGCTATATACTCTGTTATACTAGCAGTTATATGTAGGTATAGACAATGTTATACCAGCTGTTATAGGTAGGTATAGACTATGTTATAATAGCGGTTATAGGTAGGTATTGAGTCTGTTATACTAGCAGATATAGGTAGCTATATACTCTGTTATACTAGCGGCTATACGTAGGTATTGACTCTGTTGTACTAGCAGTTATAAGTAGGTATATACTCTGTTATACTAGCAGTTATATGTAGGTATAGAGTATGTTATACTAGCAGTAATAAGTAGGTATATACTCTGTCATACTAGCAGATATAGGTAGGAATATAATGTTATACTAGCAGTTATAGGTAGGTATAGACTATGTTATACTGGCAGTTATAGGTAGGTATATACTATGTTATAATAGCGGTTATAGGTAAGTATATTCTATGTTATACTAGCAGTTATAGGTAGGTATTGACTCTGTTATACTAGCAGATATAGGTAGCTATATACTCTGTTACACTAGCAGTTATAGGTATGTATAGACTATGTTTTACCAGCGGTTAGATGTATGTATATACTCTGTTGTACTAGCAGTTATAGATAGGTATATACCCTGTTATACTCGCAGTTATAGGTTGGTATATACTCTGTTATACTACCAGTTATAGGTAGGTATAGAGTATGTTATATTAGCAGTTATAAGTAGGTATATACGTTGTCATACTAGCAGTTATAGGTAGCTATATACTCTGTTATACCAGCAATCAGCGGTAGGTATAGATTATGTTATACTAGCAGTTATAAGTAGTTATATACTCTGTCATACTAGCAGTTATAGGTAGGTATATACTCTGTTATACAAGCTGTTATAAGTAGGTATAGACTATGTTATACTAGCAGCTATAGGTAGCTATATACTCTGTTATACTAGCGGCTATAGGTAGGTATTGACTCTGTTATACTAGCAGATATAGGTAGCTATATACTCTGTTACACTAGCAGTTATATGTATGTATAGACTATGTTATACCAGCGGTTAGATGTATGTTTATACTCTGTTATACTAGCAGTTATAGGTAGGTATATACTCTGTTATACTAGCAGTTATATGTAGGTATAGACTTTGTTATACCAGCGGTTAGATGTATGTTTATACTCTGTTTTACTAGCAGTTATAGGTAGGTATATACTCTGTTATACTAGCAGTTATAGGTAGGTATAGACTATGTTATACTGGCAGTTATAGGTAGGTATAGACTATGTTATAATAGCGGTTATAGGTAAGTATATTCTATGTTATAGTAGCAGTTATAGGTAGGTATTGACTCTGTTATACTAGCAGATATAGGTAGCTATATACTCTGTTACACTAGCAGTTATAGGTATGTATAGACTATGTTATACCAGCGGTTAGATGTATGTATATACTCTGTTGTACTAGCAGTTATAGGTAGGTATATACTCTGTTATACTCGCAGTTATAGGTTGGTATATACTCTGTTATACTACCAGTTATAGGTAGGTATAGAGTATGTTATATTAGCAGTTATAAGTAGGTATATACGTTGTCATACTAGCAGTTATAGGTAGGTATATACTCTGTTATACCAGCAGTTAGCGGTAGGTATAGATTATGTTATACTAGCAGTTATAAGTAGTTATATACTCTGTCATACTAGCAGTTATAGGTAGGTATATACTCTGTTATACAAGCTGTTATAAGTAGGTATAGACTATGTTATACTAGCAGCTATAGGTAGCTATATACTCTGTTATACTAGCGGCTATAGGTAGGTATTGACTCTGTTATACTAGCAGATATAGGTAGCTATATACTCTGTTACACTAGCAGTTATATGTATGTATAGACTATGTTATACCAGCGGTTAGATGTATGTTTATACTCTGTTATACTAGCAGTTATAGGTAGGTATATACTCTGTTATACTAGCAGTTATATGTAGGTATAGACTATGTTATACCAGCGGTTAGATGTATGTTTATACTCTGTTTTACTAGCAGTTATAGGTAGGTATATACTCTGTTATACTAGCAGTTATAGGTAGGTATAGACTATGTTATACTGGCAGTTATAGGTAGGTATAGACTATGTTATAATAGCGGTTATAGGTAAGTATATTCTATGTTATAGTAGCAGTTATAGGTAGGTATTGACTCTGTTACACTAGCAGTTATAGGTATGTATAGACTATGTTATACCAGCGGTTAGATGTATGTATATACTCTGTTGTACTAGCAGTTATAGGTAGGTATATACTCTGTTATACTCGCAGTTATAGGTTGGTATATACTCTGTTATACTAGCAGTTATAGGTAGGTATAGAGTATGTTATACTAGCAGTTATAAGTAGGTATATACTCTGTCATACTAGCAGATATAGGTAGGAATATAATGTTATACTAGCAGTTATAGGTAGGTATAGACTATATTATACTGGCAGTTATAGGTAGGTATAGACTATGTTATACCAGGGGTTAGATGTATGTATATACTCTGTTGTACTAGCAGTTATAGGTAGGTATATACTCTGTTATACTAGCAGTTATATGAAGGTATAGAATATGGTATACTAGCAGTTGTAAGTAGGTATATACTCTGTCATACTAGCATATATAGGTAGGTATAGAATATGTTATACTAGCAGTAATATGTTGGTATAGATTCTGTCATACTAACAGTTATAGGTAGGTATATACTCTGTTATACTAGCAGTTATAGGTAGGTATAGATTATGTTATACTAGCAGTTATAAGTAGTTATATACTCTGTCATACTAGCAGTTATAGGTAGGTATATACTCTGTTATACAAGCTGTTATAAGTAGGTATAGACTATGTTATACTAGCAGCTATAGGTAGCTATATACTCTGTTATACTAGCGGCTATAGGTAGGTATTGACTCTGTTATACTAGCAGATATAGGTAGCTATATACTCTGTTACACTAGCAGTTATATGTATGTATAGACTATGTTATACCAGCGGTTAGATGTATGTTTATACTCTGTTATACTAGCAGTTATAGGTAGGTATATACTCTGTTATACTAGCAGTTATATGTAGGTATAGACTATGTTATACCAGCGGTTAGATGTATGTTTATACTCTGTTTTACTAGCAGTTATAGGTAGGTATATACTCTGTTATACTAGCAGTTATAGGTAGGTATAGACTATGTTATACTGGCAGTTATAGGTAGGTATAGACTATGTTATAATAGCGGTTATAGGTAAGTATATTCTATGTTATAGTAGCAGTTATAGGTAGGTATTGACTCTGTTACACTAGCAGTTATAGGTATGTATAGACTATGTTATACCAGCGGTTAGATGTATGTATATACTCTGTTGTACTAGCAGTTATAGGTAGGTATATACTCTGTTATACTCGCAGTTATAGGTTGGTATATACTCTGTTATACTAGCAGTTATAGGTAGGTATAGAGTATGTTATACTAGCAGTTATAAGTAGGTATATACTCTGTCATACTAGCAGATATAGGTAGGAATATAATGTTATACTAGCAGTTATAGGTAGGTATAGACTATATTATACTGGCAGTTATAGGTAGGTATAGACTATGTTATACCAGGGGTTAGATGTATGTATATACTCTGTTGTACTAGCAGTTATAGGTAGGTATATACTCTGTTATACTAGCAGTTATATGAAGGTATAGAATATGGTATACTAGCAGTTGTAAGTAGGTATATACTCTGTCATACTAGCATATATAGGTAGGTATAGAATATGTTATACTAGCAGTAATATGTTGGTATAGATTCTGTCATACTAACAGTTATAGGTAGGTATATACTCTGTTATACTAGCAGTTATAGGTAGGTATAGACTATGTTATAATAGCGGTTATGGGTAGGTATAGACTATGTTATACTAGCAATAATAGGTAGATATGGACTATGTTATACTAGCAGTTATAGGTAGGTATACAGTATGTTATACCAGCAGTTATAAGTAGGTATATACGCTGTCATACTAGCAGTTATAGGTAGGTATATACTCTGTTATACTAGCAGTTATAGGTAGGTATATACTCTGTTATACTAGCAGTTATAGGTAGGTATAAACTATTTTATACTAGCGGTTATATGTAGGTATAGACTATGTTATACTGGCAGTTATAGGTAGGTATAGACTATGTTATACTGGCAGTTATAGGTAGGTATAGACTATGTTATAATAGCGGTTATAGGTAAGTATATTCTATGTTATACTAGCAGTTATCGGTAGATGTAGACTATGTTATAATAGCGGTTATAGGTAGGTATATATTATGTTATACTAGCTGTTATAGCTAGGTATATACTATGTTATACTAGAAGTTATAGGTAAGTATAGATTATGTTATACTAGCAGTTATAGGTATGTATATACTCTGTTACACTAACAGTAATAGGTAGGTATATACAATGTTATACTAGGAGTTATAGGTAGGTATATACTCTGTTATACTAGCAGTTATAGGTAGGAATATACTCTGTTATACTAGCATTTATAGGTAGGTATAGACTATGTTATACTAGCAGTTATATGTAGGTACAGATTATGTTATACTAGCAGTTATAAGTAGGTATATACGCTGTCATACCAGCAGTTATAGGTAGGTATATACTCTGTTATACTAGCAGTTAAAAGGTAGGTATAGACTATGTTATACTAGCTGTTATAGGTAGGTATAGACTCTGTTATATTAGCGGTAATAGGTAGGTATTGAGTCTGTTATACTAGCAGATATAGGTAGCTATATACTCTGTTATACTAGCAGTTATATGCAAGTATAGACTATGTTATACTAGCTGTTATAGGTAGGTATAGACTCTGTTATAATAGCGGTTATAGGTAGGTATTGAGTCTGTTATACTAGCAGATATAGGTAGCTATATATTCTGTTATACTAGCGGCTATTGGTAGGTATTGACTCTGTTATACTAGCAGATATAGGTAGCTATATACTCTGTTACACTAGCAGTTATAGGTATGTATAGACTATGTTATACCAGCGGTTAGAGGTATGTATATACTCTGTTGTACTAGCAGTTATAGGTAGGTATATACTCTGTTATACTAGCAGTTATAGGTAGGTATATACTCTGTTATACTAGCAGTTATAGGTAGGAATATACTCTGTCATACTAGCAGTTATAGGTAGGTATATACTCTGTTATACTACCAGTTATAGGTAGGTATAGAGTATGTTATACTAGCAGTTATAAGTAGGTATATACGCTGTTATAATAGCGGTTATAGGTAGGTATTGAGTATGTTATACTAGCAGATATAGGTAGCTATATACTCTGTTATACTAGCAGTTATATGTAGGTATAGACTATGTTATACTAGCTGTTATAGGTAGGTATAGACTCTGTTATAATAGCGGTTATAGGTAGGTATTGAGTCTGTTATACTAGCAGATATAGGTAGCTATATACTCTGTTATACTAGCGGCTATTGGTAGGTATTGACTCTGTTATACTAGCAGATATAGGTAGCTATATACTCTGTTACACTAGCAGTTATAGGTATGTATAGACTATGTTATACCAGCGGTTAGATGTATGTATATACTCTGTTGTACTAACAGTTATAGGTAGGTATATACTCTGTTATACTAGCAGTAATATGTAGGTATAGAGTATGTTATACTAGCAGTTATAAGTAGGTATATACTATGTCATACTAGCAGATATAGGTTGGAATATAATGTTATACTAGCAGTTTTAGGTAGGTATTGACTATGTTATACTAGCAGTTATAGGTAGGTATAGACTATGTTATAATAGCGGTTATAGGTAGGTATATTCTATGTTATACTAGCAGTTACAGGTAGGTATATACTCTGTTGTACTAGCAGTTATAGGTAGGTATATACTCTGTTATACTAGCAGTTATAGGTAGGTATAGAGTATGTTATACTAGCATTTATAGGTAGTTGTATACTCTGTCATACTAGCAGTTATAGGTAGGTATATACTCTGTTATACTAGCAGTTATAGGTAGGTATATACTATGTTATACTAGCAGTTATAGGTAGGTATAGACTATGTTATACTAGCAGTTATAGCTAGGTATAGACTGTGTTATAATAGCAGTTATAGGTAGGTATATTCTATGTTATACTAGCAGTTATAGGTAGATATAGACTATGTTATACTAGCGGCTATAGGTAGGTATTGACTCTGTTATACTAGCAGATATAGGTAGGTATAATCTATGTTATAGACTATGTTATAATAGCGGTTATAGGTAGGGATAGACTATGTTATACTAGCAATAATATGTAGATATAGACTATGCTATACTAGCAGTTATAGGTAGGTGTATACTATGTCATACTAGCAGTTATAGGTAGTTATAGAGTATGTTATACTAGCAGTTATAAGTAGTTATATACGCTGTCATACTAGCTGTTATAGGTAGTTATATACTCTGTTATACTAGCAGTTATAGGTAGGTATAGAGTATGTTATATTAGCAGTTATAAATAGTTATATACTCTGTTATACTAGCAGTTATAGGTAGGTGTATACTATGTTATACTAGCAGTTATAGGTAGGTATATACTCTGACTTACTAGCAGTTATAGGTAGGTATAGACTATGTTATACTAACAGTTATAGGTAGCTATAGACTAGGCTATAATAGCGGTTATAGGTAGGTATATACTCTGTTATACTAGCAGTTATATATAGGTATAGACTATGTTATACTAGCAGTTATAGCTAGGTATAGACTATGTTATAATAGAGGTTTATGTAGGTATAGACTATGTTATACTAGCAGTTATGGGTAAGTATATACTATGTTATACTAGCGGTTATAGGTAGGTATATATTCTGCTATGCTAGCCGTTACAGGTAGGTATATACTCTGTTATACTAGCAGTAATAGGTAGGTATAGACTCTGTTATAATAGCGGTTATAGGTAGGTATTGAGTCTGTTATACTAGCAGATATAGGTCGCTATATACTCTGTTATACTAGCGGCTATACGTAGGTATTGACTCTGTTATACTAGCAGATATAGGTAGCTATATACTCTGATACACTAGCAGTTATAGGTATGTATAGACTATGTTATACCAGCGGTTAGATGTTTGCATATACTCTGTTGTACTAGCAGTTATATGTAGGTATAGAGTATGTTATACTAGCAGTTTTAAGTAGGTATATACTCTGTCATACTAGCAGATATAGGTAGGAATATAATGTTATACTAGCAGTTATAGGTAGATATATACTATGTTATACTAGCGGTTATAGGTAGGAATATACTCTGTTATACTAGCAGTTATAGGTAGGTATAGACTATGTTATACCAGCGGTTAGATGTATGTATATACTCTGTTGTACTAGCAGTAATAGGAAGTTATAGACTCTGTTATACTAGCGGTTATAGGTGGGTATTGACTCCGTTATACTAGCAGATATAGGTAGCTATATACTCTGTTATACTAGCAGTTATAGATATGTATAGACTCTGCCATACTAGCAGTTATAGGTAGGTATTGACCATGTTATACTAGCAGTTATAGGTAGGCATAGTCTATGTTATACTAGCGGTTAGAAGTAAGTATATACTATGTTATACTAGCAGTTATAGGTAGGTATAGACTATGTTATACAAGCAGTTATATGTAGGTATATACTCAGCTATACTAGCAGTTATTTAGCAGTTATAGGTAGGCATATAGTCTTTTATACTAGCAGGTAGGTATTGACTATGTCATACTAGCAGATATATGTAGGTATAGACTATGTTATACTAGCAGTTATAGGTAGCTGTATCCTCTGTTTTACTAGCAGTTATATGTAGGTATATACTATGTTATACTAGCTGTTATAGGTAGGTATAGACTCTGTTATACTAGATGATATAGGTAGCTATATACTCTGTTACACTAGCAGTTATAGGTAGGTATAGACTATGTTATACCAGCGGTTAGAGGTATGTATATACTCTGTTATACTAGAAGTTATAGGGAGGTATATACTCTATTATACTAGCAGTTATTGATATGTATAGACTATAGATATAGAGTATGTTATACTATCAGTTATAGGTAGGTATAGACTATGTTATACTAGTAGTTATATGTAGATATAGACTATATTATACTAGCATTTATAGGTAGTTATATACTCTGCTATACTAGCAGTTATAGGTAGGTATATACTCTGCTATACTACTAGTTATAGGTAGTTATATATTATGTTAAACTTGCAGTTATAGGTAGGTATAGACTATGTTATACTAGTAGTTTTAGGTAGGTATATACTCTGTTATACTAGCAGATATAGGTAGGTATAGAGTATGTTATACTAGCAGTTATAGGTAGATATAGACTCTGTTATACTAGCAAATATAAGTAAGTATATACTATGTTAGAATAGAGGTTATAGGTAGGTACACAGTCTGTTATACTAGCAGTAATAGGTAGGTATAGATTATGTTATACTAGCAGTTATAGGTAGGTATATACTATGTTATACTAGCAGATATAGGTAGGTATATACTATATTATACTAGCAATTATAGGTAGGTATATACTCTGTTTTACTAGCAGTTATAGGCAGGTATAGACTATGTTATACTAGCAGTTATAGGTAGGTATTGACTATGTAATAATAGAGGTTATAGGTAGGTATTGAAATATGTTATACTAGCAGCAATAGATAGGTATAGACTCTGTTATACTAGAAGTTATAGGGAGGTATATACTCTATTATACTAGCAGTTATTGATATGTATAGACTATGTCATACTAGCAGTGTTAGGTATGTATACACTATGTTATACTAGCGGTTATATTTATGTATATACTCTGTTATGCTAGCAGTTATAGGTAGGTATAGAGTCTGTTATACTAGCAGTAATAGGTACGTATATACTATGTTATACTAGCAGTTATAGGTAGGTATATACTCTGTTATACTAGCAGTTATAGATATGTATATACTATGTTATACTAGCAGTTATAGGTAGGTATATACTCTGATTTACTAGCAGTTATAGGTAGGTATAGACTTTGTTATACTAACAGTTATAGGTAGCTAGAGACTAGGCTATTATAGCGGTTAAAGGTAGGTATAGTCTATGTTATACTAGCAGTAATAGGTAGGTATGGACTATGTTATACTAGCGGTTATAGGTAGGTATATACTCTGTTATACTAGCTGTTATAGGTAGGAATATACTATGTTATACTAGCAGATATAGGTAGATATATACTCTGTTATACTAGCAGTTATATATAGGTATAGACTATGCTATAATAGAGGTTTATGTAGGTATAGACTATGTTATACTAGCAGTTATGGGTAAGTATAGACTATGTTATACTAGCGGTTATAGGTAGGTATATACTCTGCTATGCTTGCAGTTATAGGTAGGTATATACTCTATTATATTAGCTGTTATAGGTATGTATATATTATGATATACTAGCAGTTATAGGTAGGTATATACTATGTTATAATAGCGGTTATAGATAGGTATAGACTATGTTATACTAGCAATAATAGGTAGATATGGACTATGTTATACTAGCAGTTATAGTTAGGTGTATACTATGTTATACTAGCAGTTATAGGTAGGTATATACTCTGTTATACTAGCAGTTATAGGTAGGTATAGAGTATGGTATACTAGCAGTTATTAGTAGTTATATACTCTGTCATACTAGCAGTTATAGGTAGGTATATACTCTGTTTTACAAGCTGTTATAGGTAGGCATAGAGTATGTTATACTAGCAGTAATAGGTAGGTATAGACTCTGTTATACTAGCGGCTATAGGTAGGTATTGACTCTGTTATACTAGCAGATATAGGTAGCTATATACTCTGTTACACTAGCAGTTATAGGTATGTATAGACTATGTTATACCAGTGGTTAGATGTATGTATATACTGTGTTGTACTAGCAGTTATAGATAGGTATATACTCAGTTATACTAGCAGTTATATGTAGGTATAGAGTATGTTATACTAGCAGTATTAAGTAGGTATATACTCTGTCGTACTAGCAGATATAGGTAGGAATATAATGTTATACTAGCAGTTATAGGTAGGTATAAATTATGTTATACTAGCAGTTATAGGTAGGTATATACTCTGTTGTACTAGCAGTTATAGGTAGGTATATACTCTGTTATACTAGCAGTTATAGGTAGGTATATACTCTGTTATACTACCAGTTATAGGTAGGTATAGATTATGTTTTACTAGCAGTTATAAGTAGGTATATACGCTGTCACACTAGCAGTTATAGGTAGGTATATACTCTGTTATACTAGCAGTTATAGGTAGGTATAGACTCTGTTAGAAGTAGGTATATACTCTGTCATACTAGCAGTTATAGGTAGGTATATACTCTGTTATATATATTATGTTAAACTAGCAGTTATAGGTAGGTATAGACTATGTTATACTAGTAGTTATATGTAGATATAGACTACATTATACTAGAAGTTATAGGTAGGTATAGACTCTGTTATACTAGCTGTTATAGGTAGTTATATACTCTGCTATACTAGCAGTTATAGGTAGGTATATACTATGTTATACTAACAGTTATAGGTAGGTATAGAGTATGTTATACTAGCAGTTATAGGTAGGTATATACTCTGCTATACTAGTAGTTATAGGTAGGTATATATTATGTTATACTAGCAGTTATAGGTAGGTATAGACTATGTTATACTAGTAGTTATGTGTAGATATAGACTATATTATACTAGCAGTTATAGGTAGTTATATACTCTGCTATACTAGCAGTTATAGGTAGGTATATACTGTGTTATACTAGTAGTTATAGGTAGGTATAGAGTATATTATACTAGCAGTTATAGGTAGGTATATACTTTGTTATACCAGCAGATATAGGTAGGTATATACCATGTTATACTAGCAGCTATAGGTAGGTATAGAATATGTTATACTAGCATTAATAGGTTGGTATTGATTCTGTCATACTAACAGTTATAGGTAGGTATATACTCTGTTATACTAGCAGTTAAAGGTAGGTATAGACTATGTTATAATAGCGGTTATAGGTAGGTATAGACTATGTTATACTAGCAATAATAGGTAGATATGGACTATGTTATACTAGCAGTTATAGGTAGGTATATACTATGTTATAATAGCAGTTATAGGTATATATAGAGTATGTTATACTAGCAGTTATAAGTAGATATATTCTCTGTTATACTTGCAGTTATAGGTAGGTATATACTCTGTTATACAAGCTGTTATAGGTAGGTATAGAGCCTGTTATACTAGCAGTAATAGGTAAGTATAGACTCTGTTATAATAGCGGTTATAGGTAGGTATTGAGTCTGTTATACTAGCAAATATAGGTAGCTATATACTCTGTTATACTAGCAGTTATATGTAGGTATAGGCTATGTTATACTAGCTGTTATAGGTAGGTATAGACTCTGTTATAATAGCGGTTATAGGTATGTATTGAGTATGTTATACTAGCAGATATAGGTAGCTATATACTCTGTTATACTAGCAGTTATAGGTAGGTATATACTCTGCTATACTAGTAGTTATAGGTAGGTATATATTATGTTATACTAGCAGTTATAGGTAGGTATATACTATGTTATACTAGCAGCTATAGGTAAGTATAGAATATGTTATACTATCAGTAATAGATTAGTATAGATTCTGTCATACTAACAGTTATAGGTAGGTATATACTCTGTTATACTAGCCGTTATAGGTAGGTATAGAATATGTTATACTAGCAGTTATAAGTAGGTATATACTCTGTCATACTAGCAGTTATAGGTAGGTATATACTCTGTTACACAAGGTGTTATAGGTAGGTATAGATTATGTTATACTAGCAGTAATAGGTAGGTATAGACTCTGTTATAATAACGGTTATAGGTAGGTATTGAGTCTGTTATACTAGCAGTTATAAGTAAGTATATACTCTGTCATACTAGCAGTTATAGGTAGGTATATACTCTGTTATACAAGATGTTATAGGTAGGTATAGAGTATGTTATACTAGCAGTAATATGTAGGTATAGACTCTGTTATAATAGCGGTTATAGGTAGGTATTGAGTCTGTTATACTAGCAGATATAGGTAGCTATATACTCTGTTGTACTAGCGGCTATAGGTAGGTATTGACTCTGTTATACTAGCAGATATAGGTAGCTATATACTCTGTTACACTAGCAGTTATAGGTATGTATAGACTATGTTATACCAGCGGTTAGATGTATGTATATACTATGTTGTACTAGCAGTTATAGGTAGGTATATACTCTGTTATACTAGCAGTTATATGTAGGTATAGAGTTTGTTATACTAGCAGTTATAAGTAGTTATATACTTTGTCATACTAGCAGTTATAGGTAGGTATATACTCTGTTATACAAGCTGTTATAGGTAGGTATAGAGCATGTTATACTAGCAGTAATAGGTAGGTATAGACTCTGTTATAATAGCGGTTATAGGTAGGTATTGAGTCTGTTATACTAGCAAATATAGGTAGCTATATACTCTGTTATACTAGCAGTTATATGTAGGTATAGACTATGTTATACTAACTGTTATAGGTAGGTATAGACTCTGTTATAATAGCGGTTATAGGTAGGTATTGAGTCTTTTATACTAGCAGATATAGGTAGCTATATACTCTGTTATACTAGCAGCTATAGGTAGGTATATACTAGGTTATACTAGCAGTTATAGGTAGATATAGAGTATGTTATACTAGCAGTTATAAGTAGGTATATACGCTGACATACTAGCAGTTATAGGTAGGCATAGAGTATGTTATACTAGCAGTTATAGGTAGGTATATACTCTGTTATACAAGCTGTTATAGGTAGGTATAGAGCATGTTATACTAGCAGTAATAGGTAGGTATAGAGTATGTTATAATAGCGGTTATAGGTAGGTATTGATTCTGTTATACTAGCAAATATAGGTAGCTATATACTCTGTTATACTAGCATTTATATGTAGGTATAGACTATGTTATACTAGCTGTTATAGGTATGTATAGACTCTGTTATAATAGCGGCTATAGGTAGGTATTGAGTCTGTTTTACTAGCAGATATAGGTAGCTATATACTCTGTTATACTAGCAGTTATAGGTAGGTATATACTCTGCTATACTAGTAGATATAGGTAGGTATATATTATGTTATACTAGCAGTTATAGGTAGGTATATACTATGTTATACTAGCAGCTATAGGTAGGTATAGAATATGTTATACTAGCAGTAATAGGTAGATATGGACTATGTTATACTAGAAGTTATAGGTAGGTATATACTATGTTATACTAGCAGTTATAGGTAAATATAGATTATGTTATACTAGCAGTTATAAGTAGGTATATACGCTGTCATACTAGCAGTTATAGGTAGGTATATACTCTGTTATACTAGCAGTTATAGGTATGTATAGAGTATGTTATACAAGCAGTTATAAGTACTTATATACTCTGTCATACTAGCAGTTATAGGTAGGTATATACTCTGTTATACAAGCTATTATAGGTAGGTATAGAGCATTTTATACTAGCAGTAATAGGTATTCATAGACTCTGTTATAATATCGGTTATAGGTAGGTATTGAGTCTGTTATACTAGAAGATATAGGTATCTATATACTCTGTTATACTAGCGGCTATAGGTAGGTATTGACTCTGTTATAATAGCGGTTATAGGTAGGTATTGAGTCTGTTATACTAGCAGATATAGGTAGCTATATACTCTGTTACAATAGCAGTTATAGGTATGTATAGACTATGTTATACCAGCGATTAGATGTATGTATATACTATGTTGTACTAGCAGTTATAGGTAGGTATATACTCTGTTATACTAGCAGTTATAGGTAGGTATAGAGTATGTTATACTAGCAGTTATAAGTAGGTATATACTCTGTCATACTAGCAGATATAGTTAGGAATATAATGTTATACTAGCAGTTATAGGTAGGTATAGACTATGTTATACTAGCAGTTATAGGTAGGTATAAACTCTGTTATACTAGCAGTTATAGGTAGGTATATACTATGTTATACTAGCAGGTATAGGTAGGTATAGACTATGTTATACTAGCAGTTATAGCTAGGTATAGACTGTGTTATAATAGCAGTTATAGGTAGGTATATTCTATGTTATACTAGCAGTTATAGGTAGATATAGACTATGTTATACTAGCGGTTATAGGTAGGTATATACTCTGTTATACTAGCAGTTATAGGTAGGTATATACTTTGTTATACTAGAAGTTATAGGTAGGTATAGATTATGTTATACTAGCAGTTATAGGTAGGTATATACTCTGTTACAGTAACAGTAATAAGTAGGCATAGACTCTGTTATAATAGCGGTTATAGGTAGGTATTGAGTCTGTTATACTAGAAAATATAGGTAGCTATATACTCTGTTATACTAGCAGTTATATGTAGGTATAGACTATGTTATACTAGCTGTTATAGGTAGGTATAGACTCTGTTATAATAGCGGTTATAGGTAGGTATTGAGTCTGTACTACTAGACGATATAGGTAGCTATATACTCTGTTATACTAGCAGTTATAGGTAGGTATATACTCTGCTATACTAGCAGTTATAGGTAGGTATAGACTATGTTATAATAGCGGTTATAGGTAGGTATAGACTATGTTATACTAGCAATAATAGGTAGATATGGACTATGTTATACTAGCAGTTAAAGGTAGATATATACTATGTTATGCTAGCAGTTATAGGTAGATATAGAGTATGTTATACTAGCAGTTATAAGTAGGTATATACTCTGTCATACTAGCAGTTATAGATAGGTATATACTCTGTTATACTAGCAGTTGTCTGTAGGTATAGATTATGTTAAACTAGCAGTTATAAGTAGTTATATACTCTGTCATACTAGCAGTTATAGGAAGGTATATACTATGTTATACAAGCTGTTATCGGTAGGTATAGAGCATGTTATACTAGCAGTTATAAGTAGGTATATACTCTGTCATACTAGCAGATATAGGTAGGAATATAATGTTATACTAACAGTTATAGTTAGGTATAGACTATGTTATACTAGCAGTTATAGGTAGGTATATATTATGTTATACTAGCAGTTATAGGTAGGTATATACTCTGTTATACTAGCAGATATAGGTAGGTATAGAATATGTTATACTAGCAGTAATAGGTTAGTATAGATACTGTCATAATAACAGTTATAGGTAGGTATATACTCTGCTATACTAGCAGTTATAGGTAGGTATAGACTATGTTATAATAGCGGTTATTGGTAGGTATAGACTATGTTATACTAGCAATAGTAGGTAGATATGGACTACGTTATACTAGCAGTTATAGGTAGATATATACTATGTTATGCTAGCAGTTATAGGTAGATATAGAGTATGTTATACTAGCAGTTATAAGTAGGTATATACTCTGTCATACTAGCAGTTATAGGTAGGTATATACTCTGTTATACTAGCAGTTGTATGTAGGTATAGAGTATGTTATACTAGTAGTTATATACTCTGTCATACTAGCAGTTATAGGTAGGTATATACTCTGTTATACAAGCTGTTATAGGTAGGTATAGAGCATGTTATACTAGCAGTAATATGTAGGTATAGACTCTGTTATAATAGCGGTTATAGGTAGGTATTGAGTATGTTATACTAGCAGATATAGGTAGCTATATACTTTGTTATACTAGCAGTTATATGTAGGTATAGACTATGTTATACTAGCTGTTATAGGTAAGTATAGACTCTGTTATAATAGCGGTTATAGGTAGGTATTGAGTCTGTTATACTAGCACATATAGGTAACTATATACTCTGTTATACTAGCGGCTATAGGTAGGTATTGACTCTGTTATACTAGCAGATATAGGTAGCTATATACTCTGTTACACTACAGTTATAGGTATGTATAGATTATGTAATACCAGCGGTTAGATGTATGTATATACTATGTTGTACTAGCAGTTATAGGTAGGTATATACTCTGTTATACTAGCAGTTATATGTAGGTATAGAGTATGCTATACTAGCAGTTATAAGTAGGTATATACTCTGTCATACTAGCAGATATAGGTAGGAATATAATGTTATACTAACAGTTATAGTTAGGTATAGACTATGTTATACTAGCAGTTATAGGTAGGTATATATTATGTTATACTAGCAGTTATAGATAGGTATATACTCTGTTATACTAGCAGATATAGGTAGGTATAGAATATGTTATACGAGCAGTAATAGGTTAGTATAGATTCTGTCATAATAACAGTTATAGGTAGGTATATACTCTGCTATACTAGCAGTTATAGGTAGGTATAGACTATGTTATAATAGCGGTTATAGGTAGGTATAGACTATGTTATACTAGCAATAATAGGTAGATATGGAGTATGTTATACTAGCAGTTAAAGGTAGATATATACTATGTTATGCTAGCAGTTATAGGTAGATATAGAGTATGTTATACTAGCAGTTATAAGTAGGTATATACTCTGTCATACTAGCAGTTATAGATAGGTATATACTCTGTTATACTAGCAGTTGTCTGTAGGTATAGATTATGTTAAACTAGCAGTTATAAGTAGTTATATACTCTGTCATACTAGCAGTTATAGGTAGGTATATACTATGTTATACAAGCTGTTATCGGTAGGTATAGAGCATGTTATACTAGCAGTTATAAGTAGGTATATACTCTGTCATACTAGCAGATATAGGTAGGAATATAATGTTATACTAACAGTTATAGTTAGGTATAGACTATGTTATACTAGCAGTTATAGGTAGGTATATATTATGTTATACTAGCAGTTATAGGTAGGTATATACTCTGTTATACTAGCAGATATAGGTAGGTATAGAATATGTTATACTAGCAGTAATAGGTTAGTATAGATACTGTCATAATAACAGTTATAGGTAGGTATATACTCTGCTATTCTAGCAGTTATAGGTAGGTATAGACTATGTTATAATAGCGGTTATTGGTAGGTATAGACTATGTTATACTAGCAATAGTAGGTAGATATGGACTACGTTATACTAGCAGTTATAGGTAGATATATACTATGTTATGCTAGCAGTTATAGGTAGATATAGAGTATGTTATACTAGCAGTTATAATTAGGTATATACTCTGTCATACTAGCAGTTATAGGTAGGTATATACTCTGTTATACTAGCAGTTGTATGTAGGTATAGAGTATGTTATACTAGTAGTTATATACTCTGTCATACTAGCAGTTATAGGTAGGTATATACTCTGTTATACAAGCTGTTATAGGTAGGTATAGAGCATGTTATACTAGCAGTAATATGTAGGTATAGACTCTGTTATAATAGCGGTTATAGATAGGTATTGAGTATGTTATACTAGCAGATATAGGTAACTATATACTTTGTTATACTAGCAGTTATATGTAGGTATAGACTATGTTATACTAGCTGTTATAGGTAAGTATAGACTCTGTTATAATAGCGGTTATAGGTAGGTATTGAGTCTGTTATACTAGCACATATAGGTAACTATATACTCTGTTATACTAGCGGCTATAGGTAGGTATTGACTCTGTTATACTAGCAGATATAGGTAGCTATATACTCTGTTACACTAGTAGTTATAGGTATGTATAGATTATGTAATACCAGCGGTTAGATGTATGTATATACTATGTTGTACTAGCAGTTATAGGTAGGTATATACTCTGTTATACTAGCAGTTATATGTAGGTATAGAGTATGTTATACTAGCAGTTATAAGTAGGTATATACTCTGTCATACTAGCAGATATAGGTAGGAATATAATGTTATACTAACAGTTATAGTTAGGTATAGACTATGTTATACTAGCAGTTATAGGTAGGTATATATTATGTTATACTAGCAGTTATAGATAGGTATATACTCTGTTATACTAGCAGATATAGGTAGGTATAGAATATGTTATACTAGCAGTAATAGGTTAGTATAGATTCTGTCATAATAACAGTTATAGGTAGGTATATACTCTGCTATACTAGCAGTTATAGGTAGGTATAGACTATGTTATAATAGCGGTTATAGGTAGGTATAGACTATGTTATACTAGCAATAATAGGTAGATATGGACTATGTTATACTAGCAGTTAAAGGTAGATATATACTATGTTATGCTAGCAGTTATAGGTAGATATAGAGTATGTTATACTAGCAGTTATAAGTAGGTATATACTCTGTCATACTAGCAGTTATAGATAGGTATATACTCTGTTATACTAGCAGTTGTCTGTAGGTATAGATTATGTTAAACTAGCAGTTATAAGTAGTTATATACTCTGTCATACTAGCAGTTATAGGTAGGTATATACTATGTTATACAAGCTGTTATCGGTAGGTATAGAGCATGTTATACTAGCAGTTATAAGTAGGTATATACTCTGTCATACTAGCAGATATAGGTAGGAATATAATGTTATACTAACAGTTATAGTTAGGTATAGACTATGTTATACTAGCAGTTATAGGTAGGTATATATTATGTTATACTAGCAGTTATAGGTAGGTATATACTCTGTTATACTAGCAGATAAAGGTAGGTATAGAATATGTTATACTAGCAGTAATAGGTTAGTATAGATACTGTCATAATAACAGTTATAGGTAGGTATATACTCTGTTATACTACCAGATATAGGTAGTTATAGAGTATGTTATGCTAGTAGTTATTAGTAGGTATATACTATGTTATATTAGCAGTTATAGGTAGGTATATACTCTGTTATACTAGCTGTTATTGGTAGGTATAGACTATGTTGTACTAGTAGTAATAGGAAGTTATAGACTCTGTTATACTAGCGGTTATAGGTAGGTATTGACTATGTTATAATAGCTGTTATAGGTAGGTATAGACTATGTTATACCAGCAGTTATATGTAGGTATATCTCAGCTATACTAGCAGTTATATAGCAGTTATAGGTAGGCATATAATCTTTTATACTAGCAGTTATATGTAGGTATAGAGTATGTTATACTAGCAGTTATAGGTAGGTATATACTCTGTCATACTAGCAGTTATAGGTAGGTATAGACTATGTTATAATAGCTGCTATAGGTAGGTATAGTCTATGTTATACTAGCGGTTAGAGGTAAGTATATACTATGTTATACTAGCAGTTATAGGTAGGTATAGACTATGTTATACTAGCAGTTATATGTAGGTATATACTCAGCTATACTAGCAGTTATATAGCAGTTATAGGTAGGCATATAATCTTTCATACTAGCAGTTATATGTAGGTATAGAGTATGTTATACTAGCAGTTATAGGTAGGTATATACTCTGTCATACTAGCAGTTATAGGTAGGTATATACTCTGTCATACTAGCAGTTATAGGTAGGTATAGACTATGTTATAATAGCTGTCATAGGTAGGTATAGTCTATGTTATACTAGCGGTTAGAGGTAAGTATATACTATGTTATACTAGCAGTTATATGTAGATATAGTGTATGTTATACTAGCAGTTATAGGTATGTATATACTCTGTCATACTAGCAGTTATAGGTAGGTATATACTATGTTATACAAGCTGTTATAGGTAGGTATAGAGTATGTTATACTAGCAGTAATAGGTAGGTATAGACTCTGTTATAATAGCGGTTATAGGTAGGTATTGAGTCTGTTATACTAGCAGTTATAAGTAGGTATATACTCTGTCATACTAGCTGTTATAGGTCGGTATATACTCTGTTATACAAGCTGTTATAGGTAGGTATAGAGTATGTTATACTAGCAGTAATAGGTAGGTATAGACTCTGTTATAATAGCGGTTATAGGTAGGTATTGAGTCTGTTATACTAGCAGATATAGGTAGCTATATACTCTGTTATACTAGCGGCTATGTATTGACTATGTTATACCAGCGGATAGATGTATGTATATACTCTGTTGTACTAGCAGTTATAGGTAGGTATATACTCTGTTATACTACCAGATATAGGTAGGAATATAATGTTATACTAGCAGTTATATGTAGGTATAGTGTATGTTATACTAGCAGTTATAAGTAGGTATATACTCTGTTATACTAGCAGCTATAGGTAGGTATATACTATGTTATATTAGAAGTTATAGGTAGGTATAGATTATGTTATACTAGCAGTTATAGGTATGTATATACTATGTTATACTAGGAGTTATAGGTAGGTATATACTATGTTGTACTAGCAGTTATAGGTAGGTATATACTCAGTTATACTACCAGTTATAGGTAGGTATAGAGTATGATATACTAGCAGTTATAAGTAGGTATATACGCTGTCATACTAGCAGTTATAGGTAGGTATATATTCTGTTATACTAGCAGTTATAGGTAGGTATAGACTATGTTATACTAGCAGTTATAGGTAGGTATAGACTATGTTATAATAGCGGTTATAGGTAGGTATATTCTATGTTATACTAGCAGTTATAGGTAGATATATACTCTGTTACACTAGCAGATATAGGTAGGTATAGACTATGTTATACTAGCAGTTATATGTAGGTACAAATTATGTTATACTAGCAGTTATAGCTAGGTATATACTATGTTATACTAGAAGTTATAGGTAGGTATAAATTATGTTATGCTAGCAGTTATAGGTAGGTTTATACTCTGTTACACAAACAGTAATAGGTAGGTATATACTATGTTATACTAGCAGTTATATGTAGGTACAGATTATGTTATGTTATACTAACAGTTATAGCTAGGTATATACTATGTTATACTAACAGTTATAGGTAGGTATATACTATGTTATACTAGCAGTTATAGATAGGTATATACTATGTTATACTAACAGGTATAGGTAGGTATAGAGTATTTTATACTAGCAGTTATAGGTAGATATAGACTCTGTTATACTAGCAAATATAGGTAGGTATATATTTTGTTAGAATTGAGGTTATAGGTAGGTACAGACTATGATATACTAGCGGTTATAGGTAGGTATAGAGTATGTTATACTAGCAGTAATAGGTAGGTATATATTATATTATACTAGCAGTAATAGGTAGGTATTAACTATGTTAAACTAGCAGTTATAGGTAGGTATTGACTATGTTAAACTAGCAGTTATAGGTAGGTATATACTCTGCTATATTAGTAGTTATAGGTAGGTATATACTCTGTTATACTAGCATTTATATGTAGGTATATATTCTGTCATACTAGCAGATATAGGTACGAATATAATGTTATACTAACAGTTATAGTTAGGTATAGACTATGTTATACTAGCAGTTATAGGTAGGTATATATTATGTTATACTAGCAGTTATAGGTAGGTATATACTCTGTTATACTAGCAGCTATAGGTAGGTATAGAATATGTTATACTAGCAGTAATAGGTTCGTATAGATTCTGTCATACTAACAGTTATAGGTAGGTATATACTCTGCTATACTAGCAGTTATAGGTAGGTATAGACTATGTTATAATAGCGGTTATAGGTAGGTATAGACTATGTTATACTAGCAATAATAGGTAGATGTGGACTCTGTTATACTAGCAAATATAGGTAGGTATATACTTTGTTAGAATTGAGGTTTTAGGTAGGTATAGACTATGATATACTAGCGGTTATAGGTAGGTATAGAGTATGTTATACTAGCAGTAATAGGTAGGTATATATTATGTTATACTAGCAGTTATAGGTAGATATAGACTATGTTATACTAGCAGTAATAGGTTGGTATAGACTATGTTATACTAGTATTTATGTGTAGATATAGACTATATTATACTAGCAGTTATAGGTAAGTATAGAATTTGTTATACTAGCAGTTATAGGTAGTTATATACTCTGCTATACTAGCAATTATAGGTAGGTATATACTCAGTTATGCAAGCTGTTATAGGTAGGTATAGACTATGTTATACTAGCAGTTATAGGTAGGTATATACTCTGTTACAAGTAGGTATATACTCTGTCATACTAGCAGTGATAGGTAGGTATATACTCTGTTATATATATTATGTTAATCTAGCAGTTATATGTAGGTATAGACTATGTTATACTAGTAGTTATATGTAGATATAGACTACATTATACTAGCAATTATAGGTAGGTATAGACTCTGTTATACTAGCTGTTATAGGTAGGTATTGAGACTGTTATACTAGCAGATATAGGTAGCTATATACTCTGTTATACTAGCACTTATATGTAGGTATAGACTATGTTATACTAGCTGTTATAGGTAGCTATAGATTCTGTTATAATAGCGGTTATAAGTAGGTATTGAGTCTGTTATACTAGCAGATATAGGTAGCTATATACTCTGTTATACTAGCGGCTATAGGTAGGTATTGACTCTGTTATACTAGCAGATATAGGTAGCTATATACTCTGTTACACTAGCAGTTATAGGTATGTATAGACTATGTAATACCAGCGGTTAGATGTATGTATATACTCTGTTGTACTAGCAGTTATAGGTAAGTATAGAATTTGTTATACTAGCAGTTATAGGTAGGTATAGACTATGTTATACTAGCAGTTGTAGGTAGATATAGATTATGTTATACTAGCAGTAATAGGTAGGTATAGACTATGTTATACTAGCAGTTATAGGTAGGTATATACTCTGCTATACTAGTAGTTATAGGTAGGTATATATTATGTTATACTAGCAGTTATAGGTAGGTATATACTATGTTATACTAGCAGCTTATGTAGGTATAGAATATGTTATACTAGCAGTAATAGTTTGTTATAGATTCTGTCATACTAACAGTTATAGGTAGGTATATACTCTGTTATACTAGCAGTTATAGGTAGGTAAAGACTATGTTATAATAGCAATAATAGGTAGATATGGACTATGTCATACTAGCAGTTATAGGTAGGTATATACTATGTTATAATAGCGGTTATAGGTAGGTATTGAGTCTGTTATACTAGCAGATATAGGTAGCTATATGCTCTGTTATACTAGCAGTTATATGTAGGTATAGAGCATGTTATACTAGCAGTAATAGGTAGGTATAGACTCTGTTATAATAGCGGTTATAGGTAGGTATTTAGTCTGTTATACTAGCAGATATAGGTAGCTATATACTCTGTTACACTAGCAGTTATAGGTATGTATAGACTATGTAATACCAGTGGTTAGATGTATGTATATACTATGTTGTACTAGCAGTCATAGGTAGGTATATATACTGTCATACTAGCAGATATAGGTAGGAATATAATGTTATACTAACAGTCATAGTTATGTATAGACTATGTTATACTAGCAGTTATAGGTAGGTATATATTAAGTTATACAAGCAGTTATAGGTAGGTATATACTCTGTTATACTAGCAGCTATAGGTAGGTATAGAATATGTTATACTAGCAGTAATAGATTAGTATGGATTATGTCATACTAACAGTTATAGGTAGGTATAGAATATGTTATAATAGCGGATATAGATAGGTATAGACTATGTTATATTAGCAATAATAGGTAGATGTGGACTCTGTTATACTAGCAAATATAGGTAGGTATATACTTTGTTAGAATTGAGGTTATAGTTAGGTATAGACTATGATATACTAGCGGTTATAGGTAGGTATTGACTATGTTAAACTAGCAGTTATAGGTAGGTATATACTCTGCTATATTAGTAGTTATAGGTAGGTATATACTCTGTTATACTAGCATTTATATGTAGGTATATATTCTGTCATACTAGCAGATATAGGTACGAATATAATGTTATACTAACAGTTATAGTTAGGTATAGACTATGTTATACTAGCAGTTATAGGTAGGATATATTATGTTATACTAGCAGTTATAGGTAGGTATATACTCTGTTATACTAGCAGCTATAGGTAGGTATAGAATATGTTATACTAGCAGTAATAGGTTCGTATAGATTCTGTCATACTAACAGTTATAGGTAGGTATATACTCTGCTATACTAGCAGTTATAGGTAGGTATAGACTATGTTATAATAGCGGTTATAGGTAGGTATAGACTATGTTATACTAGCAATAATAGGTAGATGTGGACTCTGTTATACTAGCAAATATAGGTAGGTATATACTTTGTTAGAATTGAGGTTTTAGGTAGGTATAGACTATGATATACTAGCGGTTATAGGTAGGTATAGAGTATGTTATACTAGCAGTAATAGGTAGGTATATATTATGTTATACTAGCAGTTATAGGTAGATATAGACTATGTTATACTAGCAGTAATAGGTTGGTATAGACTATGTTATACTAGTATTTATGTGTAGATATAGACTATATTATACTAGCAGTTATAGGTAAGTATAGAATTTGTTATACTAGCAGTTATAGGTAGTTATATACTCTGCTATACTAGCAATTATAGGTAGGTATATACTCAGTTATGCAAGCTGTTATAGGTAGGTATAGACTATGTTATACTAGCAGTTATAGGTAGGTATATACTCTGTTACAAGTAGGTATATACTCTGTCATACTAGCAGTGATAGGTAGGTATATACTCTGTTATATATATTATGTTAATCTAGCAGTTATATGTAGGTATAGACTATGTTATACTAGTAGTTATATGTAGATATAGACTACATTATACTAGCAATTATAGGTAGGTATAGACTCTGTTATACTAGCTGTTATAGGTAGGTATTGAGACTGTTATACTAGCAGATATAGGTAGCTATATACTCTGTTATACTAGCACTTATATGTAGGTATAGACTATGTTATACTAGCTGTTATAGGTAGCTATAGATTCTGTTATAATAGCGGTTATAAGTAGGTATTGAGTCTGTTATACTAGCAGATATAGGTAGCTATATACTCTGTTATACTAGCGGCTATAGGTAGGTATTGACTCTGTTATACTAGCAGATATAGGTAGCTATATACTCTGTTACACTAGCAGTTATAGGTATGTATAGACTATGTAATACCAGCGGTTAGATGTATGTATATACTCTGTTGTACTAGCAGTTATAGGTAAGTATAGAATTTGTTATACTAGCAGTTATAGGTAGGTATAGACTATGTTATACTAGCAGTTGTAGGTAGATATAGATTATGTTATACTAGCAGTAATAGGTAGGTATAGACTATGTTATACTAGCAGTTATAGGTAGGTATATACTCTGCTATACTAGTAGTTATAGGTAGGTATATATTATGTTATACTAGCAGTTATAGGTAGGTATATACTATGTTATACTAGCAGCTATATGTAGGTATAGAATATGTTATACTAGCAGTAATAGTTTGTTATAGATTCTGTCATACTAACAGTTATAGGTAGGTATATACTCTGTTATACTAGCAGTTATAGGTAGGTAAAGACTATGTTATAATAGCAATAATAGGTAGATATGGACTATGTCATACTAGCAGTTATAGGTAGGTATATACTATGTTATAATAGCGGTTATAGGTAGGTATTGAGTCTGTTATACTAGCAGATATAGGTAGCTATATGCTATGTTATACTAGCAGTTATATGTAGGTATAGAGCATGTTATACTAGCAGTAATAGGTAGGTATAGACTCTGTTATAATAGCGGTTATAGGTAGGTATTGAGTCTGTTATACTAGCAGATATAGGTAGCTATATACTCTGTTACACTAGCAGTTATAGGTATGTATAGACTATGTAATACCAGTGGTTAGATGTATGTATATACTCTGTTGTACTAGCAGTCATAGGTAGGTATATATTCTGTCATACTAGCAGATATAGGTAGGAATATAATGTTATACTAACAGTCATAGTTATGTATAGACTATGTTATACTAGCAGTTATAGGTAGGTATATATTAAGTTATAAAAGCAGTTATAGGTAGGTATATACTCTGTTATACTAGCAGCTATAGGTAGGTATAGAATATGTTATACTAGCAGTAATAGATTAGTATGGATTATGTCATACTAACAGTTATAGGTAGGTATAGAATATGTTAAAATAGCGGATATAGATAGGTATAGACTATGTTATATTAGCAATAATAGGTAGATGTGGACTCTGTTATACTAGCAAATATAGGTAGGTATATACTTTGTTAGAATTGAGGTTATAGGTAGGTATAGACTATGATATACTAGCGGTTATAGGTAGGTATAGAGTATGTTATACTAGCAGTAATAGGTAGGTATATATTATGTTATACTAGCAGTTATATGTAGATATAGACTATGTTATACTAGCAGTAATAGGTAGGTATTGACTATGTTAAACTAGCAGTTATAGGTAGGTATATACTCTGCTATACTAGTAGTTATAGGTAGGTATATATTATGTTATACTAGCAGTTATAGGTAGGTATAGACTATGTTATACTAGTAGTTATGTGTAGATATAGACCATGTTATACTAGCAGCTATAGGTAGGTATAGAATTTGTTATACTAGCAGTTATAGGTAGGTATATACTCTGGTTCAAGTAGGTATATACTCTGTCATACTAGCAGTTATAGGTAGGTATATACTCTGTTATATATATTATGTTAAACTAGCAGTTATAGGTAGGTATAGACTATGTTATACTAGTAGTTATATGTAGATATAGACTACATTATACTAGCAGTTATAGGTAGGTATTGACTATGTTAATCTTGCAGTTATAGGTAGGTATATACTCTGCTATACTAGTAGTTATAGGTAGGTATAGACTATGTTATAATAGTAGTTATGTGTAGATATAGACTATATTATACTAGCAGTTATAGGTAGGTATAGACTATGTTATACTAGCTGTTATAGGTAGGTATAGACTCTGTTATAATAGCGGTTATAGGTAGGTATTGAGGTTGTTATACTAGCAGATATAGGTAGGTATAGAGTATGTTATACTAGTAGTTATAGGTAGGTATAGACTTTGTTATACCAGCAGATATATGTAGGTATATACTATGTTATACTAGCAATTATAGATAGGTATAGACTATGTTATACTAGCAGTTATAGGTAGGTATAGACTATGTTATACTAGCGGTTATAGGTAGGTACATAGTCTGTTATACTAGCAGATATAAGTAGGTATATACTCTGTCATACTAGCAGTTATAGGTAGGTATATACTCTGTTATACTAGCAGTTGTATGTAGGTATAGATTATGCTATACTAGCAGTAATAGGTAGGTATATATTATGTTATACTAGCAGTTATAGGTAGATATAGACTATGTTATACTAGCAGTAATAGGTAGGTATTGACTATGTTAAACTAGCAGTTATAGGTAGGCATATACTCTGATATACTAGTAGTTATAGGTAGGTATATATTATATTATACTAGCAGTTATAGGTATGTATAGACTATGTTATACTAGTAGTTATGTGTAGATATAGACTATATTATACTAGCAGTTACAGGTAGGTATAAAATTTGTTATACTAGCAGTTATAGGTAGTTATATACTATGCTATACTAGCAGTTATAGCTAGGTATATATTCTGTTATACTAGCAGTTATAAGTAGGTATAGAGTATGTTATACAAGCAGTTATAGGTAGGTATATTCTATGTTATACTAGCAATTATAGATAGGTATAGACTATGTTATACTAGCAGTTATAGGTAGGTATAGACTATGTTATACTAGCGGTTATAGGTTGGTACAGAGTCTGTTATACTAGCGGTAATAGGTAGGTATAGAATATGTTATACTAGCAGTTATAGGTAGGTATAGACAATGTTATACTAGTAGTTATATGTAGATATAGACTACATTATACTAGCAGTTATAGGTATGTATATACTCTGTTATACTAGCTGTTATAGGTAGTTATATACTCTGCTATACTAGCAGTTATAGGTAGGTATATACTATGTTATACTAACAGTTATAGGTAGGAATAGAGTATGTTATACTAGCAGTTATAGGTAGATATAGACTCTGTTATACTAGCAAATATAAGTAGGTATATACTTTGTTAGAATTGAGGTCATAGGTAGGTATAGACTATGATATACTAGCGGTTATAGGTAGGTATAGATTATGTTATACTAGCAGTAATACCTACGTATATATTATGTTATACTAGCAGTTATAGGTAGATATAGACTATGTTATACTAGCAGTAATAGGTAGGTATTGACTACGTTAAACTAGCAGTTATAGGTAGGTATATACTCTGCTATACTAGTAGTTATAGGTAGTTATATATTATGTTATACTAGCAGTAATAGGTTGGTATAGACTATGTTATACTAGTATTTATGTGTAGATATAGGCTATATTATACTAGTAGTTATAGGTTAAGTTGATTTGTTATACTAGCATTATAGGTGTTATATACTCTGCTATACTAGCTGTTATAGTTAGGTATATACTCTGTTATACTAGCAGTTATAGGTAGGTATAGAGTATGTTATACTAGCAGTTATAGGTAGGTATAGACTTTGTAATACCAGCAGATATAGGTAGGTATATACTATGTTATACTAGCAATTATAGATAGGTATAGACTATGTTATACTAGCAGTTATAGGTAGGTATATACAATGTTATACTAGCGGTTATAGGTTGGTACAGAGTCTATTATAATAACAGTAATAGGTAGGTATAGAATATGTTATACTAGCAGTTATAGGTAGGTATAGACTATGTTATACTAGCAGTTGTAGGTAGATATAGACTATGTTATACTAGCAGTAATAGGTAGGTATAGACTATGTTATACTAGCAGTTATAGGTAGGTATATACTCTGCTATACTAGTAGTTATAAGTAGGTATATATTATGTTATACTAGCAGTTATAGGTAGGTATATACTATGTTATACTAGCAGCTATATGTAGGTATAGAATATGTTATACTAGCAGTAATAGTTTGTTATAGATTCTGTCATACTAACAGTTATAGGTAGGTATATACTCTGTTATACTAGCAGTTATAGGTAGGTAAAGACTATGTTATAATAGCAATAATAGGTAGATATGGACTATGTTATACTAGCAGTTATAGGTAGGTATATACTATGTTATAATAGCGGTTATAGGTAGGTATTGAGTCTGTTATACTAGCAGATATAGGTAGCTATATGCTCTGTTATACTAGCAGTTATATGTAGGTATAGAGCATGTTATACTAGCAGTAATAGGTAGGTATAGACTCTGTTATAATAGCGGTTATAGGTAGGTATTGAGTTTGTTATACTAGCAAAAAGCAGATATAGGTAGCTATATACTCTGTTACACTAGCAGTTATAGGTATGTATAGACTATGTAATACCAGCGGTTAGATGTATGTATATACTCTGTTGTACTAGCAGTTATAGGTAGGTATATACTCTGTTATACTAGATTATAATAGGTATATACTCTGTCATACTAGCAGATATAGGTAGGAATATAATGTTATACTAACAGTTATAGTTAGGTATAGACTATGTTATACTAGCAGTTATAGGTAGGTATATATTATGTTATACTAGCAGTTATAGGTAGGTATATACTCTGTTATACTAGCAGCTATAGGTAGGTATATAATATGTTATACTAGCATTAATATGTTGGTATCGATTCTGTCATACTAACAGTTATAGGTAGGTATATACTCTGCTATACTAGCAGTTATAGGTAGGTATAGACTATGTTATAATAGCGGTTATAGGTAGGTATAGGCTATGTTATACTAGCAATAATAGGTAGATATGGACTATGTTATACTAGCAGTTATAGGTAGGTATATACTATGTTATGCTAGCAGTTATAGGTAGATATAGAGTATGTTATACTAGCAGTTATAAGTAGGTATATACTCTGTTATACTAGCTGTTATATGTAGGTATAGAGTATGTTATACTAGCAATTATAGATAGGTATAGACTATGTTATACTAGCAGTTATAGGTAGGTATAGACTATGTTATACTAGCGGTTATAGGTTGGTACAGAGTCTGTTATACTAGCGGTAATAGGTAGGTATAGAATATGTTATACTAGCAGTTATAGGTAGGTATAGACTATGTTATACTAGTAGTTATATGTAGATATAGATTACATTATACTAGCAGTTATAGGTATGTATAGACTCTGTTATACTAGCTGTTATAGGTAGTTATATACTCTGCTATACTAGCAGTTATAGGTAGGTATATACTATGTTATACTAACAGTTATAGGTAGGTATAGAGTATGTTATACTAGCAGTTATAGGTAGATATAGACTCTGTTATACTAGCAAATATAGGTAGGTATATACTTTGTTAGAATTGAGGTTATAGGTAGGTATAGACTATGATATACTAGCGGTTATAGGTAGGTATAGAGTATGTTATACTAGCAGTAATAGGTACGTATATATTATGTTATACTAGCAGTTATAGGTATGTATAGACTATGTTATACTAGTAGTTATGTGTAGATATAGACTATATTATACTAGCAGTTATAGGTAGGTATAGAATTTGTTATACTAGCAGTTATAGGTAATTATATACTCTGCTATACTAGCAGTTATAGGTAGGTATATACTCTGTTATACTAGCAGTTATTGGTAGGTATAGAGTATGTTATACAAGCAGCTATAGGTATGTATAGACTTTGTTATACCAGCAGATATAGGTAGGTATATACTATGTTATACTAGCAATTATAGATAGGTATAGACTATGTTATACTAGCAGTTATAGGTAGGTATAGACTATGTTATACTAGCGGTTATAGGTTGGTACAGAGTATGTTATACTAGCAGTAATAGGTAGGTATAGAATATGTTATACTAGCAGTAATAGGTAGGTATAGACTATGTTATACTAGCAGTTATAGGTAGATATAGACTATGTTATACTAGCAATAATAAGTAGGTATAGACTATGTTATACTAGCAGTTATAGGTAGGTATATACTCTGCTATACTAGTAGTTATAGGTAGGTATATATTTTGTTATACTAGCAGTTATAGGTAGGTATATACTCTGTTATACTAGCATCTATAGGTAGGTATAGAATATGTTATACTAGCAGTAATAGGTTAGTATAGATTCTGTCATACTAACAGTTATAGGTAGGTATATACTCTGTTATACTAGCAGTTATAGGTAGGTATAGACTATGTTATAATAGCGGTTATAGGTAGGTATAGACCATGATATACTAGCAATAATAGGTAGATATGGACTATGTTATACTAGCAGTTATAGGTACGTATATACTATGTTATAATAGCGGTTATAGGTAGGTATTGAGTCTGTTATACTAGCAGATATAGGTAGCTATATACTCTGTTATACTAGCAGTTATATGTAGGTATAGACTATGTTATACTAGCTGTTATATGTAAGTATAGGCTCTGTTATAATAGCGGTTACAGGTAGGTATTGAGTCTGTAATACTAGCAGATATAGGTAGCTATATACTCTGTTATACTAGCGGCTATAGGTAGGTATTGACTCTGTTATACCAGCAGATATAGGTAGCTATATACTCTGTTACACTAGCAGTTATAGGTATGTATAGACTATGTAATACCAGCGGTTAGATGTATGTATATACTCTGTTGTACTAGCAGTTATAGGTAGGTATATACTCTGTTATACTAGAATTTATATATAGGTATATACTCTGTCATACTAGCAGATATAGGTAGGAATATAATGTTATACTAACAGTTATAGTTAGGTATAGACTATGTTATACTAGCAGTTATAGGTAGGTATATATTATGTTATACTAGCAGTTATAGGTAGGTATATACTCTGTTATACTAGCAGCTATAGGTAGGTATATAATATGTTATACTAGCATTAATATGTTGGTATCGATTCTGTCATACTAACAGTTATAGGTAGGTATATACTCTGCTATACTAGCAGTTATAGGTAGAGACTATGTTATAATAGCGGTTATAGGTAGGTATAGGCTATGTTATACTAGCAATAATAGGTAGATATGGACTATGTTATACTAGCAGTTATAGCTAGGTATATACTATGTTATGCTAGCAGTCATAGGTAGATATAGAGTATGTTATACTAGCAGTTATAAGTAGGTATATACTCTGTTATACTAGCTATTATATGTAGGTATAGAGTATGTTATACTAGCAGTTATAAGTAGTTATATACTCTGTCATACTAGCAGTTATAGGTAGGTATATACTCTGTTATACAAGCTGTTATAGGTAGGTATAGAGCATGTTATACTAGCAGTTATAAGTAGTTATATACTCTGTCATACTAACAGTTATATGTAGGTATATACTCTTTTATACTAGCAGTTATAGGTTGGTATAGACTATGTTATAATAGCGGTTATAGGTAGGTATAGAATATGTTATACTAGCAATAATATGTAGATATGGACTATGTTATACTAGCAGTTATAGGTACGTATATACTATGTTATATTAGCGGTTATAGGTAGGTATTGATTCTGTTATACTAGCAGATATAGGTAGCTATATACTCTGTTATACTAGCAGTTATATGTAGGTATAACTATGTTATACTAGCTGTTATAGGTAAGTATAGGCTCTGTTATAATAGCGGTTACAGGTAGGTATTGAGTCTGTTATACTAGCAGATATAGGTACCTTTATACTATGTTATACTAGCGGCTATAGGTAGGTATTGACTCTGTTATACTAGCAGATATAGGTAGCTATATACTCTGTTACACTAGCAGTTATAGGTATGTATAGACTATGTAATACCAGCGGTTAGATGTATGTATATACTATGTTGTACTAGCAGTTATAGGTAGGTATATACTCTGTTATACTAGCATTTATATATAGGTATATACTCTGTCATACTAGCAGATATAGGTAGGAATATAATGTTATACTAACAGATATAGTTAGGTATAGACTATGTTATACTAGCAGTTATAGGTAGGTATATATTATGTTATACTAGCAGTTATAGGTAGGTATATACTCTGTTATACTAGCAGCTATAGGTAGGTATAGAATATGTTATACTAGCAGTAATAGGTTAGTATAGATTCTGTCATACTAACAGTTATAGGTAGGTATATACTCTGCTATACTAGCAGTTATAGGTAGGTATAGACTATGTTATAATAGCGGTTATAGGTAGGTATAGGCTATGTTATACTAGCAATAATAGGTAGATATGGACTATGTTATACTAGCAGTTATAGGTAGGTATATACTATGTTATGCTAGCAGTTATTGGTAGATATAGAGTATGTTATACTAGCAGTTATAAGTAGGTATATACTCTGTCATACTAGCAGTTATATGTAGGTATATACTCTGTTATACTAGCAGTTATATGTAGGTATAGAGTATTTTATACTAGCAGTTATAAGTAGTTATATACTCTGTCATACTAGCAGTTATAGGTAGGTATTGAGTCTGTTATACTAGCAGATATAGTTAGCTATATACTCTGTTATACTAGTAGTTATAGGTAGGTATATATTATGTTATACTAGCAGTTATAGGTAGGTATATATTCTTTTATACTAGCAGCTATAGGTAGGTATAGAATATGTTATACTAGCAGTAATAGGTTGGTATAGATTCTGTCATACTAACAGTTATATGTAGGTATATACTCTTTTATACTAGCAGTTATAGGTATGTATAGACTATGTTATAATAGCGGTTATAGGTAGCTATAGACTATGTTATACTAGCAATAATATGTAGATAAGGACTATGTTATACTAGCAGTTATAGGTAGGTATATACTATGTTATAGTAGCGGTTATAGGTAGGTATTGAGTCTGTTATACTAGCAGTTATATGTACTTATAGACCCTGTTATACTAGCTGTTATAGGTAGGTATAGACTCTGTTATAATAGCGGTTATAGGTAGGTATTGAGTCTGTTATACTAGAAGATATAGGTAGCTATATACTCTGTTATACTAGCGGCTATAGGTAGGTATTGACTCTTTTATACTAGCAGATATAGGTAGCTATATACTCTGTTACACTAGCAGTTATAGGTATGTATAGACTATGTTATACCAGCGGTTATATGTATGTATATACTCTGATGTACTAGCAGTTATAGGTTAGTATAGAATTTGTTATACTAGCAGTTATAGGTAGTTATATACTCTGCTATACTAGCAATTATAGGTTGGTATATACTCTGTTATACTAGCAGTTGTAGGTAGGTATAGACTTTGTTATACCAGCAGATATAGGTAGGTATAGACTATGTTATACTAGCGGTTATAGGTAGGTACAGAGTCTGTTATACTAGCAGTAATAGGTAGGTATAGATTATGTTATACTAGCAGTTATAGGTAGGTATAGACTATGTTATACTAGTAGTTATAGGTAGGTATATAATCTGCTATACTAGTAGTTATAGGTAGGTATATATTATGTTATACTAGCAGTTATAGGTAGGTATATACTCTGTTATACTAGCAGCTATAGGTAGGTATAGAATATGTTATACTAGCAGTTATAGTTAGGTATAGACTATGTTATACCAGCAGTTATAGGTAGGTATATACTCAGCTATTCTAGCAGTTATATAGCAGTTATAGGTAGGCATATAGTCTTTTATACTAGCAGTTATATGTAGGTATTGACTATGTTATACTAGCAGATATATGTAGGTATATACTCTGTTATACTAGCAGTTATAGCTAGGTATAGACAATGTTATACTAGTAGTTATATGTAGATATAGACTATATTATACTAGCAGTTATAGGTAGGTATAGACAATGTTATACTAGTAGTTATATGTAGATATAGACTATATTATACTAGCTGTTATAGGTAGGTATAGACTCTGTTATACTAGCAGTTATAGATAGTTATATACTCTGCTATACTAGCAGTTATAAGTAGGTATCTACTCTGTATACTATCAGTTATTGGTAGGTATATACTCTGCTATACTACTAGTTATAGGTAGTTATATATTATGTTAAACTAGCAGTTGTAAGTAGGTATGGACTATGTTGTACTAGTAGTTATATGTAGATATAGACTACATTATACTAGCAGTTATAGGTAGGTATATACTCTGTTATACTAGCTGTTATAGGTAGTTATATACTCTGCTATACTAGCATTTATAGGTAGGTATATACTCTGTTATACTAGCAGTTACAGGTAGGTATAGAGTATGTTATACTAGCAGTAATAGGTAGGTATATATTATGTTATACTAGCAGTTATAGTTAGGCATAGACTATGTTATACTAGTAGTTATAGGTAGATATAGACTATGTTATACTAGCAGTAATAGGTAGGTATTGACTATGTTAAACTAGCAGTTATAGGTAGGTATAGACTATGATATACTAGTAGTTATGTGTAGATATAGACTATATTATACTAGCAGTTATAGGTTGGTATAGAATTTGTTATACTAGCAGTTATAGGTAGTTATATACTCTGCTATACTAGCAGTTATAGGTAGGTATATACTCTGTTATACTAGCAGTTATAGGTAGGTATAGACTTTGTTATACCAGCAGATATAGGTAGGTATATAATATGTTATACTAGCAGCTATAGATAGGTATACACTATGTTATACTAGCAGTTATAGGTAGGTATAGACTATGTTATACTAGTAGTTATAGGTAGATATAGACTATGTTATACTAGCGGTTATAGGTAGGTATAGTCTATGTTATACTAGCAGTTATAGGTAGATATAGACTATGTTATACTAGCAGTTATTGGTAGATATAGAATATGTTATACTAGCAGTTATAGGTAGGTATTGACTATGTTATACTAGCAGTTATAGGTAGGTATATACTCTGTTATACTAGCTGTTATAGGTAGTTATATACTCTGCTATACTAGCAGTTATAGATAGGTATACACTATGTTATACTAGCAGTTATAGGTAGGTATAGACTTTGTTATACCTGCAGCTATAGGTAGATATAGACTTTGTTATACTAGCGGTTATAGGTATCTATTGACTCCGTTATACTAGCAGATATAGGTAGCTATATACTCTGTTATACTAGCAGTTATATATATTTATAGACTATGTCATACTAGCAGTTATAGGTACGTATAGACTCTGTTATACTAGCAGTTATAGGTAGGTATAAACTATGTTATACTAGCAGTTATAGGTAGGTATAGACTATGTTATACTAGCGGTTAGAGGTAGTTATATACTCTGTTATACTAACAGTTTTATATACGTATAGACTATGTTATACTAGTGGTGGTTATAGGAAGGTATATACTATGTTATACTAGCAGTTATTGGTAGGTAAAGACAATGTTATATTAGCAGTTATAGGTATGTATAAACTATGTTATACTAGCAGTTATAGATAGGTATATACTCTGTTATACTAGCAGTTATAGGTAGATATAGACTATGTTATACTAGCAAATATAGGTAGGTATATACTATGTTAGAATAGAGGTTATAGCTAGGTATAGACTATGTTATACTAGCAGTAATAGGTAGGTATATATTATGTTATACTAGCAGTTCTAGGTAGGCATAGACAATGTTATACTAGTAGTTATAGGTAGATATAGACTATGTTATTCTAGCAGTACTAAGTAGGTATTGACTATGTTAAACTAGCAGTTATAGGTAGGTATATACTCTGCTATACTAGTAGTTATGTGTAGATATAGATTATATTATATTAGCAGTTATAGGTAGGTATAGAATTTGTTATACTAGCAGTTATAAGTACACATGTAGTTATATACTCTGCTATACTAGCAGTTATAGGTAGGTATATACTCTGTTATACTAGCAGTTATAGGTAGGTATAGAGTATGTTATACTAGCAGTTATAGGTAGGTTTAGACTTTGTTATACCAGCAGATATAGGTAGGTATATACTATGTTATACTAGCAGTTATAGATAGGTATAGACTATGTTATACTAGCAGTTATAGGTAGGTATAGACTATGTTATACCAGCGGTTATAGGTAGGTACAGAGTCTGTTATACTAGCAGTAAGAGGTAGGTATGGATTATGTTATACTAGCAGTTATAGGTAGGTATAGACTATGTTATACTAGTAGTTATAGGTAGATATAGACTATGTTATACTAGCAGTAATAGGTAGGTATAGACTATGTTATACTAGCAGTTATAGGTAGGTATATACTCTGCTATACTAGTAGTTATAGGTAGGTATATATTATGTTTTACTAGCAGTTATAGGTAGGTATATGCTCTTTAATACTAGTAGCTATAGGTAGGTATAGAATATGTTATACTAGCAGTTATAGGTAGGTATAGACTATGTTATACCAGCAGTTATAGGTAGGTATATACTCAGCTATACTAGCAGTTATATAGCAGTTATAGGTAGGAATATAGTCTTTTATACTAGCAGTTATAGGTATGTATTGACTATGTTATACAAGCAGATATATGTAGGTATATACTCTGTTATACTAGCAGTTATAGGTAGGTATATACTCTGTTATACTAGCAGTTATATGTAGGTATAGACTATGTTATACCAGCGGTTAGATGTATGTATATACTCTGTTGTACTAGCAGTTATAGGTAGGTATATACTCTGTTATACTAGCAGTTATAGGTAGGTATAGAGTATGTTATGCTAGCAGTAATAGGTAGGTATAGACTATGTTATACTAGTAGTTATATCTAGATATAGACTATATTATACTAGCAGTTATAGTTAGGTATAGACTCTGTTATACTAGCAGTTATAGAAAGTTATATACTCTGCTATACTAGCAGTTATAAGTAGGTATATACTCTGTTATACTATCAGTTATTGGTAGGTATATACTCTGCTATACTACTAGTTATAGGTAGTTATATATTATGTTAAATTAGCAGTTATAGGTAGGTATGGACTATGTTATACTAGTAGTTATATGTGTATATAGACTACATTATACTGGCAGTTATAGGTAGGTATAGACTCTGTTATACTAGCTGTTATAGGTAGTTATATACTCTGCTATACTAGCAGTTATAGGTAGGTATATACTCTGTTATACTAGCAGGTATAGGTATGTATAGAGTATGTTATACTAGCAGTTATTGGTATATATAGACTCTGTTATACTAGCAAATATAGGTAGGTATATACTATGTTAGAATAGAGGTTATAGCTAGGTTTAGACTATGTTATACTAGCGGTTATAGGTAGGTATAGAGTCTGTTATACTAGCAGTAATAGGTAGGTATATATTATGTTATACTAGCAGTTATAGGTAGGCATAGACTATGTCATACTAGTAGTTATAGGTATATATACACTTTGTTATACTAGCAGTAATAGGTAGGTATTGACTATGCTAAACTAGCAGTTATAGGTAGGTATATACTCTGCTATACTAGTAGTTATAGGTAGGTATATATTATGTTATACTAGCAGTTATAGGTAGGTATATACTCTGTTATACTAACAGTTATATATACGTATAGATTATGTTATACTAGTGGTGGTTATAGGAAGGTATATACTCTGCTATACTAGCAGTTATATGTAGGTATATACTCTGTTATACTAGCAGATATAGGTAGGTATAGAATATGTTATACTAGCAGTTATAGGTAGGTTTAGACTTTGTTATACCAGCAGATATAGGTTGGTATATACTATGTTATACTAGTAGTTATAGGTAGGTATATATTATGTTTTACTAGCAGTTATAGGTAGGTATATACTCTGTTATACTAGTAGCTATAGGTAGGTATAGAATATGTTATACTAGCAGTTATAGGTAGGTATTGACTATGTTATACCAGCAGTTATAGGTAGGTATATACTCAGCTATACTAGCAGTTATATAGCAGTTATAGGTAGGAACATAGTCTTTTATACTAGCAGTTATAGGTAGGTATTGACTATGTTATACAAGCAGATATATGTAGGTATATACTCTGTTATACTAGCAGTTATAGGTAGGTATATACTCTGTTATACTAGCAGTTATATGTAGGTATAGACTATGTTATACCAGCGGTTAGATGTATGTATATACTCTGTTGTACTAGCAGTTATAGGTAGGTATATACTCTGTTATACTAGCAGTTATAGGTAGGTATAGAGTATGTTATGCTAGCAGTAATAGGTAGGTATAGACTATGTTATACTAGTAGTTATATCTAGATATAGACTATATTATACTAGCAGTTATAGTTAGGTATAGACTCTGTTATACTAGCAGTTATAGATAGTTATATACTCTGCTATACTAGCAGTTATAAGTAGGTATATACTCTGTTATACTATCAGTTATTGGTAGGTATATACTCTGCTATACTACTAGTTATAGGTAGTTATATATTATGTTAAATTAGCAGTTATAGGTAGGTATGGACTATGTTATACTAGTAGTTATATGTGTAATAGACTACATTATACTAGCAGTTATAGGTAGGTATAGACTCTGTTATACTAGCTGTTATAGGTAGTTATATACTCTGCTATACTAGCAGTTATAGGTAGGTATATACTCTGTTATACTAGCAGGTATAGGTATGTATAGAGTATGTTATACTAGCAGTTATTGGTAGATATAGACTCTGTTATACTAGCAAATATAGGTAGTTATATATTATGTTAGAATAGAGGTTATAGCTAGGTTTAGACTATGTTATACTAGCGGTTATAGGTAAGTATAGAGTCTGTTATACTAGCAGTAATAGGTAGGTATATATTATGTTATACTAGCAGTTATAGGTAGGCATAGACTATGTCATACTAGTAGTTATAGGTATATATACACTTTGTTATACTAGCAGTAATAGGTAGGTATTGACTATGTTACACTAGCAGTTATAGTAGGTATATACTCTGCTATACTAGTAGTTATAGGTAGGTATATATTATGTTATACTAGCAGTTATAGGTAGGTATATACTCTGTTATACTAACAGTTATATATACGTATAGACTATGTTATACTAGTGTGGTTATAGGAAGGTATATACTCTGCTATACTAGCAGTTATAGGTAGGTATATACTCTGTTATACTAGCAGATATAGGTAGGTATAGAGTATGTTATACTAGCAGTTATAGGTAGGTTTAGACTTTGTTATACCAGCAGATATAGGTTGGTATATACTATGTTATACTAGCAGTTATAGATAGGTATAGACTATGTTATACTAGCAGTTATAGGTAGGTATAGACTATGTTATACTAGCGGTTATAGGTAGGTACAGAGTCTGTTATACTAGCAGTAATAGGTTGGTATAGATTATGTTATACTAGCAGTTATAGGTAGGTATAGACTATGTTATACTAGTAGTTATAGGTAGATATAGACTATGTTATACTAGCAGTAATAGGTAGGTATAGACTATGTTATACTAGCAGTTATAGGTAGGTATATACTCTGCTATACTGGTAGTTATAGGTAGGTATATATTATGTTTTACTAGCAGTTATAGGTAGGTATATACTCTGTTATACTAGTAGCTATAGGTAGGTATAGAATATGTTATACTAGCAGTTATAGGTAGATATAGACTATGTTATACCAGCAGTTATAGGTAGGTATATACTCAGCTATACTAGCAGTTATATAGCAGTTATTGGTAGGAATATAGTCTTTTATACTAGCAGTTATAGGTAGGTATTGACTATGTTATACAAGCAGATATATGTAGGTATATACTCTGTTATACTAGCAGTTATAGGTAGGTATATACTCTGTTATACTAGCAGTTATATGTAGGTATAGACTATGTTATACCAGCGGTTAGATGTATGTATATACTCTGTTGTACTAGCAGTTATAGGTAGGTATATACTCTGTTATACTAGCAGTTATTGGTAGGTATAGAGTATGTTATACTAGCAGTAATAGGTAGGTATAGACTATGTTATACTAGTAGTTATATGTAGGTATAGACTCTGTTATACTAGCAGTTATAGATAGTTATATACTCTGCTATACTAGCAGTTATAAGTAGGTATATACTCTGTTATACTATCAGTTATTGGTAGGTATATACTCTGCTATACTATTAGTTATAGGTAGTTATATATTATGTTAAATTATCAGTTATAGGTAGGTATGGACTATGTTATACTAGTAGTTATATATGTAGATATAGACTACATTATACTAGCAGTTATAGGTAGGTATAGACTCTGTTATACTAGCTGTTATAGGTAGTTATATACTCTGCTATGCTAGCAGTTATAGGTAGGTAGATACTCTGTTATACTAGCAGGTATAGGTATGTATAGAGTATGTTATACTAGCAGTTATAGGTAGATATAGACTCTGTTATACTAGCAAATATAGGTAGGTATATACTATGTTAGAATAGAGGTTATAGCTAGGATTAGACTATGTTATACTAGAGGTTATAGGTAGGTATAGAGTCTGTTATACTAGCAGTAATAGGTAGGTATATATTATGTTATACTAGCAGTTATAGGTAGGCATAGACTATGTCATACTAGTAGTTATAGGTAGATATAGACTTTGTTATACTAGCAGTAATAGGTACGTATTGACTATGTTAAACTAGCAGTTATATACCCTGCTATACTAGTAGTTATAGGTAGGTATATATTATGTTATACTAGCAGTTATAGGTAGGTATATACTCTGTTATACTAACAGTTATATATACGTATAGACTATGTTATACTAGTGGTGGTTATAGGAAGGTATATACTCTGCTATACTAGCAGTTATAGGTAGGTATATACTCTGTTATACTAGCAGTTATAGGTAGGTATAGAGTATGTTATACTAGCTGTTATAGGTAGGTATAGAGTATGTTATACTAGCAGTTATAGGTAGGTTTAGACTTTGTTATACCAGCAGATATAGGTAGGTATATACTATGTTATACTAGCAGTTATTGTTAGGTATATACTCTGCTATACTACTAGTTATAGGTAGTTATATAGTATGTTAAACTAGCAGTTATAGGTAGGTATGGACTATGTTATAATAGTAGTTATATGTAGATATAGAATACATTATACCAGCAGTTATAGGTAGGTATATACTATGTTATACTATCAGTTATAGGTAGGTATATACGCTGTTATACTAGCAGTTATAGGTAGGTATATACTTTTTAATACCAGCAGATATAGGTAGGTATATACTATGTTATACTAGCAGTTATAGATAGGTATATACTATGTTATACTAGCAGTTATAGGTAGGTATAGACTATGTTATACTAGCAGTTATAGGTAGGTATATACTCTGCTATTCTAGCAGTTATAGGTAGGTATATAGGCTATCATACTAGCAGTTATAGGTAGGTATATACTCTGTTATACTAGCAGTAATAGGTAAGTATAGAGTATGTTATACTAGCAGTTATAAGTAGTTATATACTCTGTCATACTAGCAGTTATAGGTAGGTATATATTCTGTTATACAAGCTGTTATAGGTAGGTATAGAGTATGTTATACTAGCAGTAATAGGTAGTTATAGACTCTGTTATAGTAGCGGTTATAGGTAGGTATTGAGTCTGTTATACTAGCAGATATAGGTAGCTATATACTCTGTTATACTAGCAGTTATATGTAGGTATAGAATATGTTATACTAGCAGTTATAGGTAGGTATATACTATGTTATACCAGCAGTTTTAGGTAGGTATATACTCTGTTATACTAGCAGTTATAGGTAGGTATAGATTTTGTTATACCAGCAGATATAGTTAGGTATATACTATGCTATACTAGCAGTTATAGATAGGTATATACTATGTTATACTAGCAGTTATAGGTAGGTATAGACTATGTTATACTAGTAGTCATAGGTAGATATAGACTATGTTATATTAGCAGTAATAGGTAGGTATAGACTATGTTATACTAGCAGTTATAGGTGGGTATATATTATGTTATACTAGCAGTTATAGGTAGGTATATACGCTGTCATACTAGCAGTTATAGGTAGGTATATACTCTGCTATACTAGCAGTTAAAGGTAGGTATAGAGTATGTTATACTAGCAGTTATAAGTAGTTATATACTCTGTCATACTAGCAGTTATAGGTAGGTACATATTCTGTTATACAAGCTGTTATAGGTAGGTATAGAGTATGTTATACTAGCAGTAATAGGTAGGAATAGACTCTGTTATAATAGCGGTTATAGGTAGGTATTGAGTCTGTTATACTAGCAGATATAGGTAGCTATATACTCTGTTATACTAGCAGTTATATGTAGGTATAGACTATGTTATACTAGCTGTTATAGGTAGGTATATACTCTGTTACACTAGCAGCTCTAGGTAGGTATAGAATATGTTAAACTAGCAGTTATAGGTAGGTATATACTATGTTATACCAGCAGTTATAGGTAGGTATAGACTTTGTTATACCAGCAGATATAGGTAGGTATATACTATGTTATACTAGCAGTTATAGATAGGAATAAACTATGTTATACTAGCAGTTATAGGTAGGTATAGACTATGTTATACTAGTAGTTATAGGTAAATATAGACTATGTTATACTAGCAGTAATAGGTAGGTATAGACTATGTTATACTAGCAGTTATAGGTAGGTATATACTCTGCTATACTAGTAGTTATAGGTAGGTATATGTTATGTTATACTAGCAGTTATAGGTAGGTATATACGCTGTCATACTAGCAGTTATAGGTAGGTATATACTCTGTTATACTAGCAGTTATAGGTAGGTATAGAGTATGTTATACTAGCAATTATAAGTAATTATATACTCTGTCATACTAGCAGTTATAGGTAGGTATATATTCTGTTATACAAGCTGTTATAGGTAGGTATAGAGTATGTTATACTAGCAGTAATAGGTAGGTAGAGACTCTGTTATAATAGCGGTTATAGGTAGGTATAACTATGTTATACTAGCAGTTATAGGTAGGTATAGAGTATGTTATACTAGCAGTTATAAGTAGTTATATACTCTGTCATACTAGCAGTTATAGGTAGGTACATATTCTGTTATACAAGCTGTTATAGGTAGGTATAGAGTATGTTATACTAGCAGTAATAGGTAGGTATAAACGCTGTTACAATAGCGGTTATAGGTAGGTATTGAGTCTGTCATACTAGCAGATATAGGTAGCTATATATTCTGTTATACTAACAATTATATGTAGGTATAGACTATGTTATACTAGCAGCTATAGGTAGGTATAGAATATGTTATTCTAGCAGTAAAGGTTGTATAGATTCTGTCATACTAACAGTTATAGGTAGGTATAGACTATGTTATAATAGCGGTAATAGGTAGGTATAGACTATGTTATACTAGCAGATATAGGTAGCTATATACTCTGTTACACTAGCAGTTATAGGTAGATATAGACTATGTTATACCAGCGGTTAGATTTATGTATATACTCTGTTGTACTAGCAGTTATAGGTAGGTATATACTCTGTTATACTAGCAGTTATAGGTAGATATAGACTATATTATACTAGCAGTTATAGGTAGGTATAGACCCTGTTATACTAGCAGTTATAGATAGTTATATACTCTGCTATATTAGCAGTTATAAGTAGGTATATACTCTGTTATACTATCAGTTATTGGTAGATATATACTCTGCTATACTACTAGTTATAGGTAGTTATATATTATGTTAAACTAGCAGTTATAGGTAGGTATAGACTATGTTATACTAGTAGTTATATGTAGATATAGACTACATAATACTAGCAGTTATAGGTAGGTATAGACTCTGTTATACTAGCTGTTATAGGTAGTTATATACTCTGCTATTCTAGCAGTTATAGGTAGGTATATACTATGTTATACTAGCAGTTATAGGTTGGTATAGAGTATGTTATACTAGCAGTTATAGGTAGATTTAGACTCTGTTATACTAGCAAATATAGATAGGTATATACTATGTTAGAATAGAGGTTATAGGTAGGTATAGACTATGTTATACCAGCGGTTATAGGTAGGTATAGAGTCTGTTATACTAGCAGTAATAGGTTGGTATATATTATGTTATACTAGCAGTTATAGGTAGGCATAGACTATGTTATACTAGTAGTTATAGCTAGATATAGACAATGTTATACTAGCAGTAATAGGTAGGTATTGACTATTTTAAACTAGCAGTTATAGGTAGGTATATACTCTGCTATACTAGTAGTCATAGGTAGGTATATATTATGTTATTCTAGCAGTTATAGGTAGGTATAGACTATGTTATACTAGTAGTAATGTGTAGATATGGACTATATTATACTAGCAGCTATAGGTAGGTATAGAATTTGTTATACTAGTAGTTATAGGTAGTTGTATACTCTGCTAAACTAGCAGTTATAGGTAGGTATATACTCTGTTATACCAGCAGATATAGGTAGGTATATACTATGTTATACTAGCAGTTATAGGTAGATATAGACTATGTTATACTAGTGGGTTATATGTAGATATAGACTATGTTATACTAGTAGTAATAGGTACGTATAGACCATGTTATACTAGCAGTTATAGGTAGGTATATATTATGTTATACTAGCAGTTATAGGTAGGTATATACTATGTTATACTAGCAGCTATAGGTAGGCATATAATATGTTATACTAGCAGTAATAGGTTGGTATAGATTCTGTCATACTAACAGTTATAGGTAGGTATATACTATGTTATACTAGCAGTTATAGGTAGGTATATACTATGTTATACCAGCAGTTATAGGTAGGTATATACTCTGTTATACTATCAGTTATAGGTAGGTATATACGCTGTTATACTAGCAGTTATAGGTAGGTATAGAGTATGTTATACTAGCAATTATAAGTAATTATATACTCTGTCATACTAGCAGTTATAGGTAGGTATATATTCTGTTATACAAGCTGTTATAGGTAGGTATAGAGTATGTTATACTAGCAGTAATAGGTAGGTAGAGACTCTGTTATAATAGCGGTTATAGGTAGGTATATACTATGTTATACTAGCAGTTATAGGTAGGTATAGAGTATGTTATACTAGCAGTTATAAGTAGTTATATACTCTGTCATACTAGCAGTTATAGGTAGGTACATATTCTGTTATACAAGCTGTTATAGGTAGGTATAGAGTATGTTATACTAGCAGTAATAGGTAGGTATAAACGCTGTTACAATAGCGGTTATAGGTAGGTATTGAGTCTGTCATACTAGCAGATATAGGTAGCTATATATTCTGTTATACTAACAATTATATGTAGGTATAGACTATGTTATACTAGCAGCTATAGGTAGGTATAGAATATGTTATTCTAGCAGTAATAGGTTGGTATAGATTCTGTCATACTAACAGTTATAGGTAGGTATAGACTATGTTATAATAGCGGTAATAGGTAGGTATAGACTATGTTATACTAGCAGATATAGGTAGCTATATACTCTGTTACACTAGCAGTTATAGGTAGATATAGACTATGTTATACCAGCGGTTAGATTTATGTATATACTCTGTTGTACTAGCAGTTATAGGTAGGTATATACTCTGTTATACTAGCAGTTATAGGTAGATATAGACTATATTATACTAGCAGTTATAGGTAGGTATAGACCCTGTTATACTAGCAGTTATAGATAGTTATATACTCTGCTATATTAGCAGTTATAAGTAGGTATATACTCTGTTATACTATCAGTTATTGGTAGATATATACTCTGCTATACTACTAGTTATAGGTAGTTATATATTATGTTAAACTAGCAGTTATAGGTAGGTATAGACTATGTTATACTAGTAGTTATATGTAGATATAGACTACATAATACTAGCAGTTATAGGTAGGTATAGACTCTGTTATACTAGCTGTTATAGGTAGTTATATACTCTGCTATTCTAGCAGTTATAGGTAGGTATATACTATGTTATACTAGCAGTTATAGGTTGGTATAGAGTATGTTATACTAGCAGTTATAGGTAGATTTAGACTCTGTTATACTAGCAAATATAGTTAGGTATATACTATGTTAGAATAGAGGTTATAGGTAGGTATAGACTATGTTATACCAGCGGTTATAGGTAGGTATAGAGTCTGTTATACTAGCAGTAATAGGTAGGTATATATTATGTTATACTAGCAGTTATAGGTAGGCATAGACTATGTTATACTAGTAGTTATAGCTAGATATAGACAATGTTATACTAGCAGTAATAGGTAGGTATTGACTATTTTAAACTAGCAGTTATAGGTAGGTATATACTCTGCTATACTAGTAGTCATAGGTAGGTATATATTATGTTATTCTAGCAGTTATAGGTAGGTATAGACTATGTTATACTAGTAGTAATGTGTAGATATGGACTATATTATACTAGCAGCTATAGGTAGGTATAGAATTTGTTATACTAGTAGTTATAGGTAGTTGTATACTCTGCTAAACTAGCAGTTATAGGTAGGTATATACTCTGTTATACCAGCAGATATAGGTAGGTATATACTATGTTATACTAGCAGTTATAGGTAGATATAGACTATGTTATACTAGTGGGTTATATGTAGATATAGACTATGTTATACTAGTAGTAATAGGTACGTATAGACCATGTTATACTAGCAGTTATAGGTAGTTATATACTCTGCTATACTAGTAGTTATAGGTAGGTATATATTATGTTATACTAGCAGTTATAGGTAGGTATATACTATGTTATACTAGCAGCTATAGGTAGGCATATAATATGTTATACTAGCAGTAATAGGTTGGTATAGATTCTGTCATACTAACAGTTATAGGTAGGTATATACTATGTTATACTAGCAGTTATAGGTAGGTATATACTATGTTATACTAGCAGTATAGGTAGAAGTATAGACTATGCTATACTAGCAGTAATAGGTAGGTATAGACTATGTTATACTAGCAGTTATAGTTAGGTATATACTCTGCTATACTAGTAGTTATAGGTAGGTATATATTATGTTATACTAGCAGTTATAGGTAGGTATATACTCTGTTATACTAGCAGTTATAGGTAGGTATATACTCTGTTATACTAGCAGTTATAGGTAGGTATAGAGTATGTTATACTAGCAGTTATAAGTAGTTATATACTCTGTCATACTAGCAGTTATAGGTAGGTATATATTCTGTTATACAAGCTGTTATAGGTAGGTATAGAGTATGTTATACTAGCAGTAATAGGTAGGTATAGACTCTGTTATAATAGCGGTTATAGGTAGGTATATACTCTGTTATACTAGCAGTTATAGGTAGGTATAGAGTATGTTATACTAGCAGTTATAAGTAGTTATATACTCTGTCATACTAGCAGTTATAGGTAGGTATATATTCTGTTATACAAGCTGTTATAGGTAGGTATAGACTCTGTTATAATAGCGGTTATAGGTAGGTATTGAGTCTGTTATACTAGCAGATATAGGTAGCTATATACTCTGTTATACTAGCAGTTATATGTAGCTATAGACTATGTTATACTAGCTGTTATAGGTAGGTATATACTCTGTTACACTAGCAGCTCTAGGTATGTATAGAATATGTTATACTAGCAGTTATAGGTAGGTATATACTATGCTATACCAGCAGTTATAGGTAGGTATATACTCTGTTATACTATCAGTTATAGGTAGGTATATAGTATGTTATACTAGCAGTTATAGATAGGTATATACTATGTTATACTAGCAGTTATAGGTAGGTATAGACTATGTTATACTAGTAGTTATCGGTAGATATAGACTATGTTATACTAGCAGTAATAGGTACGTATAGACTATGTTATACTAGCAGTTATAGGTAGGTATATACTCTGCTATACTAGTAGTTATAGGTATGTATATATTATGTTATACTAGCAGTTATAGGTAGGTATAGACTATGTTATACTAGCAGCTATAGGTAGGTATAGAATATGTTATACTAGCAGTAATATGTTGGTATAGATTATGTCATACTAACAGTTATAGGTAGGTATATACTCTGTTATACTAGCAGTTATAGGTAGGTATATACTATGTTATACCAGCAGTTATAGATAGGTATATACTATGTTATACTAGCAGTTATAGGTAGGTATAGACTATGTTATACTAGTAGTTATAGGTAGATATAGACTATGTTATACTAGCAGTAATAGGTACGTATATATTATGTTATACTAGCAGTTATAGGTAGGTATATACTCTGCTATACTAGTAGTTATAGGTATGTATATATTATGTTATACTAGCAGTTATAGGTAGGTATAGACTATGTTATACTAGCAGCTATAGGTAGGTATAGAATATGTTATACTAGCAGTAATATGTTGGTATAGATTATGTCATACTAACAGTTATAGGTAGGTATATACTCTGTTATACTAGCAGTTATAGGTAGGTATAAACTATGTTATACCAGCAGTTATAGGTAGGTATATACTCTGTTATACTATCAGTTATAGGTAGGTATATACGCTGTTATACTAGCAGTTATAGGTAGGTATACACTTTTTTATACCAGCAGATATAGGTAGGTATATATTATGTTATACTAGCAGTTATAGATAGGTATATACTATGTTATACTAGCAGTTATAGGTAGGTATAGACTATGTTATACTAGTAGTTATAGGTAGATATAGACTATTTTATACTAGCAGTAATAGGTAGGTATAGACTAGATTATACTAGCAGTTATTAGTAGGTATATACTCTGCTATACTAGTAGTTATAGTTAGTTATGTTATACTAGCAGTAATAGTTAGGTATATAAGCTGTCATACTAGCAGTTATAGGTAGGTATATACTCTGTTATACTAGCAGTTATAGGTAGGTATAGAGTATGTTATATTAGCAGTTATAAGTAGTTATATACTCTGTCATACTAGCAGTTATAGGTAGGTATATATTCAGTTATACAAGCTGTTATAGGTAGGTATAGAGTATGTTATACTAGCAGTAATAGGTAGGTATAGACTCTGTTATAATAGCGGTTATAGGTAGGTATATACTCTGTTATACTAGCAGTTATAGGTAGGTATAGAGTATGTTATACTAGCAGTTATAAGTATTTATATACTCTGTCATACTAGCAGTTATAGGTAGGTATATATTCTGTTATACAAGCTGTTATAGGTAGGTATAGAGTATGTTATACTAGCAATAATAGGTAGGTATAGACTCTGTTATAATAGCGGTTATAGGTAGGTATTGAGTCTGTTATACTAGCAGATATAGGTAGCTATATACTCTGTTATACTAGCAGTTATATGTAGGTATAGACTATGTTATACTAGCTGTTATAGGTAGGTATATACTCTGTTATACTATCAGTTATAGGTAGGTATATACGCTGTTATACTAGCAGTTATAGGTAGGTATAGACTTTGTTATACTAGCAGTAATAGGTATGTATAGACTATGATATGCTAGAAGTTATAGGTAGGTATATACTCTGCTATACTAGCAGTTATAGATAGGTATATACTATGTTATACTAGTAGTTATAGGTAGGTATATATTATGTTATAATAGCAGTTATAGGTAGGTATATACGCTGTCATACTAGCAGTTTTAGGTAAGTATATACTCTGTTATACTAGCAGTTATAGGTAGGTATAGAGTATGTTATACTAGCAGTTATAAGTAGTTATATACTCTGTTATACTAGCAGTTATAGGTAGGTATATATTATGTTATTCAAGCTGTTATAGTTAGGTACAGAGTATGTTATACTAGCAGTAATAGGTAGGTATAGACTCTGTTATAAAAGCGGTTATAGGTAGGTATATACTCTGTTATACTAGCAGTTATAGGTAGGTATAGAGTATGTTATACTAGCAGTTATAAGTAGTTATATACTCTGTCATACTAGCAGTTATAGGTAGGTATATATTCTGTTATACAAGCTGTTATAGGTAGGTATAGAGTATGTTATACTAGCAGTAATAGGTAGGTATAGACTCTGTTATAATAGCGGTTATAGGTAGGTATTGAGTCTGTTATACTAGCAGATATAGGTAGCTATATACCCTGTTATACTAGCAGTAATATGTAGGTATAGACTATGTTATACTAGCTGTTATAGGTAGGTATATACTCTGTTACACTAGCAGCTCTAGGTAGGTATAGAATATGTTATACTAGCAGTTATAGGTAGGTATATACTATGTTATACCAGCAGTTATAGGTAGGTATATACTCTGTTATACTATCAGTTATAGGTAGGTATATACGCTGTTATACTAGCAGTTATAGATAGGCATAGACTTTGTTATACCAGCAGATATAGGTAGGTATATACTATGTTATACTAGCAGTTATAGATTGGTATATACTATGTTATACTAGCAGTAACAGGTAGGTATAGACTATGTTATACTACTAGTTATAGGTAGATATAGACTATGTTATACCAGCAGTAATAGGTAGGTATAGACTATGTTATACTAGCAGTTATAGGTAGGTATATACTCTGCTATACTAGTAGTTATAGGTAGGTATACATTATGTTATACTAGCAGTTATAGGTAGGTATAGAATATATTATACTAGCAGTAATAGGTTGGTATAGATTCTGTCATACTAACAGTTATAGGTAGGTATATACTCTGTTATATTAGCAGTCATAGTTAGGTATAGACTATTTTATAATAGCGGTTATAGGTAGGTATAGACTATGTTATACTAGCAGATATAGGTAGCTATATACTCTGTTACACTAGCAGTTATAGGTAGGTATAGACTATGTTATACCAGCGGTTAGATTTATGTATATACTCTGTTGTACTAGCAGTTATAGGTAGGTATATACTCTGTTATACTAGCAGTTATAGGTAGATATAGAGTATGTTATGCTAGCAGTTATAGGTAGGTATATACTATATTATACTAGTAGTTATATGTAGATATAGACTATATTATACTAGCAGTTATAGGTAAGTATAGACTCTGTTATACTAGCAGTTATAGATAGTTATATACTCTGCTATACTAGCAGTTATAAGTAGGTATATACTCTGTTATACTATCAGTTATTGGTAGGTATATACTCTGCTATGCTACTAGTTATAGGTAGTTATATATTATGTTAAACTAGCAGCTATAGGTAGGTATAGAATATGTTATACTAGCAGTAATAGGTTGGTATAGATTCTGTCATACTAACAGTTATAGGTAGGTATATACTCTGTTATACTAGCAGTTATAGGTAGGTATATACTATGTTATACTATCAGTTATTGGTAGGTATATACTCTGCTATACTACTAGTTACAGGTAGTTATATATTATGTTAAACTAGCAGTTATAGGTAGGTATAGACTATGTTATACTAGTAGTTATATGTAGATATAAACTACATAATACTAGCAGTTATAGGTAGGTATAGACTCTGTTATACTAGCTGTTATAGGTAGTTATATACTCTGCTATACTAGCAGTTATAGGTAGGTATATACTCTGTTATACTAGCAGTTATAGGTAGGTATAGAGTTTGTTATACTAGCAGTTATAGGTAGATATAGACTCTGTTATACTAGCAAATATAGTTAGGTATATACTATGTTAGAATAGAGGTTATAGTTAGGTATAGACTATGTCATACTAGCGGTTATAGGTAGGTATAGAGTCTGTTATACTAGCAGTAATAGGTAGGTATATATTATGTTATACTAGCAGTTATAGGTAGGCATAGACTATGTTATACTAGTTGTTATAGGTAGATATAGACAATGTTATACTAGCAGTAATAGGTAGGTATTGACTATGTTAAACTAGCAGTTATAGGTAGGTATATACTCTGCTATACTAGTAGTTATAGGTAGGTATATATTATGTTATACTAGCAGTTATAGGTAGGTATAGACTATGTTATACTAGCAGTTATATGTAGGTATAGAATTTGTTATACTAGTAGTTATAGGTAGGTATATACTCTGTTATACTAGCAGTTATAGGTAAGTAGAGACTTTGTTATACCAGCAGATATAGGTAGGTATATACTATGTTATAATAGTAGTTATAGATAGGTATATACTATGTTATACTAGCAGTTATAGGTAGGTATAGACTATGTTATACTAGTAGTTATAGGTAGATATAGACTATGTTATACTAGCAGTAATAGGTACGTATAGACTATGTTATACTAGCAGTTATAGGTAGGTATATACTCTGCTATACTAGTAGTTATAGGTAGGTATATATTATGTTATACTAGCAGTAATAGGTAGGTATATACTATGTTATACTAGCAGCTATAGGTAGGTATAGAATATGTTATACTAGCAGTTATAGGTAGGTATAGAGTATGTTATACTAGCAGTTATAAGTAGTTATATACTCTGTCATACTAGCAGTTATATTAGGTATATATTCTGTTATACAAGCTGTTATAGGTAGGTATAGAGTATGTTATACTAGCAGTAATAGGTAGGTATAGACTCTGTTATAATAGCGGTTATAGGTAGGTATATACTCTGTTATACTAGCAGTTATAGGTAGGTATAGAATATGTTATACTAGCAGATATAGGTAGCTATTACTCTGTTATACTAGCAGTTATATGTTAGTATAGACTATATTATACTAGGTTATAGGTAGGTATAGACTCTGTTATAATAGCGGTTATAGGTAGGTATTGAGTCTGTTATACTAGCAGATATAGGTAGCTATATACTCTGTTATACTAGCGGCTATAGGTAGGTATTGACTATGTTATACTAGCAGATATAGGTAGCTATATACTCTGTTACACTAGCAGTAATAGGTATGTATAGACTATGTTATACCAGCGGTTAGATGTATGTATATACTCTGTTGTACTAGCAGTTATAGGTAGGTATATACTCTGCTATACTAGCAGCTATAGGTAGGTATAGAATATGTTATACTAGCAGTAATAGGTTGGTATAGATTCTGTCATACTAACAGTTATAGGTAGGTATATACTCTGTTATACTAGCAGTTATAGGTAGGTATATACTATGTTATACCAGCAGTTATAGGTAGGTATATACTCTGTTATACTATCAGTTACAGGTAGGTATATACGCTGTTATACTAGCAGTTATAGGTAGGTATATACTTTTTTATACCATCAGATATAGGTAGGTATATACTATGTTATACTAGCAGTTATAGATAGGTATATACAATGTTATACTAGCGGTTATAGGTAGGTATAGAGTATTTTATACTAGCAGTAATAGGTAGGTATAGACTCTGTTATAATAGCGGTTATAGGTAGGTATATACTCTGTTATACTAGCAGTTATAGGTAGGTATAGAGTATGTTATACTAGCAGTAATAGGTAGGTATAGACTCTGTTATAATAGCAGTTATAGGTAGGTATTGAGTCTGTTATACTAGCAGATATAGGTAGCTATATACTCTGTTATACTAGCAGTTATATGTAGGTATAGACTATGTTATACTAGCTGTTATAGGTAGGTATAGACTCTGTTATAATAGCGGTTATAGGTAGGTATTGAGTCTGTTATACTAGCAGATATAGGTAGCTATATACTCTGTTATACTAGCGGCTATAGGTAGGTATTGACTATGTTATACTAGCAGATATAGGTAGCTATATACTCTGTTACACTAGCAGTATAGGTATGTATAGACTATGTTATACCAGCGGTTAGATGTATGTATATACTCTGTTGTACTAGCAGTTTAGGTAGGTATATACTCTGCTATACTAGCAGCTATAGGTAGGTATAGAATATGTTATACTAGCAGTAATAGGTTGGTATAGATTCTGTCATACAACAGTTATAGGTAGGTATATACTCTGTTATACTAGCAGTATAGGTAGGTATATACTATGTTATACCAGCAGTTATAGGTAGGTATATACTCTGTTATACTATCAGTTACAGGTAGGTATATACGCTGTTATACTAGCAGTTATAGGTAGGTATATACTTTTTTATACCATCAGATATAGGTAGGTATATACTATGTTATACTAGCAGTTATAGATAGGTATATACAATGTTATACTAGCGGTTATAGGTAGGTATAGAGTATTTTATACTAGCAGTAATAGGTAGGTATAGACTCTGTTATAATAGCGGTTATAGGTAGGTATATACTCTGTTATACTAGCAGTTATAGGTAGGTATAGAGTATGTTATACTAGCAGTAATAGGTAGGTATAGACTCTGTTATAATAGCAGTTATAGGTAGGTATTGAGTCTGTTATACTAGCAGATATAGGTAGCTATATACTCTGTTATACTAGCAGTTATATGTAGGTATAGACTATGTTATACTAGCTGTTATAGGTAGGTATAGACTCTGTTATAATAGCGGTTATATGTAGGTAATAGAGTATGTTATACTAGCAGTTATAAGAAGGTATATACTCTGTCATACTAGCAGATATAGGTAGGAATATAATGTTATACTAGCAGTTATAGGTAGGTATAGACTATGTTATACTAGCAGCTATAGGTAGATATAGACTATGTTATAATAGCGGTTAGAGGTACGTATAGATTATGTTATACTAGCAGATATAGGTAGCTATATACTCTGTTACACTAGCAGTTATAGGTAGGTATATACTATGTTATACCAGCGGTTAGATTTATGTATATACTCTGTTGTACTAGCAGTTATAGGTAGGTATAGAGTATGTTATACTAGCAGTTATAAGTAGTTATATACTCTGTCATACTAGCAGTTATAGGTAAGTATATATTCTGTTATACAAGCTGTTATAGGTAGGTATAGATTATTTTATACTAGCAGTAATAGGTAGGTATAGACTCTGTTATAATAGCGGTTATAGGTAGGTATATACTATGTTATACTAGCAGTTATAGGTAGGTATAGAGTATGTTATACTAGCAGTTATAAGTAGTTATATACTCTGACATACTAGCAGTTAAAGGTAGGTATATATTCTGTTATTCTAGCAGTTATATGTAGGTATAGACTATGTTATACTAGCTGTTATAGGTAGATTTAGACTCTGTTATAATAACGGTTATAGGTAGGTATTGAGTCTGTTATACTAGCAGATATAGGTAGCTATATACTCTGTTATACTAGCGGCTATAGGTAGGTATTGACTCTGTTATACTAGCAGATATAGGTAGCTATATACTCTGTTATACTAGCAGTTATATGTAGGTATAGAGTATGTTATACTACCAGTTATAAGTAGGTATATACTCTGTCATACTAGCAGATATAGGTAGGAATATAATGTTATACTAGCAGTTATAGGTAGGTATAGACTATGTTATACTAGCAGCTATAGGTAGGTATAGACTATGTTATAATAGCGGTTAGAGGTAGGTATATTCTATGTTATACTAGCAGTTATAGGTAGGTATAGACTATGTTATAATAGCGGTTATAGGTAGGTATAGATTATGTTATACTAGCAGATATAGGTAGCTATATACTCTGTTACACTAGCAGTAATAGGTAGGTATAGACTATGTTATACTAGTAGTTATATGTAGATATAGACTACATAATACTAGCAGTTATAGGTAGGTATAAACTCTGTTACACTAGCAGTTATAGATAGTTATATACTCTGCTATGCTAGCAGTTATAAGTAGGTATATACTATGTTATACTATCAGTTATTGATAGGTATATACTCTGCTATACTACTAGTTATAGGTAGTTATATATTATTTTAAACTAGCAGTTATAGGTAGGTATAGACTATGTTATAATAGTAGTTATATGTAGATATAGACTACATAATACTAGCAGTTATAGGTAGGTATAGACTCTGTTATACTAGCTGTTATAGGTAGGTATATACTCTGTTATACTAGCAGTTACAGGTAGGTATAGAGTATGTTATAATAGCGTTATAGGTAGATATAGACTCTGTTATACTAGCAAATATAGTTAGGTATATACTATGTTAGAATAGAGGTTATAAGAAGGTATAGACTATATTATACTAGCGGTTATAGGTAGGCATAGAGTATGTGATACTAGCAGTAATAGGTAGGTATATATTATGTTATACTAGCAGTTATAGGTAGGCATAGACTATGTTATACTAGTAATTATAGGTAGATATAGACAATGTTATACTAGCAGTAATAGGTAGGTATTGACTATGTTAAACTAGCAGTTATAGGTAGGTATATACTCTGCTATACTAGTAGTTATAGGTAGTTATATATTATGTTATACTAGCAGTTATAGGTAGGTATAGACTCTGTTATACTAGCTGTTATAGGTAGGTATATACTCTGTTATACTAGCAGTTACAGGTAGGTATAGAGTATGTTATAATAGCGTTATAGGTAGATATAGACTCTGTTATACTAGCAAATATAGTTAGGTATATACTATGTTAGAATAGAGGTTATAAGAAGGTATAGACTATATTATACTAGCGGTTATAGGTAGGTATAGAGTATGTGATACTAGCAGTAATAGGTAGGTATATATTATGTTATACTAGCAGTTATAGGTAGGTATATACTATGTTATACTAGCAGTTATAGGTAGGTATAGACTTTCTTATACCAGCAGATATAGGTAGGTATATACTATGTTATACTAGCAGTTATAGGTAGGTATATACTCTGCTATACTAGTAGTTATAGGTAGGTATATATTATGTTATACTAGCAGTTATAAGTAGGTATATACTCTGTAATACTAGCAGATATAGGTAGGAATATAATTTTATACTAGCAGTTATATTTAGGTATATACTATGTTATACTAGCAGTTATAGGTAGGTATATACTATGTTATAATAGCGGTTATAGGTAGGTATATTCTATGTTATACTAGTAGTTATAGGTAGATATATACTCTGTTATACTAGCAATTATAGGTAGTTATATACTATGTTATACTAGCAGTTATATGTAGGTACAGATTATGTTATACTAGCAGTTATAGCTAGGTATATACTATGTTATACTAGAAGCTATAGGTAGGTATAGATTATGTTATACTAGCAGTTATAGGTAGGTATATACTCTGTTACAATAACAGTAATAGGTAGGTATATATTATGTTATACTAAGAGTTATAGGTAGGTATATACTCTGATGTACTAGCAGTTATAGGTAGGTATATATTATGTTATACTATCAGTTATAGGTAGCTATATACTCAGTTATACTAGCAGCTATAGGTAGGTATAGAATATGTTATACTAGCAGTTATATATAGGTATAGACTATGTTATAATAGCGGTTATAGGTAGGTATATTCTATGCTATACTAGCAATAATAGGTGGATATGGACTATGTTATACTAGCAGTTATAGGTAGGTATATACTCTTTTATACTAGCAGTTTTATGTAGGTATAGACTATGTTATACTAGCTGTTATAGGTAGGTATAGACTCGGTTATACTAGCAGATATAGGTATCTATATACTCTGTTACACTAGCAGTTATAGGTAAGTATAGACTATGTTATACCAGCGGTTAGATGTATATATATACTCCGTTGTACTAGCAGTTATAGGTAGGTATATACTATGTTATACTAGCAGTTATAGGTAGGTATAGAGTATGTTATACTAGCAGTTATAGGTAGGTATAGACTATATTATACTAGCAGTTATAGGTAGGTATAGACTATGTTATACTAGCAGTTATAGATAGTTATATACTCTGCTATACTAGCAGTTATAGGTAGGTATATACTCTCTTATACTATCAGTTATTGGTAGGTATATACTCTGCTATACTACTAGTTATAGGTAGTTGTATATTATGTTAAACTAGCAGTTATAGGTAGGTATAGACTACATTATACTAGCAATTATAGGTAGGTATTGACTCTGTTATACTAGCTGTTATAGGTAGTTATATACTCTGCTATACTAGCAGTTATAGGTAGGTATATACTCTGTTATATTAGCAGTTATAGGTAGGTATAGAGTATGTTATACTAGCAGTTATAGGTAGATATAGACTCTGTTATACTAGCAAATATAGGTAGGTATATACTATGTTAGAATAGAGGTTACAGGTAGGTATGTACTATGTTATACTAGCGGTTATAGGTAGGTATAGAGTCTGTTTTACTAGCAGTAATAGGTATGTATATATTATGTTATACTAGCAGTTATAGGTAGGTATATATTATGTTATACTAGCAGTTATAGGTAGGTATAGACTATGTTATACTAGTAGTTATGTTTAAAAATAGACTATATTATACTAGCAGTTATAGGTAGGTATATACTATGTTATACTAGCAGTTATACGTAGGTATATACTCTGCTATACTAGTAGTTATAGGTAGGTATATATTATGTTATACTAGCAGTTATAAGTAGGTATATACTCTGTCATACTAGCAGATATAGGTAGGAATATAATTTTATACTAGCAGTTATATTTAGGTATATACTATGTTATACTAGCAGTTATAGGTAGGTATATACTATGTTATAATAGCGGTTTTAGGTAGGTATATTCTATGTTATACTAGCAGTTATAGGTAGATATATACTCTGTTATACTAGCAATTATAGGTAGTTATATACTATGTTATACTAGCAGTTATATGTAGGTACAGATTATGTTATACTAGCAGTTATAGCTAGGTATATACTATGTTATACTAGAAGCTATAGGTAGGTATAGATTATGTTATACTAGCAGTTATAGGTAGGTATATACTCTGTTACAATAACAGTAATAGGTAGGTATATACTATGTTATACTAAGAGTTATAGGTAGGTATATACTCTGATGTACTAGCAGTTATAGGTAGGTATATATTATGTTATACTAGCAGTTATAGGTAGCTATATACTCAGTTATACTAGCAGCTATAGGTAGGTATAGAATATGTTATACTAGCAGTTATATATAGGTATAGACTATGTTATAATAGCGGTTATAGGTAGGTATATTCTATGTTATACTAGCAATAATAGGTGGATATGGACTATGTTATACTAGCAGTTATAGGTAGGTATATACTCTGTTATACTAGCAGTTTTATGTAGGTATAGACTATGTTATACTAGCTGTTATAGGTAGGTATATACTCTGTTATACTAGCAGATATAGGTAGCTATATACTCTGTTACACTAGCAGTTATAGGTAAGTATAGACTATGTTATACCAGCGGTTAGATGTATATATATACTCCGTTGTACTAGCAGTTATAGGTAGGTATATACTATGTTATACTAGCAGTTATAGGTAGGTATAGAGTATGTTATACTAGCAGTTATAGGTAGGTATAGACTATGTTATACTAGTAGTTATATGTAGATATAGACTATATTATACTAGCAGTTATAGGTAGGTATAGACTATGTTATACTAGCAGTTATAGATAGTTATATACTCTGCTATAATAGCAGTTATAGGTAGGTATATACTCTCTTATACTATCAGTTATTGGTAGGTATATACTCTGCTATACTACTAGTTATAGGTAGTTGTATATTATGTTAAACTAGCAGTTATAGGTAGGTATAGACTACATTATACTAGCAATTATAGGTAGGTATTGACTCTGTTATACTAGCTGTTATAGGTAGTTATATACTCTGCTATACTAGCAGTTATAGGTAGGTATATACTCTGTTATATTAGCAGTTATAGGTAGGTATAGAGTATGTTATACTAGCAGTTATAGGTAGATATAGACTCTGTTATACTAGCAAATATAGGTATGTATATACTATGTTATATTAGCAGTTATAGATAGGTATAGACTATGTTATACTAGCAGTTATAGGTAGGTATATACTATGTTATACTAGCAGTTATATGTAGGTATAGAGTATGTTATACTAGCAGTTATAAGTAGGTATATACGTTGTCATACTAGCAGTTAAAGGTAGGTATATACTCTGTTATACTAGCAGATATAGGTAGGTATAGAGTATGTTATGCTAGCAGTTATAAGTAGGTATATACTCTGTTATACTAGCTGTTATTGGTAGGTATAGATTCTGTTGTACTAACAGTATTAGGGAGTTATAGACTATGTTATACTAGCGGTTATAGGTAGGTATTGATTCCGTTATACTAGCAGATATAGGTAGCTATATACTATGTTATACTAGCAGTTATAGATATGTATAGACTATGTCATACTAGCAGTTATAGGTAGGTATAGACTATGTTATACTAGCAGATATAGGTAGGTATAGTCTATGTTATACTAGCGGTTAGAGGTAAGTATATACTATGTTATACTAGCAGTTATAGGTAGGTATAGACTATGTTATACTAGTAGTTATATGTAGATATAGACTACATTATACTAGCAGTTATAGGTAGGTATAGACTCTGTTATACTAGCTGTTATAGGTAGTTATATATTCTGCTATACTAGCTGTTATAGGTAGGTATATACCCTGTTATACTAGCAGTTATAGGTAGGTATATACTATGTTAGAATAGAGGTTATAGGTAGGTATAGACTATGTTATACTAGCGGTTATAGGTAGGTACATAGTCTGTTATACTAGCAGTAATAGGTAGGTATATATTACGTTATACTAGCAGATATAGGTAGGTTTTGACTATGTTATACCAGCAGTTATAGGTAGGTATAAACTCAGCTATACTAGCAGTTATATAGCAGTTATAGGTAGGCATATAGTCTGTTATACTAGCAGTTATAGGTAGGTATATACTCTGTTATACTAGCAGTTATATGTAGGTATAGACTATGTTATACTAGCTGTTATAGGTAGGTATATACCCTGTTATACTAGCAGATATAGGTAGCTATATACTCTGTTACACTAGCAGTTATAGGTAGGTATAGACTATTTTATACCAGCGGTTAGATGTATATATATACTCTGTTGTACTAGCAGTTATAGCTAGGTATAGAGTATGTTATACTAGCCGTTATAGGTAGGTATATACTCTGTTATACTAGCAGTTATAGGTAGGTATATACTCTGTTATACTAGCAGTTATAGGTAGGTATAGACTATGTTATACTAGCAGTTATATGTAGGTACAGATTATGTTATACTAGCAGTTATAGCTAGGTACATACTATGTTATACTAGAAGTTATAGGTAGGTATAGAGTATGTTATACAAGCTGTTATAGGTAGGTATACACTCTGTTATACTAGCAGATATAGGTAGCTATATACTCTGTTACAATAGCAGTTATAGGTATGTATAGACTATGTTATACCAGTGGTTAGATGTATGTATATATACTGTTGTACTAGCAGTTATAGGTAGGTATATACTCTGTTGTACTAGCAGTTATAGGTAGGTTTAGAGTATGTTATGATAGCAGTTATAAGTAGGTATATACTCTGTTATACTAGCTGTTATTGGTAGGTATAGATTCTGTTGTACTAGAAGTATTAGGGAGTTATAGACTCTGTTATACTAGCGGTTATAGGTAGGTATTGACTCTGTTATACTAGCAGATATAGGTAGCTATATACTATGTTATACTAGCAGTTATAGATATGTATAGACTATGTCATACTAGCAGTTATAGGTAGGTGTAGACTATGTTATACTAGCAGATATAGGTAGGTATAGTCTATGTTATACTAGCGGTTAGAGGTAAGTATATACTATGTTATACTAGCAGTTATAGGTAGGTATTGACTATGTTATACTAGTAGATATATGTAGATATAGACTACATTATACTAGCAGTTATATAAATAGGTATAGACTCTGTTATTCTAGCTGTTATAGGTAGTTATATACTCTGCTATACTAGCTGTTATAGGTAGGTATATACCCTGTTATACTAGCAGTTATAGGTAGGTATAGAGTATGTTATACTAGCAGTTATAGGTAGATATAGACTCTGTTATACTAGCAAATATAGGTAGGTATATACTATGTTAGAATAGAGGTTATAGGTAGGTATAGACTATGTTATACTAGCGGTTATAGGTAGGTACATAGTCTGTTATACTAGCAGTAATAGGTAGGTATAGACTCTGTTATACTAGCAGATATAGGTAGCTATATACTCTGTTACACTAGCAGTTATAGGTAGGTATAGACTATGTTATACTAGCTGTTATAGGTAGGTATAGACTCTGTTATACTAGCAGATATAGGTAGCTATATACTCTGTTACACTAGCAGTTATAGGTAGGTATAGACTATTTTATACCAGCGGTTAGATGTATATATATACTCTGTTGTACTAGCAGTTATAGGTAGGTATATACTCTGTTATACTAGCAGTTATAGGTAGGTATAGAGTATGTTATACTAGCAGTTATAGGTAGGTATAGACTATGTTATTCTAGTAGTAATATGTAGATATAGACTCTGATATACTAGCAAATATAGGTAGGTACATACTATGTTAGAATAGAAGTTATAGGTAGGTATAGAGTATGTTATACAAGCTGTTATAGGTAGGTATACACTCTGTTATACTAGCAGATATAGGTAGCTATATACTCTGTTACAATAGCAGTTATAGGTATGTATAGACTATGTTATACCAGTGGTTAGATGTATGTATATATACTGTTGTACTAGCAGTTATAGGTAGGTATATACTCTGTTGTACTAGCAGTTATAGGTAGGTTTAGAGTATGTTATGATAGCAGTTATAAGTAGGTATATACTCTGTTATACTAGCTGTTATTGGTAGGTATAGATTCTGTTGTACTAGAAGTATTAGGGAGTTATAGACTCTGTTATACTAGCGGTTATAGGTAGGTATTGACTCTGTTATACTAGCAGATATAGGTAGCTATATACTATGTTATACTAGCAGTTATAGATATGTATAGACTATGTCATACTAGCAGTTATAGGTAGGTGTAGACTATGTTATACTAGCAGATATAGGTAGGTATAGTCTATGTTATACTAGCGGTTAGAGGTAAGTATATACTATGTTATACTAGCAGTTATAGGTAGGTATTGACTATGTTATACTAGTAGATATATGTAGATATAGACTACATTATACTAGCAGTTATATAAATAGGTATAGACTCTGTTATTCTAGCTGTTATAGGTAGTTATATACTCTGCTATACTAGCTGTTATAGGTAGGTATATACCCTGTTATACTAGCAGTTATAGGTAGGTATAGAGTATGTTATACTAGCAGTTATAGGTAGATATAGACTCTGTTATACTAGCAAATATAGGTAGTATATACTATGTTAGAATAGAGGTTATAGGTAGGTATAGACTATGTTATACTAGCGGTTATAGGTAGGTACATAGTCTGTTATACTAGCAGTAATAGGTAGGTATAGACTCTGTTATACTAGCAGATATAGGTAGCTATATACTCTGTTACACTAGCAGTTATAGGTAGGTATAGACTATGTTATACTAGCTGTTATAGGTAGGTATAGACTCTGTTATACTAGCAGATATAGGTAGCTATATACTCTGTTACACTAGCAGTTATAGGTAGGTATAGACTATTTTATACCAGCGGTTAGATGTATATATATACTCTGTTGTACTAGCAGTTATAGGTAGGTATATACTCTGTTATACTAGCAGTTATAGGTAGGTATAGAGTATGTTATACTAGCAGTTATAGGTAGGTATAGACTATGTTATTCTAGTAGTAATATGTAGATATAGACTCTGATATACTAGCAAATATAGGTAGGTACATACTATGTTAGAATAGAGGTTATAGGTACGTATAGCCTATGTTATACTAGCGTTTATAGGTAGGTATAGAGTCTGATATACTAGCAGTAATAGGTAGGTATATATTATGTTATACTAGCAGTTATAGGTAGGCATTGACTATGTTATACTAGTAGTTATAGGTAGATATAGACTATGTTATACTAGCAGTAATAGGTAGGTATTGACTATGTTAAACTAGCAGTTATAGGTAGGTATAGACTATGTTATACCAGCAGTTATAGGTAGGTATATACTCAGCTATACTAGCAGTTATATAGCAGTTATATGTAGGCATATAGTATGTCATACTAGCAGTTATAGGTAGGTATTGACTATGTTATACTAGCAGATATATGTAGGTTTAGACTCTGTTATACTAGCAGTTATAGGTAGGTATATACTCTGTTATACTAGCAGTTATATGTAGGTATATATTCTGTTATACTAGCAGATATAGGAGGCTATATACTGTGTTACACTAGCAGTTATAGGTAGGTATAGACTATGTTATACCAGCGGTTAGATGTATGTATATACTCTGTTGTACTATCAGTTATAGGTAGGTATATACTCTGTTATACTAGCAGTTATAGGTAGGTATAGAGTATGTTATACTAGCAGTTATCGGTAGGTATATACTATGTTATACTAGTAGTTATATGTAGATATAGACTATATTATACTAGCAGTTATAGGTAGGTATAGACTCTGTTATACTAGCAGTTATAAGTAGGTATATACTCTGTTATACTAGCAGTTATATGTAGGTATAGACTATGTTATACTAGCTGTTATAGGTAGGTATAGACTCTGTTATACCAGCAGATATAGGTAGCTATATACTCTGTTACACTAGCAGTTATAGGTAGGTATAGACTATGTTATTCTAGTAGTAATATGTAGATATAGACTCTGATATACTAGCAAATATAGGTAGGTATATACTATGTTAGAATAGAGGTTATAGGTAGGTATAGACTCTGTTATACTAGCAGTAATAGGTAGGTATATATTATGTTATACTAGCAGTTATAGGTAGGCATTGACTATGTTATACTAGTAGTTATAGGTAGATATAGACTATGTTATACTAGCAGTAATAGGTAGGTATTGACTATGTTAAACTAGCAGTTATAGGTAGGTATAGACTATGTTATACCAGCAGTTATAGGTAGGTATATACTCAGCTATACTAGCAGTTATATAGCAGTTATATGTAGGCATATAGTATTTTATACTAGCAGTTATAGGTAGGTATTGACTATGTTATACTAGCAGATATATGTAGGTTTAGACTCTGTTATACTAGCAGTTATAGGTAGGTATATACTCTGTTATACTAGCAGTTATATGTAAGTATATACTCTGTTATACTAGCAGATATAGGTGGCTATATACTGTGTTACACTAGCAGTTATAGGTAGGTATAGACTATGTTATACCAGCGGTTAGATGTATGTATATACTCTGTTGTACTATCAGTTATATGTAGGTATATACTCTGTTATACTAGCAGTTATAGGTAGGTATAGAGTATGTTATACTAGCAGTTATGGGTAGGTATATACTATGTTATACTAGTAGTTATACGTAGATATAGACTATATTATACTAGCAGTTATAGGTAGGTATAGACTCTGTTATACTAGCAGTTATAGATAGTTATATACTCTGCTATACTAGCAGATATAGGTAGGTATATACTCTGATATATATTAGGAGTCATAGGTACGTATAGACTATGTTATACTAGTAGTTATGTGTAGATATAGACTATATTATACTAGCAGTAATAGGTAGGTATAGAATGTGTTATACTAGCAGTTATAGGTAGTTATATACTCTGCTATACTAGCAGTTATAGGTAGGTATATACTCTGTTATACTAGCAGTAATAAGTAGGTATAGAGTATGTTATACTAGCAGTTATAGGTAGATATAGACTCTGTTACACTAACAGTAATAGGTAGGTATATACCTTGTCATACTAGGAGTTATAGGTAGGTTTATACTCTGTTGTACTATCAGTTATTGGTAGGTATAGACTATGTTATACTAGAAGTTATAGGTAGGTATATACTCTGCTATACTAGTAGTTATAGGTACGTATATATTATCTTATACTAGCAGCTATAGGTAGGTATAGAATATGTTATACTAGCTGTAATAGGTTGGTATAGATTCTGTCATACTAACAGTTATAGGTAGGTATATACTCTGTTATACTAGCAGTTATAGGTAGGTATAGACTATGTTATAATAGCGGTTATAGGTAGGTATAGACTATGTTATACTAGCAATAATAGGTAGATATGGACTATGTTATACTAGCAGTTATAGGTAGGTATATACTATGTTATACTAGCAGTTATAGGTTGGTATATATTATATTATACTAGCAGTTATAGGTAGGTATATACTATGTTATACTAGCAGTTATAGGTTGGTATAGTCTATATTATACTAGCAGTTATAGGTAGGTATAGACTCTGTTATACTAGCAGTTATTGGTAGGTATAGACTATGTTATACTAGTAGTTATATGTAGATATAGACTATATTATACTAGCAGTTACAGGTATGTATAGACTCTGTTTTACTAGCAATTATAGATAGTTATATACTCTGCTATACTAGCAGTTATAGGTAGGTATATACTCTGTTATACTATCAGTTATTGGTAGGTATATACTCTGCTATACTACTAGTTATAGGTAGTTATATATTATGTTAAACTAGCAGTTATAGGTAGGTATAGACTCTGTTATACTAACTGTTATAGGTAGTTATATACTCTGCTATACTAGCATTTATAGGTAGGTATATACTCTGTTATACTAGCAGTTATAGGTAGGTATAGAGTATGTTATACTAGCAGTTATAGGTAGATATAGACTATGTTATACTAGCAAATATAGGTAGGTATATACTATGTTAGAATAGAGGTTATAGGTAGGTATATATTATGTTATACTAGCAGTTATTGGTAGGCATAGACTATGTTATACTAGTAGTTATAGGTAGATATAGACTAGTAGTTATAGGTAGATATAGACTTTGTTATACTAGCAGTTATAGGTAGGTATAGACTATGTTATACCAGTAGTTATAGGTAGGTATATACTCAGCTATACTAGCAGATATATAGCAGTTATAGGTAGGCATATAGTCTTTTATTCTAGCAGTTATAGGTAGGTATTGACTATGTTATACTAGCAGATATATGTAGGTATAGACTCTGTTATACTTGCAGTTATAGGTAGGTATATACTCTGTTATACTAGCAGTTATATGTAGGTATATACTACGTTATACTAGCTGTTATAGGTAGGTATAGACTCTGTTATACTAGCAGATATAGGTAGCTATATACTCTGTTACACTAGCAGTTATAGGTAGGTATATACTCTGTTATACTAGCAGTTATAGGTAGGTATAGATTATGTTATACTAACAGTTATAGGTAGGTATAGACTATGTTATACCAGCAGTTATAGGTAGGTATATACTCTGTTATACAAGCTGTTATAGGTAGGTATAGAGTATGTTATACTAGCAGTTATAGGTAGGTATAGACTCTGTTATAATAGCGGTTATAGGTAGGTATATTCTATGTTATACTAGCAGTTATAGGTAGGTATAGATTATGCTATGCTAGCAGTTATAGGTAGATATATACTCTGTTACACTAACAGTAATAGGTAGGTATATACTATGTCATACTAGGAGTTGTAGGTAGGTTTATACTATGTTGTACTAGCAGTTATAGGTATGTATATACTCTGTTATACTAGCAGTTACAGGTAGGTATATACTCTGTTATACTACCAGTTATATGTAGGTATAGAGTATGTTATACTAGCAGTTATAAGTAGGTATATACGCTGTCATACTAGCAGTTATAGTTAGGTATATACTCTGTTATACTAGAAGTTATAGGTAGGTATAGATTATGTTATACTAGCAGTTATAAGTAGTTATATACTCTGTCATACTAGCAGTTATAGGTAGGTGTATACTATGATATACTAGCAGTTATTGGTAGGCATAGACTCTGTTACACTAGAAGTTATAGGTAGGTATATACGCTGCTATACTAGTAGTTATAGGTAGGTATATATTATGTTATACTAACAGTTATAGGTAGGTATATACTCTGTTATACTAGCAGCTATAGGTAGGTATAGAATATGTTATACTAGCAGTAATAGGTTGGTATAGATTCTGTCATACTAACAGTTATAGGTAGGTATATACTCTGTTATACTAGCAGTTATAGGTAGGTATAGACTATGTTATAATAGTGGTTATAGGTAGGTATAGACTATGTTATACTAGCTGTTATAGGTAGGTATATACTATGTTATACTAGCAGATATAAGTTGGTATAGAGTATGTTATACTAGCAGTTATAGGTAGGTATATACTCTGTTATACTAGCAGTTATAGGTAGGTATAGACTATATTATAATAGCGGTTATAGGTAGGTATAGACTATGTTATACTAGCAATAATAGGTTGGTATAGAGTATGTTATACTAGCAGTTATAGGTAGGTATATACTATGTTATACTAGCAGTTATAGGTTGGTATAGAGTATGTTATACTAGCAGTTATAACACGCTGTCATACTAGCAGTTATAGGCAGTTATATACTCTGTTATACCAGCAGTTATAGGTAGGTATAGAGTATGTTATACTAGCAGTTATAAGTAGTTATATACTCTGTCATACTAGCAGTTATAGGAAGGTATATACTCTGTTATACAAGCTGTTATAGGTAGGTATAGAGTATGTTATACTAGCAGTAATAGGTAGGTATATACTCTGTTATAATAGCGGTTATAGATATGTATTGAGTCTGTTATACTAGCAGATATAGGTAGCTATATACTCTGTTTTACTAGCAGTTATATGTAGGTATAGACTATGTTATACTAGCTGTTATAGGTAGGTATATACTCTGTTATAATAGCGGTTATAGGTAGGTATTGAGTCTGTTATACTAGCAGATATAGGTAGCTATATACTCTGTTACACTAGCAGTTATAGGTATGTATAGACTATGTTATACCAGCGGTTAGATATATGTATATACTCAGTTGTACTAGCAGTTATATGTAGGTATATACTCTGTTATACTAGCAGTTATATGTAGGTATAGAGTATGTTATGCTAGCAGTTATAAGTAGGTATATACTCTGTCATACTAGCAGATATAGGTAGGAATAGAAGGTTATACTAGCAGTTATAGGTAGGTATAGACTATGTTATACTAGCAGTTATAGGTATGTATAGACTATGTTATAATAGCGGTTATAGGTAGGTATATTCTATGTTATACTAGCTGTTATAGGTAGATATAGACTATGTTATACTAGCGGTTATAGGTAGGTATATACTCTGTTATACTAGCAGTTATAGGTAGGTATATACTCTGTTATACTAGCAGTTATAGGTAGGTATAGACTATGTTATACTAGCAGTTATATGTAGGTACAGATTATGTTATACTAGCAGTTATAGCTAGGTATATACTATGTTATACTAGAAGTTATAGGTAGGTATAGATTATGTTATACTAGCAGTTATAGGTAGATATATACTATGTTACACTAACAGTTATAGGTAGGTATATACTATGTCATACTAGGAGTTATAGGTAGGTATATACTCTGTTGTACTAGCAGTTATAGGTAGGTATAGACTCTGTTATACTAGCAGTTATAGGTAGGTATATACTCTGTTATACTACCAGTTATATGTAGGTATAGATTATGTTATACTAGCAGTTATAAGTAGGTATATACGCTGTCATACTAGCAGTTATAGGTAGGTATATACTCCGTTATACAAGCTGTTATAGGTAGGTATAGACTATGTTATACTAGCAGTTATAGGTAGGTATAGACTCTGTTACACTAGCAGTTATATGTAGCTATATACTCTGTTATACTAGCAGTTATATGTATATATAGACTATGTTATACTAGCTGTTATAGGTAAGTATAGACTCTGTTATACTAGCTGATATAGGTAGCTATTTACTCTGTTACACTAGCAGTTATAGGTAGGTATAGACTATGTTATAGCAGCGGTTAGATGTATGTATATACTCTGTTGTACTCGCAGTTATAGGTAGGTATATACTCTGTTATAATAGCGGTTATAGGTAGGTATAGAGTATGTTATGCTAGCAGTTATAAGTAGGTATATACGCTGTCATACTAGCAGTTATAGGTAGGTGTATACTCCGTTATACAAGCTGTTATAGGTAGGTATAGACTATGTTATACTAGCAGTTATATGTATATATAGACTATGTTATACTAGCTGTTATAGGTAAGTATAGACTCTGTTATACTAGCTGATATAGGTAGCTATTTACTCTGTTACACTAGCAGTTATAGGTAGGTATAGACTATGTCATAGCAGCGGTTAGATGTATGTATATACTCTGTTGTACTCGCAGTTATAGGTAGGTATATACTCTGTTATACTAGCGGTTATAGGTAGGTATAGAGTATGTTATGCTAGCAGTTATAAGTAGGTATATACTCTGTCATACTAGCAGTTATAGGTAGGTATATACTCTGTTATACTAGCTGTTATTGGTATGTATAGACTCTGTTGTACTAGCAGTAACAGCAAGTTATAGACTCCGTTATACTAGCAGATATAGGTAGCTATATACTTTGTTATACTAGCAGTTATAGATATGTATAGATTATGTTATACTAGCAGTTATAGGTAGGTATAGTCTATGTTATACTAGCGGTTAGAGGTAAGTATATACTATGTTATACTAGCAGTTATAGGTAGGTATAGACTATGTTATACCAGCAGTTATAGGTAGTTATATACTCAGCTATACTAGCAGTTTTATAGCAGTTATAGTTAGGCATATAGTCTTTTATACTAGCAGTTATAGGTAGGTATTGACTATGTTATACTAGCAGATATATGTATGTATAGACTCTGTTATACTAGCAGTTATAGGTAGGTATATACTCTGTTATACTAGCAGTTATATGTAGGTATAGACTATGTTATACTAGCTGTTATAGGTACGTATAGATTCTGTTATACTAGCAGATATAGGTAGCTATATACTCTGTTACACTAGCAGTTATAGGTAGGTATAGACTATGTTATACCAGCGGTTAGATGTATGTATATACTCTGTGGTACTAGCAGTTATAGGTAGGTATATATCTGTTATACAGCGTTATAGGTAGGTATAGAGTATGTTATACTAGCAGTATAGGTAGGTAAACTCTGTTATACTAGCAGTTATAGGTAGGTATAGAGTATGTTATACTAGCAATTTTAGGTTGGTATAGACTATGTTATACTAGTAGTTATATGTAGATATAGACTATATTATACTAGCAGGTATAGGTAGGTATAGACTCTGTTATACTACTAGTTATAGGTAGTTATATATTATGTTAAACTAGCAGTCATAGGTAGGTATAGACTATTTTATACTAGTAGTTATATGTTAATATAGACTACATTATACTAGAAGTTATAGGTAGGTATATACTCTATTATACTAGCTGTTAAAAGTAGTTATATACTCTGCTATACTAGCAGTTATAGGTAGGTATATACTCTGTTATACTAGCAGTTATAGGTAGGTATAGAGTATGTTATACTAGCAGTTATAGGTAGATATAGACTCTGTTATACTAGCAAATATAGGTAGGTATATACTATGTTAGAATAGAGGTTATAGGTAGGTATAGACTATGTTATACTAGCGGTTATAGGTAGGTTTAGAGTCTGTTATACTAGCAGTTATAGGTAGGTATAGACTATGTTATACTAGCAGTTATAGGTAGGTATAGACTATGTTATACCAGCAGTTATAGGTAGTTATATACTCAGCTATACTAGCAGTTTTATAGCAGTTATAGTTAGGCATATAGTCTTTTATACTAGCAGTTATAGGTAGGTATTGACTATGTTATACTAGCAGATATATGTATGTATAGACTCTGTTATACTAGCAGTTATAGGTAGGTATATACTCTGTTATACTAGCAGTTATATGTAGGTATAGACTATGTTATACTAGCTGTTATAGGTACGTATATATTCTGTTATACTAGCAGATATAGGTAGCTATATACTCTGTTACACTAGCAGTTATAGGTAGGTATAGACTATGTTATACCAGCGGTTAGATGTATGTATATACTCTGTGGTACTAGCAGATATAGGTAGGTATATACTCTGTTATACTAGCAGTTATAGGTAGGTATATAGTATGTTATACTAGCAATTTTAGGTTGGTATAGACTATGTTATACTAGTAGTTATATGTAGATATAGACTATATTATACTAGCAGGTATAGGTAGGTATAGACTATGTTATACTACTAGTTATAGGTAGTTATATATTATGTTAAACTAGCAGTCATAGGTAGGTATAGACTATTTTATACTAGTAGTTATATGTTTATATAGACTACATTATACTAGAAGTTATAGGTAGGTATATACTCTATTATACTAGCTGTTAAAAGTAGTTATGTACTCTGCTATACTAGCAGTTATAGGTAGGTATATACTCTGTTATACTAGCAGTTATAGGTAGGTATAGAGTATGTTATACTAGCAGTTATAGGTAGATATAGACTCTGTTATACTAGCAAATATAGGTAGGTATATACTATGTTAGAATAGAGGTTATAGGTAGGTATAGACTATGTTATACTAGCGGTTATAGGTAGGTTTAGAGTCTGTTATACTAGCAGTTATAGGTAGGTATAGACTATGTTATACTAGCAGTTATAGGTAGGTATAGACTATGTTATACTAGTAGTTATATGTAGATATAGACTATATTATACTAGCAGTTATAGGTAGGTATAGATTATGTTATACCAGCAGTTATAGGTAGTTATATACTCAGCTATACTAGCAGTTTTATAGCAGTTATAGTTAGGCATATAGTCTTTTATACTAGCAGTTATAGGTAGGTATTGACTATGTTATACTAGCAGATATATGTATGTATAGACTCTGTTATACTAGCAGTTATAGGTAGGTATATACTCTGTTATACTAGCAGTTATATGTAGGTATAGACTATGTTATACTAGCTGTTATAGGTACGTATAGATTCTGTTATACTAGCAGATATAGGTAGCTATATACTCTGTTACACTAGCAGTTATAGGTAGGTATAGACTATGTTATACCAGCGGTTAGATGTATGTATATACTCTGTGGTACTAGCAGATATACGTAGGTATATACTCTGTTATACTAGCAGTTATAGGTAGGTATAGAGTATGTTATACTAGCAATTTTAGGTTGGTATAGACTATGTTATACTAGTAGTTATATGTAGATATAGACTATATTATACTAGCAGGTATAGGTAGGTATAGACTCTGTTATACTACTAGTTATAGGTAGTTATATATTATGTTAAACTAGCAGTCATAGGTAGGTATAGACTATTTTATACTAGTAGTTATATGTTTATATAGACTACATTATACTAGCAGTTATAGGTAGGTATATACTCTATTATACTAGCTGTTAAAAGTAGTTATATACTCTGCTATACTAGCAGTTATAGGTAGGTATATACTCTGTTATACTAGCAGTTATAGGTAGGTATAGAGTATGTTATACTAGCAGTTATAGGTAGATATAGACTCTGTTATACTAGCAAATATAGGTAGGTATATACTATGTTAGAATAGAGGTTATAGGTAGGTATAGACTATGTTATACTAGCGGTTATAGGTAGGTTTAGAGTCTGTTATACTAGCAGTTATAGGTAGGTATAGACTATGTTATACTAGCAGTTATAGGTAGGTATAGACTATGTTATACTAGTAGTTATATGTAGATATAGACTATATTATACTAGCAGTTATAGGTAGGTATAGACTCTGTTATACTACCAGTTTTAGATAGTTATATACTCTGCTATACTAGCAGTTATAGGTAGTTATATATTATGTTAAACTAGCAGTTATAGGTAGGTATATACTCTGTTATACTAGCAGTTATAGGTAGGTATAGAGTATGTTATACTAGCAGTTATAGCTAGATATAGACTCTGTTATACTAGCAAATATAGGTAGGTATATACTATGTTAGAATAGAGGTTATAGGTAGGTATAGATTATGTTATACTAGCGGTTATAGGTAGGTTTAGAGTCTGTTATACTAGCAGTAATAGGTAGGTATATATTATGTTATACGAGCAGTTATAGGTAGGCATAGACTATGTTATGCTAGTAGTTATAGGTATATATAGACTATATTATACTAGCAGTTATAGGTAGGTATAGAATTTGTTATACTAGCAGATATAGGTAGTTATATACTCTGCTATACTAGCAGTTATAGGTAGGTATAAACTCTGTTATACTAGCAGATATAGGTAGGTATAGAGTATGTTATACTTGCAGTTATAGGTAGGTATAGACTTTTTTATACCAGCAGATATAGGTAGGCATATACTATGTTATACTAGCAGTTATAGATAGGTATAGACTATGTTATACTAGCAGTTATAGGTAGGTATAGACTATGTTATACTAGCGGTTATAGGTATGTACAGAGTCTGTTATACTAGCAGTAATAGGTAGGTAAAGATTATGTTATAGTAGCAGTTATAGGTAGGTATAGACTATGTTATACTAGCAATAATAGGTAGATATGGACTATGTTATACTAGCAGTTATAGGTAGGTATATACTCTGTTATACTAGCAGTTATAGGTAGGTATAGAGTATGTTATACTAGCAGTTATAAGTAGGTATATACGCTGTCATACTAGCAGTCATAGGTAGGTATATACTCTGTTATACTAGCAGTTATAGTTAGGTATAGAGTATGTTATACTTGCAGTTATAAGTAGTTATATACTCTGTCATACTAGAAGTTATAGGTAGGTATACACTCTGTTATACAAGCTGTTATAGGTAGGTATAGAGTATGTTATACTAGCAGTAATAGGTAGGTATAGACTCTGTTATAATAGCGGTTATAGGTAGGTATTGTGTCTGTTATACTAGCAGTTATAGGTAGCTATATACTATGTTATACTAGCAGTTATATGTAAGTATAGACTATGTTATACTAGCTGTTATAGGTAGGTATATACTCTGTTATAATTGCGGTTATAGGTTGGTATTGAGTCTGTTATACTAGCAGATATAGGTAGCTATATACTCTGTTACACTAGCAGTTATAGGTAGGTATAGACTATGTTATTCCAGCGGTTAGATGTATGTATATACTCTGTTGTACTAGCAGATATAGGTAGGTATATTCTCTGTTATATAAGCAGTTATAGGTAGGTATAGAGTATGTTATACTAGCTGTTATAGGTAGGTATAGACTCTGTTATACTAGCAGTAATAGGTTTGTATAGATTATGTCATACTAACAGTTATAGGTAGGTATATACTCTGTTATACTAGCAGTTATAGGTAGGTATAGACTATGTTATAATAGCGGTTATAGGTAGGTATAGACTATGTTATACTCGCAATAATAGGTAGATATGGACTATGTTATACTAGCAGTTATAGGTAGGTATATACTATGTTATACTAGCAGTTATAGGTAGGTATAGAGTATGTTATACTAGCAGTCATAGGTAGGCATAGACTTTGTTATACCAGCAGATATATGTAGGTATATACTATGTTATACTAGCTGTTATAGGTAGGTATAGACAATGTTATACTAGCGGTTACAGGTAGGTACAGAGTCTGTTATACTAGCAGTAATACGTACGTATAGATTATGCTATACTAGCAGTTATAGGTAGGTATAGACTATGTTATACTAGTAGTTATAGGTAAATATAGACTATGTTATACTAGCAGTAATAGGTAGCTATAGACTATGTTATACTAGCAGTTATAGCTAGGTATATACTCTGCTATATTAGTAGTTATAGGTATGTATCTATTATGTTATACTAGCAGTTATAGGTAGGTATATACTATGTTATAATAGCAGCTATAGGTAGGTATAGAATATGTTATACTAGCAGTAATAGGTTGGTATATATTCTGTCATACTAACAGTTATAGGTAGGTATATACTCTGTTATACTAGCAGTTATAGGTAGGTATAGACTATGTTATAATAGCGGTTATAGGTAGGTATTGAGTCTGTTATACTTGCAGATATAGGTAGCTATATACTCTGTTATACTAGCAGTTATATGTAGGTATAGACTATGTTATACTAGCTGGTATAGGTACGTATAGACTCTGTTATAATAGCGGTTATAGGTAGGTATTGAGTCTGTTATACTAGCAGATATAGGTAGCTATATACTCTGTTATACTAGCAGTTATATGTATGTATAGACTATGTTATACTAGATGTTATAGGTAGGTATAGTCTCTGTTATAATATCGGTTATAGGTAGGTATTGAGTCTGTTATACTAGCAGATATAGGTAGCTATATACTCTGTTACACTAGCAGTTATAGGTATGTATAGACTATGTTATACCAGCGGTTAGATGTATGTATATACTCTGTTGTACTAGCAGATATAGGTAGGAATATAATGTTATACTAGCAGTTATAGGTAGGTATAGACTATGTTATACTAGCAGTTATATGTAGGTATATACTCTGCTACACTAACAGTAATAGGTAGGTATATACTATGTTATTCTAGGAGATATAGGTAGGTATATACTCTGTTGTACTAGCTGTTATATGTAGGTATATACTCTGTTATACTAGCAGTTATAGGTAGGTATATACTCTGTTATACTACCAGTTATAGGTAGGTATAGAGTATGTTATATTAGCAGTTATAAGTAGGTATATACGCTGTCATACTAGCAGTTATAGGTAGGTATATACTCTGTTATACTAGCAGTTATAGGTAGGTATAGAGTATGTTATACTATCAGTTATAAGTAGGTATATACGCTGTGATACTAGCAGTCATAGGTAGGTATATACTCTGTTATACTAGCAGTTATAGGTAGGTATAGAGTATGTTATACTTTCAGTTATAAGTAGTTATATACTCTGTCATACTAGCAGTTATAGGTAGGTATATACCCTGTTATACAAGCTGTTATAGGTAGGTATAGAGTATGTTATACTAGCAGTAATAGGTAGGTATAGACTCTGTTATAATAGCGGTTATAGGTAGGTATTGAGTCTGTTATACTAGCAGATATAGGTAGCTATATACTCTGCTATACTAGCGGTTATATGTAGGTATAGACTATGTTATACTAGCTGTTATAGGTAGGTATAGACTCTGTTATAATTGCGGTTATAGGTTGGTATTGAGTCTGTTATACTAGCAGATATAGGTAGCTATATACTCTGTTATACTAGCGGCTATAGGTAGGTATTGACTCTGTTATACAAGCAGATATAGATAGCTATATACTCTGTTACACTAGCAGTTATAGGTATGTATAGACAATGTTATACCAGTGGTTAGATGTATGTATATACTCTGTTGTACTAGCAGTTATATTTAGGTATAGAGTATGTTATGCTAGCAGTTGTAAGTAGGTATATACTCTGTCATACTAGCAGATATAGGTAGGTCTAGATTATGTTATACTAGCAGTAGTAGGTTGGTATAGATTCTGTCATACTAACAGTTATAGGTAGATATATACTCTGTTATACTAGCAGTTATAGGTAGGTATAGACTCTGTTATAATAGCGGTTATAGGTAGGTATAGACTATGTTATACTAGCAATATTAGGTAGATATGGACTATGTTATACTAGCAGTTATAAGTAGGTATAGACTTTGTTATACCAGCAGATATAGATAGGTATATACTATGTTATACTAGCAGTTATAGATAGGTATAGACTATGTTATACTAGCAGTTATAGTTAGGTATAGACTATGTTATACTAGCGGTTATAGTTAGGTACAGAATATGTTATACTAGCAGTAATAGGTAGGTATAGACTATGTTATACTAGCAGTTATAGGTAGGTATATTCTCTGCTATACTAGTAGTTATAGGTAGGTATATATTATATTATACTAGCAGTTATAGGTAGGTATATACTCTGTTATACTAGCAGTTATAGGTAGGTATAAAATATGTTATACTAGCAGTAATAGGTTAGTATAGATTCTGTCATACTAACAGTTATAGGTATGTATAGACTATGTTATACTAGTTGGTATAGGTATGTATAGACTATGTTATTATTGCGGTTATAGGTTGGAATTGAGTGTGTTATACTAGCAGATATAGGTAGCTATATACACTGTTATACTAGTTGCTATAGATAGGTATTGACTCTGTTATACTAGCAGATATAGGTAGCTATATACTCTGTTACACTAGCAGTTAAAGGTATGTATAGACAATGTTATACCAGCGGTTAGATGTATGTATATACTCTGTTGTACTAGCAGTTATAGGTATGTATATACTCTTTTATACTAGCAGTTATATTTAGGTATAGAGTATGTTATACTAGCAGTTGTAAGTAGGTATATACTCTGTCATACTAGCAGATATAGGTAGGTATAGACTATGTTATACTAGCAGTAATATGTTCGTATAGATTCTGTCATACTAACAATTATAGGTAGGTATATACTCTGTTATACTAGCAGTTATAGGTAGGTATTGACTATGTTATAATAGCGGTTATAGGTAGGTATAGACTATGTTATACTAGCAATAATAGGTAGATATGGACTATGTTATACTAGCAGTTATATGTAGGTATATACTATGTTATACTAGCAGTTATAGGTAGGTATAGAGTATGTTATACCAGCAGTTATAGGTAGGTATAGACTTTATTATACCAGCAGATATAGGTAGGTATATACTATGTTATACTAGCAGTTATAGATAGGTATAGACTATGTTATACTAGCAGTTATAGGTAGGTATAGACTATGTTATACTAGCGGTTATAGGTAGGTACAGAATCTGTTATACTAGCAGTTATAGGTAGGTATAGACTATGTTATACTAGTTGTTATAGGTTGGTATATACTCTGCTATGATAGCAGTTATAGGTAGGTATATACTATGTTATACTAGCAGTTATAGGTAGGTATATAGTCTGTTGTACTAGCAGTAATAGATAGGTATAGACTCCGTTATCCTAGCAGTTATAGGTAGGTATAGACTATGTTATAATAGCGGTTATAGATTGGTATAGACTATGCTATACTAGCAATAATCGGTATATATGGACTGTGTTATACTAGCAGTTATAGGTAGGTGTATACTATGTTATACTAGCAGTTATAGGTAGGTATAGAGTATGTTATACTAGCAGTTATAAGTAGGTATATACGCTGTCATACTAGCTGTTATAGGTAGGTATATACTCTGTTATACTAGCAGTTATAGGTAGGTATAGAGTATGTTATACTAGTAATAATAGGTAGCTATATACTCTGTTATACTAGCAGATATAGGTAGGAATATAATGTTATACTAGCAGTTATAGGTACGTATAGACTATGTTATACTAGCAGTTATAGGTAGGTATAGACTATGTTATAATAGCGGTTATAGGTAGGTATATTCTATGTTATACTAGCAGTTATAGGTAGATATATACTCTGTTATACTAGCAGTTATAGGTAGGTATAGACTATGTTATACTAACAGTTATATATAGGTACAGATTATGTTATACTAGCAGTAATAGCTAGGTATATACTATGTTATACTAGAGGTTATAGGTACGTATAGATTATGCTATACTAGCATTTATAGGTAGGTATATACTCTGTTACACTAACAGTAATAGGTAGGTATATACTATGTTATGCTAGGTGTTTTAGGTAGGTATATACTATGTTGTACTAGCAGTGATAGGTATGTATATACTCTGTTATTCTAGCAGTTATAGGTAGGTATATACTCTGTTATACTACCAGTTATAGGTAGGTATAGAGTATGTTATACTAGCAGTTATAAGTAGGTATATACGCTGTTATACTAGCAGTAATAGGTTAGTATAGATTCTGTCATACTAACAGTTATAGTTAGGTATATACTCTGTTATACTAGCAGTTATAGGTAGGTATAGACTATGTTATAATAGCGGTTATAGGTAGGTATAGACTATGTTATACTAGCAATAATAGGTAGATATGGACTATGTTATACTAGCAGTTATAGGTAGGTATATACTATGTTATACTAGCAGTTATAGGTAGGTATAGAGTATGTTATACTAGCAGTTATAAGTAGTTATATACTCAGTCATACTAGCAGTTATAGGTAGGTATATACTCTGTTATACAAGCTGTTATAGGTAGGTATAGAGTATGTTATACTAGCAGTTATAAGTAGTTATATACTCTGTCATACTAGCAGTTATAGGAAGGTATATACTCTGTTATACAAGCTGTTATAGGTAGGTATAGAGTATGTTATACTAGCAGTAATAGGTAGGTATATACTCTGTTATAATAGCGGTTATAGATAGGTATTGAGTATGTTATACTAGCAGATATAGATAGCTATATACTCTGTTTTACTAGCAGTTATATGTAGGTATAGACTATGTTATACTAGCTGTTATAGGTAGGTATATACTCTGTTATAATAGCGGTTATAGGTAGGTATTGAGTCTGTTATACTAGCAGATATAGGTAGCTATATACTCTGTTACACTAGCAGTTATAGGTATGTATAGACTATGTTATACCAGCGGTTAGATATATGTATATACTCAGTTGTACTAGCAGTTATAGGTAGGTATATACTCTGTTATACTAGCAGTTATATGTAGGTATAGAGTATGTTATGCTAGCAGTTATAAGTAGGTATATACTCTGTCATACTAGCAGATATAGGTAGGAATAGAAAGTTATACTAGCAGTTATAGGTAGGTATAGACTATGTTATACTAGCAGTTATAGGTATGTATAGACTATGTTATAATAGCGGTTATAGGTAGGTATATTCTATGTTATACTAGCTGTTATAGGTAGATATAGACTATGTTATACTAGCGGTTATAGGTAGGTATATACTCTGTTATACTAGCAGTTATAGGTAGGTATATACTCTGTTATACTAGCAGTTATAGGTAGGTATAGATTATGTTATACTAGCAGTTATAGCTAGGTATATACTATGTTATACTAGAAGTTATAGGTAGGTATATATTATGTTATACTAGAAGTTATAGGTAGATATATACTCTGTTACACTAACAGTTATAGGTAGGTATATACTATGTCATACTAGGAATTATGGGTAGGTATATACTCTGTTGTACTAGCAGTTATAGGTAGGTATAGACTCTGTTATACTAGCAGTTATAGGTAGGTATATACTCTGTTATACTACCAGTTATATGTAGGTATAGAGTATGTTATACTAGCAGTTATAAGTAGGTATATACGCTGTCATACTAGCAGTTATAGGTAGGTGTATACTCCTTTATACAAGCTGTTATAGGTAGGTATAGACTAGGTTATACTAGCATTTATAGGTAGGTATTGACTCTGTTATACTAGCAGTTATATGTAGATATAGACTATGTTATACTAGCTGTTATAGGTAAGTATAAACTCTGTTATACTAGCTGATATAGGTAGCTATTTACTCTGTTACACTAGCAGTTATAGGTAAGTATAGACTATGTTATAGTAGCGGTTAGATGTATGTATATACTCTGTTGTATTCGCAGTTATAGGTAGGTATATACTCTGTTATACTAGCGGTTATAGGTAGGTATAGAGTATGTTATGCTAGCAGTTATAAGTAGGTATATACTCTGTCATACTAGCAGTTATAGGTAGGTATATACTCTGTTATACTAGCTGTTATTGGTATGTATATACTCTGTTGTACTAGCAGTAATAGCAAGTTATAGACTCTGTTATACTAGCGGTTATAAGTAGGTATTGACTCCGTTATACCAGCAGATATAGGTAGCTATATACTTTGTTATACTAGCAGTTATAGATATGTATAGACTATGTTATACTAGCAGTTATAGGTAGGTATAGTCTATGTTATACTAGCGGTTAGAGGTATGTATATACTATGTTATACTAGCAGTTATAGGTAGGTATAGACTATGCTATACCAGCAGTTATAGGTAGTTATATACTCAGCTATACTAGCAGTTTTATAGCAGTTATAGTTAGGCATATAGTCTTTTATACTAGCAGTTATAGGTAGGTATATACTCTGTTATACTAGCAGTTATATGTAGGCATAGACTATGTTATACTAGCTGTTATAGGTACGTATAGATTCTGTTATACTAGCAGATATAGGTAGCTATATACTCTGTTACACTAGCAGTTATCGGTAGGTATAGACTATGTTATACCAGCGGTTAGATGTATGTATATACTCTGTGGTACTAGCAGATATACGTAGGTATATACTCTGTTATACTAGCAGTTATAGGTAGGTATAGAGTATGTTATACTAGCAATATTAGGTTGGTATTGACTATGTTATACTAGTAGTTATATGTAGATATAGACTATATTATACTAGCAGGTATAGGTAGGCATAGACTCTGTTATACTACTAGTTATAGGTAGTTATATATTATGTTAAACTAGCAGTCATAGGTAGGTATAGACTATATTATACTAGTAGTTATATGTTTATATAGACTACATTATACTAGAAGTTATAGGTAGGTATATACTATATTATACTAGCTGTTAAAAGTAGTTATATACTCTGCTATACTTGCAGTTATAGGTAGGTATATACTCTGTTATATTAGCAGTTATAGGTAGGTATAGAGTATGTTATACTAGCAGTTATAGGTAGATATAGACTCTGTTATACTAGCAAATATAGGTAGGTATATACTATGTTAGAATAGAGGTTATAGGTAGGTATAGACTATGTTATACTAGCGGTTATAGGTAGGTTTAGAGTCTGTTATACTAGCAGTTATAGGTAGGTATAGACTATGCTATACTAGCAGTTATAGGTAAGTATAGACTATGTTATACTAGTAGTTATTTGTAGATATAGACTATATTATACTAGCAGTTATAGGTAGGTATAGACTCTGTTATACTAGCAGTTATAGATAGTTATATACTCTGCTATACTAGCAGTTATAGGTAGGTATATACTCTGTTATACTATCAGTTATTGGTAGGTATATATTCTGCTATAATACTAGTTATAGGTAGTTATATATTATGTTAAACTAGCAGTTATAGGTAGGTATATACTCTGTTATACTAGCAGTTATAGGTAGGTATAGAGTATGTTATACTAGCAGTTATAGCTAGAAATAGACTCTGTTATACTAGCAAATATAGGTAGGTATATACTATGTTAGAATAGAGGTTATAGGTAGGTATAGACTATGTTATACTAGCGGTTATAGGTAGGTTTAGAGTCTGTTATACTAGCAGTAATAGGTAGGTATATATTATGTTATACTAGCAGTTATAGGTAGGCATAGACTATGTTATGCTAGTAGTTATAGGTATATATAGACTATATTATACTAGCAGTTATAGGTAGGTATAGAATTTGTTATACTAGCAGATATAGGTAGTTATATACTCTGCTATACTAGCAGTTATAGGTAGGTATAAACTCTGTTATACTAGCAGTTATAGGTAGGTATAGAGTATGTTATACTTGCAGTTATAGGTAGGTATAGACTTTTTTATACCAGCAGATATAGGTAGGCATATACTATGTTATACTAGCAGTTATAGGTAGGTATAGACTATGTTATACTAGCGGTTATAGGTATGTACAGAGTCTGTTATACTAGCAGTAATAGGTAGGTAAAGATTATGTTATAGTAGCAGTTATAGGTAGGTATAGACTATGTTATACTAGCAATAATAGGTAGATATGGACTATGTTATACTAGCAGTTATAGGTAGGTATATACTATGTTATACTAGCAGTTATAGGTAGGTATAGAGTATGTTATACTAGCAGTTATAAGTAGGTATATACGCTGTCATACTAGCAGTCATAGGTAGGTATATACTCTGTTATACTAGCAGTTATAGGTAGGTATAGAGTATGTTATACTTGCAGTTATAAGTAGTTATATACTCTGTCATACTAGAAGTTATAGGTAGGTATATACTCTGTTATACAAGCTGTTATAGGTAGGTATAGAGTATGTTATACTAGCAGTAATAGGTAGGTATAGACTCTGTTATAATAGCGGTTATAGGTAGTTATTGTGTCTGTTATACTAGCAGTTATAGGTAGCTATATACTATGTTATACTAGCAGTTATATGTAAGTATAGTCTATGTTATACTAGCTGTTATAGGTAGGTATAGACTATGTTATACTAGCGGTTATAGGTATGTAAAGAGTCTGTTATACTAGCAGTAATATGTAGGTAAAGATTATGTTATAGTAGCAGTTATAGGTAGGTATAGACTATGTTATACTAGCAATAATAGGTAGATATGGACTATGTTATACTAGCTGTTATAGGTAGGTATAGACTCTGTTATACTAGCAGTGATAGGTTTGTATAGATTATGTCATACTAACAGTTATAGGTAGGTATATACTCTGTTATACTAGCAGTTATAGGTAGGTATAGACTATGTTATAATAGCGGTTATAGGTAGGTATAGACTATGTTATACTAGCAATAATAGGTAGTTATGGACTATGTTATACTAGCAGTGATAGGTAGGTATATACTATGTTATACTAGCAGTTATAGGTAGGTATAGAGTATGTTATACTAGCAGTCATAGGTAGGTATAGACTTTGTTATACCAGAAGATATATGTAGGTATATACTATGTTATACTAGCTGTTATAGGTAGGTATAGACTATGTTATACTAGCGGTTACAGGTAGGTACAGAGTCTGTTATACTAGCAGTAATACGTACGTATAGATTATGCTATACTAGCAGTTATAGGTAGGTATAGACTATGTTATACTAGTAGTTATAGGTAGATATAGACTATGTTATACTAGCAGTAATAGGTAGGTATAGACTCTGTTATAATAGCGGTTATAGGTAGGTATTGTGTCTGTTATACTAGCAGTTATAGGTAGCTATATACTATGTTATACTAGCAGTTATATGTAAGTATAGTCTATGTTATACTAGCTGTTATAGGTAGGTATAGACTATGTTATACTAGCGGTTATAGGTATGTAAAGAGTCTGTTATACTAGCAGTAATAGGTAGGTAAAGATTATGTTATAGTAGCAGTTATAGGTAGGTATAGACTATGTTATACTAGCAATAATAGGTAGATATGGACTATGTTATACTAGCTGTTATAGGTAGGTATAGACTCTGTTATACTAGCAGTAATAGGTTTGTATAGATTATGTCATACTAACAGTTATAGGTAGGTATATACTCTGTTATACTAGCAGTTATAGGTAGGTATAGACTATGTTATAATAGCGGTTATAGGTAGGTATAGACTATGTTATACTAGCAATAATAGGTAGTTATGGACTATGTTATACTAGCAGTGATAGGTAGGTATATACTATGTTATACTAGCAGTTATAGGTAGGTATAGAGTATGTTATACTAGCAGTCATAGGTAGGTATAGACTTTGTTATACCAGAAGATATATGTAGGTATATACTATGTTATACTAGCTGTTATAGGTAGGTATAGACTATGTTATACTAGCGGTTACAGGTAGGTACAGAGTCTGTTATACTAGCAGTAATACGTACGTATAGATTATGCTATACTAGCAGTTATAGGTAGGTATAGACTATGTTATACTAGTAGTTATAGGTAGATATAGACTATGTTATACTAGCAGTAATAGGTAGCTATAGACTATGTTATACTAGCAGTTATAGCTAGGTATATACTCTGCTATATTAATAGTTATAGGTATGTATCTATTATGTTATACTAGCAGTTATAGGTAGGTATATACTATGTTATACTAGCAGCTATAGGTAGGTATAGAATATGTTATACTAGCAGTAATAGGTTGGTATATATTCTGTCATACTAACAGTTATAGGTAGGTATATACTCTGTTATACTAGCAGATATAGGTAGGTATAGACTATGTTATAATAGCGGTTATAGGTAGGTATTGAGTCTGTTATACTTGCAGATATAGGTAGCTATATACTCTGTTATACTAGCAGTTATATGTAGGTATATACTATGTTATACTAGCTGGTATAGGTAGGTATAGACTCTGTTCTAATAGCGGTTATAGGTAGGTATTGAGTCTGTTATACTAGCAGATATAGGTAGCTATATACTCTGTTATACTAGCGGCTATAGGTATGTATAGATTATGTTATACCAGTGGTTAGATGTATGTATATACTCTGTTGTACTAGCAGTTATAGGTAGGTATATACTCTGTTATACTAGGATTTATATGTAGGTATAGAGTATGTTATACTAGCAGTTATAAGGAGGTATATACTCTGTCATATTAGCAGATATAGGTAGGAATATAATGTTGTACTAGCAGTTATACGTAGGTATAGACTATGTTATACTAGCAGTTATAGGTAGGTATAGACTATGGTATAATAGCGGTTATAGGTAGGTATATTCTATGTTATACTAGCAGTTATAGGTAGGTATATACTTTGTTATACAAGCTGTTATAGGTAGTTATAGAGTAGGTTATACTAGCAGTAATAGGTAGGTATAGACTCTGTTATAATAGCGGTTATAGGTAGGTATTGAGTCTGTTATACTAGCAGATATAGGTAGCTATATACTCTGTTATACTAGCAGTTATTTGTAGGTATAGACTATGTTATACTAGCTGTTATAGGTAGGTATAGACTCTGTTATAATAGCGGTTATAGGTAGGTATTGAGTCTGTTATACTAGCAGATATAGGTAACTATATACTCTGTTATACTAGCGGCTATAGGTAGGTATTTACTCTGTTATACTAGCAGATATAGGTAGCTTTATACTCTGTTACACTAGCAGTTATAGGTATGTATAGATTATGTTATACCAGCGGTTAGATGTATGTATATACTCTGTTGTACTAGCAGATATAGGTAGGAATATAATGTTATACTAGCAGTTATAGGTAGGTATAGACTATGTTATACTAGCAGTTATAGGTAGGTATATACTCTGCTACACTAACAGTAATAGGTAGGTATATACTATGTTATTCTAGGAGATATAGGTAGGTATATACTCTGTTGTACTAGCTGTTATATGTAGGTATATACTCTGTTATACTAGCAGTTATAGGTAGGTATATACTCTGTTATACTACCAGTTATAGGTAGGTATAGAGTATGTTATATTAGCAGTTATAAGTAGGTATATACGCTGTCATACTAGCAGTTATAGGTAGGTATATACTCTGTTATACTAGCAGTCATAGGTAGGTATAGAGTATGTTATACTAGCAGTTATAAGTAGGTATATACGCTGTCATACTAGCAGTCATAGGTAGGTATATACTCTGTTATACTAGCAGTTATAGGTAGGTATAGAGTATGTTATACTTGCAGTTATAAGTAGTTATATACTCTGTCATACTAGCAGTTATAGGTAGGTATATACCCTGTTATACAAGCTGTTATAGGTAGGTTTAGAGTATGTTATACTAGCAGTAATAGGTAGGTATAGACTCTGTTATACTAGCTGTTATAGGTAGGTATAGACTCTGTTATAATTGCGGTTATAGGTTGGTATTGAGTCTGTTATACTAGCAGATATAGGTAGCTATATACTCTGTTATACTAGCGGCTATAGGTAGGTATTGACTCTGTTATACTAGCAGATATAGATAGCTATATACTCTGTTACACTAACATAATTATTTTTAGACCAATGTCTTTTTGTAAATAACGAGAATTTTGTTCAGGTTTTTATGTAAGTACATGTCTATATATGTATTTTACTTCTCTTGTACAACGCCAGTGAATATACTATGTGTAAAATTAGGCGTTTTATCAAATTAAACAGTTTCAGTTTCAGTTTCAGTTTCAGTTTTACACTAGCAGTTATAGGTATGTATAGACAATGTTATACCAGTGGTTAGATGTATGTATATACTCTGTTGTACTAGCAGTTATATTTAGGTATAGAGTATGTTATGCTAGCAGTTGTAAGTAGGTATATACTCTGTCATACTAGCAGATATATGTAGGTATAGAATATGTTATACTAGCAGTAATAGGTTAGTATAGATTCTGTCATACTAACAGTTATAGGTAGGTATATACTCTGTTATACTAGCAGTTATAGGTAGGTATAGACTATGTTATAATAGCGGTTATAGGTAGGTATAGACTATGTTATACTAGCAATATTAGGTAGATATGGACTATGTTATACTAGCAGTTATAGGTAGGTATATACTATGTTATACTAGCAGTTATAGGTAGGTATAGACTTTGTTATACCAGCAGATATAGGTATGTATATACTATGTTATACTAGCAGTTATAGATAGGTATAGACTATGTTATACTAGCAGTTATAGTTAGGTATAGACTATGTTATACTAGCGGTTATAGTTAGGTACAGACTATGTTATACTAGCAGTAATAGGTAGGTATAGACTATGTTATACTAGCAGTTATAGGTAGGTATATTCTCTGCTATACTAGTAGTTATAGGTAGGTATATATTATATTATACTAGCAGTTATAGGTAGGTATATACTCTGTTATACTAGCAGTTATAGGTAGGTATAAAATATGTTATACTAGCAGTAATAGGTTAGTATAGATTCTGTCATACTAACAGTTATAGTTAGGTATATACTCTGTTATACTAGCAGTTATAGGTAGGTATAGACTATGTTATAATAGCGGTTATAGCTAGGTATAGACTATGTTATACTAGCAATAATAGGTAGATATGGACTATGTTATACTAGCAGTTATAGGTAGGTATATACTATGTTATCCTAGCAGTTATAGGTAGGTATAGAGTATGTTATACTAGCAGTTATAAGTAGTTATATACTCAGTCATACTAGCAGTTATAGGTAGGTATATACTCTGTTATACAAGCTGTTATAGGTAGGTATAGAGTATGTTATACTAGCTGTTATAGGTAGGTATAGACTCTGTTATAATTGCGGTTATATGTTGGTATTGAGTCTGTTATACTAGCAGATATAGGTAGCTATATACTCTGTTATACTAGCGGCTATAGGTAGGTATTGACTCTGTTATACAAGCAGATATAGATAGCTGTATACTCTGTTACACTAGCAGTTATAGGTATGTATAGACAATGCTATACCAGTGGTTAGATGTATGTATATACTCTGTTGTACTAGCAGTTATATTTAGGTATAGAGTATGTTGTGCTAGCAGTTGTAAGTAGGTATATACATACTCTGTCATACTAGCAGATATAGGTAGGTCTAGAATATGTTATACTAGCAGTAATAGGTTCGTATAGATTCTGTCATACTAACAGTTATAGGTAGGTATATACTCTGTTATACTAGCAGTTATAGGTAGGTATAGACTCTGTTATAATAGCGGTTATAGGTAGGTATAGACTATGTTATACTAGCAATATTAGGTAGATATGGACTATGTTATACTAGCAGTTATAAGTAGGTATATACTATGTTATACTAGCAGTTATAGGTAGGTATAGACTTTGTTATACCAGCAGATATAGGTAGATATATACTATGTTATACTAGCAGTTATAGATAGGTATAGACTATGTTATACTAGCAGTTATATTTAGGTACAGAATATGTTATACTAGCAGTAATAGGTAGGTATAGACTATGTTATACTAGCAGTTATAGGTAGGTATATTCTCTGCTATACTAGTAGTTATAGGTAGGTATATATTATATTATACTAGCAGTTATAGGTAGGTATATACTCTGTTATACTAGCAGTTATAGGTAGGTATAAAATATGTTATACTAGCAGTAATAGGTTAGTATAGATTCTGTCATACTAACAGTTATAGGTAGGTATATACTCTGTTATACTAGCAGTTATAGGTAGGTATAGACTATGTTATAATAGCGGTTATAGGTAGGTATAGACTATGTTATACTAGCAGTTATAGGTAGGTATAGAGTATGTTATACTAGCAGTTATAAGTAGTTATATACTCTGTCATACTAGCAGTTATAGGTAGGTATATACTCTGTTATACAAGCTGTTTTAGGTAGGTATAGAATATGTTATACTAGTAGTAATAGTTAGGTATAGACTCTGTTATAATAGCGGTTATAGGTAGGTATTGAGTCTGTTATACTAGCAGATATAGGTAGTTATATACTATGTTATACTAGCAGTTATATGTAGGTATAGACTATGTTATACTAGCTGTTATAGGTAGATATAGACTCTGTTATAATAGCGGTTATTGGTAGGTATTGAGTCTGTTATACTAGCAGATATAGGTAGCTATATACTCTGTTATACTAGCGGCTATAGGTAGGTATTGACTCTGTTATACTAGCAGTTATAAGTAGGTATATACGCTGTCATACTAGCAGTCATAGGTAGGTATATACTCTGTTATAAAAGCGGTTATAGGTAGGTATAGACTATGTTATACTAGCAATAATAGGTAGATATGGACTATGTTATACTAGCAGTTATAGGTAGGTATATATTATGTTATACTAGCAGTTATTGGTAGGTATAGAGTATGTTATACTAGCAGTTATAAGTAGGTATATACGCTGTCATACTAGCAGTCATAGGTAGGTATATACTCTGTTATACTAGCAGTTATAGGTAGGTATAGAGTATGTTATACTTGCAGTTATAAGTAGTTATATACTCTGTCATACTAGCAGTTATAGGTAGGTATATACTCTGTTATACTAGCAGTTATATGTAGGTATAGACTATGTTATACTAGTTGGTATAGGTAGCTATATACACTGTTATTCTAGCGGCTATAGATAGGTATTGACTCTGTTATACTAGCAGATATAGGTAGCTATATACTCTGTTACACTAGCAGTTAAAGGTATGTATAGACTATGTTATACCAGCGGTTAGATGTATGTATATACTCTGTTGTACTAGCAGTTATAGGTATGTATATACTCTTTTATACTAGCAGTTATATTTAGGTATAGAGTATGTTATACTAGCAGTTGTAAGTAGGTATATACTCAGTCATACTAGCAGATATAGGTAGGTATAGAATATGTTATACTAGCAGTAATATGTTCGTATAGATTCTGTCATACTAACAATTATAGGTAGGTATATACTCTGTTATACTAGCAGTTATAGGTAGGTATAGACTATGTTATAATAGCGGTTATAGGTAGGTATAGACTATGTTATACTAGCAATAATAGGTAGATATGGACTATGTTATACTATCAGTTATATGTAGGTATATACTATGTTATACTAGCAGTTATAGGTAGGTATAGAGTATGTTATACTAGCAGTTATAGGTAGGTATAGACTTTGTTATACCAGCAGATATAGGTAGGTATATACTATATTATACTAGCAGTTATAGATAGGTATAGACTATGTTATACTAGCAGTTATAGGTAGATATAGACTATGTTATACTAGCGGTTATAGGTAGGTACAGAATCTGTTATACTAGCAGTTATAGGTAGGTATATACTCTGTTATACTAGCAGTTATAGGTAGGTATATACTCTGTTATACTACCAGTTATAGGTAGGTATATACTCTGTTATACTAGCAGTTATAGGTAGGTATAGACTATGTTATGTTAGCAGTTATAGGTAGGTATAGAGTCTGTTATACTAGCAGTTATAGATATGTATATACTATGTTATACTAGCAGTTATAGGTAGGTATATACTATGTTATACTAGCAGTTATAGGTAGGTATATACTCTGATTTACTAGCAGTTGGTTTAAACAGTATTTATTCCAATAAATATACATGTATAACACAAACAATGTTACAAATTACATAAATTGTGAAAGGTTTGGATTGGAAAACAAGTTTTCAGAAAACTTATATTAATTCCTCTCCAACGCAGTTATAGGTAGGTATAGACTATGTTATACTAACAGTTATAGGTAGCTATAGACTAGGCTATAATAGCGGTTATAGGTAGGTATAGTATATGTTATACTAGCAGTTATAGGTAGGTATAGACTCTGTTTTATTAGCAGTCATAGGTAGGTATATACTCTGTTATACTAGCAGTTATAGGTAGGTATATACTCTGTTATACTAGCGGTTATAGGTAGGTATAGACTATGCTATACTAGCAATAATCGGTAGATATGGACTGTGTTATACTAGCAGTTATAGGTAGGTGTATACTATGTTATACTAGCAGTTATAGGTAGGTATAGAGTATGTTATACTAGAAGTTATAAGTAGGTATATACGCTGTCATACTAGCTGTTATAGGTAGGTATATACTCTGTTATACTAGCAGTAATAGGTAAGTATAGACTATGTTATATTAGCAGATATAGGTAGGTATATACTCTGTTATACTTGCAGTTATATATAGGTATAGACTATGTTATACTAGCAGGTATAGCTAGGTATAGACTATGTTATAATAGAGGTTTATGTAGGCATAGACTATGTTATACTAGCAGTTATGGGTAAGTATAGACTATGTTATACTAGCGGTTATAGGTAGGTATATACTCTATTATACTAGCAGTTATAGGTATGTATATACTTTGTTATACTAGCAGTTATAGGTAGGTATAGACTCTGTTTTACTAGCAGTTATAGGTAGGTATAGACTATGTTATACTAGCAGTTATAGGTAGATATTGATTATGTAATAATAGAGGTTATAGGTAGGTATAGAGTATGTTATACTAGCAGTTATAAGTAGGTATATACGCTGTCATACTAGCTGTTATAGTTAGGTATATACTCTGTTATACTAGCAGTTATAGGTAGGTATAGAGTATCTTATACTAGCAGTTATAAGTAGTTATATACTCTGTCATACTAGCTGTTATAGGTAGGTATAGAGTATGTTATACTAGCAGTAATAGGTAGCTATATACTATGTTATACTAGCAGATATAGGTAGGAATATAATGTTATACTAGCAGTTATAGGTAGGTATAGACTATGTTATACTAGCAGTTATAGGTAGGTATAGACTATATTATAATAGCGGTTATAGGTAGGTATATTCTATGTTATACTAGCAGTTATAGGTAGATATAGACTATGTTATACTAGCTGTTATAGGTAGGTATATACGCTGTTATACTAGCAGTTATAGGTAGGAATATAATGTTATACTAGCAATCATAGGTAGGTATAGACTATGTTATACTAGCAGTTATAGGTAGGTATAGACTATATTATAATAGCGGTTATATGTAGGTACAGATTATGTTATACTAGCAGATATAGGTAGCTATATACTCTGTTACACTAGCAGTTATAGGTAGGTATAGACTATGTTATACCAGCGGTTAGATGTATGTATATACTCTGTTGTACTAGCAGTGATAGGTAGGTATATACTCTGTTATACTAGTAGTTATAGGTAGGTATAGAGTATGTTATGCTAGCAGTTATAAGTAGGTATATACTCTGTCATATTAGCAGTTATAGGTAGGTATATACTCTGTTATACTAGTTGTTATTGGTAGGTATAGACTCTGTTGTACTAGCAGTAATAGAAGCTATAGACTCTGTTATACTAGCAGATATAGGTAGCTATATACTCTGTTATACTAGCAGTTATAGGTAGGTATAGTCTATGTTATACTAGCGGTTAGAGGTAAGTATATACTATGTTATACTAGCAGTTATAGGTAGGTATAGACTATGTTATACCAGCAGTTATATGTAGGTATATACTTAGCTATACTAGCAGTTATATAGCAGTTATAGGTAGGCATATAGTCTTTTATACTAGCAGTTATAGGTAGGTATTGACTATGTTATACTAGCAGATATATGTAGGTATATACTCTGTTATAATAGCTGTTATAGGTAGGTATAGACTATGTTATACCAGCGGTTAGATGTATGTATATAATCTGTTGTACTAGCAGTTATAGGTAGGTATATACTCTGTTATACTAGCAGTTATAGGTAGGTATAGACTATGTTATACTAGCGGTTAGATGTATGTATATACTCTGTTGTACTAGCAGTTATAGGTATGTATATACTCTGTTATACTAGCAGTTATAGGTAGGTATAGAGTATGTTATACTAGCAGTTATAGGTAGGTATAGACTATGTTATACTAGTAGTTATATGTAGATATAGACTATATTATACTAGCAGTTATAGATAGGTATATACTCTGTTATACTATCAGTTATTGGTAGGTATATACTCTGCTATACTACCAGTTATAGGTAGTTATATATTTTGTTAAACTAGCAGTTATAGGTAGGTATTGACTATGTTATACTAGTAGTTATATGTAGATATAGACTACATTATACTAGCAGTTATAGGTAGGTATAGACTCTGTTATACTAGCTGTTATAGGTAGTTATATACTCTGCTATACTAGCATTTATAGGTAGGTATATACTCTGTTATACTAGCAGTTATAGGTAGGTATAGACTCTGTTATACTAGCAGTTATAGGTAGGTATAGAGTCTGTTATACTAGCAGTAATCGGTAGGTATAGATTATGTTATACTAGCAGTTATAGGTAGGTATAGACTCTGTTATACTAGCAGTAATCGGTAGGTATAGATTATGTTATACTAGCAGTTATAGGTAGGTATAGACTCTGTTATACTAGCAGATATAGGTAGGTATATATTATGTTATACTAGCAGTTATAGGTAGGTATATACTCTGTTATACTAGCAGATATAGGTAGGTATAGACTCTTTTATACTAGCAAATATAGGTAGGTATATATTATGTTAGAATAGAGGTTATAGTTAGGTATAGAATATGTTATACTAGCTGTTATAGGTAGTTATATACTCTGCTATACTAGCAGTTATAGGTAGGTATATACTCTGTTATACTAGCAGTTATAGGTAGGTATAGACTCTGTTATACTAGCAAATATAGGTAGGTATATACTATGTTAGAATAGAGGTTATAGGTAGGCATAGACTATGTTATACTAGCGGTTATAGGTAGGTATAGAGTCTGTTATACTGGCAGTAATAGGTAGGTATATATGATGTTATACTAGCAGTTATAGGTAGGCATAGACTATGTTAAACTAGCAGTTATAGGTAGGTATATACTCTGCTCTACTAGTAGTTATAGGTAGGTATATATTATGTTATACTAGCAGTTATAGGTAGGTATAGACTATGTTATACTAGTAGTTATGTGTAAATATAGACTATATTATACTAGCAGTTATAGATAGATATAGAATTTGTTATTCTAGCAGTTATAGGTAGTTATATACTCTGCTATACTAGCAGTTATAGGTAGGTATATACTCTGTTATACTAGCAGTTATAGGTAGGTATAGAGTATGTCATACTAGCAGTTATAGGTAGGTATATACATTGTTATACCAGCAGATATAGGTAGGTATATACTATGTTATACTAGCAGTTATAGATAGGTATAGACTATGTTATACTAGCAGTTATAGGTAGGTATTGACTATGTTATACTAGCGGTTATAGGTAGGTACAGAGTCTTTTATACTAGCAGTAATCGGTAGGTATAGACTATGTTATACTAGCAATTATAGGTAGGTATAGACTCTGTTATACTAGCAGATATATGTAGGTATATACTATGTTATACTAGCAGTTATAGGTAGGTATAGACTCTGTCTTACTAGCAGTTATAGGTAGGTAGAGACTATGTTATACTTGCATTTATAGGTAGGTATTGACTATGTAATAATAGAGGTTATAGGTAGGTATTGAAATATGTTATACTAGCAGTAATAGGTAGGTATAGACTCTGTTATACTAGCAGTTATAGGTAGGTATATACTCTATTATACTAGCAGTTATAGATATATATAGACTATGTTATACTTGCGGTTATATGTAGGTATATACTCTGTTATACTATCAGTTATAGGTTGGTATATACTCTGTTATGCTAGCAGTTATAGGAAGGTATAGAGTCTGTTATACTATCAGTAATAGGTAGGTATAGACTATGTTATACTAGCAGTTATAGGTAGGTATATACTCTGTTATACTAGCAGTTATAAATATGTATATACTCTGTAATACTAGCAGTTATAGGTAGGTATATACACTGATTTACTAGCAGTTATAGGTAGGTATAGACTATGTTATACTAACAGTTATAGGTAGCTATAGACTAGGCTATAATAGCGGTAATAGGTAGGTATAGTCTATGTTATACTAGCAGTAATATGTAGGTATGGACTATGTTATACTAGTGGTTATAGGTAGGTATATACTCTTTTATACTAGCAGTTATAGGTAGGTATAGACTATGTTATACTAGCAGATATAGGTAGTTATATACTCTGTTATACTAGCAGTTATATATAGGTATAGAATATGTTATACTAGCAGTTATAGCTAGGTATAGACTATGTTATAATAGAGGTTGATGTAGGTATAGACTATGTTATACTAGCAGTTATGGGTAGGTATATACTCTGTTATACTAGCAGTTATAGGTAGTTATATACTCTGTCATACTAGCAGTTATAGGTAGGTATATACTATGTTATACAAGCTGTTTTATGTAGGTATAGACTATGTTATACTAGCAGTAATAAGTATTGAGTCTGTTATACTAGCAGATATAGGTAGCTATATACTCTGTTATACTAGCGGCTATAGGTAGGTATTGACTCTGTTATACTAGCAGATATAGGTAGCTATATACTCAGTTACACTAGCAGTTATAGGTATGTATAGACTATGTTATACCAGCGGTTAGATGTATGTATATACTCTGTTGTACTAGCAGTTATAGGTAGGTATAGACTATGTTATACTAGCAGTTATAGGTAGGTATAGACTATGTTATATTAGCAGTTATAGGTAGCTATAGACTATGTTATAATAGCGGTTATAGGTAGGTATATTATATGTTATACTAGCAGTTATAGGTAGATATAGACTATGTTATACTAGCGGTTATAGGTAGTTATATACTCTGTTATACTAGCAGTTATATGTAGGTACAGATTATGTTATACTAGCAGATATAGGTAGCTATATACTCTGTTATACTAGCAGTTATATGTAGGTATAGACTATGTTATATTAGCTGCAATAGGTAGGTACAGACTCTGTTATACCGGCGGTTAGATGTATGTATATACTCTGTTGTACTAGCAGTTATAGGTAGGTATATACCCTGTTATACTAGCAGTTATAGGTAGGTATAGATTATGTTGTACTAGCAGTAATAGGAAGTTATAGACTATGTTATACTAGCGGTTATAGGTAGGTATTGACTCCGTTATACTAGCATATATAGGTAGCTATATACTCTGTTATACTAGCAGTTATAGGTAGGTATAGTCTATTTTATACCAGCGGTTAGAGGTAAGTATATACTATGTTATACTGGCAGTTATAGGTAGGTATAGACTATGTTATTCCAGCAGTTATATGTAGGTATATACTCAGCTATACTAGCAGTTATATAGCAGTTATAGGTAGGCATATAGTCTTTTATACTAGCAGTTATAGGTAGGTATTGACTATGTTATACTAGCAGATATAGGTAGCTATATACTCTGTTACACTAGCAGTTATAGGTAGGTATAGACTATGTTATACCAGCGGTTAGATGTATGTATATACTCTGTTGTACTAGCAGTTATAGGTAGGTATATACTCTGTTATACTAGCAGTTATAGGTAGGTATAGAGTATGTTATACTAGCAGTTATAGGTAGGTATAGACTATGTTATACTAGTAGTTATATGTAGATATAGACTATATTATATTAGCAGTTATAGGTAGGTATAGACTCTGTTATACTAGCTGTTATTGGTAGGTATATACTCTGCTATACTAGCAGTTATAGTTAGGTATATACTCTGTTATACTAGCAGTTATAGGTAGGTATAGAATATGTTATACTAGCAGTAATAGGTAGGTATAGACTCTGTTATAATAGCGGTTATAGGTAGGTATTGAGTCTGTTATACTATCAGATATAGGTAGCTATATACTATGTTATACTAGCAGTTATATGTAGGTATAGACTATGTTATTCTAGCTGTTATAGGTAGGTATAGACTCTGTTATAATAGCGGTTATAGGTAGGTATTGAGTCTGTTATACTAGCAGATATAGGTAGCTATATACTCTGTTATACTAGCGGCTATAGGTAGGTATTGACTCTGTTATACTAGCAGATATAGGTAGCTATATACTCTGTTACACTAGCAGTTATAGGTATGTATAGACTATGTTATACCAGCGGTTAGATCTTTGTATAGAGTATGTTATACTAACAGATATAGGTAGGAATATAATGTTATACTGGCAGTTATAGGTACGTATAGACTATGTTATACTAGCAGTTATAGGTAGGTATAGACTATGTTATACGGACAATGATTTCACTTGTATGCTATACAGTGAACGTTATACGATCGGACAATGATTTCACTTGTACGGTCAACGTTATACGGTCAGACAATGATTTCAAATGTACGTTATACTGTCCGACAATGATTTCACTTGTACGATATACGGTCGGATAATGATCTCACTTGTACGTTAATACAGTGAACGTTATACGGTCGGACAACGATTTCACTTGTACGTTATACAGTGAACATTATACTGTCGGACAATGATTTCACTGGTACGTTAAACGGTCGGACAATTATTTCAATGGTACGTTATACAATGAATGTCATATGGTCGGACAATGATTTCACTTGTACATTATACAGTGAACGTTATACAGTCGGACAATGATTTCACTTGTATGTTATACGGTCGGACAATGATTTCACTGGTACGTTAAACGGTCGGACAATGATTTCACTTGTACGGTATACAGTGAACATTATACCGTTGGATAATGATTTCACTTGTACGTTAATACAGTGAACGTTATACTGTCGGACAATAATGTCACTTGTACGTTATACAGTGAACGCTATACGGTCGGACAATGATTTCACGTGTACGTTATACGGTCGGACAATGATTTCACTTGTACGTTATACTGTTGGACAATGATTTCACTTGTATGGTATACAGTGAACATTATACGGTCGGACAATGATTTCACTTGTACGTTATACAGTGGGACAATAAATTCACTTGAACGTTATACGGTCGGACAATGATTTCACTTGTACTCTATACAGTGAACGTTATACGGTCGGACAATGATTTCACTTGTACGTTATACTGTCGGACAATGATCTCACTTGTATGTTATACGGTCGGACAATGATTTCACTTGTATGATATACAGTGAACATTATACGGTCGGACAATGATTTCACTTGTACGTTATACCTTGTGACAATAATTTCACTTGAACGTTATACGGTCGGACAATGATTTCTCTTGTTCGTTATACGGTCATCGTTATACGGTCAGACAATGATTTCACTTGTACGTTGTACGGTCGGACAATAATTTCACTTGTACGTTATACAGTGAACATTATACTGTCGGACAATGATTTCACTGGTACGTTAAACGGTCGGACAATTATTTCAATTGTACGTTTATACAATGAACGTTATACAGTCGGACAATGATTTCACTTGTATGTTATACAGTGAAAGTTATATGGTCGGACAATGATTTCACTTGTATGCTATATAGTGAATGTTACACGGTCGGACAATGATTTCACTTGTACGGTCAACGTTATACGGTCAGACAATGATTTCAAATGTACGTTATACTGTCCGACAATGATTTCACTTGTACGTTATACGGTCGGACAATGATTTCACTTGTACGTTATACGGTCTGACTATGATTCCACTTGTATGTTATACGGTGAACGTTATACTGTCGGACAATTATTTCAATGGCCGGACAATGATTTCACTTGTACATTATACGGTCAACGTTATACGGTCAGAGAATGATTTCAAATGTACGTTATACGGTCGGACAATGATTTCACTTGTACGTTATACGGTCGGACAATGATTTCACTTGTATGTTAATACAGTGAACATTATACGGTGGGACAGTAATTTCACTTGAACGTTATACGGTTTCTAAATGATTTCACTTGTACGTTATACGGTCGGACAATGATCTCACTTGTATGTTATACGGTCGGACAATGATTTCACTTGTACGTTAATACAGTGAACGTTATACGGTCGGACAATGATTTCACTTGAACGTTATACAGTGAACATTATACTGTCGGACAATGATTTCAAATGTACGTTACACTGTCCGACAATGATTTCACTTGTACGTTATACGGTCGGACTATGATTTCACTTGTATGTTATACAGTGAACGTTATACCGTTGGACACTGATTTCACTTGAATGATATACAGTGACCGTTTATACGGTCGGACAATGATTTCACTTGTATGTTATACAGTAAACGTTATGCCGTCGGACAATGATTTCACTTGAATATACGGTCGGACAATGATTTCACTTGTATGATATACAGTGAACATTATACTGTCGGACAATGATTTCACTGGTACGTTAAATGGTGGGACAATTATTTCAATGGTATGTTTATACAATGAATGTCATATGGTCGGACAATAATTTCACTTGTACGTTATACAGTGAACGTTATACAGTCGGACAATGATTTCACTTGTATGTTATACAGTGAAAGTTATATGGTCGGACAATGATTTCACTTGTATGCTATACAGTGAGCGTTATACGGTCGGACAATGATTTCACTTGTACGTTCAACTTTATACGGTCCGACAATGATTTCACTTGTACGTTATTCGGTCGGACAATGATTTCACTTGTACGTTATACGGTCGGACTAGATTTCACTTGTATGTTATACGGTGAACGTTATACTGTCGGACAATTATTTCAATGGCCGGACAATGATTTCACTTGTAGGTTAAACAGTGGACGTTATACGGTCAGACAATGATTTCACTTGTACATTATACGGTCAACGTTATACGGTCAGAGAATGATTTCAAATGTACGTTATACGGTCGGACAATGATTTCACTTGTACGTTATACGGTCGGACAATGATTTCACTTGTATGTTATGCAGTGAACATTATACGGTCGGACAATGAGTTCACTTGTACGTTATACGGTGGGACAATAATTTCACTTGAACGTTATACGGTCGGACAATGTTTTCACTTGTACGCTATATACAGTGAACGTTATACGGTCGGACAATGATTTCACTTGTACGTTATACATTGAACGTTATACGGTCGGACAATGATCTCACTTGTATGTTATACGGTCGGACAATGATTTCACTTGTATGATATACAGTGAACATTATACGGTCGGACAATGATTTCACTTGTACGTTATACGGTCGGACAATGATTTCACTTGTAAGCTATACAGTGAACGTTATACAGTCGGACAATGATTTCACTTGTATATTATACAGTGGTTATATGGTAGGACAATGATATCACTTGTACGTTATACGGTCGGACAATGATTTCACTTGTACGTTATACGGTCGGACAATAATTTCACTTGTACGTTATACGGTCGGACAATGATGTCACTTGTACGTTATACGGTCGGACAATAATTTCACTTGTACGTTATACGGTCGGACAATGATTTCACTTGTATGGTATACAGTGAACATTATACGGTCGGACAATGATTTCACTTGTACGCTATACAGTGAACGTTATACGGTTGGACAATGATTTCACTTGTACGTTATACTGTCGGACAATGACCTCACTTGTATGTTATACGTTCGGACAATGATTTCACTTGTATGATATACAGTGAACATTATACGGTCGGACAATGATTTCACTTGTACGTTATACGGTGGGACAATAATTTCACTTGAACGTTATATGGTCGGACAATGATTTCACTTGTACGCTATACAGTGAACGTTATACAGTCGGACAATGATTTCACTTGTATGTTATACAGTGAACGTTATACGGTCGGACAATGATTTCACTTGTATGCTATACGGTCGTACAATGATTTCACTTGTATGTTATACGGTCGGACAATGATTTCACTTGTACGTTATACAGTGAACGCTATACGGTCGGACAATGATTTCACTTGTACGTTATACGGTCGTACAATGATTTCTCTTGTACGTTATACGGTCGGACAATAATTTCACTTGTATGTTATACAGTGAACGTTATACGGTCGGACAATGATTTCACTTGTACGTTATACTGTCGGACAATGATTTCACGTGTACGTTATACGGTCGGACAATGATTTCACTTGTATGGTATACCTTGAACATTATACGGTCGGACAATGATTTCACTTGTACGTTATACGGTGGGACAATAATTTCACTTGAACGTTATACGGTCGGACAATGATTTCACTTGTACTCTATACAGTGAACGTTATACGGTCGGACAATGATTTCACTTGTACGTTATACTGTCGGACAATGATCTCACGTGTATGTTATACGGTCGGACAATGATTTCACTTGTATGATATACAGTGAACATTATACGGTCGGACAATGATTTCACTTGTACGTTATACGGTGGGATATTAATTTCACTTGAACGTTATACGGTCTGACAATGATTTCACTTGTACATTATACGGTCAACGTTATAAGGTCAGAGAATGATTTCAAATGTACGTTATACGGTCGGACAATGATTTCACTTGTACGTTATACGGTCGGACAATGATTTCACTTGTATGTTATACAGTGAACATTATACGGTCGGACAATGATTTCACTTGTACGTTATACGGTCGGACAATGATCTCACTTGTATGTTATACGGTCGGACAATGATTTCACGTGTACGTTAATACAGTGAACGTTATACGGCCGGACAATGATTTCACTTGTATGTTATACAGTGAACATTATACTGTCGGACAATGATTTCAAATGTACGTTATACTGTCCGACAATGATTTCTCTTGTACGTTATACGGTCGGACAATGATTTCACTTGTACGTTATACGGTCGGACTATGATCTCACTTGTATGTTATACAGTGAACGTTATACCGTCGGACAATGATTTCACTTGAATGATATACAGTGACCGTTTATACGGTCGGACAATGATTTCACTTGTATGTTATACAGTAAACGTTTTGCCGTCGGACAATGAATTCACTTGAATATACGGTCGGACAATGATTTCACTTGTATGCTATACAGTGAACATTATACGGTCGGACAATGATTTCACTTGAACGTTATACGGTCGGACAATGATTTCACTTGTATGTTATACAGTGAACATTATACGGTCCGACAATGATTTCACTTGTACGTTATACGGTCGGACAATGATTTCACTTGTATGCTATACGGTCGTACAATGATTTCACTTGTATGTTATACGGTCGGACAATGATTTCACTTGTACGTTATACGGTCGGACAATGATTTCACTTGTACGTTATACGGTCGGACAATAATTTCACTTGTATGTTATACAGTGAACGTTATACGGTCGGACAATGATTTCACTTGTACGTTATACTGTCGGACAATGATTTCACTTGTACGTTATACGGTCGGACAATGATTTCACGTGAACGTTATACGGTCGGACAATGATTTCACTTGTACGTTATACGGTCGGACAATGATCTCACTTGTATATACGGTCGGACAATGATTTCACTTGTACGTTATACGGTCGGACAATGATCTCACTTGTATGTTATACGGTCGGACAATGATTTCACGTGTACGTTAATACAGTGAACGTTATACGGTCGGACAATGATTTCACTTGTATGTTATACAGTGAACATTATACTGTCGGACAATGATTTCAAATGTACGTTATACTGTCCGACAATGATTTCTCTTGTACGTTATACGGTCGGACAATGATTTCACTTGTACGTTATACGGTCGGACTATGATCTCACTTGTATGTTATACAGTGAACGTTATACCGTCGGACAATGATTTCACTTGAATGATATACAGTGACCGTTTATACGGTCGGACAATGATTTCACTTGTATGTTATACAGTAAACGTTTTGCCGTCGGACAATGAATTCACTTGAATATACGGTCGGACAATGATTTCACTTGTATGCTATACAGTGAACATTATACGGTCGGACAATGATTTCACTTGAACGTTATACGGTCGGACAATGATTTCACTTGTATGTTATACAGTGAACATTATACGGTCCGACAATGATTTCACTTGTACGTTATACGGTCGGACAATGATTTCACTTGTATGCTATACGGTCGTACAATGATTTCACTTGTATGTTATACGGTCGGACAATGATTTCACTTGTACGTTATACAGTGAACGCTATATGGTCGGACAATGATTTCACTTGTACGTTATACGGTCGGACAATAATTTCACTTGTATGTTATACAGTGAACGTTATACGGTCGGACAATGATTTCACTTGTACGTTATACTGTCGGACAATGATTTCACGTGTACGTTATACGGTCGGACAATGATTTCACTTGTATGGTATACCTGAACATTATACGGTCGGACAATGATTTCACTTGTACGTTATACGGTGGGACAATAATTTCACTTGAACGTTATACGGTCGGACAATGATTTCACTTGTACTCTATACAGTGAACGTTATACGGTCGGACAATGATTTCACTTGTACGTTATACTGTCGGACAATGATCTCACGTGTATGTTATACGGTCGGACAATGATTTCACTTGTATGATATACAGTGAACATTATACGGTCGGACAATGATTTCACTTGTACGTTATACGGTGGGATATTAATTTCACTTGAACGTTATACGGTCTGACAATGATTTCACTTGTACATTATACGGTCAACGTTATAAGGTCAGAGAATGATTTCAAATGTACGTTATACGGTCGGACAATGATTTCACTTGTACGTTATACGGTCGGACAATGATTTCACTTGTATGTTATACAGTGAACATTATACGGTCGGACAATGATTTCACTTGTACGTTATACGGTCGGACAATGATCTCACTTGTATGTTATACGGTCGGACAATGATTTCACGTGTACGTTAATACAGTGAACGTTATACGGCCGGACAATGATTTCACTTGTATGTTATACAGTGAACATTATACTGTCGGACAATGATTTCAAATGTACGTTATACTGTCCGACAATGATTTCTCTTGTACGTTATACGGTCGGACAATGATTTCACTTGTACGTTATACGGTCGGACTATGATCTCACTTGTATGTTATACAGTGAACGTTATACCGTCGGACAATGATTTCACTTGAATGATATACAGTGACCGTTTATACGGTCGGACAATGATTTCACTTGTATGTTATACAGTAAACGTTTTGCCGTCGGACAATGAATTCACTTGAATATACGGTCGGACAATGATTTCACTTGTATGCTATACAGTGAACATTATACGGTCGGACAATGATTTCACTTGAACGTTATACGGTCGGACAATGATTTCACTTGTATGTTATACAGTGAACATTATACGGTCCGACAATGATTTCACTTGTACGTTATACGGTCGGACAATGATTTCACTTGTATGCTATACGGTCGTACAATGATTTCACTTGTATGTTATACGGTCGGACAATGATTTCACTTGTACGTTATACAGTGAACGCTATATGGTCGGACAATGATTTCACTTGTACGTTATACGGTCGGACAATAATTTCACTTGTATGTTATACAGTGAACGTTATACGGTCGGACAATGATTTCACTTGTACGTTATACTGTCGGACAATGATTTCACTTGTACGTTATACGGTCGGACAATGATTTCACTTGTATGGTATACAGTGAACATTATACGGTCGGACAATGATTTCACGTGTACGTTATACGGTCGGACAATGATCTCACTTGTATGTTATACGGTCGGACAATGATTTCACTTGTACGTTATACGGTCGGACAATGATCTCACTTGTATGTTATACGGTCGGACAATGATTTCACGTGTACGTTAATACAGTGAACGTTATACGGCCGGACAATGATTTCACTTGTATGTTATACAGTGAACATTATACTGTCGGACAATGATTTCAAATGTACGTTATACTGTCCGACAATGATTTCTCTTGTACGTTATACGGTCGGACAATGATTTCACTTGTACGTTATACGGTCGGACTATGATCTCACTTGTATGTTATACAGTGAACGTTATACCGTCGGACAATGATTTCACTTGAATGATATACAGTGACCGTTTATACGGTCGGACAATGATTTCACTTGTATGTTATACAGTAAACGTTTTGCCGTCGGACAATGAATTCACTTGAATATACGGTCGGACAATGATTTCACTTGTATGCTATACAGTGAACATTATACGGTCGGACAATGATTTCACTTGAACGTTATACGGTCGGACAATGATTTCACTTGTATGTTATACAGTGAACATTATACGGTCCGACAATGATTTCACTTGTACGTTATACGGTCGGACAATGATTTCACTTGTAGGTCGTACAATGATTTCACTTGTATGTTATACGGTCGGACAATGATTTCACTTGTACGTTTTATATGGTCGGACAATGATTTCACTTGTACGTTATACGGTCGGACAATAATTTCACTTGTATGTTATACAGTGAACGTTATACGGTCGGACAATGATTTCACTTGTACGTTATACTGTCGGACAATGATTTCACTTGTACGTTATACGGTCGGACAATGATTTCACTTGTATGGTATACAGTGAACATTATACGGTCGGACAATGATTTCACGTGTACGTTATACGGTCGGACAATGATCTCACTTGTATGTTATACGGTCGGACAATGATTTCACTTGTACGTTATACGGTCGGACAATGATCTCACTTGTATGTTATACGGTCGGACAATGATTTCACTTGTACGTTATACGGTGAACATTATACTGTCGGACAATGATTTCAAATGTACGTTATACTGTCCGACAATGATTTCACTTGTACGTTATACGGTCGGACTATGATTTCACTTGTATGTTATACAGTGAACGTTATACCGTCGGACAATGATTTCACTTGAATGATATACAGTGACCGTTTATACGGTCGGACAATGATTTCACTTGTATGTTATACAGTAAACGTTATGCCGTCGGACACTGATTTCATTTGAATATACGGTCGGACAATGATTTCACTTGTATGCTATACAGTGAACATTATACGGTCGGACAATGATTTCACTTATACGTTATACGCTTGGGACAATACGTTCACTTCAACGTTATACGGTCGGACAATGATTTCACATGTATGTTATACAGTGAACGTTATAAGGTCGGACAATGATTTCACTTGTACGTTATACAGTGAAAGTTATATTGTCGGACAAAGATTTCACTTGTACGTTATACAGTGAACGTTATACGGTCGGACAATGATTTAACTTGTATGCTTACGGTCGGACAATGATTTCACTTGTGCGTTATACGGTCGGACAATGATTTCACTTGTACGTTATACGGTCGGACAATGATTTCACTTGTACATTATACGGTCGGGCAATGATATCACTTGTACGCTATACAGTGAACGTTATACAGTCGGACAATGATTTCACTTGTATGTTATACAGTGGTTATATGGTCGGACAATGATTTCACTTGTATGCTATACGGTCGGACAATGAATTCACTTGTATGTTATACGGTCGGACAATGATTTCACTTGTACGTTATACAATGAACGCTATACGGTCGGACAATGATTTCACTGTCGGACAATGATTTCACTTGTATGTTAAACGGTCGGACAATGATTTCACTTGTACGGTATACAGTGAACATTATACCGTTGGATAATGATTTCACTTGTACGTTAATACAGTGAACGTTATACGGTCGGACAATAAGTTCACTTGTATGTTATACAGTGAACGTTATACGGTCGGACAATGATTTCACTTGTACATTATACAGTGAACGCTATACGGTCGGACAATGATTTCACTTGTACGTTATACGGTCGGACAATGATTTCACTTGTACGTTATACGGTCGGACAATAAGTTCACTTGAACGTTATACGGTCGGACAATGATTTCACTTGTACGTTATACGGTCGGACAATGATCTCACTTGTATGTTATACGGTCGGACAATGATTTCACTTGTACGTTAATACAGTGAATGTTATACGGCCGGACAATGATTTCACTTGTATGTTATACAGTGAACATTATACTGTCGGACAATGATTTCAAATGTGCGTTATACTGTCCGACAATGATTGCTCTTGTACGTTATACGGTCGGACAATGATTTCACTTGTACGTTATACGGTCGGACTATGATTTCACTTGTATGTTATACAGTGAACGTTATACCGTCGGACAATGATTTCACTTGAATGATATACAGTGACCGTTTATACGGTCGGACAATGATTTCACTTGTATGTTATACAGTAAACGATTTGCCGTCGGACAATGAATTCACTTGAATATACGGTCGGACAATGATTTCACTTGTATGCTATACAGTGAACATTATACGGTCGGACAATTATTTCACTTGAACGTTATACGGTAGGACAATGATTTCACTTGTACGTTATACGGTCGGACAATGATCTCACTTGTATGTTATACGGTCGGACAATGATTACACTTGTACGTTAATACAGTGAACGTTATACGGTCGGACAATGATTTCACTTGTATGTTATACGGTGAACATTATACTGTCGGACAATGATTTCAAATGTACGTTATACTGTCCGACAATGATTTCACTTGTACGTTATACGGTCGGACTATGATTTCACTTGTATGTTATACAGTGAACGTTATACCGTCGGACAATGATTTCACTTGAATGATATAGAGTGAACATTATACGGTCGGACAATGATTTCACTTGTACGTTATACGCTTGGGACAATACGTTCACTTGAACGTTATTCGGTCGGACAATGATTTCACATGTATGTTATACAGTGAACGTTATACGGTTGGACAATGATTTCACTTGTACGTTATACAGTGAAAGTTATATTGTCGGACAAAGATTTTACTTGTACGTTATACAGTGAACGTTATACAGTCGGACAATGATTTCACTTGTACGTTATACGGTCGGACAATGATTTCACTTTTACGTTATACGGTCGGACAATGATTTCACTTGTACGTTATACGGTCGGACAATGATATCACTTATACGCTATACAGTGAACGTTATACAGTCGGACAATGATTTCACTTGTATGCTTACGGTCGGACAATGATTTCACTTGTACGTTATACGGTCGGACAATGATTTCACTTGTACATTATACGGTCGGGCAATGATATCACTTGTACGCTATACAGTGACCGTTATACAGTCGGATAATGATTTCACTTGTATGTTATACAGTGGTTATATGGTCGGACAATGATTTCACTTGTATGCTATACGGTCGGACAATGAATTCACTTGTATGTTATACGGTCGGACAATGATTTCACTTGTACGTTATACAATGAACGCTATACGGTCGGACAATGATTTCACTGTCGGACAATGATTTCACTTGTATGTTATACGGTCGGACAATGATTTCACTAGTACGTTAAACGGTCGGACAATGATTTCACTTGTACGGTATACAGTGAACATTATACCGTTGGATAATGATTTCACTTGTACGTTAATACAGTGAACGTTATACGGTCGAACAATAATTTCACTTGTATGTTATACAGTGAACGTTATACGGTCGGACAATGATTTCACTTGTACATTATACAGTGAACGCTATACGGTCGGACAATGATTTCTCTTGTACGTTATACGGTCGGACAATGATTTCACTTGTACGTTATACGGTCGGACAATAAGTTCACTTGAACGTTATACGGTCGGACAATGATTTCACTTGTACGTTATACGGTCGGACAATGATCTCACTTTTATGTTATACGGTCGGACAATGATTTCACTTGTACGTTAATACAGTGAACGTTATACGGCCGGACAATGATTTCACTTGTATGTTATACAGTGAACATTATACTGTCGGACAATGATTTCAAATGTGCGTTATACTGTCCGACAATGATTTCTCTTGTACGTTATACGGTCGGACAATGATTTCACTTGTACGTTATACGGTCGGTCTATGATTTCACTTGTATGTTATACAGTGAACGTTATACCGTCGGACAATGATTTCACTTGAATGATATACAGTGACCGTTTATACGGTCGGACAATGATTTCACTTGTATGTTATACAGTAAACGTTTTGCCGTCGGACAATGAATTCACTTGAATATACGGTCGGACAATGATTTCACTTGTATGCTATACAGTGAACATTATACGGTCGGACAATGATTTCACTTGAACGTTATACGGTAGGACAATGATTTCACTTGTACGTTATACGGTCGGACAATGATCTCACTTGTATGTTATACGGTCGGACAATGATTACACTTGTACGTTAATACAGTGAACGTTATACGGTCGGACAATGATTTCACTTGTATGTTATACGGTGAACATTATACTGTCGGACAATGATTTCAAATGTACGTTATACTGTCCGACAATGATTTCACTTGTACGTTATACGGTCGGACTATGATTTCACTTGTATGTTATACAATGAACGTTATACCGTCGGACAATGATTTCACTTGAATGATATAGAGTGAACATTATACGGTCGGACAATGATTTCACTTGTACGTTATACGCTTGGGACAATACGTTCACTTGAACGTTATTCGGTCGGACAATGATTTCACATGTATGTTATACAGTGAACGTTATACGGTTGGACAATGATTTCACTTGTACGTTATACAGTGAAAGTTATATTGTCGGACAAAGATTTTACTTGTACGTTATACAGTGAACGTTATACGGTCGGACAATGATTTCACTTGTAAGGTATACGGTCGGACAATGATATCACTTGTACGCTATACAGTGAACGTTATACAGTCGGACAATGATTTCACTTGTATGTTATACAGTGGTTATATGGTCGGACAATGATTTCACTTGTATGCTATACGGTCGGACAATGAATTCACTTGTATGTTATACGGTCGGACAATGATTTCACTTGTACGTTATACAATGAACGCTATACGGTCGGACAATGATTTCACTGTCGGAAAATGATTTCACTTGTATGTTATACGGTCGGACAATGATTTCACTGGTACGTTAAACGGTCGGACAATGATGTCACTTGTACGGTATACAGTGAACATTATACCGTTGTATAATGATTTCACTTGTACGTTAATACAGTGATCGTTATACGGTCGGACAATAATTTCACTTGTATGTTATACAGTGAACGTTATACGGTCGGACAATGATTTCACTTGTACGTTATACAGTGAACGCTATACGGTCGGACAATGATTTCACTTGTACGTTATACGGTCGGACAATGATTTCACTTGTATGCTATACAGTGACCGTTATACGGTCGGACAATGATTTCACTTGTTCGTTATACGGTCATCGTTATAGGGCCAGACAATGATTTCACTTGTACGTTGTACGGTCGGACAATACTTTCACTGGTACGTTAAATGGTGGGACAATTATTTCAATGGTACGTTTATACAATGAATGTCATATGGTCAGACAATGATTTCACTTGTACGTTATACAGTGAACGTTATACAGTCGGACAATGATTTCACTTGTATGTTATACAGTGAAAATTATATGGTCGGACAATGATGTCACTTGTATGCTATACAGTGAACGTTATACGGTCGGACAATGATTTCACTTGTACGGTCAACGTTATACGGTCAGACAATGATTTCAAATGTACGTTATACTGTCCGACAATGATTTCACTTGTACGTTATACGGTCGGACAATGATTTCACTTGTACGTTATACGGTCGGACTAGATTTCACTTGTATGTTATACGGTGAACGTTATACTGTCGGACAATTATTTCAATGGCCGGACAATGATTTCACTTGTAGGTTATACAGTGGACGTTATACGGTCAGACAATGAGTTCACTTGTACATTATACGGTCAACGTTATACTGTCAGAGAATGATTTCACTTGTACGTTATACGGTGGGACAATAATTTCACTTGAACGTTATACGGTCGGACAATGTTTTCACTTGTAAGCTATACAGTGAGCGTTATACGGTCGGACAATGATTTCACTTGTACGTTATACATTGAACGTTATACGATCGGACAATCATCTCACTTGTATGTTATACGGTCGGACAATGATTTCACTTGTATGATATACAGTGAACATTATACGGTCGGACAATGATTTCACTTGTACGTTATACGGTCGGACAATGATTTCACTTGTAAGCTATACAGTGAACGTTATACAGTCGGACAATGATTTCACTTGTATATTATACAGTGGTTATATGGTAGGACAATGATATCACTTGTACGTTATAAGGTCGGACAATGATTTCACTTGTACGTTATACGGTCGGACAATAATTTCACTTGTACGTTATAAGGTCGGACAATGATTTCACTTGTACGTTATACGGTCGGACAATAATTTCACTTGTACGTTATACGGTCTAACAATGATTTCACTTGTATGGTATACAGTGAACATTATACGGTCTGACAATGATTTCTCTTGTACGTTATACGGTGGGACAATAATTTCACTTGAACTTTATACGGTCGGACAATGATTTCACTTGTACGCTATACAGTGAACGTTATACGGTCGGACAATGATTTCACTTGTACGTTATACTGTCGGACAATGATCTCACTTGTATGTTATACGTTCGGACAATGATTTCACTTGTATGATATACAGTGAACATTATACGGTCGGACAATGATTTCACTTATACGTTATACGGTGGGACAATAATTTCACTTGAACGTTATACGGTCGGACAATGATTTCACTTGTACGCTATACAGTGAACGTTATACAGTCGGACAATGATTTCACTTGTATGTTATACAGTGAACGTTATACGGTCGGACAATGATTTCACTTGTACATTATACGGTCAACGTTATACGGTCAGAGAATGATTTCAAATGTACGTTATACGGTCGGACAATGATTTCACTTGTACGTTATACGGTCGGACAATGATTTCACTTGAACGTTATACGTTCGGACAATGATTTCACGTGTACGCTATACAGTGAACGTTATACAGTCGGACAATGATTTCACTTGTATGTTATACAGTGAAAGGTATATGGTCGGACAATGATTTCACTTGTATGTTATACAGTGAACGTTATACGGTCAGACAATGATTTCACTTGTACATTATACGGTCAACGTTATACGGTCAGAGAATGATTTCAAATGTACGTTATACGGTCGGACAATGATTTCACTTGTACGTTATACGGTCGGACAATGATTTCACTTGTACGCTATACAGTGAACGTTATACAGTCGGACAATGATTTCACTTGTATGTTATACAGTGAACGTTATAGGGTCAGACAATGATTTCACTTGTACATTATACGGTGAACGTTATACGGACAGAGACTGATTTCAAATGTACGTTATACGGTCGGACAATGATTTCACTTGTATGTTATACAGTGAACATTATACGGTCGGACAATGTGTTCACTTGTACGTTATACGGTGGGACAATAATTTCACTTGTACATTATACAGTGAATGTTATACAGTCGGACAATGATTTCACTTGTATGTTATTCGGTCGGACCATGATTTCACTTGTACGTTATACAGTAAACGCTATACGGTCGGACAATGATTTCACTTGTATGTTATACGGTCGGACAATGATTTCACGTGTATGATATACAGTGAACATTATGCGGTCGGACAATGATTTCACTTGTACGTTATACGGTGGGACAATAATTTCACTTGTACGTTATACGGTGGGACAATAATTTCACTTGTACGTTATACGGTGGGACAATAATTTCACTTGAACGTTATACGGTCGGACAATGATTTCACTTGTACGCTATACAGTGAACGTTATACAGTCGGACAATGATATCACTTGTATGTTATACAGTGAAAGTTATATGGTCGGACAATGATTTCACTTGTAGGTTATAGAGTGAACATTATACGGTCAGACAATTATTTCACTTGTACGTTATACGGTCGGACAATAATTTCACTTGTACGTTATACGGTCGGACAATGAGTTCACTTGTATGGTATACAGTGAACATTATACGGTCGGACAATGATTTCACTTGTACGTTATACGGTCGGACAATGATTTCACGTGTACGTTATACTGTCGGACAATGATCTCACTTGTATGTTATACGTTCGGACAATGATTTCACTTGTATGATATACAGTGAACATTATACGGTCGGACAATGATTTCACTTGTACGTTATACGGTGGGACAATAATTTCACTTGAACGTTATACGGTCGGACAATGATTTCACTTGTACGCTATACAGTGAACTTTATACAGTCGGACAATGATTTCACTTGTATGTTATACAGTGAACGTTATACGGTCAGACAATAATTTCACTTGTACATTATACGGTCAACGTTATACGGTCAGAGACTGATTTCAAATGTACGTTATACGGTCGGACAATGATTTCACTTGTATGTTATACAGTGAACATAATACGGTCGGACAATGATTTCATTTGTACGTTATACGGTCGGACAATGATTTCACTTGTACGTTATACTGTCGGACAAAGATTTCACTTGTACGTTATACGGTCGGACAATAACTTCACTTGTATGTTATACAGTGAACGTTATACGGTGGGACAATAATTTCACTTGAACGTTATACGGTCGGACAATGATTTCACGTGTACGCTATACAGTGAAAGTTATACAGTCGGACAATGATTTCACTTGTATGTTATACAGTGAAAGTTATATGGTCGGACAATGATTTCACTTGTACGTTAATACAGTGAACGTTATACGGTTGGACAATGATTTCACTTGTACGTTATACAGTGAACATTATACTGACGTCGGACAATGATTTCACTTGTACGTTATACGGTCGGACAATGATTTCACTTGAACGTTATACGTTCGGACAATGAGTTCACGTGTACGCTATACAGTGAACGTTATACAGTCGGACAATGATTTCACTTGTATGTTATACGGTCGGACAATGATTTCACGTGTACGTTATACTGTCGGACAATGATCTCACTTGTATGTTATACGTTCGGACAATGATTTCACTTGTATGATATACAGTGAAGATTATACGGTCGGACAATGATTTCACTTGTACGTTATACGGTCGGACAATAATTTCACTTGTACGTTATACGGTCGGACAATAATTTCACTTGTATGTTATACAGTGAACGTTATACGGTCGGACAATGATTTCACTTGTACGTTATACTGTCGGACAATGATTTCACTTGTACGTTATACGATCGGACAATGATTTCACTTGTATGGTATACAGTGAACATTATACGGTCGGACAATGATTTCACTTGTACGTTATACGGTGGGACAATAATTTCACTTGAACGTTATACGGTCGGACAATGATTTCACTTGTACTCTATACAGTGAACGTTATACGGTCGGACAATGATTTCACTTGTACGTTATACTGTCGGACAATGATCTCACGTGTATGTTATACGGTCGGACAATGATTTCTCTTGTATGATATACAGTGAACATTATACGGTCGGACAATGATTTCACTTGTACGTTATACGGTGGGATAATAATTTCACTTGAACGTTATACGGTCTGACAATGATTTCACTTGTAGGTTATACAGTGGACGTTATACGGTCAGACAATGATTTCACTTGTACATTTACGGTCAACGTTATACGGTCAGAGAATGATTTCAAATGTACATTATACGGTCGGACAATGATTTCACTTGTACGTTATACGGTCGGACAATGATTTCACTTGTATGTTATACAGTGAACATTATACGGTCGGACAATGATTTCACTTGTACGTTATACGGTCGGACAATAATTTCACTTGTACGTTATACGGTCGGACAATGATCTCACTTGTATGTTATACGGTCGGACAATGATTTCACTTGTACGTTAATACAGTGAACGTTATACGGCCGGACAATGATTTCACTTGTATGTTATACAGTGAACATTATACTGTCGGACAATGATTTCAAATGTACGTTATACTGTCCGACAATGATTTCACTTGTACGTTATACGGTCGGACAATGATTTCACTTGTACGTTATACGGTCGGACTATGATTTCACTTCTATGTTATAGAGTGATGGTTATACCGTCGGACAATGATTTCACTTGAATGATATACAGTGACCGTTTATACGGTCGGACAATGATTTCACTTGTATGTTATACAGTAAACGTTATGCCGTCGGACAATGAATTCACTTGAATATACGGTCGGACAATGATTTCACTTGTACGTTATACGGTCGGACAATGATTTCACGTGTACGTTATACTGTCGGACAATGATCTCACTTGTATGTTATACGTTCGGACAATGATTTCACTTGTATGATATACAGTGAACATTATACGGTCGGACAATGATTTCACTTGTACGTTATACGGTGGGACAATAATTTCACTTGAACGTTATACGGTCGGACAATGATTTCACTTGTACGCTATACAGTGAACTTTATACAGTCGGACAATGATTTCACTTGTATGTTATACAGTGAACGTTATACGGTCAGACAATAATTTCACTTGTACATTATACGGTCAACGTTATACGGTCAGAGACTGATTTCAAATGTACGTTATACGGTCGGACAATGATTTCACTTGTATGTTATACAGTGAACATAATACGGTCGGACAATGATTTCATTTGTACGTTATACGGTCGGACAATGATTTCACTTGTATGCTATACGGTCGTACAATGATTTCACTTGTATGTTATACGGTCGGACAATGATTTCACTTGTACGTTATACAGTGAACGCTATACGGTCGGACAATGATTTCACTTGTACGTTATACGGTGGGACAATAATTTCACTTGAACGTTATACGGTCGGACAATGATTTCACGTGTACGCTATACAGTGAACGTTATACAGTCGGACAATGATTTCACTTGTATGTTATACAGTGAAAGTTATATGGTCGGACAATGATTTCACTTGTACGTTAATACAGTGAACGTTATACGGTTGGACAATGATTTCACTTGTACGTTATACAGTGAACATTATACTGTCGGACAATGATTTCAAATGTACGTTATACGGTCGGACAATGATTTCACTTGTACGTTATACGGTCGGACAATGATTTCACTTGAACGTTATACGTTCGGACAATGAGTTCACGTGTACGCTATACAGTGAACGTTATACAGTCGGACAATGATTTCACTTGTATGTTATACGGTCGGACAATGATTTCACGTGTACGTTATACTGTCGGACAATGATCTCACTTGTATGTTATACGTTCGGACAATGATTTCACTTGTATGATATACAGTGAACATTATACGGTCGGACAATGATTTCCCTTGTACGTTATACGGTGGGACAATAATTTCACTTGAACGTTATACGGTCGGACATACGGTCGGACAATGATTTCACTTGTACGTTATACGGTCGGACAATAATTTCACTTGTACGTTATACGGTCGGACAATAATTTCACTTGTATGTTATACAGTGAACGTTATACGGTCGGACAATGATTTCACTTGTACGTTATACTGTCGGACAATGATTTCACTTGTACGTTATACGATCGGACAATGATTTCACTTGTATGGTATACAGTGAACATTATACGGTCGGACAATGATTTCACTTGTACGTTATAAGGTGGGACAATAATTTCACTTGAACGTTATACGGTCGGACAATGATTTCACTTGTACTCTATACAGTGAACGTTATACGGTCGGACAATGATTTCACTTGTACGTTATACTGTCGGACAATGATCTCACGTGTATGTTATACGGTCGGACAATGATTTCTCTTGTATGATATACAGTGAACATTATACGGTCGGACAATGATTTCACTTGTACGTTATACGGTGGGATAATAATTTCACTTGAACGTTATACGGTCTGACAATGATTTCACTTGTAGGTTATACAGTGGACGTTATACGGTCAGACAATGATTTCACTTGTACATTTACGGTCAACGTTATACGGTCAGAGAATGATTTCAAATGTACATTATACGGTCGGACAATGATTTCACTTGTACGTTATACGGTCGGACAATGATTTCACTTGTATGTTATACAGTGAACATTATACGGTCGGACAATGATTTCACTTGTACGTTATACGGTCGGACAATAATTTCACTTGTACGTTATACGGTCGGACAATGATCTCACTTGTATGTTATACGGTCGGACAATGATGTCACTTGTACGTTAATACAGTGAACGTTATACGGCCGGACAATGATTTCACTTGTATGTTATACAGTGAACATTATACTGTCGGACAATGATTTCAAATGTACGTTATACTGTCCGACAATGATTTCACTTGTACGTTATACGGTCGGACAATGATTTCACTTGTACGTTATACGGTCGGACTATGATTTCACTTCTATGTTATACAGTGATGGTTATACCGTCGGACAATGATTTCACTTGAATGATATACAGTGACCGTTTATACGGTCGGACAATGATTTCACTTGTATGTTATACAGTAAACGTTATGCCGTCGGACAATGAATTCACTTGAATATACGGTCGGACAATGATTTCACTTGTATGCTATACAGTGAACATTATACGGTCAGAGAATGATTTCAAATGTACGTTATACGATCGGACAATGATTTCACTTGTACGTTATACGGTCGGACAATGATTTCACGTGTACGCTATACAGTGAACGTTATACAGTCAGACAATGATTTCACTTGTACATTATACGGTCAACGTTATACGGTCAGAGACTGATTTCAAATGTACGTTATACGGTCGGACAATGATTTCACTTGTATGTTATACAGTGAACATTATACGGTCGGACAATGTTTTCACTTGTACGTTATACGGTGGGACAATAATTTCACTTGTACATTATACAGTGAATGTTATACAGTCGGACAATGATTTCACTTGTATGTTATACGGTCGGACCATGATTTCACTTGTACGTTATACAGTAAACGCTATACGGTCGGACAATGATTTCACTTGTACGATATACGGTCGGACAATGATTTCACTTGTACGTTATACGGTCGGACAATGATTTCACTTGTACGCTATACAGTGAACGTTATACAGTCGGACAATGATTTCACTTGTATGTTATACAGTGAACGTTATACGGTCAGACAATGATTTCACTTGTACATTATACGGTCAACGTTATACGGTCAGAGACTGATTTCAAATGTACGTTATACGGTCGGACAATGATTTCACTTGTATGTTATACAGTGAACATTATACGGTCGGACAATGTTTTCACTTGTACGTTATACGGTGGGACAATAATTTCACTTGTACATTATACAGTGAATGTTATACAGTCGGACAATGATTTCACTTGTATGTTATACGGTCGGACCATGATTTCACTTGTACGTTATACAGTAAACGCTATACGGTCGGACAATGATTTCACTTGTACGTTATACGGTCGGACAATGATTTCACTTGTACTTTATACGGTCGGACAATGATTTCACTTGTATGTTATACAGTGAACATTATACGGTCGGACAATGATTTCACTTGTACGTTATACTGTCGGACAATGATCTCACTTGTATGTTATACGGTCGGACAATGATTTCACTTGTATGATATACAGTGAACATTATGCGGTCGGACAATGATTTCACTTGTACGTTATACGGTGGGACAATAATTTCACTTGTACATTATACAGTGAATGTTATACAGTCGGACAATGATTTCACTTGTATGTTATACGGTCGGACCATGATTTCACTTGTACGTTATACAGTAAACGCTATACGGTCGGACAATGATTTCACTTGTATGTTATACGGTCGGACAATGATATCACTTGTATGATATACAGTGAACATTATGCGGTCGGACAATGATTTCACTTGTACGTTATACGGTGGGACAATAATTTCACTTGTACGTTATACGGTGGGACAATAATTTCACTTGTACGTTATACGGTGGGACAATAATTTCACTTGAACGTTATACGGTCGGACAATGATTTCACTTGTACGCTATACAGTGAACGTTATACAGTCGGACAATGATATCACTTGTATGTTATACAGTGAAAGTTATATGGTCGGACAATGATTTCACGTGTAGGTTATAGAGTGAACATTATACGGTCAGACAATTATTTCACTTGTACGTTATACGGTCGGACAATAATTTCACTTGTACGTTATACGGTCGGACAATGAGTTCACTTGTATGGTATACAGTGAACATTATACGGTCGGACAATGATTTCACTTGTACGTTATACGGTCGGACAATGATTTCACGTGTACGTTATACTGTCGGACAATGATCTCACTTGTATGTTATACGTTCGGACAATGATTTCACTTGTATGATATACAGTGAACATTATACGGTCGGACAATGATTTCACTTGTACGTTATACGGTGGGACAATAATTTCACTTGAACGTTATACGGTCGGACAATGATTTCACTTGTACGCTATACAGTGACCGTTATACAGTCGGACAATGATTTCACTTGTATGTTATACAGTGAACGTTATACGGTCAGACAATGATTTCACTTGTACATTATACGGTCAACGTTATACGGTCAGAGACTGATTTCAAATGTACGTTATACGGTCGGACAATGATTTCACTTGTATGTTATACAGTGAACATTATACGGTCGGACAATGATTTCATTTGTACGTTATACGGTCGGACAATGATTTCACTTGTATGCTATACGGTCGTACAATGATTTCACTTGTATGTTATACGGTCGGACAATGATTTCACTTGTACGTTATACAGTGAACGCTATACGGTCGGACAATGATTTCACTTGTACATTATACGGTCGTACAATGATTTCACTTGTACGTTATACGGTCGGACAATAATTTCACTTGTATGTTATACAGTGAACGCTATACGGTCGGACAATGATTTCACTTGTACGTTATACTGTCGGACAATGATTTCACTTGTACGTTATACGGTTGGACAATAACTTCACTTGTATGTTATAGAGTGAACGTTATACGGTGGGACAATAATTTCACTTGAACGTTATACGGTCGGACAATGATTTCACGTGTACGCTATACAGTGAACGTTATACAGTCGGACAATGATTTCACTTGTATGTTATACAGTGAAAGTTATATGGTCGGACAATGATTTCACTTGTACGTTAATACAGTAAACGCTATACGGTCGGACAATGATTTCACTTGTATGTTATACGGTCGGACAATGATATCACTTGTATGATATACAGTGAACATTATGCGGTCGGACAATGATTTCACTTGTACGTTATACGGTGGGACAATAATTTCACTTGTACGTTATACGGTGGGACAATAATTTCACTTGTACGTTATACGGTGGGACAATAATTTCACTTGAACGTTATACGGTCGGACAATGATTTCACTTGTACGCTATACAGTGAACGTTATACAGTCGGACAATGATATCACTTGTATGTTATACAGTGAAAGTTATATGGTCGGACAATGATTTCACTTGTAGGTTATAGAGTGAACATTATACGGTCAGACAATTATTTCACTTGTACGTTATACGGTCGGACAATAATTTCACTTGTACGTTATACGGTCGGACAATGAGTTCACTTGTATGGTATACAGTGAACATTATACGGTCGGACAATGATTTCACTTGTACGTTATACGGTCGGACAATGATTTCACGTGTACGTTATACTGTCGGACAATGATCTCACTTGTATGTTATACGTTCGGACAATGATTTCACTTGTATGATATACAGTGAACATTATACGGTCGGACAATGATTTCACTTGTACGTTATACGGTGGGACAATAATTTCACTTGAACGTTATACGGTCGGACAATGATTTCACTTGTACGCTATACAGTGAACGTTATACAGTCGGACAATGATTTCACTTGTATGTTATACAGTGAACGTTATACGGTCAGACAATGATTTCACTTGTACATTATACGGTCAACGTTATACGGTCAGAGACTGATTTCAAATGTACGTTATACGGTCGGACAATGATTTCACTTGTATGTTATACAGTGAACATTATACGGTCGGACAATGATTTCATTTGTACGTTATACGGTCGGACAATGATTTCACTTGTATGCTATACGGTCGTACAATGATTTCACTTGTATGTTATACGGTCGGACAATGATTTCACTTGTACGTTATACAGTGAACGCTATACGGTCGGACAATGATTTCACTTGTACATTATACGGTCGTACAATGATTTCACTTGTACGTTATACGGTCGGACAATAATTTCACTTGTATGTTATACAGTGAACGCTATACGGTCGGACAATGATTTCACTTGTACGTTATACTGTCGGACAATGATTTCACTTGTACGTTATACGGTTGGACAATAACTTCACTTGTATGTTATAGAGTGAACGTTATACGGTGGGACAATAATTTCACTTGAACGTTATACGGTCGGACAATGATTTCACGTGTACGCTATACAGTGAACGTTATACAGTCGGACAATGATTTCACTTGTATGTTATACAGTGAAAGTTATATGGTCGGACAATGATTTCACTTGTACGTTAATACAGTAAACGCTATACGGTCGGACAATGATTTCACTTGTATGTTATACGGTCGGACAATGATATCACTTGTATGATATACAGTGAACATTATGCGGTCGGACAATGATTTCACTTGTACGTTATACGGTGGGACAATAATTTCACTTGTACGTTATACGGTGGGACAATAATTTCACTTGTACGTTATACGGTGGGACAATAATTTCACTTGAACGTTATACGGTGGACAATGATTTCACTTGTACGCTATACAGTGAACGTTATACAGTCGGACAATGATATCACTTGTATGTTATACAGTGAAAGTTATATGGTCGGACAATGATTTCACTTGTAGGTTATAGAGTGAACATTATACGGTCAGACAATTATTTCACTTGTACGTTATACGGTCGGACAATAATTTCACTTGTACGTTATACGGTCGGACAATGAGTTCACTTGTATGGTATACAGTGAACATTATACGGTCGGACAATGATTTCACTTGTACGTTATACGGTCGGACAATGATTTCACGTGTACGTTATACTGTCGGACAATGATCTCACTTGTATGTTATACGTTCGGACAATGATTTCACTTGTATGATATACAGTGAACATTATACGGTCGGACAATGATTTCACTTGTACGTTATACGGTGGGACAATAATTTCACTTGAACGTTATACGGTCGGACAATGATTTCACTTGTACGCTATACAGTGAACGTTATACAGTCGGACAATGATTTCACTTGTATGTTATACAGTGAACGTTATACGGTCAGACAATGATTTCACTTGTACATTATACGGTCAACGTTATACGGTCAGAGACTGATTTCAAATGTACGTTATACGGTCGGACAATGATTTCACTTGTATGTTATACAGTGAACATTATACGGTCGGACAATGATTTCATTTGTACGTTATACGGTCGGACAATGATTTCACTTGTATGTTATACGGTCGGACAATGATTTCACTTGTACGTTATACAGTGAACGCTATACGGTCGGACAATGATTTCACTTGTACATTATACGGTCGTACAATGATTTCACTTGTACGTTATACGGTCGGACAATAATTTCACTTGTATGTTATACAGTGAACGCTATACGGTCGGACAATGATTTCACTTGTACGTTATACTGTCGGACAATGATTTCACTTGTACGTTATACGGTTGGACAATAACTTCACTTGTATGTTATAGAGTGAACGTTATACGGTGGGACAATAATTTCACTTGAACGTTATACGGTCGGACAATGATTTCACGTGTACGCTATACAGTGAACGTTATACAGTCGGACAATGATTTCACTTGTATGTTATACAGTGAAAGTTATATGGTCGGACAATGATTTCACTTGTACGTTAATACAGTGAACGTTATACGGTTGGACAATGATTTCACTTGTACGTTATACAGTGAACATTATACTGTCGGACAATGATTTCAAATGTACGTTATACGGTCGGACAATGATTTCACTTGTACGTTATACGGTCGGACAATGATTTCACTTGAACGTTATACGTTCGGACAATGAGTTCACGTGTACGCTATAGAGTGAACGTTATACAGTCGGACAATGATTTCACTTGTATGTTATACGGTCGGACAATGATTTCACGTGTACGTTATACTGTCGGACAATGATCTCACTTGTATGTTATACGTTCGGACAATGATTTCACTTGTATGATATACAGTGAACATTATACGGTCGGACAATGATTTCACTTGTACGTTATACGGTGGGACAATAATTTCACTTGAACGTTATACGGTCGGACATACGGTCGGACAATGACTTCACTTGTACGTTATACGGTCGAACAATAATTTCACTTGTACGTTATACGGTCGGACAATAATTTCACTTGTATGTTATACAGTGAACGTTATACGGTCAGAGAATGATTTCAAATGTACATTATACGGTCGGACAATGATTTCACTTGTACGTTATACGGTCGGACAATGATTTCACTTGTATGTTATACAGTGAACATTATACGGTCGGACAATGATTTCACTTGTACGTTATACGGTCGGACAATAATTTCACTTGAACCTTATACGGTCGGACAATGATTTCACTTGTACGTTATACGGTCGGACAATGATCTCACTTGTATGTTATACGGTCGGACAATGATTTCACTTGTACGTTAATACAGTGAACGTTATACGGCCGGACAATGATTTCACTTGTATGTTATACAGTGAACATTATACTGTCGGACAATGATTTCAAATGTACGTTATACTGTCCGACAATGATTTCACTTGTACGTTATACGGTCGGACAATGATTTCACTTGTACGTTATACGGTCGGACTATGATTTCACTTCTATGTTATACAGTGATCGTTATACCGTCGGACAATGATTTCACTTGAATGATATACAGTGACCGTTTATACGGTCGGACAATGATTTCACTTGTATGTTATACAGTAAATGTTATGCCGTCGGACAATGAATTCACTTGAATATACGGTCGGACAATGATTTCACTTGTATGCTATAGAGTGAACATTATACGGTCAGAGAATGATTTCAAATGTACGTTATACGGTCGGACAATGATTTCACTTGTACGTTATACGGTCGGACAATGATTTCACTTGTACGCTATACAGTGAACGTTATACAGTCGGACAATGATTTCACTTGTATGTTATAGAGTGAACGTTATACGGTCAGACAATGATTTCACTTGTACATTATACGGTCAACGTTATACGGTCAGAGACTGATTTCAAATGTACGTTATACGGTCGGACAATGATTTCACTTGTATGTTATACAGTGAACATTATACGGTCGGACAATGTTTTCACTTGTATGTTATACGGTCGGACCATGATTTCACTTGTACGTTATACAGTAAACGCTATACGGTCGGACAATGATTTCACTTGTACGTTATACGGTCGGACAATGATTTCACTTGTACGTTATACGGTCGGACAATGATTTCACTTGTATGTTATACAGTGAACATTATACGGTCGGACAATGATTTCACTTGTACGTTATACTGTCGGACAATGATCTCACTTGTATGTTATACGGTCGGACAATGATTTCACTTGTATGATATACAGTGAACATTATGCGGTCGGACAATGATTTCACTTGTATGTTATACGGTGGGACAATAATTTCACTTGTACCTTATAAGGTGGGACAATAATTTCACTTGTACGTTATACGGTGGGACAATAATTTCACTTGAACGTTATACGGTCGGACAATGATTTCACTTGTACGCTATACAATGAACGTTATACAGTCGGACAATGATTTCACTTGTATGTTATACAGTGAAAGTTATATGGTCGGACAATGATATCACTTGTAGGTTATAGAGTGAACATTATACGGTCAGACAATGATTTCACTTGTACGTTATACGGTCGGACAATAATTTCACTTGTACGTTATACGGTCGGACAATGATTTCACTTGTATGGTATACAGTGAACATTATACGGTCGGACAATGATTTCACTTGTACGTTATACGGTCGGACAATGATTTCACTTGTACGTTATACTGTCGGACAATGATCTCACTTGTATGTTATACGTTCGGACAATGATTTCACTTGTATTATATACAGTGAACATTATACGGTCGGACAATGATTTCACTTGTACGTTATAAGGTGGGACAATAATTTCACTTGAACGTTATACGGTCGGACAATGATTTCACTTGTACGCTATGCAGTGAACGTTATACAGTCGGACAATGATTTCACTTGTATGTTATACAGTGAACGTTATACGGTCAGACAATGATTTCACTTGTACATTATACGGTCAACGTTATACGGTCAGAGACTGATTTCAAATGTACGTTATACGGTCGGACAATGATTTCACTTGTATGTTATACAGTGAAAGTTATATGGTCGGACAATGATTTCACTTGTACGTTAATACAGTAAACGCTATACGGTCGGACAATGATTTCACTTGTATGTTATACGGTCGGACAATGATATCACTTGTATGATATACAGTGAACATTATGCGGTCGGACAATGATTTCACTTGTACGTTATACGGTGGGACAATAATTTCACTTGTACGTTATACGGTGGGACAATAATTTCACTTGTACGTTATACGGTGGGACAATAATTTCACTTGAACGTTATACGGTCGGACAATGATTTCACTTGTACGCTATACAGTGAACGTTATACAGTCGGACAATGATATCACTTGTATGTTATACAGTGAAAGTTATATGGTCGGACAATGATTTCACTTGTAGGTTATAGAGTGAACATTATACGGTCGGACAATGATTTCACTTGTACGTTATACGGTCGGACAATAATTTCACTTGTACGTTATACGGTCGGACAATGATTTCACTTGTATGTTATACAGTGAACATTATACGGTCGGACAATGATTTCACTTGTACGTTATACGGTGGGACAATAATTTCACTTGAACGTTATACGGTCGGACAATGATTTCACTTGTACGCTATACAGTGAACGTTATACAGTCGGACAATGATTTCACTTGTATGTTATACAGTGAACGTTATACGGTCAGACAATGATTTCACTTGTACATTATACGGTCAACGTTATACGGTCAGAGACTGATTTCAAATGTACGTTATACGGTCGGACAATGATTTCACTTGTATGTTATACAGTGAACATTATACGGTCGGACAATGATTTCACTTGTACGTTATACGGTCGGACAATGATTTCACTTGTATGCTATACGGTCGTACAATGATTTCACTTGTATGTTATACGGTCGGACAATGATTTCACTTGTACGTTATACAGTGAACGCTATACGGTCGGACAATGATTTCACTTGTACGTTATACGGTCGGACAATGATTTCACTTGTACTATAGTTATACGGTCGGACAATGATTTCACTTGTATGTTATACAGTGAAAGTTATACGGTCGGACAATGATTTCACTTGTACGTTATACGGTTGGACAATAACTTCACTTGTATGTTATAGAGTGAACGTTATACGGTGGGACAATAATTTCACTTGAACGTTATACGGTCGGACAATGATTTCACGTGTACGCTATACAGTGAACGTTATACAGTCGGACAATGATTTCACTTGTATGTTATACAGTGAAAGTTATATGGTCGGACAATGATTTCACTTGTACGTTAATACAGTGAACGTTATACGGTTGGACAATGATTTCACTTGTACGTTATACAGTGAACATTATACTGTCGGACAATGATTTCAAATGTACGTTATACGGTCGGACAATGATTTCACTTGTACGTTATACGGTCGGACAATGATTTCACTTGAACGTTATACGTTCGGACAATGAGTTCACGTGTACGCTATAGAGTGAACGTTATACAGTCGGACAATGATTTCACTTGTATGTTATACGGTCGGACAATGATTTCACGTGTACGTTATACTGTCGGACAATGATCTCACTTGTATGTTATACGTTCGGACAATGATTTCACTTGTATGATATACAGTGAACATTATACGGTCGGACAATGATTTCACTTGTACGTTATACGGTGGGACAATAATTTCACTTGAACGTTATACGGTCGGACATACGGTCGGACAATGACTTCACTTGTACGTTATACGGTCGAACAATAATTTCACTTGTACGTTATACGGTCGGACAATAATTTCACTTGTATGTTATACAGTGAACGTTATACGGTCAGAGAATGATTTCAAATGTACATTATACGGTCGGACAATGATTTCACTTGTACTTTATACGGTCGGACAATGATTTCACTTGTATGTTATACAGTGAACATTATACGGTCGGACAATGATTTCACTTGTACGTTATACGGTCGGACAATAATTTCACTTGAACCTTATACGGTCGGACAATGATTTCACTTGTACGTTATACGGTCGGACAATGATCTCACTTGTATGTTATACGGTCGGACAATGATTTCACTTGTACGTTAATACAGTGAACGTTATACGGCCGGACAATGATTTCACTTGTATGTTATACAGTGAACATTATACTGTCGGACAATGATTTCAAATGTACGTTATACTGTCCGACAATGATTTCACTTGTACGTTATACGGTCGGACAATGATTTCACTTGTACGTTATACGGTCGGACTATGATTTCACTTCTATGTTATACAGTGATCGTTATACCGTCGGACAATGATTTCACTTGAATGATATACAGTGACCGTTTATACGGTCGGACAATGATTTCACTTGTATGTTATACAGTAAATGTTATGCCGTCGGACAATGAATTCACTTGAATATACGGTCGGACAATGATTTCACTTGTACGTTATACGGTCGGACAATGATTTCACTTGTACGTTATACGGTCGGACAATGATTTCACTTGTACGTTATACGGTCGGACAATGATTTCACTTGTATGTTATACAGTGAACATTATACGGTCGGACAATGATTTCACTTGTACTGTTATACGGTCGGACAATGATTTCACTTGTACGTTATACGGTCGGACAATGATTTCACTTGTAGTTATACAGTGAATGTATACGGTCGGACAATGATTTCACTTGTATGTTATACAGTGAACGTTATACGGTCGGACAATGATTTCACTTGTACTTATACGGTCAACGTTTTATACGGTCGGACAATGATTTCAATGTACGTTATACGGTCGGACAATGATTTCACTTGTATGTTATACGGTGTGAACTAATACGTCGGCAATAATTTCACTTGAACGTTATACGGTCGGACAATGATTTCACTTGTACGCTATACAATGAACGTTATACAGTCGGACAATGATTTCACTTGTATGTTATACAGTGAAAGTTATATGGTCGGACAATGATATCACTTGTAGGTTATAGAGTGAACATTATACGGTCAGACAATGATTTCACTTGTACGTTATACGGTCGGACAATAATTTCACTTGTACGTTATACGGTCGGACAATGATTTCACTTGTATGGTATACAGTGAACATTATACGGTCGGACAATGATTTCACTTGTACGTTATACGGTCGGACAATGATTTCACTTGTACGTTATACTGTCGGACAATGATCTCACTTGTATGTTATACGTTCGGACAATGATTTCACTTGTATTATATACAGTGAACATTATACGGTCGGACAATGATTTCACTTGTACGTTATAAGGTGGGACAATAATTTCACTTGAACGTTATACGGTCGGACAATGATTTCACTTGTACGCTATGCAGTGAACGTTATACAGTCGGACAATGATTTCACTTGTATGTTATACAGTGAACGTTATACGGTCAGACAATGATTTCACTTGTACATTATACGGTCAACGTTATACGGTCAGAGACTGATTTCAAATGTACGTTATACGGTCGGACAATGATTTCACTTGTATGTTATACAGTGAACATTATACGGTCGGACAATGATTTCACTTGTACGTTATACGGTCGGACAATGATTTCACTTGTATGCTATACGGTCGTACAATGATTTCACTTGTATGTTATACGGTCGGACAATGATTTCACTTGTACGTTATACAGCGAACGCTATACGGTCGGACAATGATTTCACTTGTACATTATACGGTCGTACAATGATTTCACTTGTACGTTATACGGTCGGACAATAATTTCACTTTTATGTTATACAGTGAACGTTATACCGTCGGACACTGAATTCACTTGTATGTTATACAGTAAACGTTATGCCGTCGGACAATGATTTCACTTGAATATACGGTCGGACAATGATTTCACTTGTATGATATACAGTGAACATTATACTGTCGGACAATGATTTCACTGGTACGTTAAACGGTGGGACAATTATTTCAATGGTATGTTTATACAATGAATGTCATATGGTCGGACAATGATTTCACTTGTACGTTATTCGGTCGGACAATGATTTCACTTGTAGGTTATACAGTGGACGTTATACGGTCAGACAATGATTTCACTTGTACATTATACGGTCAACGTTATACGGTCAGAGATTGATTTCAAATGTACGTTATACGGTCGGACAATGATTTCACTTGTACGTTATACGGTCGGACAATGATTTCACTTGTATGTTATGCAGTGAACATTAAACGGTCGGACAATGATTTCACTTGTACGTTATACGGTGGGACAATAATTTCACTTGAACGTTATACGGTCGGACAATGTATTCAATTGTACGCTATATACAGTGAACGTTATACGGTCGGACAATGATTTCACTTGTACGTTATACATTGAACGTTATACGGTCGGACAATGATCTCACTTGTATGTTATACGGTCGGACTATGATTTCACTTGTATGTTATACAGTAAACGTTATGCCGTCGGACAATGATTTCATTTGAATATACGGTCGGACAATGATTTCACTTGTATGCTATAGAGTGAACATTATACGGTCGGACAATGTTTCACTTGTACGTTATACGCTTGGGACAATACGTTCACTTGAACGTTATACGGTCGGACAATGATTTCACATGTATGTTATACAGTGAACGTTATACGGTCGGACAATGATTTCACTTGTACGTTATACAGTGAAAGTTATATTGTCGGACAAAGATTTTACTTTTACGTTATACAGTGAACGTTATACGGTCGGACAATGATTTAACTTGTATGCTTACGGTCGGACAATGATTTCACTTGTACGTTATACGGTCGGACAATGATTTCACTTGTACGTTATACGGTCGGACAATGATTTCACTTGTACGTTATACTGTCGGACAATGATATCACTTGTATGTTATACAGTGGTTATATGGTCGGACAATGATTTCACTTGTATGCTATACGGTCGGACAATGAATTCACTTGTATGTTATACGGTAAGACAATGATTTCACTTGTACGTTATACAATGAACGCTATACGGTCGGACAATGATTTTACTGTCGGACAATGATTTCACTTGTATGTTATACGGTCGGACAATGATTTCACTGGTACGTTAAACGGTCGGACAATGATTTCACTTGTACGGTATACGGTCGGACAATGATTTCACTTGTAAGCTATACAGTGAACGTTATACAGTCGGACAATGATTTCACTTGTATATAATATACAGTGGTTATATGGTAGGACAATGATATCACTTGTACGTTATACGGTCGGACAATGATTTCACTTGTACGTTATACGGTCGGACAATGAATTCACTTGTACGTTATACGGTCGGACAATAATTTCACTTGTACGTTATACGGTCGGACAATGATTTCACTTGTATGGTATACAGTGAACATTATACGGTCGGACAATGTTTTCACTTGTACGCTATACAGTGAACGTTATACGGTCGGACAATGATTTCACTTGTACGTTATACTGTCGGACAATGATCTCACTTGTATGTTATACGTTCGGACAATGATTTCACTTGTATGATATACAGTGAACATTATACGGTCGGACAATGATTTCACTTGTACGTTATACGGTGGGACAATAATTTCACTTGAACGTTATACGGTCGGACAATGATTTCACTTGTACGCTATACAGTGAACGTTATACAGTCGGACAATGATTTCACTTGTATGGTATACAGTGAACGTTATACGGTCAGACAATGATTTCACTTGTACATTATACGGTCAACGTTATACGGTCAGAGACTGATTTCAAATGTACGTTATACGGTCGGACAATGATTTCACTTGTATGTTATACAGTGAACATTATACGGTCTGACAATGATTTCACTTGTACGTTATACGGTCGGACAATGATTTCACTTGTATGTTATACGGTCGTACAATGATTTCACTTGTATGTTATACGGTCGGACAATGATTTCACTTGTACGTTATACAGTGAACGCTATACTGTCGGACAATGATTTCACTTGTACGTTATACGGTGGGACAATAATTTCACTTGAACGTTATACGGTCGGACAATGATTTCACGTGTACGCTATACAGTGAACGTTATACAGTCGGACAATGATTTCACTTGTATGTTATACAGTGAAAGTTATATGGTCGGACAATGATTTCACTTGTACGTTAATACAGTGAACGTTATACGGTCGGACAATGATTTCACGTGTACGTTATACAGTGAAAATTATACTGTCGGACAATGATTTCAAATGTACGTTATACTGTCCGACAATGATTTCACTTGTACGTTATACGGTCGGACAATGATTTCACTTGTACGTTATACGGTCGGACTATGATTTCACTTGTATGTTATACAGTAAACGTTATGCCGTCGGACAATGATTTCACTTGAATATACGGTCGGACAATGATTTAACTTGTATGATATACAGTGAACATTATACCGTCGGACACTGATTTCACTTGAATGATATACAGTGACCGTTTATACGGTCGGACAATGAGTTCACTTGTATGTTATACAGTAAACGTTATGCCGTCGGACAATGATTTCACTTGAATATACGGTCGGACAATGATTTCACTTGTATGATATACAGTGACCATTATACTGTCGGACAATGATTTCACTGGTACGTTAAACGGTGGGACAATTATTTCAATGGTATGTTTATACAATGAATGTCATATGGTCAGACAATGATTTCACTTGTACGTTAAACAGTGATCGTTATACAGTCGGACAATGATTTCACTTGTATGTTATACAGTGAACATTATATGGTCGGACAATGATGTCACTTGTATGCTATACAGTGAACGTTATACCGTCGGACAATGATTTCACTTGTACGGTCAACGTTATACGGTCAGACAATGATTTCAAATGTACGTTATACTGTCCGACAATGATTTCACTTGTACGTTAAACGGTCGGACAATGAGTTCACTTGTACGTTATACGGTCGGACTAGATTTCACTTGTATGTTATACGGTGAACGTTATACTGTCGGACAATTATTTCAATGGCCGGACAATGATTTCACTTGTAGGTTATACAGTTGACGTTATACGGTCAGACAATGATTTCACTTGTACATTATACGGTCAACGTTATACGGTCAGAGAATGATTTCACTTGAATGTTATGCAGTGAACATTATACGGTCGGAAAATGATTTCACTTGTACGTTATACGGTGGGACAATAATTTCACTTGAACGTTATACGGTCGGACAATGTTTTCACTTGTACGCTATACAGTGAATGTTATACCGTCGGACAATGATTTCACTTGTACGTTATACATTGAACATTATACGGTCGGACAATGATTTCACTTGTATGTTATACGGTCGGACAATGATTTCACTTGTAAGCTATAAATTGAACGTTATACAGTCCGACAATGATTTCACTTGTATATTATACAGTGGTTATATGGTAGGACAATGATATCACTTGTACGTTATACGGTCGGACAATGATTTCACTTGTACGTTATACGGTCGGACAATAATTTCACTTGTACGTTATACGGTCGGACAATGATTTCACTTGTACGTTATACGATCGGAAAATCATTTCACTTGTACGTTATACGGTCGGACAATGATTTCACTAGTATGGTATACAGTGAACATTATACGGTCGGACAATGATTTCACTTGTACGTTATACGGTCGGACAATGATTTCACTTGTATACTATACGGTCGTACAATGATTTCACTTGTATGTTATACGGTCGGACAATGATTTCACTTGTACGTTATACAGTGAACACTATACGGTCGGACAATGATTTCACTTGTACATTATACGGTCGTACAATGATTTCACTTGTACGTTATACGGTCGGACAATAATTTCACTTGTATGTTATACAGTGAACGTTATACGGTCGGACAATGATTTCACTTGTACGTTATACTGTCGGACAATGATCTCACTTGTATGTTATACGGTCGGACAATGGTTTCACTTGTATGATATACAGTGAACATTATACGGTCGGACAATGATTTCACTTGTACGTTATACGGTGGGACAATAATTTCACTTGAACGTTATACGGTCGGACAATGATTTCACGTGTAAGCTATACAGTGAACGTTATACAGTCGGACAATGATTTCACTTGTATGTTATACAGTGAAAGTTATATGGTCGGACAATGATTTCACTTGTAGGTTATACAGTGAACGTTATACGGTCAGACAATGATTTCACTTGTACATTATACGGTCAACGTTATACGGTCAGAGAATGATTTCAAATGTACGTTATACGGTCGGATAATGATTTCACTTGTACGCTATACAGTGAACGTTATACAGTCGGACAATGATTTCACTTGTATGTTATACAGTGAACGATATACGGTCAGAAAATGATTTCACTTGTACATTATACGGTCAACGTTATACGGTCAGAGACTGATTTCAAATGTACATTATACGGTCGGACAATGATTTCACTTGTATGTTATACAGTGAACATTATACGGTCGGACAATTATTTCACTTGTACGTTATACTGTCGGACAATGATCTCACTTGTATGTTATACGGTCGGACAATGATTTCACTTGTATGATATACAGTGAACATTATGCGGTCGGACAATGATTTCACTTGTACGTTATACGGTGGGACAATAATTTCACTTGTACGTTATACGGTGGGACAATAATTTCACTTGAACGTTATACGGTCGGACAATGATTTGACTTGTACGCTATACAGTGAACGTTATACAGTCGGACAATGATTTCACTTGTATGTTATACAGTGAAAGTTATATGGTCGGACAATGATTTCACTTGTAGGTTATAGAGTGAACATTATACGGTCAGACAATGATTTCACTTGTACGTTATACGGTCGGACAATAATTTCACTTGTACGTTATACGGTCGGACAATGATTTCACTTGTATGGTATACAGTGAACATTATACGGTCGGACAATGATTTCACTTGTACGTTATACGGTCGGACAATGATTTCACTTGTACGTTATACTGTCGGACAATGATCTCACTTGTATGTTATACGTTCGGACAATGATTTCACTTGTATGATATACAGTGAACATTATACGGTCGGACAATGATTTCACTTGTACGTTATACGGTGGGACAATAATTTCACTTGAACGTTATACGGTCGGACAATGATTTCACTTGTACGCTATACAGTGAACGTTATACAGTCGGACAATGATTTCACTTGTACATTATACGGTCAACGTTATACGGTCAGAGACTGATTTCAAATGTACGTTATACGGTCGGACAATGATTTCACTTGTATGTTATACAGTGAACATTATACGGTCGGACAATGATTTCACTTGTACGTTATACGGTCGGACAATGATTTCACTTGTATGCTATACGGTCGTACAATGATTTCACTTGTATGTTATACGGTCGGACAATGATTTCACTTGTACGTTATACAGTGAACGCTATACGGTCGGACAATGATTTCACTTGTACATTATACGGTCGTACAATGATTTCACTTGTACTTTATACGGTCGGAAAATAATTTCACTTGTATGTTATACAGTGATCGTTATACGGTCGGACAATGATTTCACTTGTACGTTATACTGTCGGACAATGCTTTCACTTGTACGTTATACGGTCGGACAATAATTTCACTTGTATGTTATACAGTGAACGTTATACGGTGGGACAATAATTTCACTTGAACGTTATACGGTCGGACAATGATTTCACGTGTACGCTATACAGTGAACGTTATGCAGTCGGACAATGATTTCACTTGTATGTTATACAGTGAAAGTTATATGGTCGGACAATGATTTCACTTGTACGTTAATACAGTGAACGTTATACGGTTGGACAATGATTTCACTTGTACGTTATACAGTGAACAATATACTGTCGGACAATGATTTCAAATGTACGTTATACTGTCCGACAATGATTTCACTTGTACGTTATACGGTCGGACAATGATTTCACTTGTACGTTATACGGTCGGACTATGATTTCACTTGTATGTTATACAGTGAACGTTATACCGTCGGACACTGATTTCACTTGAATGATATAAAGTGACCGTTTATACGGTCGGACAATGATTTCACTTGTATGTTATACAGTAAACGTTATGCCGTCGGACAATGATTTCACTTGAATATACGGTCGGACAATGATTTCACTTGTATGATATACAGTGAACATTATACTGTCGGACAATGATTTCACTGGTACGTTAAACGGTGGGACTATTATTTCAATGGTATGTTTATACAATGAATGTCATATGGTCGGACAATGATTTCACTTGTACGTTATACAGTGAACGTTATAAAGTCGGACAATGATTTCACTTGTATGTTATACAGTGAAAGTTATATGGTCGGACAATGATTTCACTTGTATGCTATACAATGAACGTTATACGGTCGGACAATGATTTCACTTGTACGTTATACGGTGGGACAATAATTTCACTTGAACGTTATACGGTCGGACAATGATTTCACTTGTACGCTCTACAGTGAACGTTATACAGTCGGACAATGATTTCACTTGTATGTTATACAGTGAACGTTATACGGTCAGACAATGATTTCACATGTACATTAATAAGGTCAACGTTATACGGTCAGAGACTGATTTCAAATGTACGTTATACGGTCGGACAATGATTTCACTTGTATGTTATACAGTGAACATTATACGGTCGGACAATGATTTCACTTGTACGTTATACGGTCGGACAATGATTTCACTTGTATGTTATACGGTCGGACAATGATATCACTTGTATGTTATACAGTGAACGCTATACGGTCGGACAATGATTTCACTTGTACGTTATACGGTCGTACAATAATTTCACTTGTATGTTATACAGTGAACGTTATACGGTCGGACAATGATTTCACTTGTACGTTATACTGTCGGACAATGATTTTACTTGTACGTTATACGGTCGGACAATGATTTCACTTGTATGGTATAGAGTGAACATTATACGGTCGGACAATGATTTCACTTGTATGTTATACGGTGGGACAATAATTTCACTTGCACGTTATACGGTCGGACAATGATTTCACTTGTATGTTATACAGTGAACGTTATACAGTCGGACAATGATTTCACTTGTATGTTATACAGTGAAAGTTATATGGTCGGACAATGATTTCACTTGTATGCTATACAGTGAAAGTTATACGGTCGGACAATGATTTCACTTGTACGGTCAACTTTATACGGTCAGACAATGATTTCAAATGTACGTTATACTGTCCGACAATGATTTCACTTGTACGTTCTTCGGTCGGACAATGATTTCACTTGTACGTTATACGGTCGGACTAGATTTCACTTGTATGTTACACGGTGAACGTTATACTGTCGGACAATTATTTCAATGGCCGGACAATGATTTCACTTGTAGGTTATACAGTCAACGTTATACGGTCATAGAATGATTTCAAATGTACGTTATACGGTCGGACAATGATTTCACTTGTACGTTATACGGTTGGACAATGATTTCACTTGTATGTTATGCGGTGGGACAATAATTTCACTTGAACGTTATACGGTCGGACAATGATTTCACTTGTACGTTATACATTGAACGTTATACGGTCGGACAATGATCTCACTTGTATGTTATACGGTCGGACAATGATTTCACTTGTATGATATACAGTGAACATTATACGGTCGGACAATGATTTCACTTGTACGTTATACGGTCGGACAATGATTTCACTTGTAAGCTATACAGTGAACGTTATACAGTCGGACAATGATTTCACTTGTATATTATACAGTGGTTATATGGTAGGACAATGATATCACTTGTACGTTATACGGTCTGACAATAATTTCACTTGTACGTTATACGGTCGGACAATGATTTCACTTGTACGTTATACTGTCGGACAATGATTTCACTTGTATGGTATACTGTGAACATTGTACGGTCGGACAATGATTTCACTTGTACGCTATACATTGAACGTTATACGGTCGGACAATGAGTTCACTTGTACGTTATACTGTCGGACAATGATCTCACTTGTATGTTATACGTTCGGACAATGATTTCACTTGTATATTATACAGTGGTTATATGGTAGGACAATGATATCACTTGTACGTTATACGGTCTGATAATAATTTCACTTGTACGTTATACGGTCGGACAATGATTTCACTTGTACGTTATACTGTCGGACAATGATTTCACTTGTATGGTATACTGTGAACATTATACGGTCGGACAATGATTTCACTTGTACGCTATACATTGAACGTTATACGGTCGGACAATGATTTCACTTGTACGTTATACGGTGGGACATTAATTTCACTTGAACGTTATACGGTCGGACCATGATTTCACTTGTACGCTCTACAGTGAACGTTATACAGTCGGACAATGATTTAACTTGTATGTTATACAGTGAACGTTATACGGTCAGACAATGGTTTCACTTGTACATTATACGGTCAACGTTATACGGTCAGAGACTGATTTCAAATGTACGTTATACGGTCGGACAATGATTTCACTTGTATGTTATACAGTGAACATTATACGGTCGGACAATGATTTCACTTGTACGTTGTACGGTCGGACAATGATTTCACTTGTATGCTATACGGTCGTACAATGATTTCACTTGTATGTTATACGGTCGGACAATGATTTCACTTGTATGTTATACAGTGAACGCTATACGGTCGGACAATGATTTCACTTGTACGTTATACGGTCGTACAATGATTTCACTTGTACGTTATACGGTCGGACAATAATTTCACTTGTATGTTATACAGTGAACGTTATACGGTCGAACAATTATTTCACTTGTACGTTATACTGTCGGACAATGATTTTACTTGTACGTTATACGGTCGGACAATGATTTCACTTGTATGGTATACAGTGAACATTATACGGTCGGACAATGATTTCACTTGTATGTTATACGGTGGGACAATAATTTCACTTGCACGTTATACGGTCGGACAATGATTTCACTTGTATGTTATACAGTGAACATTATACGGTCGGACAATAATTTCACTTGAACGTTATACGGTCGGACAATGATTTCACTTGTACGTTATACGGTCGGACAATGATCTCACTTGTATGTTATACGGTCGGACAATGATTTCACTTGTACGTTAATACAGTGAACGTTATACGGCCGGACAATGATTTCACTTGTATGTTATACAGTGAACATTATACTGTCGGACAATGATTTCAAATGTACGTTATACTGTCCGACAATGATTTCACTTCTACGTTATACGGTCGGACAATGATTTCACTTGTACGTTATACGGTCGGACTATGATTTCACTTGTATGTTATACAGTGATCGTTATACCGTCGGCCAATGATTTCACTTGAATGATATACAGTGACCGTTTACACGTTCGGACAATGATTTCACTTGTATGTTATACAGTAAACGTTATGCCGTCGGACAATGAATTCACTTGAATATACGGTCTGACAATGATTTCACTTGTATGCTATACAGTGAACATTATACGGTCGGACAATGATTTCACTTGAACGTTATACGGTCGGACAATGATTTCACTTGTACATTATACGGTCGGACAATGATCTCACTTGTATGTTATACGGTCGGACAATGATTTCACTTGTACGTTATACATTGAACGTTATACGGTCGGACAATGATCTCACTTGTATGTTATACGGTCGGACAATGATTTCACTTGTATGATATACAGTGAACATTATACGGTCGGACAATGATTTCACTTGTACGTTATACGGTCGGACAATGATTTCACTTGTAAGCTATACAGTGAACGTTATACAGTCGGACAATGATTTCACTTGTATATTATAGAGTGGTTATATGGTAGGACAATGATATCACTTGTACGTTATACAGTCGGACAATGATTTCACTTGTACGTTATACGGTCGGACAATAATTTCACTTGTACGTTATACGGTCGGACAATGATTTCACTTGTACGTTATACGGTCGGACAATAATTTCACTTGTACGTTATACGGTCGGACAATGATTTCACTTGTACGCTATACAGTGAACGTTATACTGTCGGACAATGATTTCATTTGTACGTTATACTGTCGGACAATGATCTCACTTGTATGTTATACGTTCGGACAATGATTTCACTTGAACGTTATACGGTCGGACAATGATTTCACTTGTACGCTCTACAGTGAACGTTATACAGTCGGACAATGATTTCACTTGTATGTTATACAGTGAACGTTATACGGTCAGACAATGATTTCACTTGTACATTATACGGTCAACGTTATACGGTCAGAGACTGATTTCAAATGTACGTTATACGGTCGGACAATGATTTCACTTGTATGTTAATACAGTGAACATTATACGGTCGGACAATGATTTCACTTGTACGTTATACGGTCGGACAATGATTTCACTTGTATGCTATACGGTCGTACAATGATTTCACTTGTATGTTATACTGTCGGACAATGATTTCACTTGTACGTTATACGGTCGTACAATGATTTCACTTGTACGTTATACGGTCGGACAATAATTTCACTTGTATGTTATACAGTGAACGTTATACGGTCGGACAATGATTTCACTTGTACGTTATACTGTCGGACAATGATTTCACTTGTACGTTATACGGTCGGACAATGATTTCACTTGTATGTTATACAGTGAACGTTATACAATCGGACAATGATTTCACTTGTATGTTATACAGTGAAAGTTATATGGTCGGACAATGATTTCACTTGTATGCTATACAGTGAACGTTATACGGTCGAACAATGATTTCACTTGTACGGTCAACTTTATACGGTCAGACAATGATTTCAAATGTACGTTATTCTGTCCGACAATGATTTCACTTGTACGTTATTCGGTCGGACAATGATTTCACTTGTACGTTATATGGTCGGACTAGATTTCACTTGTATGTTATACGGTGAACGTTATACTGTCGGACAATTATTTCAATGGCCGGACAATGATTTCACTTATAGGTTATACAGTGGACGTTATACGGTCAGACAATGATTTCACTTGTACATTATACGGTCAACGTTATACGGTCAGAGAATGATTTCAAATGTACGTTATACGGTCGGACAATGATTTCACTTGTACGTTATACGGTCGGACAATGATTTCACTTGTATGTTATGCGGTGGGACAATAATTTCACTTGAACGTTATACGGTCGGACAATGATTTCACTTGAACGTTATACGGTCGGACAATGATTTCACTTGTACGTTATACATTGAACGTTATACGGTCGGACAATGATCTCACTTGTATGTTATACGGTCGGACAATGATTTCACTTGTATGATATACAGTGAACATTATACGGTCGGACAATGATATCTCTTGTACGTTATACGGTCGGACAATGATTTCACTTGTAAGCTATACAGTGAACGTTATACAGTCGGACAATTATTTCACTTGTATATTATACAGTGGTTATATGGTAGGACAATGATATCACTTGTACGCTATACGGTCGGACAATAATTTCACTTGTACTTTATACGGTCGGACAATGATTTCACTTGTACGTTATACGGTCGGACAATAATTTTACTTGTACGTTATACGGTCGGACAATGATTTCACTTGTATGGTATACAGTGAACATTATACGGTCGGACAATGATTTCACTTGTACGCTATACAGTGAACGTTATACAGTCGGACAATGATTTCACTTGTATGTTATACAGTGAACGTTATACGGTCAGACAATGATTTCACTTGTACATTATACGGTCAACGTTATACGGTCAGAGACTGATTTCAAATGTACGTTATACGGTCGGACAATGATTTCACTTGTATGTTATACAGTGAACATTATACGGTCGGACAATGATTTCACTTGTACGTTAAACGGTAGGACAATGATTTCACTTGTATGTTATACAGTGAACGCTATACGGTCGGACAATGATTTCACTTGTACGTTATACGGTCGTACAATGATTTCACTTGTACGTTATACGGTCGGACAATAATTTCACTTGTATGTTATACAGTGAACGTTATACGGTCGGACAATTATTTCACTTGTACGTTATACTGTCGGACAATGATTTTACTTGTACGTTATACGGTCGGACAATGATTTCACTTGTATGGTATACAGTGAACATTATACGGTCGGACAATGATTTCACTTGTATGTTATACGGTGGGACAATAATTTCACTTGCACGTTATACGGTCGGACAATGATTTCACTTGTATGTTATACGGTGAACATTATACGGTCGGACAATGATTTCACTTGTACGTTATACGGTCGGACAATAATTTCACTTGAACGTTATACGGTCGGACAATGATTTCACTTGTACGTTATACGGTCGGACAATGATCTCACTTGTATGTTATACGGTCGGACAATGATTTCACTTGTACGTTAATACAGTGAACGTTATACGGCCGGACAATGATTTCACTTGTATGTTATACAGTGAACATTATACTGTCGGACAATGATTTCAAATGTACGTTATACTGTCCAACAATGATTTCACTTCTACGTTATACGGTCGGACAATGATTTCACTTGTACGTTATACGGTCGGACTATGATTTCACTTGTATGTTATACAGTGATCGTTATACCGTCGGACAATGATTTCACTTGAATGATATACAGTGACCGTTTATACGGTCGGACAATGATTTCACTTGTATGTTATACAGTAAACGTTATGCCGTCGGACAATGAATTCACTTGAATATACGGTCTGACAATGATTTCACTTGTATGCTATACAGTGAACATTATACGGTCGGACAATGATTTCACTTGAACGTTATACGGTCGTACAATGATTTCACTTGTACATTATACGGTCGGACAATGATCTCACTTGTATGTTATACGGTCGGACAATGATTTCACTTGTACGTTATACATTGAACGTTATACGGTCGGACAATGATCTCAATTGTATGTTATACGGTCGGACAATGATTTCACTTGTATGATATACAGTGAACATTATACGGTCGGACAATGATTTCACTTGTACGTTATACGGTCGGACAATGATTTCACTTGTAAGCTATACAGTGAACGTTATACAGTCGGACAATGATTTCACTTGTATATTATACAGTGGTTATATGGTAGGACAATGATATCACTTGTACATTATACAGTCGGACAATGATTTCACTTGTACGTTATACGGTCGGACAATAATTTCACTTGTACGTTATACGGTCGGACAATGATTTCACTTGTACGTTATACGGTCGGACAATAATTTCACTTGTACGTTATACGGTCGGACAATGATTTCACTTGTACGCTATACAGTGAACATTATACGGTCGGACAATGATTTCACTTGTACATTATACGGTCGGACAATGATCTCACTTGTATGTTATACGGTCGGACAATGATTTCACTTGTACGTTATACATTGAACGTTATACGGTCGGACAATAATTTCACTTGTACGTTATACGGTCGGACAATGATTTCACTTGTACGCTATACAGTGAACATTATACGGTCGGACAATGATTTCACTTGAACGTTATACGGTCGGACAATGATTTCACTTGTACATTATACGGTCGGACAATGATCTCACTTGTATGTTATACGGTCGGACAATGATTTCACTTGTACGTTATACATTGAACGTTATACGGTCGGACAATGATCTCACTTGTATGTTATACGGTCGGACAATGATTTCACTTGTATGATATACAGTGAACATTATACGGTCGGACAATGATTTCACTTGTACGTTATACGGTCGGACAATGATTTCACTTGTAAGCTATACAGTGAACGTTATACAGTCGGACAATGATTTCACTTGTATATTATAGAGTGGTTATATGGTAGGACAATGATATCACTTGTACGTTATACAGTCGGACAATGATTTCACTTGTACGTTATACGGTCGGACAATAATTTCACTTGTACGTTATACGGTCGGACAATGATTTCACTTGTACGTTATACGGTCGGACAATAATTTCACTTGTACGTTATACGGTCGGACAATGATTTCACTTGTACGCTATACAGTGAACGTTATACTGTCGGACAATGATTTCATTTGTACGTTATACTGTCGGACAATGATCTCACTTGTATGTTATACGTTCGGACAATGATTTCACTTGAACGTTATACGGTCGGACAATGATTTCACTTGTACGCTCTACAGTGAACGTTATACAGTCGGACAATGATTTCACTTGTATGTTATACAGTGAACGTTATACGGTCAGACAATGATTTCACTTGTACATTATACGGTCAACGTTATACGGTCAGAGACTGATTTCAAATGTACGTTATACGGTCGGACAATGATTTCACTTGTATGTTAATACAGTGAACATTATACGGTCGGACAATGATTTCACTTGTACGTTATACGGTCGGACAATGATTTCACTTGTATGCTATACGGTCGTACAATGATTTCACTTGTATGTTATACTGTCGGACAATGATTTCACTTGTACGTTATACGGTCGTACAATGATTTCACTTGTACGTTATACGGTCGGACAATAATTTCACTTGTATGTTATACAGTGAACGTTATACGGTCGGACAATGATTTCACTTGTACGTTATACTGTCGGACAATGATTTCACTTGTACGTTATACGGTCGGACAATGATTTCACTTGTATGTTATACAGTGAACGTTATACAATCGGACAATGATTTCACTTGTATGTTATACAGTGAAAGTTATATGGTCGGACAATGATTTCACTTGTATGCTATACAGTGAACGTTATACGGTCGAACAATGATTTCACTTGTACGGTCAACTTTATACGGTCAGACAATGATTTCAAATGTACGTTATTCTGTCCGACAATGATTTCACTTGTACGTTATTCGGTCGGACAATGATTTCACTTGTACGTTATATGGTCGGACTAGATTTCACTTGTATGTTATACGGTGAACGTTATACTGTCGGACAATTATTTCAATGGCCGGACAATGATTTCACTTATAGGTTATACAGTGGACGTTATACGGTCAGACAATGATTTCACTTGTACATTATACGGTCAACGTTATACGGTCAGAGAATGATTTCAAATGTACGTTATACGGTCGGACAATGATTTCACTTGTACGTTATACGGTCGGACAATGATTTCACTTGTATGTTATGCGGTGGGACAATAATTTCACTTGAACGTTATACGGTCGGACAATGATTTCACTTGAACGTTATACGGTCGGACAATGATTTCACTTGTACGTTATACATTGAACGTTATACGGTCGGACAATGATCTCACTTGTATGTTATACGGTCGGACAATGATTTCACTTGTATGATATACAGTGAACATTATACGGTCGGACAATGATATCTCTTGTACGTTATACGGTCGGACAATGATTTCACTTGTAAGCTATACAGTGAACGTTATACAGTCGGACAATTATTTCACTTGTATATTATACAGTGGTTATATGGTAGGACAATGATATCACTTGTACGCTATACGGTCGGACAATAATTTCACTTGTACTTTATACGGTCGGACAATGATTTCACTTGTACGTTATACGGTCGGACAATAATTTTACTTGTACGTTATACGGTCGGACAATGATTTCACTTGTATGGTATACAGTGAACATTATACGGTCGGACAATGATTTCACTTGTACGCTATACAGTGAACGTTATACGGTCGGACAATGATTTCACTTGTACGTTATACTGTCGGACAATGATCTCACTTGTATGTTATACGTTCGGACAATGATTTCACTTGTATGATATACAATGAACATTATACGGTCGGACAATGATTTCACTTGTACGCTCTACAGTGAACGTTATACAGTCGGACAATGATTTCACTTGTATGTTATACAGTGAACGTTATACGGTCAGACAATGATTTCACTTGTACATTATACGGTCAACGTTATACGGTCAGAGACTGATTTCAAATGTACGTTATACGGTCGGACAATGATTTCACTTGTATGTTATACAGTGAACATTATACGGTCGGACAATGATTTCACTTGTACGTTAAACGGTAGGACAATGATTTCACTTGTATGTTATACAGTGAACGCTATACGGTCGGACAATGATTTCACTTGTACGTTATACGGTCGTACAATGATTTCACTTGTACGTTATACGGTCGGACAATAATTTCACTTGTATGTTATACAGTGAACGTTATACGGTCGGACAATTATTTCACTTGTACGTTATACTGTCGGACAATGATTTTACTTGTACGTTATACGGTCGGTCAATGATTTCACTTGTATGGTATACAGTGAACATTATACGGTCGGACAATGATTTCACTTGTATGTTATACGGTGGGACAATAATTTCACTTGCACGTTATACGGTCGGACAATGATTTCACTTGTATGTTATACGGTGAACATTATACGGTCGGACAATGATTTCACTTGTACGTTATACGGTCGGACAATAATTTCACTTGAACGTTATACGGTCGGACAATGATTTCACTTGTACGTTATACGGTCGGACAATGATCTCACTTGTATGTTATACGGTCGGACAATGATTTCACTTGTACGTTAATACAGTGAACGTTATACGGCCGGACAATGATTTCACTTGTATGTTATACAGTGAACATTATACTGTCGGACAATGATTTCAAATGTACGTTATACTGTCCAACAATGATTTCACTTCTACGTTATACGGTCGGACAATGATTTCACTTGTACGTTATACGGTCGGACTATGATTTCACTTGTATGTTATACAGTGATCGTTATACCGTCGGACAATGATTTCACTTGAATGATATACAGTGACCGTTTATACGGTCGGACAATGATTTCACTTGTATGTTATACAGTAAACGTTATGCCGTCGGACAATGAATTCACTTGAATATACGGTCTGACAATGATTTCACTTGTATGCTATACAGTGAACATTATACGGTCGGACAATGATTTCACTTGAACGTTATACGGTCGTACAATGATTTCACTTGTACATTATACGGTCGGACAATGATCTCACTTGTATGTTATACGGTCGGACAATGATTTCACTTGTACGTTATACATTGAACGTTATACGGTCGGACAATGATCTCAATTGTATGTTATACGGTCGGACAATGATTTCACTTGTATGATATACAGTGAACATTATACGGTCGGACAATGATTTCACTTGTACGTTATACGGTCGGACAATGATTTCACTTGTAAGCTATACAGTGAACGTTATACAGTCGGACAATGATTTCACTTGTATATTATACAGTGGTTATATGGTAGGACAATGATATCACTTGTACATTATACAGTCGGACAATGATTTCACTTGTACGTTATACGGTCGGACAATAATTTCACTTGTACGTTATACGGTCGGACAATGATTTCACTTGTACGTTATACGGTCGGACAATAATTTCACTTGTACGTTATACGGTCGGACAATGATTTCACTTGTACGCTATACAGTGAACATTATACGGTCGGACAATGATTTCACTTGTACGTTATACTGTCGGACAATGATCTCACTTGTATGTTATACGTTCGGACAATGATTTCACTTGTACGCTCTACAGTGAACGTTATACAGTCGGACAATGATTTCACTTGTATGTTATACAGTGAACGTTATACGGTCAGACAATGATTTCACTTGTACATTATACGGTCAACGTTATACGGTCAGAGACTGATTTCAAATGTACGTTATACGGTCGGACAATGATTTCACTTGTATGTTAATACAGTGAACATTATACGGTCGGACAATGATTTCACTTGTACGTTATACGGTCGGACAATGATTTCACTTGTATGCTATACGGTCGTACAATGATTTCACTTGTATGTTATACTGTCGGACAATGATTTCACTTGTACGTTATACGGTCGTACAATGATTTCACTTGTACGTTATACGGTCGGACAATAATTTCACTTGTATGTTATACAGTGAACGTTATACGGTCGGACAATGATTTCACTTGTACGTTATACTGTCGGACAATGATTTCACTTGTACGTTATACGGTCGGAAAATGATTTCACTTGTATGGTATACAGTGAACAGTATACGGTCGGACAATGATTTCACATGTATGTTATACGGTGGGACAATAATTTCACTTGAACGTTATACGGTCGGACAATGATTTCACTTGTATGGTATACAGTGAACATTATACGGTCGGACAATGATTTCACTTGTATGTTATACGGTGGGACAATAATTTCACTTGAACGTTATACGGTCGGACAATGATTTCACTTGTACGTTATACGGTGAACATTATACTGTCGGACAATGATTTCAAATGTACGTTATACGGTCGGACTATGATTTCACTTGTATGTTATACAGTGAACGTTATACCGTCGGACAATGATTTCACTTGAATGATATACAGTGACCGTTTATACGGTCGGACAATGATTTCACGTGTATGTTATAGAGTAAACGTTATGCCGTCGGACAATTATTTCATTTGAATATAAGGTCGGACAATGATTTCACTTGTATGCTATACAGTGAACATTATACGGTCGAACAATGATTTCACTTGTACGTTATACGCTTGGGACAATACGTTCACTTGAACGTTATACGGTCGGACAATGATTTCACATGTATGTTATACAGTGAACGTTATACGGTCGGACAATGATTTTACTTGTACGTTATACAGTGAACGTTATACGGTCGGACAATGATTTAACTTGTATGCTTACGGTCGGACAATGATTTCACTTGTACGTTATACGGTCGGACAATGATTTCACTTGTACGTTATACGGTCGGACAATGATTTCACTTGTACGTTATACGGTCGGACAATGATATCACTTGTACGCTATACAGTGAACGTTATACAGTCGGACAATGATTTCACTTGTATGTTATACAGTCGGACAATGAATTCACTTGTATGTTATACGGTCGGACAATGATTTCACTTGTACGTTATACAATGAACGCTATACGGTCGGACAATGATTTCACTGTCGGACAATGATTTCACTTGTATGTTATACGGTCGGACAATGATTTCACTGGTACGTTAAACGGTCGGACAATGATTTCACTTGTACGGTATACAGTGAACATTATACTGTTGGATAATAATTTCACTTGTACGTTAATACAGTGAACGTTATACGGTCGGACAATAATTTCACTTGTATGTTATACAGTGAACGTTATACGGTCGGACAATGATTTCACTTGTACGTTATACAGTGAACGCTATACGGTCGGACAATGATTTCACTTGTACGTTATACGGTCGGACAATGATTTCACTTGTATGCTATACAGTGAACGTTATACGGTCGGAAAATGATTTCACTTGTTCGTTATACGGTCATCGTTATACGGCCAGACAATGATTTCACTTGTACGTTGTACGGTCGGACAATAATTTCACTGGTACGTTAAACGGTGGGACAATTATTTCAATGGTATGTTTATACAATGAATGTCATATGGTCAGACAATGATTTCACTTGTATGTTATACAGTGAACGTTATACAGTCGGACAATGATTTCACTTGTATGTTATACAGTGAAAATTATATGGTCGGACAATGATGTCACTTGTATGCTATACAGTGAACGTTATACGGTCGGACAATGATTTCACTTGTACGGTCAACGTTATACGGTCAGACAATGATTTCAAATGTACGTTATACTGTCCGACAATGATTTCACTTGTACGTTATACGGTCGGACAATTATTTCACTTGTACGTTATAAGGTCGGACTAGATTTCACTTGTATGTTATACGGTGAACGTTATACTGTCGGACAATTATTTCAATGGCCGGACAATGATTTCACTTGTAGGTTAATACAGTGGACGTTATACGGTCATACAATGATTTCACTTGTACATTATACGGTCAACGTTATACGGTCAGAGAATGATTTCACTTGTACGTTATACGGTGGGACAATAATTTCACTTGAACGTTATACGGTCGGACAATGTTTTCACTTGTACGCTATACAGTGAACATTATACGGTCGGACAATGATTTCACTTGTACGTTATACATTGAACGTTATACGGTCGGACAATGATTTCACTTGTATGATATACAGTGAACATTATACGGTCGGACAATGATTTCACTTGTACGTTATACGGTCGGACAATGATTTCACTTGTAAGCTATACAGTGAACGTTATACAGTCGGACAATGATTTCACTTGTATATTATAGAGTGGTTATATGGTAGGACAATGATATCACTTGTACTTTATAAGGTCGGACAATGATTTCACTTGTACGTTATACGGTCGGACAATAATTTCACTTGTACGTTATACGGTCGGACAATGATTTCACTTGTACGTTATACGGTCGGACAATAATTTCACTTGTACGTTATACGGTCGGACAATGATTTCACTTGTATGGTATACAGTGAACATTATACGGTCGGACAATGATTTCACTTGTACGTTATACGGTGGGACAATAATTTCACTTGAACGTTATACGGTCGGACAATGATTTCACTTGTACGTTATACTGTCGGACAATGATCTCACTTGTATGTTATACGTTCGGACAATGATTTCACTTGTATGATATACAGTGAACATTATACGGTCGGACAATGATTTCATTTGTACGTTATACGGTGGGACAATAATTTCACTTGAACTTTATACGGTCGGACAATGATTTCACTTGTACGCTATACAGTGAACGTTATACAGTCGGACAATGATGTCACTTGTATGTTATACAGTGAACGTTATACGGTCAGACAATGATTTCACTTGTACATTATACGGTCAACGTTATACGGTCAGAGACTGATTTCAAATGTACGTTATACGGTCGGACAATGATTTCACTTGTATGTTATACAGTGAACATTATACCGTCGGACAATGATTTCACTTGTACGTTATACGGTCGGACAATGATTTCACATGTATGCTATACGGTCGTACAATGATTTCACTTGTATGTTATACGGTCGGACAATGATTTCACTTGTACGTTATACAGTGAACGCTATACGGTCGGACAATGATTTCACTTGTACATTATACGGTCGTAAAATGATTTCACTTGTACGTTATACGGTCGGACAATAATTTCACTTGTATGTTATACAGTGAACGTTATACGGTCGGACAATGATTTCACTTATACGTTATACTGTCGGACAATGATCTCACTTGTATGTTATACGGTCGGACAATGATTTCACTTGTATGATATACAGTGAACATTATACGGTCGGACAATGATTTCACTTGTACGTTATACGGTGGGACAATAATTTCACTTGAACGTTATACGGTCGGACAATGATTTCACGTGTACGCTATACAGTGAACGTTATACAGTCGGACAATGATTTCACTTGTATGTTATACAGTGAAAGTTATATGGTCGGACAATGATTTCACTTGTAGGTTATACAGTGAACATTATACTGTCGGACAATGATTTCAAATGTACGTTATACTGTCCGACAATGATTTCACTTCTACGTTATACGGTCGGACAATGATTTCACTTGTACGTTATACGGTCGGACTATGATTTCACTTGTATGTTATACAGTGATCGTTATACCGTCGGCCAATGATTTCACTTGAATGATATACAGTGACCGTTTACACGTTCGGACAATGATTTCACTTGTATGCTATACAGTAAACGTTATGCCGTCGGACAATGAATTCACTTGTATGCTATACAGTGAACATTATACGGTCGGACAATGATTTCACTTGAACGTTATACGGTCGGACAATGATTTCACTTGTACATTATACGGTCGGACAATGATCTCACTTGTATGTTATACGGTCGGACAATGATTTCACTTGTACGTTATACATTGAACGTTATACGGTCGGACAATGATCTCACTTGTATGTTATACGGTCGGACAATGATTTCACTTGTATGATATACAGTGAACGTTATACAGTCGGACAATGATTTCACTTGTATATTATAGAGTGGTTATATGGTAGGACAATGATATCACTTGTACGTTATACAGTCGGACAATGATTTCACTTGTACGTTATACGGTCGGACAATAATTTCACTTGTACGTTATACGGTCGGACAATGATTTCACTTGTACGTTATACGGTCGGACAATAATTTCATTTGTACGTTATACGGTCGGACAATGATTTCACTTGTACGCTATACAGTGAACGTTATACGGTCGGACAATGATTTCACTTGTACGTTATACTGTCGGACAATGATCTCACTTGTATGTTATACGTTCGGACAATGATTTCACTTGAACGTTATACGGTCGGACAATGATTTCACTTGTACGCTCTACAGTGAACGTTATACAGTCGGACAATGATTTCACTTGTATGTTATACAGTGAACGTTATACGGTCAGACAATGATTTCACTTGTACATTATACGGTCAACGTTATACGGTCAGAGACTGATTTCAAATGTACGTTATACGGTCGGACAATGATTTCACTTGTATGTTAATACAGTGAACATTATACGGTCGGACAATGATTTCACTTGTACGTTATACGGTCGGACAATGATTTCACTTGTAAGCTATACAGTGAACGTTATACAGTCGGACAATGATTTCACTTGTATATTATAGAGTGGTTATATGGTAGGACAATGATATCACTTGTACGTTATACAGTCGGACAATGATTTCACTTGTACGTTATACGGTCGGACAATAATTTCACTTGTACGTTATACGGTCGGACAATGATATCACTTGTACGTTATACGGTCGGACAATAATTTCACTTGTACGTTATACGGTCGGACAATGATTTCACTTGTACGCTATACAGTGAACGTTATACGGTCGGACAATGATTTCACTTGTACGTTATACTGTCGGACAATGATCTCACTTGTATGTTATACGTTCGGACAATGATTTCACTTGAACGTTATACGGTCGGACAATGATTTCACTTGTACGCTCTACAGTGAACGTTATACAGTCGGACAATGATTTCACTTGTATGTTATACAGTGAACGTTATACGGTCAGACAATGATTTCACTTGTACATTATACGGTCAACGTTATACGGTCAGAGACTGATTTCAAATGTACGTTATACGGTCGGACAATGATTTCACTTGTATGTTAATACAGTGAACATTATACGGTCGGACAATGATTTCACTTGTACGTTATACGGTCGGACAATGATTTCACTTGTATGATATACGGTCGTACAATGATTTCACTTGTATGTTATACTGTCGGACAATGATTTCACTTGTACGTTATACGGTGGTACAATGATTTCACTTGTACGTTATACGGTCGGACAATAATTTCACTTGTATGTTATACAGTGAACGTTATACGGTCGGACAATGATTTCACTTGTACGTTATACTGTCGGACAATGATTTCACTTGTACGTTATACGGTCGGACAATGATATCACTTGTATGTTATACAGTGAACGTTATACAATCGGACAATGATTTCACTTGTACGTTATACGGTCGGACAATAATTTCACTTGTATGTTATACAGTGAACGTTATACGGTCGGACAATGATTTCACTTGTACGTTATACTGTCGGACAATGATTTCACTTGTACGTTATACGGTCGGACAATGATTTCACTTGTATGTTATACAGTGAACGTTATACAATCGGACAATGATTTCACTTGTATGTTATACAGTGAAAGTTATATGGTCGGACAATGATTTCACTTGTATGCTATACAGTGAACGTTATACGGTCGAACAATGATTTCACTTGTACGGTCAACTTTATACGGTCAGACAATGATTTCAAATGTACGTTATACTGTCCGACAATGATTTCACTTGTACGTTATTCGGTCGGACAATAATTTCACTTGTATGTTATACAGTGAACGTTATACGGTCGGACAATTATTTCACTTGTACGTTATACTGTCGGACAATGATTTTACTTGTACGTTATACGGTCGGACAATGATTTCACTTGTATGGTATACAGTGAACATTATACGGTCGGACAATGATTTCACTTGTATGTTATACGGTGGGACAATAATTTCACTTGCACGTTATACGGTCGGACAATGATTTCACTTGTATGTTATACAGTGAACATTATACGGTCGGACAATGATTTCACTTGTACGTTATACGGTCGGACAATAATTTCACTTGAACGTTATACGGTCGGACAATGATTTCACTTGTACGTTATACGGTCGGACAATGATCTCACTTGTATGTTATACGGTCGGACAATGATTTCACTTGTACGTTAATACAGTGAACGTTATACGGCCGGACAATGATTTCACTTGTATGTTATACAGTGAACATTATACTGTCGGACAATGATTTCAAATGTACGTTATACTGTCCGACAATGATTTCACTTCTACGTTATACGGTCGGACAATGATTTCACTTGTACGTTATACGGTCGGACTATGATTTCACTTGTATGTTATACAGTGATCGTTATACCGTCGGACAATGATTTCACTTGAATGATATACAGTGACCGTTTATACGGTCGGACAATGATTTCACTTGTATGTTATACAGTAAACGTTATGCCGTCGGACAATGAATTCACTTGAATATACGGTCTGACAATGATTTCACTTGTATGCTATACAGTGAACATTATACGGTCGGACAATGATTTCACTTGAACGTTATACGGTCGGACAATGATTTCACTTGTACATTATACGGTCGGACAATGATCTCACTTGTATGTTATACGGTCGGACAATGATTTCACTTGTACGTTATACATTGAACGTTATACGGTCGGACAATGATCTCACTTGTATGTTATACGGTCGGACAATGATTTCACTTGTATGATATACAGTGAACATTATACGGTCGGACGATGATTTCACTTGTACGTTATACGGTCGGACAATGATTTCACTTGTAAGCTATACAGTGAACGTCATACAGTCGGACAATGATTTCACTTGTATATTATACAGTGGTTATATGGTAGGACAATGATATCACTTGTACATTATACAGTCGGACAATGATTTCACTTGTACGTTATACGGTCGGACAATAATTTCACTTGTACGTTATACGGTCGGACAATGATTTCACTTGTAGGTTATACAGTGGACGTTATACGGTCAGACAATGATTTTACTTGTACCTTTACGGTCAACGTTATACGGTCAGAGAATGATTTCAAATGTACGTTATACGGTCGGACAATGATTTCACTTGTACGTTATACGGTCGGACAATGATTTCACTTGTATGTTATACAGTGAACATTATACGGTCGGACAATGATTTCACTTGAACGTTATACGGTCGGACAATGATTACACTTGTATGTTATACGGTCGGACAATGATTTCACTTGTACGTTAATACAGTGAACGTTATACGGCCGGACAATGATTTCACTTGTATGTTATACAGTGATCATTATACTGTCGGACAATGATTTCAAATGTACGTTATACGGTCGGACAATGATTTCACTTGTACGTTATACGGTCGGACTATGATTTCACTTGTATGTTATACAGTGAACGTTATACCGTCGGACAATGAATTCACTTGAATATACGGTCGGACAATGATTTCACTTATATGCTATACAGTGAACATTATATGGTCGGACAATGATTTCACTTGAACGTTATACGGTCGGACAATGATTTCACTTGTACGTTATACGGTCGGACAATGATCTCACTTGTATGTTATACGGTCGGACAATGATTTCACTTGTACGTTAATACAGTGAACGTTATACGGTCGGACAATGATTTTACTTGTACGTTATACGGTGAACATTATACTGTCGGACAATGATTTCAAATGTACGTTATACTGTCCGACAATGATTTCACTTGTACGTTATACGGTCGGACTATGATTTCACTTGTATGTTATACAGTGAACGTTATACCGTCGGACAATGATTTCACTTGAATGATATACAGTGACCGTTTATACGGTCGGTCAATGATTTCACTTGTATGTTATACAGTAAACGTTATGCCGTCGGACAATGATTTCATTTGAATATACGGTCGGACAATGATGTCACTTGTATGCTATACAGTGAACATTATACGGTTGGACAAAGATTTTACTTGTACGTTATACAGTGAACGTTATACGGTCGGACAATGATTTAACTTGTATCCTTACGGTTGGACAATGATTTCACTTGTACGGTATACAGTGAACATTATACCGTTTGATAATTATTTCACTTGTACGTTAATAGAGTGAACGTTATACGGTCGGACAATAATTTCACTTGTATGTTATATAGTGAACGTTATACGGTCGGACAATGATTTCACTTGTACGTTAATACAGTGAACGCTATACGGTCGGACAATGATTTCACTTGTACGTTATACGGTCGGACAATGATTTCACTTGTATGCTATACAGTGAACGTTATACGGTCGGACAATGATTTCACTTGGTCGTTATACGGTCATCGTTATACGGCCAGACAATGATTTCACTTGTACGTTGTACGGTCGGACAATAATTTCACTGGTATAACGAACGGTGGGACAATTATTTCAATGGTATGTTTTATACAATGAATGTCGTATGGTCAGACAATGATTTCACTTGTACGCTATACAGTGAACGTTATACAGTCGGACAATGATTTCACTTGTATGTTATACAGTGAAAATTATATGGTCGGACAATGATGTCACTTGTATGCTATACAGTGAACGTTATACGGTCGGACAATGATTTCACTTGTACGGTCAACGTTATACGGTCAGACAATGATGTCAAATGTACGTTATACTGTCCGACAATGATTTCACTTGTACGTTATACGGTCGGACAATTATTTCACTTGTACGTTATACGGTCGGACTAGATTTCACTTGTATGTTATACGGTGAACGTTATACTGTCGGACAATTATTTCAATGGCCGGACAATGATTTCACTTGTAGGTTATACAGTGGACGTTATACGGTCAGACAATGATTTCACTTGTACATTATACGGTCAACGTTATACGGTCAGAGAATGATTTCACTTGTACGTTATACGGTGGGACAATAATTTCACTTGAACGTTATACGGTCGGACAATGTTTTCACTTGTACGCTATACAGTGAACGTTATACGGTCGGACAATGATTTCACTTGTACGTTATACATTGAACGTTATACGGTCGGACAATGATCTCACTTGTATGTTATACGGTCGGACAATGATTTCACTTGTACGTTATACGGTCGGACAATGATTTCACTTGTAAGCTATACAGTGAATGTTATACAGTCGGACAATGATTTCACTTGTATATTATACAGTGGTTATATGGTAGGACAATGATATCACTTGTACGTTATAAGGTCGGACAATGATTTCACTTGTACGTTATACGGTCGGACAATGATTTCACTTGTACGGTCAACGTTATACGGTCAGACAATGATGTCAAATGTACGTTATACTGTCCGACAATGATTTCACTTGTACGTTATACGGTCGGACAATTATTTCACTTGTACGTTATACGGTCGGACTAGATTTCACTTGTATGTTATACGGTGAACGTTATACTGTCGGACAATTATTTCAATGGCCGGACAATGATTTCACTTGTAGGTTATACAGTGGACGTTATACGGTCAGACAATGATTTCACTTGTACATTATACGGTCAACGTTATACGGTCAGAGAATGATTTCACTTGTACGTTATACGGTGGGACAATAATTTCACTTGAACGTTATACGGTCGGACAATGTTTTCACTTGTACGCTATACAGTGAACGTTATACGGTCGGACAATGATTTCACTTGTACGTTATACATTGAACGTTATACGGTCGGACAATGATCTCACTTGTATGTTATACGGTCGGACAATGATTTCACTTGTACGTTATACGGTCGGACAATGATTTCACTTGTAAGCTATACAGTGAATGTTATACAGTCGGACAATGATTTCACTTGTATATTATACAGTGGTTATATGGTAGGACAATGATATCACTTGTACGTTATAAGGTCGGACAATGATTTCACTTGTACGTTATACGGTCGGACAATAATTTCACTTGTACGTTATACGGTCGGACAATGATTTCACTTGTACGTTATACGGTCGGACAATAATTTCACTTGTACGTTATACGGTCGGACAATGATTTCACTTGTATGGTATACAGTGAACATTATACGGTCGGACAATGATTTCACTTGTACGTTATACGGTGGGACAATAATTTCACTTGAACGTTATACGGTCGGACAATGATTTCACTTGTACGCTATAACAGTGAACGTTATACGGTCGGACAATGATTTCACTTGTACGTTATACTGTCGGACAATGATCTCACTTGTATATTATACGTTCGGACATTGATTTCACTTGTACGTTATACAGTCGGACAATGATTTCACTTGTACGTTATACAGTGAACGTTATACAGTCGGACAATGATTTCACTTGTATGTTATACAGTGAACGTTATACGGTCAGACAATGATTTCACTTGTACATTATACGGTCAACGTTATACGGTCAGAGACTGATTTCAAATGTACGTTATACGGTCGGACAATGATTTCACTTGTATGTTATACAGTGAACATTATACGGTCGGACAATGATTTCACTTGTACGTTATACGGTCGGACAATGATTTCACATGTATGCTATACGGTCGTAAAATGATTTCACTTGTATGTTATACGGTCGGACAATGATTTCACTTGTACGTTATACAGTGAACGCTATACGGTCGGACAATGATTTCACTTGTACATTATACGGTCGTAAAATGAATTCACTTGTACGTTATACGGTCGGACAATAATTTCACTTGTATGTTATACAGTGAACGTTATACGGTCGGACAATGATTTCACTTGTACGTTATTCTGTCGGACAATGATCTCACTTGTATGTTATACGGTCGGACAATGATTTCACTTGTATGATATACAGTGAACATTATACGGTCGGACAATGATTTCACTTGTACGTTATACGGAGGGACAATAATTTCACTTGAACGTTATACGGTCGGACAATGATTTCACGTGTACGCTATACAGTGAACGTTATACAGTCGGACAATGATTTCACTTGTATGTTATACAGTGAAAATTATATGGTCGGACAATGATTTCACTTGTAGGTTATATAGTGAACGTTATACGGTCAGACAATGATTTCACTTGTAGATTATACGGTCAACATTATACGGTCAGAGAATGATTTCAAATGTACGTTATACGGTCGGACAATGATTTCACTTGTACGTTATACGGTCGGACAATGATTTCACTTGTACGCTATACAGTGAACGTTATACAGTCGGACAATGATTTCACTTGTATGTTATACAGTGAACGTTATACGGTCAGACAATGATTTCACTTGTAAATTATACGGTCAACGTTATACGGTCAGAGACTGATTTCAATGTACGTTATACGGTCGGAAAATGATTTCACTTGTATGTTATACAGTGAACATTATACGTTGGGACAATGTTTTCACTTGTACGTTATACGGTGGGACAATAATTTCACTTGTACATTATACAGTGAATGTTATACAGTCGGACACTGATTTCACTTGTATGTTATACAGTGAAAGTTATATGGTCGCACAATGATTTCACTTGTATGTTTTATTGTCGGACCATGATTTCACTTGTTCGTTATACGGTCATCGTTATACTGTCAGACAATGATTTCACTTGTACGTTATACGGTCGGACAATGATTTCACTGGTACGTTAAACGGTCGGACAATGATTTCACTTGTACGCTATACAGTGAACGTTATACCGTCGGACAATGAATTCACTTGAATATACGGTCGGACAATGATTTCACTTATATGCTATACAGTGAACATTATATGGTCGGACAATGATTTCACTTGAACGTTATACGGTCGGACAATGATTTCACTTGTACGTTATACGGTCGGACAATGATCTCACTTGTATGTTATACGGTCGGACAATGATTTCACTTGTACGTTAATACAGTGAACGTTATACGGTCGGACAATGATTTTACTTGTACGTTATACGGTGCACATTATACTGTCGGACAGTGATTTCAAATGTACGTTATACTGTCCGACAATGATTTCACTTGTACGTTATACGGTCGGACTATGATTTCACTTGTATGTTATACAGTGAACGTTATACCGTCGGACAATGATTTCACTTGAATGATATACAGTGACCGTTTATACGGTCGGACAATGATTTCACTTGTATGTTATACAGTAAACGTTATGCCGTCGGACAATGATTTCATTTGAATATACGGTCGGACAATGATTTCACTTGTATGCTATACAGTGAACATTATACGGTTGGACAAAGATTTTACTTGTACGTTATACAGTGAACGTTATACGGTCGGACAATGATTTAACTTGTATCCTTACGGTCGGACAATGATTTCACTTGTACGGTATACAGTGAACATTATACCGTTTGATAATTATTTCACTTGTACGTTAATAGAGTGAACGTTATACGGTCGGACAATAATTTCACTTGTATGTTATATAGTGAACGTTATACGGTCGGACAATGATTTCACTTGTACGTTAATACAGTGAACGCTATACGGTCGGACAATGATTTCACTTGTACGTTATACGGTCGGACAATGATTTCACTTGTATGCTATACAGTGAACGTTATACGGTCGGACAATGATTTCACTTGTTCGTTATACGGTCATCGTTATACGGCCAGACAATGATTTCACTTGTACGTTGTACGGTCGGACAATAATTTCACTGGTATAACGAACGGTGGGACAATTATTTCAATGGTATGTTTTATACAATGAATGTCGTATGGTCAGACAATGATTTCACTTGTACGTTATACAGTGAACGTTATACAGTCGGACAATGATTTCACTTGTATGTTATACAGTGAAAATTATATGGTCGGACAATGATGTCACTTGTATGCTATACAGTGAACGTTATACGGTCGGACAATGATTTCACTTGTACGGTCAACGTTATACGGCCAGACAATGATTTCAAATGTACGTTATACTGTCCGACAATGATTTCACTTGTACGTTATACGGTCGGACAATTATTTCACTTGTACGTTATACGGTCGGACTAGATTTCACTTGTATGTTATACGGTGAACGTTATAATGTCGGACAATTATTTCAATGGCCGGACAATGATTTCACTTGTAGGTTATACAGTGGACGTTATACGGTCAGACAATGATTTCACTTGTACATTATACGGTCAACGTTATACGGTCAGAGAATGATTTCACTTGTACGTTATACGGTGGGACAATAATTTCACTTGAACGTTATACGGTCGGACAATGTTTTCACTTGTACGCTATACAGTGAACGTTATACGGTCGGACAATGATTTCACTTGTACGTTATACATTGAACGTTATACGGTCGGACAATGATCTCACTTGTATGTTATACGGTCGGACAATGATTTCACTTGTATGATATACAGTGAACATTATACGGTCGGACAATGATTTCACTTGTACGTTATACGGTCGGACAATGATTTCACTTGTAAGCTATACAGTGAATGTTATACAGTCGGACAATGATTTCACTTGTATATTATACAGTGGTTATATGGTAGGACAATGATATCACTTGTACGTTATAAGGTCGTACAATGATTTCACTTGTACGTTTATACGGTCGGACAATAATTTCACTTGTACGTTATACGGTCGGACAATGATTTCACTTGTACGTTATACGGTCGGACAATAATTTCACTTGTACGTTATACGGTCGGACAATGATTTCACTTGTATGGTATACAGTGAACATTATACGGTCGGACAATGATTTCACTTGTACGTTATACGGTTGGACAATAATTTCACTTGAACGTTATACGGTCGGACAATGATTTCACTTGTACGCTATACAGTGAACGTTATACGGTCGGACAATGATTTCACTTGTACGTTATACTGTCGGACAATGATCTCACTTGTATATTATACGTTCGGACATTGATTTCACTTGTACGTTATACGGTCGGACAATGATTTCACTTGTACGCTATACAGTGAACGTTATACAGTCGGACAATGATTTCACTTGTATGTTATACAGTGAACGTTATACGGTCAGACAATTATTTCACTTGTACATTATACGGTCAACGTTATACGGTCAGAGACTGATTTCAAATGTACGTTATACGGTCGGACAATGATTTCATTTGTATGTTATACAGTGAACATTATACGGTCGGACAATGATTTCACTTGTACGTTATACGGTCGGACAATGATATCACATGTATGCTATACGGTCGTACAATGATTTCACTTGTATGTTATACGGTCGGACAATGATTTCACTTGTACGTTATACAGTGAACGCTATACGGTCGGACAATGATTTCACTTGTACATTATACGGTCGTAAAATGATTTCACTTGTACGTTATACGGTCGGACAATAATTTCACTTGTATGTTATACAGTGAACGTTATACGGTCGGACAATGATTTCACTTATACGTTATACTGTCGGACAATGATCTCACTTGTATGTTATACGGTCGGACAATGATTTCACTTGTATGATATACAGTGAACATTATACGGTCGGACAATGATTTCACTTGTACGTTATACGGTGGGACAATAATTTCACTTGAACGTTATACGGTCGGACAATGATTTCACGTGTACGCTATACAGTGAACGTTATACAGTCGGACAATGATTTCACTTGTATGTTATACAGTGAAAGTTATATGGTCGGACAATGATTTCACTTGTAGGTTATAGAGTGAACGTTATACGGTCAGACAATGATTTCACTTGTACATTATACGGTCAACATTATACGGTCAGAGAATGATTTCAAATGTACGTTATACGGTCGGACAATGATTTCACTTGTACGTTATACGGTCGGACAATGATTTCACTTGTACGCTATACAGTGAACGTTATACAGTCGAACAATGATTTCACTTGTATGTTATACAGTGAACGTTATACGGTCAGACAATGATTTCACTTGTACATTATACGGTCAACGTTATACGGTCAGAGACTGATTTCAAATGTACGTTATACGGTCGGAAAGTGATTTCACTTGTATGTTATACAGTGAACATTATACGGTGGGACAATGTTTTCACTTGTACGTTATACGGTGGGACAATAATTTCACTTGTACATTATACAGTGAATGTTATACAGTCGGACACTGATTTCACTTTTATGTTATACAGTGAAAGTTATATGGTCGCACAATGATTTCACTTGTATGTTATATTGTCGGACCATGATTTCACTTGTTCGTTATACGGTCATCGTTATACGGTCGGACAATGATTTCACTGGTACGTTAAACGGTCGGACAATTATTTCAATGGAACGTTATACAATGAATGTCATATGGTCGGACACTGATTTCACTTGTACGTTATACAGTGAACGTTATACAGTCGGACAATGATTTCACGTGTATGTTATACGGTCGGACAATGATTTCACTGGTACGTTAAACCGTCGGACAATTATTTCAATGGTACGTTATACAATGAATGTCATATGGTCGGACAATGATTTCATTTGTATGTTATACAGTGAACGTTATACGGTCGAACAATGATTTCACTTGTACGTTATACAGTGAACGTTATAACGGTCGGACAATGATTTCACTGGTATGTTATACAGTGAACATTATACGGTCGGACAATGATTTCACTTGTACGTTATACGGTCGGACAATGATTTCACTTGTATGCTATACGGTCGTACAATGATTTCACTTGTATGTTATACGGTCGCACAATGATTTCACTGGTACGTTAAACGGTCGGACAATGATTTCACTTGTACGGTATACAGTGAACATTATACCCTTGGATAATGATATCACTTGTACGTTAATACAGTGAACGTTATACGGTCGGACAATGATTTCACTTGTACGTTATACAGTGAACGCTATACGGTCGGACAATGATTTCACTTGTACGTTATACGGTCGGACAATGATTTCACTTGTATGCTATACAGTGAACGTTATACTGTCGGACAATGATTTCACTTGTATGTTATACTGTGAAAGTTTTATGGTCGGACAATGATTTCACTTGTAGGTTATAGAATGAACGTTATACGGTCAGAAAATGATTTCACTTGTACATTATACGGTCAACGTTATACGGTCAGAAACTGATTTCAAATGTACGTTATACGGTCGGACAATGATTTCACTTATATTTTATACAGTGAACATTATACGGTCGGACAATGATTTCACTTGTACGTTATACGGTGGGACAATAATTTCACTTGTATGTTATACGGTCGGACAATGATTTCACTTGTATGATATACAATGAACATTATACGGTCGGACAATCATTTCACTTGTACGTTATACGGTGGGACAATACTTTCACTTGAACGTTATACGGTCGGACAATGATTTCACGTGTACGCTATACAGTGAACGTTATACAGTCGGACAATGATTTCACTTGTATGTTATACAGTGAAAGTTATATGGTCGGACAATGATTTCACTTGTAGGTTATAGAGTGAACGTCATACGGTCAGACAATGATTTTACTTGTACATTTACGGTCAACGTTATACGGTCAGAGAATGATTTCAAATGTACATTATACGGTCGGACAATGATTTCACTTGTACGTTATACGGTCGGACAATGATTTCACTTGTATGTTATACAGTGAACATTATACGGTCGGACAGTGATTTCACTTGAACGTTATACGGTCGGACAATGATTACACTTGTACGTTATACGGTCGGAGAATGATCTCACTTGTATGTTATACGGTCGGACAATGATTTCACTTGTACGTTAATACAGTGAACGTTATACGGCCGGACAATGATTTCACTTGTATGTTATACAGTGAACATTATACTGTCGGACAATGATTTCAAATGTACGTTATACTGTCCGACAATGATTTCACTTGTACGTTATACGGTCGGACAATGATTTCACTTGTACGTTATACGGTCGGACTATGATTTCACTTGTATGTTATACAGTGAACGTTATACCGTCGGACAATGAATTCACTTGAATATACGGTCGGACAATGATTTCACTTATATGCTATACAGTGAACATTATACGGTCGGACAATGATTTCACTTGAACGTTATACGGTCGGACAATGATTTCACTTGTACATTATACGGTCGGACAATGATCTCACTTGTACGTTAATACAGTGAACGTTATACGGTCGGACAATGATTTCAAATGTACGTTATACTGTCCGACAATGATTTCACTTGTACGTTATACGGTCGGACTATGATTTCACTTGTATGTTATACAGTAAACGTTATGCCGTCGGACAATGATTTCATTTGAATATACGGTCGGACAATGATTTCACTTGTATGCTATACAGTGAACATTATACGGTTGGACAAAGATTTTACTTGTACGTTATACAGTGAACGTTATACGGTCGGACAATGATTTAACTTGTATCCTTACGGTCGGACAATGATTTCACTTGTACGGTATACAGTGAACATTATACCGTTTGATAATGATTTCACTTGTAGGTTATACAGTTGACGTTATAAGGTCCGACAATGATTTCACTGTCAGACAAAGATTTCAAATGTACGTTATACGGTCGGACAATGATTTCTCTTATACGTTAAACGGTCGGACAATGATTTCACTTGTATGTTATACAGTGAACATTATACGGTCGGACAATGATTTCACTTGTACGTTATACGGTCGGACAATGATTTCACTTGTACGCTATACAGTGAACGTTATACAGTCGGACAATGATTTCACTTGTATGTTATACAGTGGTTATATGGTCGGACAATGATTTCAGTTGTAGGTTATACAGTGAACGTTATAAGGTCGGACAATGATTTCACTTGTATGCTATACGGTCGGACAATGATTTCACTTGTATGTTATACGGTCGGACAATGATTTCACTTGTACGTTATACAATGAACGCTATACGGTCGGACAATGATTTCACTTGTACGTTAAACGGTCGGACAATTATTTCACTTGTACGTTATACGTTCGGACAATAATTTCACTTGTATGTTATACGGTCGGACAATGATTTCAGTGGTACGTTAAACGGTCGGACAATGATTTCACTTGTATGTTATACGGTCGGACAATGATTTCACTTGTATGTTATACGGTCGGACAATGATTTCAGTGGTACGTTAAACGGTCGGACAATGATTTCACTTGTACGGTATACAGTAAACATTATACCGTTGGATAATTATTTCACTTGTACGTTAATACAGTGAACGTTATACGGTCGGACAATGATCTCACTTGTATGTTATACTGTCGGACAATGATTTCACTTGTATGATATACAGTGAACGTTATACAGTCGGACAATGATTTCACTTGTAGGTTATACAGTGAACGTTATACGGTCAGACAATGATTTCACTTGTACATTATACGGTCAACGTTATACGGTCAGAGAATGATATTAAATTTATGTTATACGGTCGGACAATGATTTCACTTGTACGTTATACGGTCGGACAATGATTTCAATTGTATGTTATACAGTGAACATTATACGGTCGGACAATGATTTCACTTGTACGTTATACTGTCGGACAATGATCTCACTTGTATGTTATACCGTCGGACATTGATTTCACTTGTATGATATACAGTGAACGTTATACAGTCGGACAATGATTTCACTTGTACGTTAATACAGTGAACATTATACGGTCGGGGACAATAATTTCACTTGTATGTTATACAGTGAACGTTATACGGTCGGACAATGATTAAACTTGTACGTGATACAGTGAACGCTATACGGTCGGACAATGATTTCACTTGTTCGTTATACGGTCATCGTTATACTGTCGGACAATGATTTCACTTGTACCTTATACGGTCGGACAATAATTTCACTTGTATGTTATACAGTGAACGTTATACGGTCGGACAATGATTTCACTTGTATGATATACGGTCGGACAATGATTTCACTGGTACGTTAAACGGTCGGACAATGATTTCACTTGTACGGTATACAGTGAACATTATACCGTTGGATAATGATTTCACTTGTACGTTAATACAGTGAACATTATACGGTCGGACAATAATTTCACTTGTATGTTATGCAGTGAACGTTATACGGTCGGACAATGATTTCACTAGTACGTTATACAGTGAACGCTATACGGTCGGACAATGATTTCACTTGTTCGTTATACGGTCATCGTTATAAGGTCAGACAATTATTTCAATGGTACGTTATACAATGAATGTCATATGGTCGGACAATGATTTCATTTGTATGTTATACAGTGAACGTTATACGGTCGAACAATGATTTCACTTGTACGTTATACAGTGAACGTTATAACGGTCGGACAATGATTTCACTTGTATGTTATACAGTGAACATTATACGGTCGGACAATGATTTCACGTGTATGTTATACGGTCGAACAATGATTTCACTTGTACGTTATACAGTGAACGTTATACGGTCGGACAATGATTTCACTTGTATGTTATACAGTGAACATTATACGGTCGGACAATGATTTCACGTGTATAGTTATACGGTCGGACAATGATTTCACTTGTACGTTATACGGTCGGACAATGATTTCACTTGTACGTTATACGGTCGGACAATGATTTCACTTGTATGTTATACAGTGAACGTTATACGGTCGGACAATAATTTCACTTGTATGTTATACAGTGAACGTTATACGGTCGGACAATGATTTCACTGTATGTTATACGGTCGGACAATGATTTCACGTGTATGTTATACGGTCGAACAATGATTTCACTTGTACGTTATACAGTGAACGTTAAACGGTCGGACAATTATTTCACTTGTACGTTATACGGTCGGACAATAATTTCACTTGTATGTTATACAGTGAACGTTATACGGTCGGACAATGATTTCACTTGTATGTTATACGGTCGGACAATGATTTCACTGGTACGTTAAACGGTCGGACAATGATTTCACTTGTACGTTATACGGTCGGACAATGATATCACTTGTAGGTTATACAGTGAACGTTATAAGGTCGGACAATGATTTCACTTGTATGTTATACAGTGGTTATATGGTCAGACAATGATTTCACTTGTAGGTTATACAGTGAACGTTATAAGGTCGGACAATGATTTCACTTGTATTCTATACGGTCTGACAATGATTTCACTTGTATATTATACGGTCGGACAATGATTTCAAATGTACGTTATACGGTCGGACAATGATTTCTCTTGTACGTTAAACGGTCGGACAATTATTTCACTTGTACGTTATACGGTCGGACAATAATTTCACTTGTATGTTATACAGTGAACGTTATACGGTCGGACAATGATTTCACTTGTATGTTATACGGTCGGACAATGATTTCACTGGTACGTTAAACGGTCGGACAATGATTTCACTTGTACGGTATACAGTGAACATTATACCGTTGGATAATGATTTCACTTGTACGTTAATACAGTGAACGTTATACGGTCGGACAATGATTTCACTTGTACATTATACGGTCGGACAATGATATCACTTGTATGTTATACGGTCGGACAATGATTTCACTTGTACGTTATACAATGAGCGCTATACGGTCGGACAATGATTTCACTGTCAGACAATGATTTCAAATGTACGTTATACGGTCGGACAATGATGTCTCTTGTACGTTAAACGGTCGGACAATAATTTCACTTGTATGTTAATACAGTGAACGTTATACGGTCGGACAATAATTTCACTTGAATGTTATAATGTCGGACAATGATTTCACTTGTACGCTATACAGTGAACGTTATACAGTCGGACAATGATTTCACTTGTATGTTATACAGTGAACGTTATACGGTCGGACAATGATTTCACCTGTACATTATACGGTCAACGTTATACGGTCAGAGACTGATTTCAAATGTACGTTATACGGTCGGACAATGATTTCACTTGTATGTTATACAGTGAACATTATACGGTCGGACAATGATTTCACTTGTACGTTATACGGTGGGACAATAATTTCACTTGAACGTTATACGGTCGGACAATGATTTCACATGTACGCTAATACAGTGAACGTTATACGGTCGGACAATGATTTCACTTGTACGCTATACAGTGAACGTTATATGGTCGGACAATGATTTCACTTGTAGGTTATAGAGTGAACGTTATACGGTCAGACAATGATTTCACTTGTACATTATACGGTCAACGTTATACGGTCAGAGACTGATTTCAGTGAACGTTATACAGTCGGACAATGATTTCACTTGTATGCTATACAGTGAACGTTATACGGTCGGACAATGATTTCACTTGTACGTTATACGGTCGAACAATGATTTCACTTGTACGGTATACAGTAAACATTATACCGTTGGATAATGATTTCACTTGTACGTTAATACAGTGAACGTTATACGGTCGGACAATAATTTCACTTGTATGTTATACAGTGAACGTTATACGGTCGGACAATGATTTCACTTGTACGTTATACAGTGAACGCTTATACGGTCGGACAATTATTTCACTTGTACGTTATACGGTCGGACAATGATATCACTTGTATGCTATACAGTGAACGTTATACGGTCGGACAATGATTTCACGTGTATGTTATACGGTCGGACAATGATTTCACTGGTACGTTAAACGGTCGGACAATTATTTCAATGGTACGTTATACAATGAATGTCATATGGTCGGACAATGATTTCACTTGTATGTTATTACAGTGAACATTATATGGTCGGACAATGATTTCACTTGTATGCTATTCGGTCGTACAATGATTTCACTTGTATGTTATACGGTCGGAAAATGATTTTACTTGTACGTTATACAGTGAACGCTATACGGTCGGACAATGATTTCACTTGTACGTTATACGGTCGTACAATGATTTCACTTGTACGTTATACGGTCGGACAATGATTTCACTTGTATGCTATACAGTGAACAATGAAAGTCGGACAATGATTTCACTTGTACGGTCAACGTTATACGGTCAGACAATGATTTCAGATGTACGTTATACTGTCCGACAATGATTTCACTTGTACATTATACGGTCGGACAATGATTTCACTTGTAGGTTATACGGTCGGACTATGATTTCACTTGTATGTTATACAGTGACAGTTATATGGTCGGACAATGATTTCACTTGTAGGTTATACAGTGAACGTTATACGGTCAGACAATGATTTCACTTGTATATTATACGGTCGGACAATGATTTCAAATGTACGTTATACGGTCGGACAATGATTTCTCTTTTACGTTAAACGGTCGGACAATTATTTCACTTGTACGTTATACGGTCGGACAATAATTTCACTTGTATGTTATACAGTGAACGTTATACGGTCGGACAATGATTTCACTTGTATGTTATACGGTCGGACAATGATTTCACTGGTACGTTAAACGGTCGGACAATGATTTCACTTGTACGGTATACAGTGAACATTATACCGTTGGATAATGATTTCACTTGTACGTTAATACAGTGAACGTTATACGGTCGGACAATGATTTCACTAGTATGTTATACAGTGAACAATATACGTGGACAATGATTTCACTTGTACATTATACGGTCGGACAATGATATCACTTGTATGTTATACGGTTGGACAATGATTTCATTTGTACGTTAAAACAGTGAACGTTATACGGTCGGACAATGATTTCACTTGTACGTTATACAATGAGCGCTATACGGTCGGACAATGATTTCACTGTCAGACAATGATTTCAAATGTACGTTATACGGTCGGACAATGATTTCTCTTGTACGTTAAACGGTCGGACAATAATTTCACTTGTATGTTAATACAGTGAACGTTATACGGTCGGACAATAATTTCACTTGAATGTTATAATGTCGGACAATGATTTCACTTGTACGCTATACAGTGAACGTTATACAGTCGGACAATGATTTCACTTGTATGTTATACAGTGAACGTTATACGGTCGGACAATGATTTCACCTGTACATTATACGGTCAACGTTATACGGTCAGAGACTGATTTCAAATGTACGTTATACGGTCGGACAATGATTTCACTTGTATGTTATACAGTGAACATTATACGGTCGGACAATGATTTCACTTGTACGTTATACGGTGGGACAATAATTTCACTTGAACGTTATACGGTCGGACAATGATTTCACATGTACGCTAATACAGTGAACGTTATACGGTCGGACAATGATTTCACTTGTACGCTATACAGTGAACGTTATATGGTCGGACAATGATTTCACTTGTAGGTTATAGAGTGAACGTTATACGGTCAGACAATGATTTCACTTGTACATTATACGGTCAACGTTATACGGTCAGAGACTGATTTCAGTGAACGTTATACAGTCGGACAATGATTTCACTTGTATGCTATACAGTGAACGTTATACGGTCGGACAATGATTTCACTTGTACGTTATACGGTCGGACAATGATTTCACTTGTACGGTATACAGTAAACATTATACCGTTGGATAATGATTTCACTTGTACGTTAATACAGTGAACGTTATACGGTCGGACAATAATTTCACTTGTATGTTATACAGTGAACGTTATACGGTCGGACAATGATTTCACTTGTACGTTATACAGTGAACGCTTATACGGTCGGACAATTATTTCACTTGTACGTTATACGGTCGGACAATGATATCACTTGTATGCTATACAGTGAACGTTATACGGTCGGACAATGATTTCACGTGTATGTTATACGGTCGGACAATGATTTCACTGGTACGTTAAACGGTCGGACAATTATTTCAATGGTACGTTATACAATGAATGTCATATGGTCGGACAATGATTTCACTTGTATGTTATTACAGTGAACATTATATGGTCGGACAATGATTTCACTTGTATGCTATACGGTCGGAAAATGATTTTACTTGTACGTTATACAGTGAACGCTATACGGTCGGACAATGATTTCACTTGTACGTTATACGGTCGTACAATGATTTCACTTGTACGTTATACGGTCGGACAATGATTTCACTTGTATGCTATACAGTGAACAATGAAAGTCGGACAATGATTTCACTTGTACGGTCAACGTTATACGGTCAGACAATGATTTCAGATGTACGTTATACTGTCCGACAATGATTTCACTTGTACATTATACGGTCGGACAATGATTTCACTTGTAGGTTATACGGTCGGACTATGATTTCACTTGTATGTTATACAGTGAAAGTTATATGGTCGGACAATGATTTCACTTGTAGGTTATACAGTGAACGTTATACGGTCAGACAATGATTTCACTTGTACATTATACGGTCAACGTTATACGGTCGGACAATGATTTCACTTGTACGTTATACGGTCGGACAATGATTTCACTCGTATGTTATACAGTGAACATTATACGGTGGGACAATGAATTTCACTTGAACGTTATACGGTCGGACAATGCTTTCAATGGTACGTTATACGGTCGGACAATGATCTCACTTGTATGTTATACGGTCGGACAATGATTTCACTTGTACGTTAATACAGTGAACGTTATACAGTCGGACAATGATTTCACTTGTATGTTATACAGTGAAAGTTATATGGTCGGACAATGATTTCACTTGTAGGTTATAGAGTGAACGTTATACGGTCAGACAATGATTTCACTTGTACATTATACGGTCAACGTTATACGGTCAGAGAATGATTTCAGTGAACGTTATACAGTCGGACAATGATTTCACTTGTATGTTATACAGTGAACATTATACGGTCGGACAATGATTTCACTTGTACGTTATACGGTCGGACAATGATTTCACTTGTACGCTATACAGTGAACGTTATACAGTCGGACAATGATTTCACTTGTATGTTATACAGTGGTTATATGGTCGGACAATGATTTCACTTGTAGGTTATACAGTGAACATTATAAGGTCGGACAATTATTTCACTTGTATGCTATACGGTCGGACAATGATTTCACTTGTACGGTCAACGTTATACGGTCGGACAATTATTTCAAATGTACGTTAAATGGTCGGACAATTATTTCAATTGTACGTTATACAATGAATGTCATATGGTCGGACAATGAATTCACTGTCGGACACTGATTTCACTTGTATGTTATACGGTCGGACAATGATTTCACTGGTACGTTAAACGGTCGGACAATGATTTCACTTGTACGGTATACAGTGAACGTTATACGGTCGGACAATGATTTCACTTGTACGTTAATACAGTGAACGTTATACGGTCGGACAATGATTTCACTTGTACGTTATAAAGTGAACGTTATACGGTCGGACAATGATTTCACTTGTACTGTCAACGTTATACGGTCAGACAATGATTTCAAATGTACGTTATACGGTAGGACAATGATTTCACTTGTACGTTATACGGTCGGACTATGATTTCACTTGTATGTTATACGGTGAATGTTATACTGTCGGACAATTATTTCAATGGCCGGACAATGATTTCACTTGTAGGTTATACAGTGAAAGTTATATGGTCGGACAATGATTTCACTTGTACATTATACGGTCAACGTTATACGGTCAGAGAATGATTTCACTTGTATGTTATACAGTGAACATTATACGGTCGAACAATGATTTCACTTGTACGTTATACGGTCGGATAATGATTTCACTTGTATGTTATACAGTGAACATTATACGGTCGAACAATGATTTCACTTGTACGTTATACGGTGGGACAATAATTTCACTTGAACGTTATACGGTCGGACAATGATTTCACTTGTACGCTATACAGTGAACGTTATACAGTCGGACAATGATTTCACTTGTATGTTATACAGTGGTTATATGGTCGGACAATGATTTCACTTGTAGGTTATAGAGTTGACGTTATAAGGTCGGACAATGATTTCACTTGTATGCTATACGGTCGGACAATGATTTCACTTGTATGTTATACGGTCGGACAATGATTTCACTTGTACGTTATACATGAACGCTATACGGTCGGACAATGATTTCACTGTCAGACAATGATTTCAAATGTACGTTATACGGTCGGACAATGATTTCTCTTGTACGTTAAACGGTCGGACAATTATTTCACTTGTACGTTATACGGTCGGACAATAATTTCACTTGTATGTTAATACAGTGAACGTTATACGGTCGGACAATGATTTCACTTGTATGTTATACGGTCGGACAATGATGTCAGTGGTACGTTAAACGGTCGGACAATGATTTCACTTGAACGTTATACGGTCGGACAATGATTTCACTTGTACGCTATACAGTGAACGTTATACAGTCGGACAATGATTTCACTTGTATGTTATACAGTGGTAATATGGTCGGACAATGATTTCACTTGTAGGTTATACAGTTGACGTTATAAGGTCGGACAATGATTTCACTGTCAGACAAAGATATCAAATGTACGTTATACGGTCGGACAATGATTTCTCTTATACGTTAAACGGTCGGACAATGATTTCACTTGTATGTTATACAGTGAACATTATACGGTCGGACAATGATTTCACTTGTACGTTATACGGTCGGACAATGAGTTCACTTGTACGCTATACAGTGAACGTTATACAGTCGGACAATGATTTCACTTGTATGTTATACAGTGGTTATATGGTCGGACAATGATTTCACTTGTAGGTTATACAGTGAACGTTATAAGGTCGGACAATGATTTCACTTGTATGCTATACGGTCGGACAATGATTTCACTTGTATGTTATACGGTCGGACAATGATTTCACTTGTACGTTATACAATGAACGCTATACGGTCGGACAATGATTTCACTGTCAGACAATGATTTCAAATGTACGTTATACGGTCGGACAATGATTTCTCTTGTACGTTAAACGGTCGGACAATTATTTCACTTGTACGTTATACGGTCGGACAATAATTTCACTTGTATGTTATACAGTGAACGTTATACGGTCGGACAATGATTTCACTTGTATGTTATACGGTCGGACAATGATTTCAGTGGTACGTTAAACGGTCGGACAATGATTTCACTTGTACGGTATACAGTAAACATTATACCGTTGGATAATGATTTCACTTGTACGTTAATACAGTGAACGTTATACGGTCGGACAATAATTTCACTTGTATGTTATACAGTGAACGTTATACGGTCGGACAATGATTTCACTTGTACGTTATACTGTCGGATAATGATCTCACTTGTATGTTATACTGTCGGACAATGATTTCACTTGTATGATATACAGTGAACGTTATACAGTCGGACAATGATTTCACTTGTAGGTTATACAGTGAACGTTATACGGTCAGACAATGATTTCACTTGTACATTATACGGTCAACGTTATACGGTCAGAGAATGATATCAAATGTACGTTATACGGTCGGACAATGATTTCACTGGTACGTTAAACGGTCGGACAATTATTTCAATGGTACGTTATACAATGAATGTCATATGGTCTGACAATGATTTCACTTGTAGGTTATACAGTGAACGTTATACGGTCAGACAATGATTTCACTTGTACATTATAGGGTCAACGTTATACGGTCGGACAATGATTTCACTTGTACGTTATACGGTCGGACAATGATTTCACTCGTATGTTATACAGTGAACATTATACGGTGGGACAATGAATTTCACTTGAACGTTATACGGTCGGACAATGCTTTCAATGGTACGTTATACGGTCGGACAATGATCTCACTTGTATGTTATACGGTCGGACAATGATTTCACTAGTACGTTAATACAGTGAACGTTATACAGTCGGACAATGATTTCACTTGTATGTTATACAGTGAAAGTTATATGGTCGGACAATGATTTCACTTGTAGGTTATAGAGTGAACGTTATACGGTCAGACAATGATTTCACTTGTACATTATACGGTCAACGTTATACGGTCAGAGAATGATTTCAGTGAACGTTATACAGTCGGACAATGATTTCACTTGTATGTTATACAGTGAACATTATACGGTCGGACAATGATTTCACTTGTACGTTATACAGTCGGACAATGATTTCACTTGTATGTTATACAGTGGTTATATGGTCGGACAATGATTTCACTTGTAGGTTATACAGTGAACATTATAAGGTCGGACAATTATTTCACTTGTATGCTATACGGTCGGACAATGATTTCACTTGTACGTTATACGGTCGGACAATGATTTCACTTGTATGTTATACGGTCGAACAATGATTTCACTTGTATGTTATACGGTCGGACAATGCTTTCACTTGTACGGTATACAGTGAACATTATACCCTTGGATAATGATTTCACTTGTACGTTAATACAGTGAACGTTATACGGTCGGACAATGATTTCACTTGTACGTTATACGGTCGGACAATGATTTCACTTGTATGCTATAGAGTGAACGTTATACGGTCGGACAATGATTTCACTTGTACTGTCAACGTTATACGGTCAGACAATGATTTCAAATGTACGTTATACGGTAGGACAATGATTTCACTTGTACGTTATACGGTCGGACTATGATTTCACTTGTATGTTATACGGTGAATGTTATACTGTCGGACAATTATTTCAATGGCCGGACAATGATTTCACTTGTAGGTTATACAGTGAAAGTTATATGGTCGGACAATGATTTCACTTGTACATTATACGGTCAACGTTATACGGTCAGAGAATGATTTAAAATGTACGTTATACGTTCGGACAATGATTTCACTTGTACGTTATACGGTCGGATAATGATTTCACTTGTATGTTATACAGTGAACATTATACGGTCGAACAATGATTTCACTTGTACGTTATACGGTGGGACAATAATTTCACTTGAACGTTATACGGTCGGACAATGATTTCACTTGTACGCTATACAGTGAACGTTATACAGTCGGACAATGATTTCACTTGTATGTTATACAGTGGTAATATGGTCGGACAATGATTTCACTTGTAGGTTATACAGTTGACGTTATAAGGTCGGACAATGAGTTCACTTGTATTCTATACGGTCGGACAATGATTTCACTTGTATGTTATACGGTCGGACAATGATTTCACTTGTACGTTATACAATGAACGCTATACGGTCGGACAATGATTTCACTGTCAGACAATGATTTCAAATGTACGTTATACGGTCGGACAATGATTTCTCTTGTACGTTAAACGGTCGGACAATTATTTCACTTGTACGTTATACGGTCGGACAATAATTTCACTTGTATGTTATACAGTGAACGTTATACGGTCGGACAATGATTTCACTTGTATGTTATACGGTCGGACAATGATGTCAGTGGTACGTTAAACGGTCGGACAATGATTTCACTTGAACGTTATACGGTCGGACAATGATTTCACTTGTACGCTATACAGTGAACGTTATACAGTCGGACAATGATTTCACTTGTATGTTATACAGTGGTAATATGGTCGGACAATGATTTCACTTGTAGGTTATACAGTTGACGTTATAAGGTCGGACAATGATTTCACTGTCAGACAAAGATTTCAAATGTACGTTATACGGTCGGACAATGATTTCTCTTATACGTTAAACGGTCGGACAATGATTTCACTTGTATGTTATACAGTGAACATTATACGGTCGGACAATGATTTCACTTGTACGTTATACGGTCGGACAATGATTTCACTTGTACGCTATACAGTGAACGTTATACAGTCGGACAATGATTTCACTTGTATGTTATACAGTGGTTATATGGTCGGACAATGATTTCACTTGTAGGTTATACAGTGAACGTTATAAGGTCGGACAATGATTTCACTTGTATGCTATACGGTCGGACAATGATTGCACTTGTATGTTATACGGTCGGACAATGATTTCACTTGTACGTTATACAATGAACGCTATACGGTCGGACAATGATTTCACTGTCAGACAATGATTTCTCTTGTACGTTAAACGGTCGGACAATTATTTCACTTGTACGTTATACGGTCGGACAATAATTTCACTTGTATGTTATACAGTGAACGTTATACGGTCGGACAATGATTTCACTTGTATGTTATACGGTCGGACAATGATTTCAGTGGTACGTTAAACGGTCGGACAATGATTTCACTTGTACGGTATACAGTAAACATTATACCGTTGGATAATGATTTCACTTGTACGTTAATACAGTGAACGTTATACGGTCGGACAATAATTTCACTTGTATGTTATACAGTGAACGTTATACGATCGGACAATGATTTCACTTGTACGTTATACTGTCGGATAATGATCTCACTTGTATGTTATACTGTCGGACAATGATTTCACTTGTATGATATACAGTGAACGTTATACAGTCGGACAATGATTTCACTTGTAGGTTATACAGTGAACGTTATACGGTCAGAGAATGATATCAAATGTACGTTATACGGTCGGACAATGATTTCACTTGTACGTTATACGGTCGGACAATGATTTCACTTGTATGTTATACAGTGAACATTATACGGTCGGACAATGATTTCACTTGTACGTTATACTGTCGGACAATGATCTCATTTGTATGTTATACGGTCGGACAATGATTTCACTTGTATGATATACAGTGAACGTTATACAGTCGGACAATGATTTCACTTGTACGTTAATACAGTGAACGTTATACGGTCGGACAATGATTTCACTTGTACGTTATACAGTGAACGCTATACGGTCGGACAATGATTTCACGTGTTCGTTATACGGTCATCGTTATACGGTCAGACAATGATTTCACTGGTACGTTAAACGGTCGGACAATTATTTCAATGGTATGTTATACAATGAATGTCATATGGTCGGACAATGATTTCATTTGTATGTTATACAGTGAACGTTATACGGTCGAACAATGATTTCACTTGTACGTTATACAGTGAACGTTATAACGGTCGGACAATGATTTCACTTGTATGTTATACAGTGAACATTATACGGTCGGACAATGATTTCACGTGTATGTTATACGGTCGAACAATGATTTCACTTGTACGTTATACAGTGAACGTTATAACGGTCGGACAATGATTTCACTGTCAGACAATGATTTCAAATGTACGTTATACGGTCGGACAATGATTTCTCTTGTACGTTAAACGGTCGGACAATTATTTCACTTGTACGTTATACGGTCGGACAATAATTTCACTTGTATGTTATACAGTGAACGTTATACGGTCGGACAATGATTTCACTTGTATGTTATACGGTCGAACAATGATTTCACTTGTAGGTTATACAGTGAACGTTATACGGTCGGACAATGAATTCACTGTCGGACAATGATTTTACTTGTATGTTATACGGTCGGACAATGATTTCACTGGTACGTTAAACGGTCGGACAATGATTTCACTTGTACGGTATACAGTGAACATTATACCTTGGATAATGATTTCACTTGTACGTTAATACAGTGAACGTTATACGGTCGGACAATGATTTCACTTGTACGTTATACGGTCGGACAATGATTTCACTTGTATGCTATTCAGTGAACGTTATACGGTCGGACAATGATTTCACTTGTACTGTCAACGTTATACGGTCAGACAATGATTTCAAATGTACGTTATACGGTCGGACAATGATTTCACTTGTACGTTATACGGTCGGACTATGATTTCACTTGTATGTTATACGGTGAACGTTATACTGTCGGACAATTATTTCAATGGCCGGACAATGATTTCACTTTTAGGTTATACAGTGAAAGTTATATGGTCGGACAATGATTTCACTTGTACATTATACGGTCAACGTTATACGGTCAGAGAATGATTTCAAATGTACGTTATACATTCGGACAATGATTTCACTTGTACGTTATACGGTGGGACAATAATTTCACTTGAACGTTATACGGTCGGACAATGATTTCACTTGTACGCTATACAGTGAACGTTATACAGTCGGACAATGATTTCACTTGTATGTTATACAGTGGTAATATGGTCGGACAATGATTTCACTTGTAGGTTATACAGTGAACGTTATAAGGTCGGACAATGATTTCACTTGTATGCTATACGGTCGGACAATGATTTCACTTGTATGTTATACGGTCGGACAATGATTTCACTTGTACGTTATACAATGAACGTTATACGGTCGGACAATGATTTCACTTGTATGTTATACAGTGAACGTTATACGGTCGGACAATGATTTCACTTGTATGTTATACGGTCGGACAATGATTTCAGTGGTACGTTAAACGGTCGGACAATGATTTCACTTGTACGGTATACAGTAAACATTATACCGTTGGATAATGATTTCACTTGTACGTTAATACAGTGAACGTTATACGGTCGGACAATAATTTCACTTGTATGTTATACAGTGAACGTTATACGGTCGGACAATGATTTCACTTGTACGTTATACTGTCGGATAATGATCTCACTTGTATGTTATACTGTCGGACAATGATTTCAATTGTATGATATACAGTGAACGTTATACAGTCGGACAATGATTTCACTTGTAGGTTATACAGTGAACGTTATACGGTCAGACAATGATTTCACTTGTACATTATACGGTCAACGTTATACGGTCAGAGAATGATATCAAATGTACGTTATACGGTCGGACAATGATTTCACTTGTACGTTATACGGTCGGACAATGATTTCACTTGTATGTTATACAGTGAACATTATACGGTCGGACAATGATTTCACTTGTACGTTATACTGTCGGACAATGATCTCATTTGTATGTTATACGGTCGGACAATGATTTCACTTGTATGATATACAGTGAACGTTATACAGTCGGACAATGATTTCACTTGTACGTTAATACAGTGAACGTTATACGGTCGGACAATGATTTCACTTGTACGTTATACAGTGAACGCTATACGGTCGGACAATGATTTCACTTGTTCGTTATACGGTCATCGTTATACGGTCAGACAATGATTTCACTGGTACGTTAAACGGTCGGACAATTATTTCAATGGTATGTTATACAATGAATGTCATATGGTCGGACAATGATTTCATTTGTATGTTATACAGTGAACGTTATACGGTCGAACAATGATTTCACTTGTACGTTATACAGTGAACGTTATAACGGTCGGACAATGATTTCACTTGTATGTTATACAGTGAACATTATACGGTCGGACAATGATTTCACGTGTATGTTATACGGTCGAACAATGATTTCACTTGTACGTTATACAGTGAACGTTATAACGGTCGGACAATGATTTCACTGTCAGACATGATTTCAATGTACGTTATACGGTCGGACAATGATTTCCTTGTAAGTTAAACGGTCGGACAATTATTTCACTTGTACGTTATACGGTCGGACAATAATTTCACTTGTATGTTATACAGTGAACGTTATACGGTCGGACAATGATTTCACTGGTACGTTAAACGGTCGGACAATGATTTCACTTGTACGTTATAAGGTCGGACAATGATTTCACTTGTATGTTATACAGTGGTTATATGGTCAGACAATGATTTCACTTGTAGGTTATACAGTGAACGTTATAAGGTCGGACAATGATTTCACTTGTATTCTATACGGTCTGACAATGATTTCACTTGTATATTATACGGTCGGACAATGATTTCAAATGTACGTTATACGGTCGGACAATGATTTCTCTTGTACATTAAACGGTCGGACAATTATTTCACTTGTACGTTATACGGTCGGACAATAATTTCACTTGTATGTTATACAGTGAACGTTATACGGTCGGACAATGATTTCACTTGTATGTTATACGGTCGAACAATGATTTCACTTGTAGGTTATACAGTGAACTTATACGGTCGGACAATGAATTCACTGTCGGACAATGATTTTACTTGTAGTTATACGTCGGACAATGATTTCACTGGTACGTTAAACGGTCGGACAATGATTTCACTTGTACGGTATACAGTGAACATTATACCCTTGGATAATGATTTCACTTGTACGTTAATACGTGAACGTTATACGGTCGGACAATGAATTCACTGTCGGACAATGATTTTACTTGTATGTTATACGGTCGGACAATGATTTCACTGGTACGTTAAACGGTCGGACAATGATTTCACTTGTACGGTATACAGTGAACATTATACCCTTGGATAATGATTTCACTTGTACGTTAATACAGTGAACGTTATACGGTCGGACAATGATTTCACTTGTACGTTATACGGTCGGACAATGATTTCACTTGTATGCTATACAGTGAACGTTATACGGTCGGACAATGATTTCACTTGTACTGTCAACGTTATACGGTCAGACAATGATTTCAAATGTACGTTATACGGTCGGACAATGATTTCACTTGTACGTTATACGGTCGGACTATGATTTCACTTGTATGTTATACGGTGAACGTTATACTGTCGGACAATTATTTCAATGGCCGGACAATGATTTCACTTGTAGGTTATACAGTGAAAGTTATATGGTCGGACAATGATTTCACTTGTACATTATACGGTCAACGTTATACGGTCATAGAATGATTTCAAATGTACGTTATACGTTCGGACAATGATTTCACTTGTACGTTATACGGTCGGACAATGATTTCACTTGTATGCACATGAACATTATACGCTCGACAATGATTTCACTTGTAAGTTATACAGTCGGACAATAAATTTCACTTGAATGTTATACAGTCGTGTACAATGATTTCACTTGTACGCTATACAGGAACGTTATAAAGTCGACAATGATTTCACTTGTAAGTTACTCGTGGTAATCGTCGGACAATGATTTCACTTGTACGTTATACAATGAACGCTATAAGGTCGGACAATGATTTCACTGTCATACAAAGATTTCAAATGTACGTTATAAGGTCGGACAATGATTTCACTTGTACGCTAAACGGTCGGACAATTATTTCACTTGTACGTTATACGGTAGGACAATAATTTCACTTGAACGTTAAACGTTCGGACAATGATTTCACTTGTACGCTATACAGTAAACATTATACAGTCGGACAATGATTTCACTTGTACGTTATACAGTGGTTATACTGTCAGACAATAATTTCACTTGTATGTTATACAGT
>CM026401.1:21202126-21225947 GCA_014843695.1 Archivesica marissinica
ACTTTGTTATAATAGCGGTAATAGGTAGGTATTGAGTCTGTTATACTAGCAGATATAGGTAGCTATATACTCTGTTATACTAGCAGTTATATGTAGGTATAGACTCTGTTATAATAGCGGTTATAGGTAGTTATTGAGTCTGTTATACTAGCAGATATAGGTAGCTATATACACTGTTACACTAGCAGTTATAGGTAGCGATTCTCTGGTATACTAGCGCTAGAGTAGGTAATTTACTCGTTAATACTAGCCCGATATCGGTAGCTATATACCTGTGTTACCTAGCAGTTTATAGGTATGTATAAATTATATTATACCAGCGGTTAGATGTATGTATATACTCTGTTGTACTAGCAGTTATAGGTAGGTATAGACTATGTTATACTAGCAGTTGTAAGTACGTATATACTCTGTCATACTAGCAGATATAGGTAGGTATAGAATATGTTATACTAGCAGTAATAGGATAGTATAGATTCTGTCATACTAACAGTTATTGGTAGGTATATACTCTGTTATACTAGCAGTTATGGGTAGGTATAGAATATGTTATAATAGCGGTTATAGGTAAGTATAGACTATGTTATACTAGCAATAATAGGTAGATATGGACTATGTTATACTAGCAGTTATAGGTAGGTATATACTATGTTATACTAGCAGTTATAGGTAGGTATAGAGTATGTTCTAACTCAGCGGTTAGGATGTATATGTATTACTAATGTTGTCTAGCAGTTTATCGGTAGGTATTTTACTCTTTACTAGCAATTTATGTCGTATAGAGTTTGTTATCCCTCAGCAGTTAAAGTATATATCTCTGTCATACGAGCATTATCTTTAGGTATATACGCTGTTATACAAGCTTTTATAGGTAGGTATGAGCAGGTTTATACTAGCGTAATGGTAGGGATAAACTCTGTTAATAACTATCTTTATAAGGTAGGTATTAGTTGTTATACGAGCAAATATAGATGCTATATACCTGTTATACTAGCAGTTATAGGTAGGTATATATTATGTTATACTAGCAGTTATAGGTAGGTATATACTCTGTTATACTAGCAGCTATAGGTAGGTATATAATATGTTATACTAGCATTAATATGTTGGTATCGATTCTGTCATACTAACAGTTATAGGTAGGTATATACTCTGCTATACTAGCAGTTATAGGTAGGTATAGACTATGTTATAATAGCGGTTATAGGTAGGTATAGGCTATGTTATACTAGCAATAATAGGTAGATATGGACTATGTTATACTAGCAGTTATAGCTAGGTATATACTATGTTATACTAGCAGTCATAGGTAGATATAGAGTATGTTATACTAGCAGTTATAAGTAGGTATATACTCTGTCATACTAGCAATTATATATAAGTATATACTATGTTATACTAGCAGTTATAAATAGTAATATACTATGTCATACTAGCAGTTATAAGTAGTTATATACTCTGTTATACAAGCTGTTATAGGTAGGTATAGAGCATGTTATACTAAGCATAATGGTAGTTTAGACTCTGTTTAATAGCGGTTATAGGTAAGTATTGAAGTCTGTTATACTTCAGATATATGTGCTAATCCACTCTGTTATACTAGCGGCTATAGGTATTATGATTATGTTATACCAGCGGTTAATGTATGTATAACTCTGTTGTACTAGCATTATAGGTAGGTATAACTCTGTTATACTAGATTTATGTAGGTATAGAGTATGTTATACCTAAGCAGTTCATATGGAGGTTATCTCTGTCATATTATCGATATAGGATGAATATAATGTTTAACCCTGCATTTATACGTACATAGACTATGTTATACTAGCATTTATATGTAGGTATATATTATGTTATACTAGCAGTTATAGGTAGTATAGAGTATGTTTACTAGCAGTTTAGGTATGTATATACATTATTTACACCAAGCCCCAGATAGGTAGGTATATACTATGTAATACTAGCGGTTATAGATAGGTATAGACTATGTTATACTAGCAGTTATTGGTAGGTATAGACTATGTTATACTAGCGGTTATAGGTAGGTACAGAGACTGTTATACTAGCAGTAATAGGTAGGTATAGATTATGTTATACTAGCAGTTATAGGTACGTATAGACTATGTTATACTAGTAGTCATAGGTAGATATAGACTATGTTATACTAGCAGTAATAGGTAGGTATAGACTATGTTATACTAGCAGTTTTAGGTAGGTATATACTCTGCTATACTAGTAGTTATAGGTAGGTATATATTATGCTATACTAGCAGTTATAGGTAGGTATATACTCTGTTATACTAGCAGCTATAGGTAGGTATAGAATATGTTATACTAGCAGTAATAGGTTGGTATATATTCTGTCATACTAACAGTTATAGGTAGGTATATACTCTGTTATACTAGCAGTTATCGGTAGGTATAGACTATTTTATAATAGCGGTTATAGGTAGGTATAGACTATGTTATACTAGCAATAATAGGTAGATATGGAATATGTTATACTAGCAGTTATAGGTAGGTATATACTATGTTATACTAGCAGTTATAGGTAGGTATAGAGTATGTTATACTAGCAGTTATAAGTAGTTATATACTCTGTCATACTAGCAGTTATAGGTAGGTATATACTCTGTCATACAAGCTGTTGTAGGTAGGTATAGAGTATGTTATACTAGCAGTAATAGGTAGGTATAGACTCTGTTATAATAGCGGTTATACGTAGGTATTGAGTCTGTTATACTAGCAGATATAGGTATCTGTATACTCTGCTAGTCTAGCAGTTATATGTAGGTATCGACTATGTTATACTAGATGTTATAGGTAGGTATAGTCTCTGTTATAATAGCGGTTATAGGTAGGTATTGAGTCTGTTATACTAGCAGATATAGGTAGCTATATACTCTGTTATACTAGCGGCTATAGTTAGGTATTGACTCTGTTATACTAACAGATATAGGTAGCTATATACTCTGTTACACTAGCAGTAATAGGTATGTATAGACTATGTTATACTAGCGGTTAGATGTATGTATATACTCTGTTGTACTAGCAGATATAGGTAGGAATATAATGTTATACTAGCAGTTATAGGTAGGTATAGACTATTTTATACTAGCAGTTATATATAGGTATAGACTATGTTATAATAGCGGTTATAGGTAGGTATATTCTATGTTATACTAGCAGTTATATGTAGATATAGACTATGTTATACTAGCGGTTATATGTAGGTATAGACTATGTTATACTAGCAGTTATATGTAGGTACAGATTATGTTATACTAGCAGTTATACGTAGGTATAGACTATGTTATACTAGCAGTTATAGGTACGTATAGAGTATGTCATACTTGCAGTTATAAGTAATTATAGACTCTGTCATACTAGCAGTTATAGGTAGTTATATACTCTGTTATACAAGCTGTTATAGGTTGGTATAGATTCTGTTATAATTGCGGTTATAGGTTAGTATTGACTCTGTTATACTAGCAGATATAGATAGCTATATACTCTGTTACACTAGCAGTTATAGGTATGTATAGATTATGTTATACCAGCGGTTAGATGTATGTATATACTATGTTGTACTAGCAGTTATAGGTAGGTATATACTCTGTTATACTAGCATTTATATGTAGGTATAGAGTATGTTATACTAGCAGTAATAAGGAGGTATATACTCTGTCATATTAGCAGATATTAGTAGGAATATAATGTTATACTAGCAGTTATACGTAGGTATAGACTATGTTATACTAGCAGTTATAGGTACGTATAGTCTATGGTATAATAGCGGATATAGGTAGGTATATTCTATGTTATACTAGCAGTTATAGGTAGGTATATACTCTGTTATACAAGCTGTTATAGGTAGGTATAGAGTATGTTATACTAGCAGTAATAGATAGGTATATACTCTGTTATAATAGCGGTTATAGGTAGGTATTGAGTCTGTTATACTAGCATATATAGGTAGCTATATACTCTGTTATACTAGCAGTTACATGTAGGTATAGACTATGTTATACTAGATGTTATAGGTAGGTATAGTCTCTGTTATACTAGCGGCTATAGGTAGGTATTGACTCGGTTATACTAGCAGATATAGGTAGCTATATACTCTGTTACACTAGCAGTTATAGGTATGTATAGACTATATTATACCAGCGGTTAGATGTATGTATATACTCAGTTGTACTAGCAGATATAGGTAGGAATATAATGTTATTCTAGCAGTTATAGGTAGGTATAGACTATGTTATACTAGCAGTTATAGGTAGGTATAGACTATGTTATAATAGCGGTTATAGGTAGGTATATTCTATGTTATACTAGCAGTTATATGTAGATATATACACTGTTATACTAGCAGTTATTGGTAGGTATAGACTATGTTATACTAGCAGTTATAGGTAGGTATATACTCTGTTACACTAACAGTAATAGGTAGGTATATACTATGTTATGCTAGGAGTTATAGGTAGGTATATACTCTGTTGTACTAGCAGTTATAGGTAGGTATATACTCTGTTATACTACCAGTTATAGCTAGGTATAGAGTATGTTATACTAGCAGTTATAGGTAGGTATAGACTATGTTATACTAGCGGTTATAGGTAGGTACAGAATCTGTTATACTAGCAGTTATAGGTAGGTATAGACTATGTTATACTAGCAGTAATAGGTAGGTGTAGATTATGTTATAATAGCGGTTATAGGTAGGTTTAGACTATGCTATACTAGCAATAATCGGTAGATATGGACTGTGTTATACTAGCAGTTATAGGTAGGTGTATACTCTGTTATACTAGCAGTTATAGGTAGTTATAGAGTATGTTATACTAGCAGTTATAAGTAGGTATATACGCTGTCATACTAGCTGTTATAGGTAGGTATATACTCTGTTATACTAGCAGTTATAGGTAGGTATAGAGTATGTTATACTAGCAGTTATAAGTAGTTATATACTCTGTCATACTAGCAGTTATAGGTAGGTATATACTCTGTTATACAAGCTGTTATAGGTAGGTATAGAGTTTGTTATACTAGCAGTTATAGGTAGGTATATACTCTGATTTACTAGCAGGTGGTTTAAACAGTATTTATTCCAATAAATTTACATGTATAACACAAACAATGTTACAAATTACATAAATTGTGAAAGGTTTGGATTGGAAAACAAGTTTTCAGAAAACTTATATTAATTCCTCTCCAACGCATTTATAGGCAGGTATAGACTATGTTATACTAACAGTTATAGGTAGCTATAGACTAGGCAATAATAGCGGTTATAGGTAGGTATAGTCTATGTTATATTAGCAGTAATAGGTAGGTATAGACTATGTTATACTAGCGGTTATAGGTAGGTATATACTCTGTTATACTAGCAGTAATAGGTAGGTATAGACTATGTTATACTAGCAGATATAGGTAGGTATATACTCTGTTATACTTGCAGTTATAGGTGTGTATATACTTTGTTATACTAGCAGTTATAGGTAGGTATAGACTCTGTTTTACTAGCAGTTATAGGTAGGTATAGACTATGTTATAATAGAGGTTTATGTAGGTATAGACTATGTAATACTAGCGGTTATAGGTAGGTATATACTCTATTATACTAGCAGTTATAGGTGTGTATATACTTTGTTATACTAGCAGTTATAGGTAGGTATAGACTCTGTTTTACTAGCAGTTATAGGTAGGTATGGACTATGTTATACTAGCAGTTATAGGTAGGTATTGTCTATGTAATAATAGAGGTTATAGGTAGGTATTGAAATATGTTATATTAGCAGTAATAGGTAGGTATATACTCTGTTATACTAGCAGTTATAGGTAGGTATATACTCTGTTATACTAGCAGTTATAGGTAGGTATAGACTGTGTTATAATAGCGGTCATAGGTAGGTATAGACTATGCTATACTAGCAATAATCGGTAGATATGGACTATGTTATACTAGCAGTTATAGGTTGGTGTATACTATGTTATACTAGCAGTTATAGGGAGGTATAGACTATTTTATAATAGCGGTTATAGGTAGGTATATTCTATGTTATACTAGCAGTTATAGGTAGATATACACTATGTTATACTAGCGGTTATAGGTAGGTATATACTCTGTTATACTAGCAGTTATAGGTAGGTATATACTCTGTTATACTAGCAGTTATAGGTAGGTATAGACTATGTTATACTAGCAGTTATATGTAGGTACAGATTATGTTATACTAGCAGTTATAGCTCGTTATATACTATGTTATACTAGAGGTTATAGGTAGGTATAGATTATGCTATACTAGCAGTTATAGGAAGGTATATACTCTGTAACACTAACAGTAATAGGTAGGTATATACTAGGTTATGCTAGGAGTTATAGGTATGTATATACTCTGTTGTACTAGCAGTTATAGGTATGTATATACTTTGTTATACTAGCAGTTATAGGTAGGTATATACTCTGTTATACTACCAGTTATAGTTAGCTATAGAGTATGTTATACTAGCAGTTATAAGTAGGTATATACGCTGTCATACTAGCAGTTATAGGTAGGTATATACTCTGTTATACTAGCAGTTATAGGTAGTTATAGAGTATGTTATACTAGCAGTTATAAGTAGTTTTATACTCTGTCATACTAGCAGTTATAGGTTCGTATATACTCTGATTTACTAGCAATTATAGGTAGGTATAGACTATGTTATACTAACAGTTATAGGTAGCTATAGACTAGGCTATAATAGCGGTTATAGGTAGGTATAGTCTATGTTATACTAGCATTAATAGGTAAGTATGGACTATGTTATACTAGCGGTTATAGGTAGGTATATACTCTATTATACTAGCAGTTATAGGTATGTATATACTTTGTTATACTAGCAGTTATAGGTAGGTATAGACTCTGTTTTACTAGCAGTTATATGTAGGTATAGACTATGTTATACTAGCAGTTATAGGTAGGTATTGACTATGTAATAATAGAGGTTATAGGTAGTTATTGAAATATATTATATTAGCAGTCATAGGTAGGTATATACTCTGTTATACTAGCAGTTATAGGTAGGTATATACTCTGTTATACTAGCGGTTATAGGTAGGTATAGACTATGCTATACTAGCAATAATCGGTAGATATGGACTGTGTTATACTAGCAGTTATAGGTAGGTGTATACTTTGTTATCCTAGCAGTTATAGGTAGGTATAGACTATATTATAATAGCGGTTATAGGTAGGTATATACTATGTTATACTAGCAGTTACAGGTATATATAGACTATGTTATACTAGCGGTTATAGGTAGGTATATACTCTGTTATACTAGCAGTTATATGTAGGTACAGATTATGTTATACTAGCAGATATAGGTAGCTATATACTCTGTTACACTAGCAGTTATAGGTAGGTATAGACTATGTTATACCAGCGGTTAGATGTATGTATATACTCTGTTGTACTAGCAGTTATAGGTAGGTATATACTCTGTTATACTAGTAGTTATAGGTAGGTATAGAGTATGTTATGCTAGCAGTTATAAGTAAGTATATACTCTGTCATATTAGCAGTTATAGGTAGGTATATACTCTGTTATACTAGTTGTTATTAGTAGGTATAGACTCTGTTTTACTAGCAGTAATAGAAGCTATAGACTCTGTTATACTAGCGGCTATAGGTAGGTATTGACTCCGTTATACTAGCAGATATAGGTAGCTATATACTCTGTTATACTAGCAGTTATAGATATGTATAAACTATGTCATACTAGCAGTTATAGGTAGGTATAGACTATGTTATACTAGCAGTTATAGGTAGGTATAGTCTATGTTATACTAGCGGTTAGAGGTAAGTATATACTATGTTATACTAGCAGTTATATGTAGGTATAGACTATGTTATACCAGCAGTTATATGTAGGTATATACTCAGCTATACTAGCAGTTATATAGCAGTTATAGGTAGGCATATAGTCTTTAATACTAGCAGTTATAGGTAGGTATTGACTATGTTATACTAGCAGATATATGTAGGTATATACTCTGTTATACTAGCAGTTATAGGTAGGTATATACTCTGTTATACTAGCAGTTATATGTAGGTATATACTATGTTATACTAGCTGTTATTGGTAGGTATAGACTATGTTATACCAGCGGTTAGATGTATGTATATACTCTGTTGTACTAGCAGTTATAGGTAGGTATATACTCTTTTATACTAGCAGTTATAGGTTGGTATAGACTATGTTATACCAGCGGTTAGATGTATGTATATACTCTGTTGTACTAGCAGTTATAGGTACGTATATACTCTGTTATACTAGCAGTTATATGTAGGTAGTTATATGTAGATATAGAATACATTATACTAGCAGTTATAGGTAGGTATAGACTATGTTATACTAGCAGTTATAGGTAGCTATAGACTATGTTATAATAGCGGTTATAGGTAGGTATATTATATGTTATACTAGCAGTTATAGGTAGATATAGACTATGTTATACTAGCGGTTATAGGTAGTTATATACTCTGTTATACTAGTAGTTATATGTAGGTACAGATTATGTTATACTAGCAGATATAGGTAGCTATATACTCTGTTATACTAGCAGTTATATGTAGGTATTGACTATGTTATACTAGCTTTTATAGGTAGGTATAGAGTATGTTATACCAGCGGTTAGATGTATGTATATACTCTTTTGTACTAGCAGTTATAGGTAGGTATATACTCTGTTATACTAGCAGTTATAGGTAGGTATAGATTATGTTGTACTAGCAGTAATAGAAGTTATAGACTCTGTTATATAGCGGTTATAGGTAGGTATTGACTCCGTTATACTAGCAGATATAGGTAGCTATATACTCTGTAATACTAGCAGTTACAGATATGTATAAACTTTGTCATACTAGCAGTTATAGGTAGGTATAGACTATGTTATACTAGCAGTTATAGGTAGGTATAGTCTATGTTATACTAGCGGTTAGAGGTAAGTATATACTATGTTATACTGGCAGTTATAGGTAGGTATAGACTATGTTATTCCAGCAGTTATATGTAGGTATATGCTCAGCTATACTAGCAGTTATATAGCAGTTATAGGTAGGCATATAGTCTTTTATACTAGCAGTTATAGGTAGGTATTGACTATGCTATACTAGCAGTTATATGTAGGTATATACTATGTTATACTAGCTGTTATAGGTAGGTATAGACTCTGTTATACTAGCAGATATATGTAGCTATATACTCTGTTACACTAGCAGTTATAGGTAGGTATAGACTATGTTATACCAGCGGTTAGATGTATGTATATACTCTGTTGTACTAGCAGTTATAGGTATGTATATACTCTGTTATACTAGCAGTTATAGGTAGGTATAGAGTATGTCATACTAGCAGTTATAGGTAGGTATAGACTATGTTATACTAGTAGTTATATGTAGATATAGACTATATTATACTAGCAGTTATAGGTAGTTATATACTCTGCTATACTAGCAGTTATAGGTAGGTATATACTCTGCTATACTACTTGTTATAGGTAGTTATATATTATGTTAAACTAGCAGTTATAGGTATGTATAGACTATGTTATACTAGTAGTTATATGTAGATATAGACTACATTATACTAGCAGTTATAGGTAGGTATAGACTCTGTTATACTAGCTGTTATTGGTAGTTATATACTCTGCTATACTAGCAGTTATAGGTAGGTATATACTCTGTTATACTAGCAGTTATAGGTAGGTATAGAATATGTTATACTAGCAGTAATAGGTAGGTATAGACTCTGTTATAATAGCGGTTATAGGTAGGTATTGAGTCTGTTATACTAGCAGATATAGGTAGCTATATACTTTGTTATACTAGCAGTTATATGTAGGTATATACTATGTTATTCTAGCTGTTATAGGTAGGTATAGACTCTGTTATAATAGCGGTTATAGGTATGTATTGAGTCTGTTATACTAGCAGATATAGGTAGCTATATACTCTGTTATACTAGCGGCTATAGGTATGTATTGACTCTGTTATACTAGCAGATATAGGTAGCTATATACTCTGTTACACTAGCAGTTATAGGTATGTATAGACTATGTTATACCAGCGGTTAGATGTTTGTATAGAGTATGTTATACTAACAGATATAGGTAGGAATATAATGTTATACTAGCAGTTATAGGTAGGTATAGACTATGTTATACTAGCAGTTATAGGTAGGTATAGACTATGTTATACGGACAATGATTTCACTTGTATGCTATACTGTGAACGTTATACGATCGGACAATGATATCACTTGTACGGTCAACGTTATACGGTCAGACAATGATTTCAAATGTACGTTATACTGTCCGACAATGATTTCACTTGTACGTTATACGGTCGGATAATGATCTCACTTGTATGTTATATGGTCGGACAATGATTTCACTTGTACGTTAATACAGTGAACGTTATACGGTCGGACAACGATTTCACTTGTACGTTATACAGTGAACGTTATACGGTCGGACAACGATTTCACTTGTACGTTATACAGTGAACATTATACTGTCGGACAATGATTTCACTGGTACGTTAAACGGTCGGACAATTATTTCAATGGTACGTTATACAATGAATGTCATATGGTCGGACAATGATATCTCTTGTACATTATACAGTGAACGTTATACGGTCGGACAATGATTTCACTTGTATGTTATACGGTCGGACAATGATTTCACTGGTACGTTAAACGGTCGGACAATGATTTCACTTGTACGGTATACAGTGAACATTATACCGTTGGATAATGATTTCACTTGTACGTTAATACAGTGAACGTTATACTGTCGGACAATAATGTCACTTGTACGTTATACAGTGAACGCTATACGGTCGGACAATGACTTCACGTGTACGTTATACGGTCGGACAATGATTTCACTTGTACGTTATACTGTTGGACAATGATTTCACTTGTATAGTATACAGTGAACATTATACGCTCGGACAATGATTTCACTTGTACGTTATACGGTGGGACAATAATTTCACTTGAAGGTTATACGGTCGGACAATGATTTCACTTGTACTCTAATACAGTGAACGTTATACGGTCGGACAATGATTTCACTTGTACGTTATACTGTCGGACAATGATCTCACTTGTATGTTATACGGTCGGACAATGATTTCACTTGTATGATATACAGTGAACATTATACGGTCGGACAATGATTTCACTTGAACGTTATACCTTGGGACAATAATTTCACTTGAACGTTATACGGTCGGACAATGATTTCACTTGTACGCTATACAGTGAACGTTATACAGTCGGACAATGATTTCACTTGTATGTTATACAGTGAACGTTATACGGCCAGACAATGATTTCACCTATACATTATACGGTCAACGTTATACGGTCAGAGACTGATTTCAAATGTACGTTATACGGTCGGACAATGATTTCACTTGTATGTTATACAGTGAACATTATACGGTCGGACAATGATTTCACTTGTACGTTATACGGTGGGACAATAATTTCACTTGTATGATATACAGTGAACGTTATACGGTCGGATAATGATTTCACTTGTACATTATACAGTGAACGTTATACAGTCGGACAATGATTTCACTTGTATGTTATACGCTCGGACCATGATTTCACTTGTACGTTATACAGTAAACGCTATACGGTCGGACAATGATTTAACTTGTACGTTATACGGTCGGACAATGATTTCACTTGTACGTTATACAGTCGAACAATGATTTCAATTGTAGGTTATACAGTGAACGTTATACGTTCGGACAATGATTTCACTGTCGGACAATGATTTCACTTGTATGTTATACGGTCGGACAATGCTTTCACTGGTACGTTAAACGGTCGGACAATGATTTCACTGGTACGGTAAACGGTCGGACAATTATTTCAATGGTACGTTATACAATGAATGTCATATGGTCGGTCAATGATTTCACTTATATATTATACAGTGAACGTTATACGGTCGGACAATGATTTCACTTGTATGTTATACGGTCGGACAATGATTTCACTGGTACGTTAAAAGGTCGGACAATGATTTCACTTGTACGGTATAAAGTGAACATTATACCGTTGGATAATGATTTCACTTGTACGTTAATACAGTGAACGTTATACTGTCGGACAATAATGTCACTTGTACGTTATACAGTGAACGCTATACGGTCGGACAATGATTTCACTTTTATGTTATACAGTGAACGTTATACGGTCGGACAATGAATTCACTTGTATGTTATATGGTCGGACAATGATTTCACTGGTATGTTAAACGGTCGGACAATGATTTCACTTGTACGGTATACAGTGAACATTATACCATTGGATAATGATTTCACTTGTACGTTAATACAGTGAACGTTATACTGTCGGACAATAATGTCACGTGTACGTTATACAGTGAACGCTATACGGTCGGACAATGATTTCACTTGTACGTTATACGGTCGGACAATGATTTCACTTGTACGTTATACTGTCGGACAATGATTTCACTTGTCTGGTATACAGTGAACATTATACGGTCGGACAATGATTTCACTTGTACGTTATACGGTGGGACAATAATTTCACTTGAACGTTATTCGGTCGGACAATGATTTCACTTGTACTCTATACAGTGAACGTTATACGGTCGGACAATGATTTCACTTGTACGTTATACTGTCGGACAATGATCTCACTTGTATGTTATACGGTCGGACAATGATTTCACTTGTACGTTATACGGTGGGACAATAATTTCAATTGAACGTTATACGGTCGGACAATGATTTCACTTGTACGCTATACAGTTAACGTTATACAGTCGGACAATGATTTCACTTGTATGTTATACAGTGAATGTTATACGGTCGGACAATGATTTCACTTGTACGTTATACGGTGGGACAATAATTTCACTTGTATGATATACAGTGAAAGTTATACGGTCGGATAATGATTTCACTTGTACATTATACAGTGAACGTTATACAGTCGGACAATGATTTCACTTGTATGTTATACGGTCGGACCAGGATTTCACTTGTACGTTATACAGTAAACGCTATACGGTCGGACAATGATTTAACTTGTACGTTATACGGTCGGACAATGATTTCACTTGTACGTTATACAGTCGAACAATGATTTCAATTGTAGGTTATACAGTGAACGTTATACGTTCGGACAATGATTTCACTGTCGGACAATGATTTCACTTGTATGTTATACGGTCGGACAATGCTTTCACTGGTACGTTAAACGGTCGGACAATGATTTCACTTGTACGGTATACAGTGAACATTATACCGTTGGATAATGATTTCACTTGTATGTTATACGGTCGGACAATGATTTCACTGGTACGGTAAACGGTCGGACAATTATTTCAATGGTACGTTATACAATGAATGTCATATGGTCGGTCAATGATTTCACTTGTACATTATACAGTGAACGTTATACGGTCGGACAATGATTTCACTTGTATGTTATACGGTCGGATAATGATTTCACTGGTACGTTAAAAGGTCGGACAATGATTTCACTTGTACGGTATACAGTGAACATTATACCGTTGGATAATGATTTCACTTGTACGTTAATACAGTGAACGTTATACTGTCGGACAATAATGTCACTTGTACGTTATACAGTGAACGCTATACGGTCGGACAATGATTTCACTTGTATGTTATACAGTGAACGTTATACGGTCGGACAATGAATTCACTTGTACGTTATACGGTCGGACAATGATTTCACTTGTACATTATACTGTCGGACAATGATTTCACTTGTATGGTATACAGTGAACATTATACGGTCGGACAATGATTTCACTTGTACGTTATACAGTGAACGTTATACGGTCGGACAATGATTTCACTTGTACGTTATACTGTCGGACAATGATCTCACTTGTATGTTATACGGTCGGACAATGATTTCACTTGTATGATATACAGTGAACATTATACGGTCGGACAATGATTTCACTTGTACGTTATACGGTGGGACAATAATTTCACTTGAACGTTATACGGTCGGACAATGATTTCACTTGTACGCTATACAGTGAACGTTATACAGTCGGACAATGATTTCACTTGTATGTTATACAGTGAACGTTATACGGTCAGACAATGATTTCACCTGTACATTATACGGTCAACGTTATACGGTCAGAGACTGATTTCAAATGTACGTTATACGGTCGGACAATGATTTCACTTGTATGTTATACAGTGAACATTATACGGTCGGACAATTATTTCACTTGTACGTTATACGGTAGGACAATAATTTCACTTGTAGGTTATACAGTGAACGTTATACGTTCGGACAATGATTTCACTGTCGGACAATGATTTCACTTGTATGTTATACGGTCGGACAATGCTTTCACTGGTACGTTAAACGGTCGGACAATGATTTCACTTGTACGGTATACAGTGAACATTATACCGTTGGATAATGATTTCACTTGTATGTTATACGGTCGGACAATGATTTCACTGGTACGGTAAACGGTCGGACAATTATTTCAATTGTACGTTATACAATGAATGTCATATGGTCGGTCAATGATTTCACTTGTACATTATACAGTGAACGTTATACGGTCGGACAATGATTTCACTTGTATGTTAAACGGTCGGACAATGATTTCACTGGTACGTTAAAAGGTCGGACAATGATTTCACTTGTACGGTATAGAGTGAACATTATACCGTTGGATAATGATTTCACTTGTACGTTAATACAGTGAACGTTATACTGTCGGACAATAATGTCACTTGTACGTTATAAAGTGAACGCTATACGGTCGGACAATGATTTCACTTGTATGTTATACAGTGAACGTTATACGGTCGGACAATGAATTCACTTGTATGTTATATGGTCGGACAATGATTTCACTGGTACGTTAAACGGTCGGACAATGATTTCACTTGTCCGGTATACAGTGAACATTATACCATTGGATAATGATTTCACTTGTACGTTAATACAGTGAACGTTATACTGTCGGACAATAATGTCACTTGTACGTTATACAGTGAACGCTATACGGTCGGACAATGATTTCACTTGTACGTTATACGGTCGGACAATGATTACACTTGTACGTTATACTGTCGGACAATGATTTCACTTGTATGGTATAGAGTGAACATTATACGGTCGGACAATGATTTCACTTGTACGTTATACGGTGGGACAATAATTTCACTTGAACGTTATACGGTCGGACAATGATTTCACTTGTACTCTATACAGTGAACGTTATACTGTCGGACAATGATTTCACTTGTACGTTATACTGTCGGACAATGATCTCACTTGTGTGTTATACGGTCGGACAATGATTTCACTTGTACTCTATACAGTGAACGTTATACGGTCGGACAATGATTTCACTTGTACGTTATACTGTCGGACAATGATTTCACTTGTATGTTATACAGTGAACGTTATACGGTCAGACAATGATTTCACCTGTACATTATACGGTCAATGTTATACGGTCAGAGACTGATTTCAAATGTACGTTATACGGTCGGACAATGATTTCACTTGTATGTTATACAGTGAACATTATACGGTCGGACAATTATTTCACTTGTACGTTATACGGTGGGACAATAATTTCACTTGTATGATATACAGTGAACGTTATACGGTCGGATAATGATTTCACTTGTACATTATACAGTGAACGTTATACAGTCGGACAATGATTTCACTTGTATGTTATACGGTCGGACCATGATTTCACTTGTACGTTATACAGTAAACTCTATACGGTCGGACAATGATTTCACTTGTACATTATACGGTCGGACAATGATTTCACTTGTACGGTATACAGTGAACATTATACCGTTGGATAATGATTTCACGTGTACGTTAATACAGTGAACGTTATACGGTCAGACAATAATTTCACTTGTATGTTATACAGTGAACGTTATACGGTCGGACAATGATTTCACTTGTACGTTATACAGTGAACGCTATACGGTCGGACAATGATTTCACTTGTACGTTATACGGTCGGACAATGATTTCACTTGTATGCTATACAGTGAACGTTATACGGTCGGACAATGATTTCTCTTGTTCGTTATACGGTCATCGTTATACGGTCAGACAATGATTTCACTTGTACGTTGTACGGTCGGACAATAATTTCACTTGTACGTTATACAGTGAACATTATACTGTCGGACAATGATTTCACTGGTACGTTAAACGGTCGGACAATTATTTCAATGGTACGTTTATACAATGAACGTTATACAGTCGGACAATGATTTCACTTGTATGTTATACAGTGAAAGTTATATGGTCGGACAATGATTTCACTTGTATGCTATATAGTGAATGTTACAAGGTCGGACAATGATTTCACTTGTACGGTCAACGTTATACGGTCAGACAATGATTTCAAATGTACGTTATACTGTCCGACAATGATTTCACCTGTACGTTATACGGTCGGACAATGATTTCACTTGTACGTTATACGGTCACAACACAGTTATACGGTGAACGTTATACTGTCGACAATTATTTCAATGGCCGGACAATGATTTCACTTGTACATTATACGGTCAACGTTATACGGTCAGAGAATGATTTCAAATGTACGTTATACGGTCGGACAATGATTTCACTTGTACGTTATACGGTCGGACAATGATTTCACTTGTATGTTAATACAGTGAACATTATACGGTGGGACAGTAATTTCACTTGAACGTTATACGGTTTCTAAATGATTTCACTTGTACGTTATACAGTCGGACAATGATCTCACTTGTACGTTAATACAGTGAACGTTATACGGTCGGACAATGATTTCACTTGTACGTTATACAGTGAACATTATACTGTCGGACAATGATTTCAAATGTACGTTACACTGTCCGACAATGATTTCACTTGTACGTTATACGGTCGGACAATGATTTCACTTGTACGTTATACGGTCGGACACTGATTTCACTTGAATGATATACAGTGACCGTTTATACGGTCGGACAATGATTTCACTTGTATGTTATACAGTAAACGTTATGCCGTCGGACAATGATTTCACTTGAATATACGGTCGGACAATGATTTCACTTGTATGATATACAGTGAACATTATACTGTCGGACAATGATTTCACTGGTACGTTAAATGGTGGGACAATTATTTCAATGGTATGTTTATACAATGAATGTCATATGGTCGGACAATGATTTCACTTGTATGCTATACAGTGAACGTTATACGGTCGGACAATGATTTCACTTGTACGTTCAACGTTATACGGTCCGACAATGATTTCACGTGTACGTTATTCGGTCGGACAATGATTTCACTTGTACGTTATACGGTCGGACTAGATTTCACTTGTATGTTATACGGTGAACGTTATACTGTCGGACAATTATTTCAATGGCCGGACAATGATTTCACTTGTAGGTTATACAGTGGACGTTATACGGTCAGACAATGATTTCACTTGTACATTATACGGTCAACGTTATACGGTCAGAGAAAAATTTCAAATGTACGTTATACGGTCGGACAATGATTTCACTTGTACGTTATACGGTCGGACAATGATTTAACTTGTATGTTATGCAGTGAACATTATACGGTCGGACAATGATTTCACTTGTACGTTATACGGTGGGACAATAATTTCACTTGAACGTTATACGGTCGGACAATGTTTTCACTTGTACGCTATATACAGTGAACGTTATACGGTCGGACAATGATTTCACTTGTACGTTATACATTGAACGTTATACTGTCGGACAATGATCTCACTTGTATGTTATACGGTCGGACAATGATTTCACTTGTATGATATACAGTGAACATTATACGGTCGGACAATGATTTCACTTGTACGTTATACGGTCGGACAATGATATCACTTGTAAGCTATACAGTGAACGTTATACAGTCTGACAATGATTTCACTTGTATATTATACAGTGGTTATATGGTAGGACAATGATATCACTTGTACGTTATACGGTCGGACAATGATTTCACTTGTACGTTATACGGTCGGACAATAATTTCACTTGTACGTTATACGGTCGGACAATGATTTCACTTGTACGTTATATGGTCGGACAACAATTTCTCGTGTACGTTATACGGTCGGACAATGATTTCACTTGTATGGTATACAGTGAACATTATGCGGTCGGACAATGATTTCACTTGTACGTTATACGGTGGGACAATAATTTCACTTGTACGTTATACGGTGGGACAATAATTTCACTTGAACGTTATACGGTCGGACAATGATTTCACTTGTACGTTATACGGTCGGACAATGATTTCATTTGTACGTTATACGGTCGAACAATGATTTCACTGTCGGACAATGATTTCACTTGTATGTTATACGGTCGGACCATGATTTCACTTGTACGTTATACAGTAAACGCTATACGGTCGGACAATGATTTCACTTGTACGTTATACGGTCGGACAATTATTTCACTTGTACGTTATACGGTCGAACAATGATTTCACTGTCGGACAATGATTTGACTTGTATGTTATACGGTCGGACAATGATTTCACTGGTACGTTAAACGGTCGGACAATGATTTCACTTGTACGGTATACAGTGAACATTATACCGTTGGATAATGATTTCACGTGTACGTTAATACAGTGAACGTTATACGGTCAGACAATAATTTCACTTGTATGTTTATACAGTGAACGTTATACGGTAGGACAATGATTTCACTTGTACGTTATACAGTGAACGCTATACGGTCGGACAATGATTTCACTTGTACGTTATACGGTCGGACAATGATTTCACTTGTATGCTATACAGTGAACGTTATACGGTCGGACAATGATTTCTCTTGTTCGTTATACGGTCATCGTTATACGGTCAGACAATGATTTCACTTGTACGTTGTACGGTCGGACAATAATTTCACTTGTACGTTATACAGTGAACATTATACTGTCGGACAATGATTTCACTGGTACGTTAAACGGTCGGACAATTATTTCAATGGTACGTTTATACAATGAACGTTATACAGTCGGACAATGATTTCACTTGTATGTTATACAGTGAAAGTTATATGGTCGGACAATGATTTCACTTGTATGCTATATAGTGAATGTTACAAGGTCGGACAATGATTTCACTTGTACGGTCAACGTTATACGGTCAGACAATGATTTCAAATGTACGTTATACTGTCCGACAATGATTTCACCTGTACGTTATACGGTCGGACAATGATTTCACTTGTACGTTATACGGTCGGACTATGATTCCACATGTATGTTATACGGTGAACGTTATACTGTCGAACAATTATTTCAATGGCCGGACAATGATTTCACTTGTACATTATACGGTCAACGTTATACGGTCAGAGAATGATTTCAAATGTACGTTATACGGTCGGACAATGATTTCACTTGTACGTTATACGGTCGGACAATGATTTCACTTGTATGTTAATACAGTGAACATTATACGGTGGGACAGTAATTTCACTTGAACGTTATACGGTTTCTAAATGATTTCACTTGTACGTTATACGGTCGGACAATGATCTCACTTGTACGTTAATACAGTGAACGTTATACGGTCGGACAATGATTTCACTTGTACGTTATACAGTGAACATTATACTGTCGGACAATGATTTCAAATGTACGTTACACTGTCCGACAATGATTTCACTTGTACGTTATACGGTCGGACAATGATTTCACTTGTACGTTATACGGTCGGACACTGATTTCACTTGAATGATATACAGTGACCGTTTATACGGTCGGACAATGATTTCACTTGTATGTTATACAGTAAACGTTATGCCGTCGGACAATGATTTCACTTGAATATACGGTCGGACAATGATTTCACTTGTATGATATACAGTGAACATTATACTGTCGGACAATGATTTCACTGGTACGTTAAATGGTGGGACAATTATTTCAATGGTATGTTTATACAATGAATGTCATATGGTCGGACAATGATTTCACTTGTACATTATACAGTGAACGTTATACAGTCGGACAATGATTTCACTTGTATGTTATACAGTGAAAGTTATATGGTCGGACAATGATTTCACTTGTATGCTATACAGTGAACGCTATACGGTCGGACAATGACTTCACTTGTACGTTCAACGTTATACGGTCCGACAATGATTTCACGTGTACGTTATTCGGTCGGACAATGATTTCACTTGTACGTTATACGGTCGGACTAGATTTCACTTGTATGTTATACGGTGAACGTTATACTGTCGGACAATTATTTCAATGGCCGGACAATGATTTCACTTGTAGGTTATACAGTGGACGTTATACGGTCAGACAATGATTTCACTTGTACATTATACGGTCAACGTTATACGGTCAGAGAATGATTTCAAATGTACGTTATACGGTCGGACAATGATTTCACTTGTACGTTATACGGTCGGACAATGATTTCACTTGTATGTTATGCAGTGAACATTATACGGTCGGACAATGATTTCACTTGTACGTTATACGGTGGGACAATAATTTCACTTGAACGTTATACGGTCGGACAATGTTTTCACTTGTACGCTATATACAGTGAACGTTATACGGTCGGACAATGATTTCACTTGTACGTTATACATTGAACGTTATACGGTCGGACAATGATCTCACTTGTATGTTATACGGTCGGACAATGATTTCACTTGTATGATATACAGTGAACATTATACGGTCGGACAATGATTTCACTTGTACGTTATACGGTCGGACAATGATATCACTTGTAAGCTATACAGTGAACGTTATACAGTCGGACAATGATTTCACTTGTATATTATACAGTGGTTATATCGTAGGACAATGATATCACTTGTACGTTATACGGTCGGACAATGATTTCACTTGTACGTTATACGGTCGGACAATGATTTCACTTGTACGTTATACGGTCGGACAATGATTTCACTTGTACGTTATACGGTCGGACAATAATTTCACTTGTACGTTATACGGTCGGACAATGATTTCACTTGTACGTTATACGGTCGGACAATAATTTCACTTGTACGTTATACGGTAGGACAATGATTTCACTTGTATGGTATACAGTGAACATTATACGGTCGGACAATGATTTCACTTGTACGTTATACGGTTGGACAATAATTTCACTTGAACGTTATACGGTCGGACAATGATTTCACTTGTACGCTATACAGTGAACGTTATACGGTCGGACAATGATTTCACTTGTACGTTATACTGTCGAACAATGATCTCACTTGTATGTTATACGTTCGGACAATGATTTCACTTGTATGATATACAGTGAACATTATACGGTCGGACAATGATTTCACTTGTACGTTATACGGTGGGACAATAATTTCACTTGAACGTTATACGGTCGGATAATGATTTCACTTGTACTCTATACAGTGAACGTTATACGGTCGGACAATGATTTCACTTGTACGCTATACAGTGAACGTTATACGGTCGGACAATGATTTCACTTGTATGTTACACTGTGAAAGTTTTATGGTCGGACAATGATTTCACTTGTAGGTTATAGAGTGAACGTTATACGGTCAGACAATGATTTCACTTGTATGTTATACGGTCGGACCATGATTTCACTTGTAAGTTATACAGTAAACGCTATACGGTCGGACAATGATTTCACTTGTACGTTATACGGTCGGACAATGATTTCACTTGTACGTTATACGGTCGGACAATGATTTCACTTGTACGTTATACGGTCGGACAATAATTTCACTTGTATGTTATACAGTGAACGTTATACGGTCGGACAATGATTTCACTTGTACTTTATACGGTCGGACAATGATTTCACTTGTATGTTATACAGTGAACGTTATACGGTCGGACAATAATTTCACTTGTATGTTAATACAGTGAACGTTATACGGTCGGACAATGATTTCACTTGTACGTTATACTGTGAACGTTATACGGTCGGACAATGATTTCACTTGTACGTTATACGGTCGGACAATGATTTCACTTGTATGTTATACAGTGAACATTATACGGTCGGACAATGATTTCACTTGTACGTTATACGGTGGGACAATAATTTCACTTGAACGTTATACGGTCGGACAATGATTTCACTTGTACGTTATACAGTGAACGTTATACGGTCGGACAATGATTTCACTTGTACGTTATACTGTCGGACAATGATTCACTGATGTTATACGGCGGACAATGATTTCACTTGTATGATATACAGTGAACATTATACGGTCGGACAATCATTTCACTTGTACGTTATACGGTGGGACAATAATTTCACTTGAACGTTATACGGTCGGACAATGATTTCACGTGTACGCTATACAGTGAACGTTATACAGTCGGACAATGATTTCACTTGTATGTTATACAGTGAAAGTTATATGGTCGGACAATGATTTCACTTGTAGGTTATAGAGTGAACGTTATATGATTTCACTTGTACATTATACGGTCAACGTTAGACGGTCAGAGAATGATTTCAAATGTACGTTATACGGTCGGACAATGATTTCACTTGTACGTTATAGGGTCGGACAATGATTTCACTTATATGTTTATACAGTGAACATTATACGGTCGGACAATGATTTCACTTGTACGTTATACGGTGGGACAATAATTTCACTTGAACGTTATACGGTTTGACAATGATTTCACTTGTACGCTATACAGTGAACGTTATACGGTCGGACAATCATTTCACTTGTACGTTATAAGGTGGGACAATAATTTCACTTGAACGTTATACGGTCGGACAATGATTTCACGTGTACGCTATACAGTGAACGTTATACAATCGGACAATGATTTCACTTGTATGTTATACAGTGAAAGTTATATGGTCGGACAATGATTTCACTTGTAGGTTATAGAGTGAACGTTATACGGTCAGACAATGATTTCACTTGTACATTATACGGTCAACGTTAGACGGTCAGAGAATGATTTCAAATGTACGTTATACGGTCGGACAATGATTTCACTTGTACGTTATAGGGTCGGACAATGATTTCACTTGTATGTTATACAGTGAACATTATACGGTCGGACAATGATTTCACTTGTACGTTATACGGTGGGACAATAATTTCACTTGAACGTTATACGGTTTGACAATGATTTCACTTGTACGCTTATACAGTGAACATTATACAGTCGGACAATGATTTCACTTGTATGTTATACAGTGGTTATATGGTCAGACAATGATTTCACTTGTAGGTTATACAGTGTACGTTATAAGGTCGGACAATGATTTCACTTGTATGCTATACGGTCGGACAATGGTTTCACTTGTATATTATACAGTCGGAAAATGATTTCACTTGTACGTTATACAATGAACGCTATACGAACGGACAATGATTTCACTGTCAGACAATGATTTCAAATGTACGTTATACGGTCGGACAATGATTGCTCTTGTACATTAAACGGTCGGACAATAATTTCACTTGTATGTTATACAGTGAACGTTATACGGTCGGACAATGATTTCACTTGTATGTTATACGGTCGGACAATGATTTCACTTGTACGTTAAACGGTCGGACAATGATTTCACTTGTACGGTATACAGTAAACATTATACCGTTGGATAATGATTTCACTTGTACGTTAATACAGTGAACGTTATACGGTCGGACAATAATTTCACTTGTACGTTATACAG
>CM026401.1:21226947-21246411 GCA_014843695.1 Archivesica marissinica
CGTACAAGTGAAATCATTGTCCGACCGTTTAAAGTACAAGTGAAATCATTGTCCGTCCGTATAACATACAAGTGAAATCATTGTCCGACCGTATAACGTTCACTGTATAACATACAAGTGAAATTATTGTCCGACCGTTTAATGTACAAGAGCAATCATTGTCCGACCGTATAACGTACATTTGAAATCATTGTCTGACAGTGAAATCATTGTCCGTCCGTATAGCGTTCATTGTATAACGTACAAGTGAAATCATTGTCCGACCGTATAGCATACAAGTGAAATCATTGTCCGACTGTATAACGTTCACTGTATTACGTACAAGTGAAATCATTGTCCGACCATATGACATTCATTGTATAACGTACCATTGAAATAATTGTCCGACCGTTTAACGTACCAGTGAAATCATTGTCCGACCGTATAACGTACAAGTGAAATCATTGTCTGACCGTATAACGATGACAGTATAACGAACTAGTGAAATCATTGTCCGACCGTATAACGTTCACTGTATAGCATACAAGTGATATCATTGTCCGACCGTATAACGTACAAGTGAAATCATTGTCCGATCGTATAGCGTTCACTGTATAACGTACAAGTGAAATCATTGTCCGACCGTATAGCATACAAGTGAAATCATTGTCCGACCGTATAATGTTCACTGTATAACATACAAGTGAAATCATTGTCCGACCATATAACCACTGTATAACGTACAAGTGAAATCATTGTCCGACTGTATAACGTTCACTGAAATCAGTCTCTGACCGTATAACGTTGACCGTATAATGTACAAGTGAAATCATTGTCTGACCGTATAACGTTTACTCTATAACCTACAAGTGAAATCATTGTCCAACCATATAACTTTCACTGTATAACATACAAGTGAAATCATTGTCCGACTGTATAACGTTCACTGTATAGCGTACAAGTGAAATCATTGTCCGACCGTATAACGTTCACTGTATTAACGTCCAAGTGAACTTATTATCCAACCGTTTAACGTACCAGTGAAATCATTGTCCGACCGTATAACGTTCACTGTATAACATACAAGTGAAATTATTGTCCGACCGTATAACGTACAAGTGAAATAATTGTCCGACCGTTTAATGTACAAGAGAAATCATTGTCCGACCGTATAACGTACATTTGAAATCAATGTCTGACAGTGAAATCATTGTCCGACCGTATAGCATACAAGTGAAATCATTGTCCGACCGTATAACGTACAAGTGAAATCATTGTACGACCGTATAGCATACAAGTGAAATCATTGTCCGACCGTATAACGTACAAGTGAAATCATTTTCCGACCGTATAAAGTACAAGTGAAATCATTGTCCGACCGTATAAAGTACAAGTGAAATCATTGTCCGACGGTATAACATTCACTGTATAACATACAAGTGAACATATTGTCCGACCGTATAACGTACAAGTGAAATCATTGTTCGACCATATATTCACTGTATAACATACAAATGAAATCATTGTCCGACCATATGACATTCATTGTATAAACGTACCATTGAAATAATTGTCCGACCGTATAACATACACGTGAAATCATTGTCCGACTGTATAACGTCACTGTATAACGTACAAGTGAAATCATTGTCCGACCATATGACATTCATTGTATAACGTACCATTGAAATAATTGTCCGACCGTTTAACGTACCAGTGAAATCATTGTACGACCGTATAACGTACAAGTGAAATCATTGTCTGACCGTATAACGATGACCGTATAACGAACAAGTGAAATCATTGTCCGACCGTATAACGTTCACTGTATAGCATACAAGTGATATCATTGTCCGACCGTATAATGTACAAGTGAAATCAGTGTCCGACCGTATAGCGTTCACTGTATAACGTACAAGTGAAATCATTGTCCGACCGTATAACGTTCACTGTATTAACATACAAGTGAAATTATTGTCCGACCGTATAAAGTTCACTGTATTAACGTACAAGTGAAATCATTATCCAACTGTATAACATACAAGTGAAATTATTGTCCGACCGTATAACGTACAAGTGAAATAATTGTCCGACCGTTTAACGTACAAGTGAAATCATTGTCCGACCGTTTAAAGTACAAGTGAAATCATTGTCCGTCCGTATAACATACAAGTGAAATCATTGTCCGACCGTATAACGTTCACTGTATAACATACAAGTGAAATTATTGTCCGACCGTTTAATGTACAAGAGCAATCATTGTCCGACCGTATAACGTACATTTGAAATCATTGTCTGACAGTGAAATCATTGTCCGTCCGTATAGCGTTCATTGTATAACGTACAAGTGAAATCATTTTCCGACCGTATAATATACAAGTGAAATCATTGTCCGACCGTATAGCATACAAGTGAAATCATTGTCCGACCTTATAACGTACACTGTATAACCTACAAGTGAAATCATTGTCTGACCATATAACCACTGTATAACATACAAGTGAAATCATTGTCCGACTGTATAATGTTCACTGTATAGCGTACAAGTGAAATCATTGTCAAACCGTATAACGTTCAAGTGAAATTATTGTCCCACCGTATAACGTACAAGTGAAATCATTGTCCGACCGTATAATGTTCACTGTATAACATACAAGTGAAATCATTGTCCGACCCTATAACGTACAAGTGAAATCATTGTCCGACCGTATAACGTACATTTGAAATCATTCTCTGACCGTCTAACGTTGACCGTATAATGTACAAGTGAAATCATTGTCTGACCGTATAACGTTCACTCTATAACCTACAAGTGAAATCATTGTCCGACCATATATCTTTCACTGTATAACATACAAGTGAAATCATTGTCCGATTGTATAACGTTCACTGTATAGCGTACATGTGAAATCATTGTCCGACCGTATAACGTTCAAGTGAAATTATTGTCCCACCGTATAACGTACAAGTGAAATGATTGTCCGACCGTATAACGTTCACTGTATAACGTACAAGTGAAATCATTGTCAAGCCGTATAACGTTCAAGTGAAATTATTGTCCCACCGTATAACGTACAAGTGAAATCATTGTCCGACCGTATAATGTTCACTGTATAACATATAAGTGAAATCATTGTCCGACCCTATAACGTACAAGTGAAATCATTGTCCGACCGTATAACGTACATTTGAAATCATTCTCTGACCGTCTAACGTTGACCGTATAATGTACAAGTGAAATCATTGTCTGACCGTATAACGTTCACTCTATAACCTACAAGTGAAATCATTGTCCGACCATATAACTTTCACTGTATAACATACAAGTGAAATCATTGTCCGACTATATAACGTTCACTGTATAGCGTACACGTGAAATCATTGTCCGACCGTATAACGTTCAAGTGAAATTATTGTCCCACCGTATAACGTTTACTCTATAACCTACAAGTGAAATCATTGTCCGACCATATAACTTTCACTGTATAACATACAAGTGAAATCATTGTCCGACTGTATAACGTTCACTGTATAGCGTACAAGTGAAATCATTGTCCGACCGTATAACGTTCACTGTATAGCGAACATGTGAAATCATTGTCCGACCGTATAACGTTCAAGTGAAATTATTGTCCCACCGTATAACGTACAAGTGAAATCATTGTCCGACCGTATAATGTTCACTGTATAACGTACTATTGAAATAATTGTCCGACGGTTTAACGTACCAGTGAAATCATTGTCCGACCGTATAACGTACAAGTGAAATCATTGTCTGACCGTATAATGATGACCGTATAACGAACAAGTGAAATCATTGTCCGACCGTATAACGTTCACTGTATAGCCTACCAGTGATATCATTGTCCGACCGTATAATGTACACGTGAAATCATTGTCCGACCGTATAGTGTTCACTGTATAACGTACAAGTGAAATCATTGTCCGACCGTATAACGTTCACTGTATAGCATACAAGTGATATCATTGTCCGACCGTATAATGTACAAGTGAAATCAGTGTCCGATCGTATAGCGTTCACTGTATAACGTACAAGTGAAATCATTGTCCGACCGTATAACGTTCACTGTATTAACATACAAGTGAAATTATTGTCCGACCGTATAAAGTTCACTGTATTAACGTACAAGTGAAATCATTATCCAACTGTATAACATACAAGTGAAATTATTGTCCGACCGTATAACGTACAAGTGAAATAATTGTCCGACCGTTTAACGTACAAGTGAAATCATTGTCCGACCGTTTAAAGTACAAGTGAAATCATTGTCCGTCCGTATAACATACAAGTGAAATCATTGTCCGACCGTATAACGTTCACTGTATAACATACAAGTGAAATTATTGTCCGACCGTTTAATGTACAAGAGCAATCATTGTCCGACCGTATAACGTACATTTGAAATCATTGTCTGACAGTGAAATCATTGTCCGTCCGTATAGCGTTCATTGTATAACGTACAAGTGAAATCATTGTCCGACCGTATAGCATACAAGTGAAATCATTGTCCGACTGTATAACGTTCACTGTATTACGTACAAGTGAAATCATTGTCCGACCATATGACATTCATTGTATAACGTACCATTGAAATAATTGTCCGACCGTTTAACGTACCAGTGAAATCATTGTCCGACCGTATAACGTACAAGTGAAATCATTGTCTGACCGTATAACGATGACAGTATAACGAACTAGTGAAATCATTGTCCGACCGTATAACGTTCACTGTATAGCATACAAGTGATATCATTGTCCGACCGTATAACGTACAAGTGAAATCATTGTCCGATCGTATAGCGTTCACTGTATAACGTACAAGTGAAATCATTGTCCGACCGTATAGCATACAAGTGAAATCATTGTCCGACCGTATAATGTTCACTGTATAACATACAAGTGAAATCATTGTCCGACCATATAACCACTGTATAACGTACAAGTGAAATCATTGTCCGACTGTATAACGTTCACTGAAATCAGTCTCTGACCGTATAACGTTGACCGTATAATGTACAAGTGAAATCATTGTCTGACCGTATAACGTTTACTCTATAACCTACAAGTGAAATCATTGTCCAACCATATAACTTTCACTGTATAACATACAAGTGAAATCATTGTCCGACTGTATAACGTTCACTGTATAGCGTACAAGTGAAATCATTGTCCGACCGTATAACGTTCACTGTATTAACGTCCAAGTGAACTTATTATCCAACCGTTTAACGTACCAGTGAAATCATTGTCCGACCGTATAACGTTCACTGTATAACATACAAGTGAAATTATTGTCCGACCGTATAACGTACAAGTGAAATAATTGTCCGACCGTTTAATGTACAAGAGAAATCATTGTCCGACCGTATAACGTACATTTGAAATCAATGTCTGACAGTGAAATCATTGTCCGACCGTATAGCATACAAGTGAAATCATTGTCCGACCGTATAACGTACAAGTGAAATCATTGTACGACCGTATAGCATACAAGTGAAATCATTGTCCGACCGTATAACGTACAAGTGAAATCATTTTCCGACCGTATAAAGTACAAGTGAAATCATTGTCCGACCGTATAAAGTACAAGTGAAATCATTGTCCGACGGTATAACATTCACTGTATAACATACAAGTGAACATATTGTCCGACCGTATAACGTACAAGTGAAATCATTGTTCGACCATATATTCACTGTATAACATACAAATGAAATCATTGTCCGACCATATGACATTCATTGTATAAACGTACCATTGAAATAATTGTCCGACCGTATAACATACACGTGAAATCATTGTCCGACTGTATAACGTCACTGTATAACGTACAAGTGAAATCATTGTCCGACCATATGACATTCATTGTATAACGTACCATTGAAATAATTGTCCGACCGTTTAACGTACCAGTGAAATCATTGTACGACCGTATAACGTACAAGTGAAATCATTGTCTGACCGTATAACGATGACCGTATAACGAACAAGTGAAATCATTGTCCGACCGTATAACGTTCACTGTATAGCATACAAGTGATATCATTGTCCGACCGTATAATGTACAAGTGAAATCAGTGTCCGACCGTATAGCGTTCACTGTATAACGTACAAGTGAAATCATTGTCCGACCGTATAACGTTCACTGTATTAACATACAAGTGAAATTATTGTCCGACCGTATAAAGTTCACTGTATTAACGTACAAGTGAAATCATTATCCAACTGTATAACATACAAGTGAAATTATTGTCCGACCGTATAACGTACAAGTGAAATAATTGTCCGACCGTTTAACGTACAAGTGAAATCATTGTCCGACCGTTTAAAGTACAAGTGAAATCATTGTCCGTCCGTATAACATACAAGTGAAATCATTGTCCGACCGTATAACGTTCACTGTATAACATACAAGTGAAATTATTGTCCGACCGTTTAATGTACAAGAGCAATCATTGTCCGACCGTATAACGTACATTTGAAATCATTGTCTGACAGTGAAATCATTGTCCGTCCGTATAGCGTTCATTGTATAACGTACAAGTGAAATCATTTTCCGACCGTATAATATACAAGTGAAATCATTGTCCGACCGTATAGCATACAAGTGAAATCATTGTCCGACCTTATAACGTACACTGTATAACCTACAAGTGAAATCATTGTCTGACCATATAACCACTGTATAACATACAAGTGAAATCATTGTCCGACTGTATAATGTTCACTGTATAGCGTACAAGTGAAATCATTGTCAAACCGTATAACGTTCAAGTGAAATTATTGTCCCACCGTATAACGTACAAGTGAAATCATTGTCCGACCGTATAATGTTCACTGTATAACATACAAGTGAAATCATTGTCCGACCCTATAACGTACAAGTGAAATCATTGTCCGACCGTATAACGTACATTTGAAATCATTCTCTGACCGTCTAACGTTGACCGTATAATGTACAAGTGAAATCATTGTCTGACCGTATAACGTTCACTCTATAACCTACAAGTGAAATCATTGTCCGACCATATATCTTTCACTGTATAACATACAAGTGAAATCATTGTCCGATTGTATAACGTTCACTGTATAGCGTACATGTGAAATCATTGTCCGACCGTATAACGTTCAAGTGAAATTATTGTCCCACCGTATAACGTACAAGTGAAATGATTGTCCGACCGTATAACGTTCACTGTATAACGTACAAGTGAAATCATTGTCAAGCCGTATAACGTTCAAGTGAAATTATTGTCCCACCGTATAACGTACAAGTGAAATCATTGTCCGACCGTATAATGTTCACTGTATAACATATAAGTGAAATCATTGTCCGACCGTATAACGTACATTTGAAATCATTCTCTGACCGTCTAACGTTGACCGTATAATGTACAAGTGAAATCATTGTCTGACCGTATAACGTTCACTCTATAACCTACAAGTGAAATCATTGTCCGACCATATAACTTTCACTGTATAACATACAAGTGAAATCATTGTCCGACTATATAACGTTCACTGTATAGCGTACACGTGAAATCATTGTCCGACCGTATAACGTTCAAGTGAAATTATTGTCCCACCGTATAACGTTTACTCTATAACCTACAAGTGAAATCATTGTCCGACCATATAACTTTCACTGTATAACATACAAGTGAAATCATTGTCCGACTGTATAACGTTCACTGTATAGCGTACAAGTGAAATCATTGTCCGACCGTATAACGTTCACTGTATAGCGAACATGTGAAATCATTGTCCGACCGTATAACGTTCAAGTGAAATTATTGTCCCACCGTATAACGTACAAGTGAAATCATTGTCCGACCGTATAATGTTCACTGTATAACATACAAGTGAACTCATTGTCCGACCATATGACATTCATTGTATAACGTACTATTGAAATAATTGTCCGACGGTTTAACGTACCAGTGAAATCATTGTCCGACCGTATAACATACACGTGAAATCATTGTCCGACTGTATAACGTTCACTGTATAACGTACCAGTGAAATCATTGTCCGACCGTATAACGTACAAGTGAAATCATTGTCTGACCGTATAATGATGACCGTATAACGAACAAGTGAAATCATTGTCCGACCGTATAACGTTCACTGTATAGCCTACCAGTGATATCATTGTCCGACCGTATAATGTACACGTGAAATCATTGTCCGACCGTATAGTGTTCACTGTATAACGTACAAGTGAAATCATTGTCCGACCGAATAACGTTCACTGTATTAACATACAAGTGAAATTATTGTCCGACCGTATAACGTTCACTGTATTAACGTCCAAGTGAACTTATTATCCAACCGTTTAACGTACCAGTGAAATCATTGTCCGACCGTATAACATACAAGTGAAATCAGTCTCCGACCGTATAACGTTCACTGTATAACATACAAGTGAAATTATTGTCCGACCGTATAACGTACAAGTGAAATAATTGTCCGACCGTTTAATGTACAAGAGAAATCATTGTCCGACCGTATAATGTTCGACCGTATAGCATACAAGTGAAATCATTGTCCGACCGTATAACGTACAAGTGAAATCATTGTACGACCGTATAGCATACAAGTGAAATCATTGTCCGACCGTATAACGTACAAGTGAAATCATTTTCCGACCGTATAAAGTACAAGTGAAATCATTGTCCGACCGTATAAAGTACAAGTGAAATCATTGGCCGACCGTATAACGTTCACTCTATAACATACAAGTGAAATTATTGTCCGACCGTATAACGTACAAGTGAAATCATTGTCCGACCGTATAACGTACAAGTGAAATCATTGTCCGACCGTATAGCGTTTACTGTATAACTTACAAGTGAAATCATGGTCCGACCGTATAACATACAAGTGAAATCATTGTCCGACCATATAACTTTCACTGTATAGCATACAAGTGAAATCATTGTCCGACGGTATAACATTCACTGTATAACATACAAGTGAACATATTGTCCGACCGTATAACGTACAAGTGAAATCATTGTTCGACCATATAACGTTCACTGTATAACATACAAATGAAATCATTGTCCGACCATATGACATTCATTGTATAACGTACCATTGAAATAATTGTCCGACCGTATAACATACACGTGAAATCATTGTCCGACTGTATAACGTTCACTGTATAACGTACAAGTGAAATCATTGTCCGACCATATGACATTCAAGTAGTATAGGGTGGCACTATGGACGCTGTCTATGGCATTATGGACGTTTTTACCGAGGTGGGTGGCAGTATGGACGCTGGTCTATGGCATTATGGACGTTTTTACCGAGGTGGGTGGCCATGTTTGACATGTCCCATAGTGCCACCCCTAGTGACTACTAAAAATAAAATAACACGTGATTTTCAATATAATAATTTTATTTACTAATAACTAATTAACTAATAATTTTAATAATAATATCATTTTTATACAAATATTCATGAGTATATTGTAACTATTACTAAAAAACATTAATATTTTCCCCAATAAAATATCTAATATCCATTAATATTTCTCCAAACTTATTTAGTCCTTGCCATTTTGCTTGCACTGTCATTTTTATGCCACATATTTAAGCCAATACCCCAAATACAGTCTCGTGGGTTAGCCTCTGCAAGAATTTTATTATTTGTATTTAATAAAAATCTCTTTAAGTATTCGTTTTGTTTATATTTTTACCAGTTTCCATCAAAAAGCACTTGTTCTGAATCTCTGTTCCATTGTTGTACATCAAAAAGTTCAGATCTTGACCTTCCTAGGTGTCGTATTTCTGCTGCATTTGTAGATATAAGGATTTTCTCTGCAATAGTATGTTCCTGACATTGTACCATTTTTTTATGTTGAAAATATTGTTCTGTGCATATATATTTTATGCCATCTTTATCTATAAAGTCTGCAAGGTAAAAATTACTGAAGACACTGTTTTGTCCATAAAATAAAACCATATCGTTTGTTATTCTGTCATCCATAGTTCTCTTCAAATCTTTCTTTCTAAATGATGCTGCAGTATTACATCACATACATTTATATAATCATCATCGTCTGGAGTTATTTTCATCTTCTTTAAATAGTTATCATATATTATAGCCCAACTGTCTAAATCAAGTTTTTCTTTTAACACAGCTTCTATATCTTTATGTTTAACAATCGCAATATTTCTGTTATATAAATAATGTTTTATAACACTTTCCATATCTATATATGTCCCCAAATGTATATATACATTTGACAACATATTACCAAAATTCTCATCCTTTGGTATTCTCTTTCGTGTTATTTCTTCATTAACCATATCAATCAAAACCTCATCCCCTAAATCTAAATGTATAATACTATTAACAAATTCTGAACAAATGCGGCCCTCCAAACCAGTATTTACTATATGTGACATGTTACTACCACTCTCTCTTTGAATGATGGTATAATAAGACATCAAGTACATTTATATAGCTTTCATCATATGGTAATACTAATCTATTTCTAGAAACAACATAATCAGTGTACATTGATATCCATTTCGCATACCCCATACCTAATGTAGTGTACATAAATTCTATATCATCTAATTCAACGATATCTAATTTACGTTTCGATAGAAAATGAGTCAATATACTTTCTATATCCATTTATTTCCCTAAATATTGTTGCGCATATGAAAAAAGCATCCCATAATAATTGTTATATGTTCCCCCATCTAAAATTAAAATATGTTCAGGAGTAATTGTTGTTAAGTCAACATCTCCTACTTTTCTGATTATTTCCTCATTTACCATTTCTATATAAAGATCTGTATCTATACCCAACTGTACTTTAGAATATTGTAGTCCTTCATTTGTAGATACCATATGATGAGTTTTTTCCCGTGTATTATTCATTCTAGTATTAAGTAAAAGATCTAATTCCTTATTTTTAGTATTCTCTTTAGCTCTAATAAAAACATCTATTTGCTTATGTTTACTATCCATGATTGATGTCGATATCATAAGTAGAAATGATAGTGTTCTATAGTTGTTCTAACTTATATAGCTTATTTACTCTTGGTATATATTAATAGAATTGGATTATATTAATAGAACACTGGTATATTGAGCGTACTTCTTGACAAGATAATCATTATACATTATATGACAACATATGAGAGATATTTCTTATCGAGAAATATGTAGTGGCCCTGAAAAGGGCCGTTTTATATATAGCTCTAAGAAGGGCTATTTTATATTTGACCCTGAAAAGGACCGGTCTATAATCTCCGGAGGAAATATTGAGTTCGAGATAGAATCTCCACAATAATCCACCGGCGTAAGCCCTCCATAAACCGGTACATAACTCATCATTCGTCTGAGGTAGTCATCATTAGTTTCTGGAGCTGGTGGGTTCTGTATTGGTGTAATAACTGGCTTCATAATCAGCTCCACGATATGGCTCCACCGCCCTCCTAGCATAGGATCATTCAAATAATCTATTAAGCCTGCCATCGTGAGATAATCAATAATGAATAAAAACATAAACAAACACGCCATATATAACAGAGGTATTGGATTGACCTACACGCTATAAATAGATTCTATATAACATAGTATCGGTTTTTTGAACTACTACAGTTTATACGTTATATATAGTAGGTCTAATGTATAGCGCTACGGTAACCTACATTTAACAAAACAAATACTAGCATCACAACATTGGCAATCACCTTCTAATATAATAGTATGATTAAACTTTGATGCATAAAATTCCCATAATATTCCCAAGTATAAAATATGAACTATGCTGGTGTAATGTTATATATGTTGTGAATGGACTAGATATTTGACAAAACTTGAGAGATATTTCTTATCGAGAAATATGTAGGGGCCCTGAAAAGGACCGTTATATATGTAGTCCTAAGAAGGACTGTTGGTTATAAATAGCCCTGAAAAGGGCTGTTTTCTACCTCTCATACTAAAATAATCCAGCAGGCACCTGATATGGTTTGTCTCCCATCTGTCCAGGGCAACAACTACATTGTGAAGGTTGAGGTTCCTCTGGTACATCATTGGGGGTTTTTGCAACACCCCAGTTCTTCGCTGGCATACCGAAACTTCTTGTTTGTGTTTGTAGAGGCTCCATTCCAAACTCTCTCATTGGTGACCGTTGGGCTGCTGTCCTTGGTGCAGGCATACCGAAGTATCGTATGGCAGTCTCCGTAGCTACAGGAATCTCAGGCTCGATCCCGAAGTATTGCGCAGCACTCTCCGATTTTATCGGGGTAGAATATCCAGGCCTGGTTTCTTGGTTTCCATCGACCTCAAACACCTGTTCTGGTTCTAGTTGTTGTGGTGGTTGTGTTATCGGAGTTCTTGGTTCTGGAGATGCTGGAGATTCCGGAGAGCTTCTTGTAACTGGAGATCTTGGTGTCTGAGCCGTAGGTGGAGGATATTGCGGTGATCTTGGTGTATGGTTTCTAGGTGGAGTTCTTGTAATTCGTTCCGCTGTATATGGTCGATAGCGTAACTCATTAATGTTCCTTAATGAGTGTCTTGCCTGCCTAGATGCTCGCCGTCTACATCCCAACTCAACCGCTTCACCCCTCAATAGATCAGCTGTCTCCAAATACAACTGTTCTTCATAACGCTGTATAGCCTCTAATACTTTCATCCGTCTGATAATATCAGCTATGTACAAATTCGACATGATGTATTCGTTGCGGTTAGGATAGCAGCAATGATAAAAATCAATAGCGTGCGTATCATTTTATAGGAAAATGTAGGATTGACCTCCATGCTAAAAATAACTTTTTTGTAAAAGTATAGTGTATGTTATTATTACATCGGATTGACCTACTTTACTAGTATAAAAAGCCAATATTGAAAAATAGGTTACACTCTTATTCACGATGAATGACCTACAAGATTTGCTGTCTACAGCTATGAATAATACTGGACTCCCTTCAGAGACATTTTATCAGCAACCCCCAGCAATGGTGTATCAACCAACACAGTCTACACCACAGCAAATACCTATGCAAAATAAAGAAGAGGGCCAGATGAAGACCAAAGTACTCTTTGGTATATATGGAGAGCTACAAAGGATGAATATTAACTTGGCAACAATCGCCAATAATATTGAGAAGATAGCAAATAAGACAACAACAAAAGATCAAGAGGTTATAATGAAGCCTGCCGAAATACAGCTAAATTTCTCATGTAAACCGCTTGAGATCCCAATAGTATGCATAAGCACAAAACCGGTAGAGATAGAGACATGCTGTATAGATGAAGAAAAACACAGACAGAGTCACAAGAAAAGAAAAGAGCCGTATCATAAGAAAGAAGACAGGAAAGAAGAGAAGAAAGATAAAAAGAAAGAGGAGCATACAACACACACAACCCAGGCGAAGAAACCATTATATGATGGTCAAGGGAACTACGGGAAAAATATGTTTATTAAATAAACATATTTTGAAAAAACGGTCCTTTTTAGGACCAATACATATTTCTCGATAAGAAATATCTCTCAAATTTGTCAAAATATCTAGTCCTACCCCAAACATATACTTGTATTAAAATATTAGTTAGAGTGTATAAAAAATCTATATATAACGTATAATATGTAGTAGGTCAAACAAACCAATACTATGTTATATAGAATCTATTTATAGCGTGTAGGTCAATCCGATATTCAGCTATAAATTATTTGTTCAATATGAAATGTTTATCAGTTATCAAAAATGATTGGAAGACGATTACTGCGTGTGGTTAGAGGAATCTATAGGAAGCTAAGAAATTATCGGAAAATAATACACGAACAATCGGAGGTATGCGATAACAACATAAATGAATATATGGAGTACAAGGAACAACGTCGATACGACCTGGAACAATTCTTCCTTAGACGCAATGTTATCTGGCCGAGAAAACAACCGTATGATGTTAAATTGATAAATATATACCCTGATTTATCAGAGTTTTACGAATAAAACTTGATATAAAAACAGCCCTTTTCAGGGCTATATAAAACGGTCCTTTTCAGGACCAATACATATTTCTCGATAAGAAATATCTCTCATGTTTGTCAAATATCTAGTCCTACACAAACATATACTTGTATTAAAATATTAGTTAGAGTGTATAAAAATCTATATATAACGTATAATATGTAGTAGGTCAAAAAACCAATACTATGTTATATAGAATCTATTTATAGCGTGTAGGTCAATCCTACATTTCCCTATAAATTCAGAGGTTTAGAAGTAGCGTCATCCATTATTTTCAACGATGGCAGCTCTTAATGATGTTCAGATCCAGGGTGTTATGGCGCAGTACAAAAAACTTGGTGAAGTTATAGAAGACCATAGAAATCAACTGGGACAGCTCGAAGCCACCATCAGGCTTTATGAGCATAATTATAACCATTTAGCGGCTATAATATCGACCATTCGACCATCGATACAAAATGGAGGTTGCAATGTAGTCAGTGAAAATTGGGACAACGATGATGAACCATTGTTCACCTTAACGGAAGGTCGTGGACGATTGATGGGTGGCGCTTACTGTCGTGGGAAAGTTACAAGTGGGGCATATTGTCCGACATGTCGTAGCAAACATTGCGGTGAATAGTTTTAAACTATATATCAACGGCCCTTTTCAGGGCCCAAAATAAAATGAAATAAAAGCCTCTTAGATTTTGTCAAAGTATTATTTATTATATATTACAATCACAACATCAAAATATAAAAATGAAATAACTACATAACTAATACAGGTTATACAAATAATATTTACATCCAATACAATGAGTTTTATTTGTTAACTCTATTTATAGGTATTTCAATGTCAAGTTTATACCATATCTATTAGTTCCATTTTTAATAAAATAATTTTTAAAACACTGTATTGCCATACAATCATCTTATAGATTTAATAGTCTCTTTTTGCGAAATGCCTTCAATGGAGTCCTCTCCTTAGTTAGGTCTTCAACTCGTGATCTCTTTTTCAATGGTTCCTCACATTCATCTATGGTATCCATAAGGGTTCTTTTTGGTTTTGGAGTCGAACAGGTCATATTCGGAAGCTCGCCTTTAAATGGTACTCCAGGTGAAATACCGGAATCCAATTCTACATCCATGATGTCCTCTACATCCCATATTTTATCGGTATTGGTGTTGGTTTGTGGTGCAATTTCTGTTTGGCTGGTGACCTCAAACTCGCTCGATTCAGGTTTATCATAGGTTGGATAAATAGTATTCTCCTTTTTCAATGTATATTTTTCAGGGCATGTATTAGCATAATGTCCCGGTTTGTTACATTTATAACAAGTTATATTATTTATAAACTTGGTCGGTTGTGTTTTGTTAATACATTCATTCGCATAGTGTCCTTTTTTCTTACAAATATAACAATAAATGTTTTTCTGGCCCTGTTCATTTCCATATGCTTTATACCATAATTCATTTAACTTCAAACTCATTTCATTTAATTGTTGGTGCATACTCATGATTGTTACTGAATGATTGCCAAAGTAGTGAATAAATAATGTCTATGAAATAACCTATATTTATAGTAAACTGATGTAGCTATATTTAGATAATTAAAATATAAATAGATAATGTTTATTAATAGCTCAAAAGAGTGTATATAAGAATAAAAATCAAAATAGCAAATCAGTCATATAATAATGGCTACAAAATTAGTAGAATATTCAGATTCTTCTAGTAGTGATGAATCTTCAAATGAAGATTCTTCAAATGAATCTTCAAATGAAGAATCTTCAAATAAAATATTATACACTAATGATAAATATTATAAAATTAATGAATTGCAAAGTAGAAAATCGAGAAAATATAGATCTCAAAGTAAAGTATATGATTTGACCTTTAACCAATATGATAAACCATTTGACTTTACTAATGAATTATTTAACAATTTAGTAACCCAAATAAAAGAAAAATCAAACGTACAACCAAATGATAAAATTAGATTTTCTATTACACATCCTACATTAGAATTTGGTATTCATATACCATTTAATGATGCTGAAAATATATCAGGAACAACATTATTGAATGAAATCGAAAGAGTAGTTCAAAGTAATAAAGAATTTAAAATACATGATAATGGTTTGAGAGTTGAATTTACTCATACATCAATGCCTATTGGAGGTAGTAGAAAAACAATGCATCATGGTAGTGAAAAAAGCATTGATAATATGATAAATATAAAACGTAGCATTATTAAAATTGAAAATAGTGAGGATAGTATGTGTTTAGTTAGATCTATTGTTGTATGCATGTGTAAATTAAATGATGATAAAAGTGATGAATGGAAAAAAAAATGGAGGAAAATTAGAAGCACAGACAACCCTCTTCAAAAACAAGAAGCAGAAAAATTATTAAATAAAGTTAGTATAGACATAAACCAGAAATGTGGTATTGAAGAATATAAAATAATACAAAATGAAATATATCCGGAATATATTATTAAAATACATCAACAACATGGAAAAGGTGAACATTTATTTGAACCATATAGAATGACTGATAATAGTAAAGTTATACATTTATATTATCATGATAATCATTATGATAGTATTATCTCAATCAGAGGTTTTTTTTGGGTATAGTTATTTTTGTGAATATTGTGATGTAGGTTATAGTAATAAAGAACACCATAAATGTAATAATATATGTAAATGTTATTCGCATGAATTATGTGAAAAAAAAGTACCCGTTCATTGTAATACTTGCAGGCGTTGGTTTGTTAGTATATCATGTTATGAAAATCATAAAACAATTAAAGGAAAACATAAGAAAAATATATGTTCGTCTGTACAGTTATGTAAAAAATGTGATACTCTATTAATAGAAAGTAAAAAAAATCATATATGTCCAGGGTTTAAGAAATGTAAATATTGTAAATTAATAGTACCCTTGGACCATGATTGTTATATACCAATATATGTATCTGAACCATTAAAACAAGGACCTAAAATAGTACCCTATATATTTTATGACTTTGAATGTCAATTTGATGATGGGGAACATAAACCAAATTAGTGTGTAGCTCAACGGGCATGTGATAACTGCATTTGTAAATCAGTTACCGAATATTGTGACCATTGTAATAATATTGAAGGTGAAAAACAAATGATATTTGAAGGGGAAAATACATTACAAGAATTCTGTAAATGGTTATTTAGGCCTATTCATAATTATTCAACAGTAATAGCTCATAATGGAAGAGGTTATGATACACAATTTGTTTTAAGATATTTAATTACACATGGTACAATTAAACCTGATTTAATTATGAATGGGAATAATATTATGTTATTAAAATATAAAAATATAAGATTAATAGATTCCTTAAATTTTATAGGAATGCCTTTAGCATCATTCCCTAAAACATTTGGATTAAAAGAATTAGCTAAAGGTTGGTTTCCGTTTTGGGCTAATATTAGTCAATATCAAAACTATATTGGGCCATATTTATCATTAGACTATTATAAACCAGGGTCTATGAAACCTGAAAATCGTGATATATTTATGAAATGGTATGATGATAAAATTAAAAATCAAGAATTTTTTGATTTTAGAAAAGAAATGAAACAATATTGTATTTCAGATGTCGATATTTTAAGAAGAGGTTGCGGGGAGTTTATAATACAATTTCTAAATAGTGATCAAATTAACCCCTTTAGAGAGGCAATAACATTACCTCAAGCTTGTAATAAAGCGTGGAGGAAAAATTATATGCCTAAAAATAGTCTTGGAGTTATATCTGATAGTGGATATCCTAACAAAACTAAATATTCTATTAAAGGGGTAAGATGGTTGCAGGCATATAGTGCTGATTTAAATAAGAAAATTTGTCATGCATTAAATGGAGGTGAGAAAAAAATAGGTAAATATCATGTAGATGGTTATTGTGACGGTATAATATATGAATTTCTGGGTTGCTTATATCATGGGTGTGAGAAATGTTATCCAAATAGAAAATATATTAACCCATATACTAAAAAAACAATGGTACAACTGCATGAAGAAACTATTAAACGATTTAACGAATTAAAAATATTAGGTTATAAAATTATTTATATATGGGAATGTGATTTTGATAATTATAAGAATATCAATATCCAATATAAGAATAATATAAATGTATTATACCCATTTAGAGAACCTATTAAACCTAGAGATGCTCTATTTGGAGGTAGAACAAATGCTGTAAAATTATATCATAAAATAAAAGATGATGAACAAATAAAATATGTTGATATATGTTCATTATATCCATATGTTAATAAATATAAAAAATATCCATGTGGACATCCAAATATAATAAGTCCGGAACAAATTGATATAAAATATATTAGTGACTATCAGGGTTTGATAAAATGTAAAATACTACCCCCTCAAACATTATGGATGCCTGTATTACCAATACATTGTAATAAAAAAATGATATTTACTCTATGTTATACATGTGCTAAGAATGAAGATAATTATTGCAAACATACAGAAAATCAAAGAGCATTGATTGGTACATGGACAACTGTAGAAATACAGAAAGCGTTAGATAAAGGTTATCAAATATTAGAAACATATCAAATATGGCATTGGAGTAATTGGAGTTCAGATGTATATAAACAATATATCGATAAGTATTTAAAAATGAAACAAGAGGCTAGTGGTTACCCAAATTGGGTTAAAAATGAAGATGATGAAAAGATGTTTAAAACTGATTATTTTGATGCAGAAGGTATTGTACTTGAAACTATTAAATATAACCCTGGTAAACGCGCATTTGCAAAAACTATGCTTAACTGTTTATGGGGTAAAAATGCTCAAAATAACAAAGTGCCTCATTGTGAATATATTAGTAAAGTCTCAAGGTTTTTTGATATTATGAATGATAGTAATATTGAGGTCAGTAGTATTGATATGTTTGATCATGATAATTTCATATTAATGAATTATAAGGATTTAACTGATGAAATTGAACCTCATGCTTCCGCTAATGTTGTAGTTGCATCATTTGTAACTGCATATGCAAGATTAGAATTGTATGCAGTTCTTGAACTATTAGATGATAGAGTGTTATACTTTGATACAGACAGTATTATATGTGTATATAAACCAGGGGAATATAATATTCCTATTGTAGATAGCCGTTTAGGTAAATGGACAGATGAAGTACCTGATGGAAAAATTATAAGCTATGTTGGTTTAGGACCTAAAAATTATGGGTATCAATATGATGTAGATGGCATTATATTGACTAAATGTAAAGTAAAAGGAATTACATTAGATTACAATACATCTCAAAAAGTAAACTTTGAATCTATGATTAAATGTATAAATGATAGAAAAAATTATTCTATACATATCACATATGAGTCTCGTATTAAAAAATCTAAAAATAGAAAGGTCACTAGTGAAACTCAGACAAAAACATT
>CM026401.1:21247411-21264341 GCA_014843695.1 Archivesica marissinica
TATACTGTCGGACAATGATTTCACTTGTATGATATACAGTGAACGTTATACAGTCGGACAATGATTTCACTTGTAGGTTATACAGTGAACGTTATACGGTCAGACAATGATTTCACTTGTACATTATACGGTCAACGTTATACGGTCAGAGAATGATATTAAATTTATGTTATACGGTCGGACAATGATTTCACTTGTACGTTATACGGTCGGACAATGATTTCAATTGTATGTTATACAGTGAACATTATACGGTCGGACAATGATTTCACTTGTACGTTATACTGTCGGACAATGATCTCACTTGTATGTTATACCGTCGGACATTGATTTCACTTGTATGATATACAGTGAACGTTATACAGTCGGACAATGATTTCACTTGTACGTTAATACAGTGAACATTATACGGTCGGGGACAATAATTTCACTTGTATGTTATACAGTGAACGTTATACGGTCGGACAATGATTAAACTTGTACGTGATACAGTGAACGCTATACGGTCGGACAATGATTTCACTTGTTCGTTATACGGTCATCGTTATACTGTCGGACAATGATTTCACTTGTACCTTATACGGTCGGACAATAATTTCACTTGTATGTTATACAGTGAACGTTATACGGTCGGACAATGATTTCACTTGTATGATATACGGTCGGACAATGATTTCACTGGTACGTTAAACGGTCGGACAATGATTTCACTTGTACGGTATACAGTGAACATTATACCGTTGGATAATGATTTCACTTGTACGTTAATACAGTGAACGTTATACGGTCGGACAATAATTTCACTTGTATGTTATGCAGTGAACGTTATACGGTCGGACAATGATTTCACTAGTACGTTATACAGTGAACGCTATACGGTCGGACAATGATTTCACTTGTTCGTTATACGGTCATCGTTATAAGGTCAGACAATTATTTCAATGGTACGTTATACAATGAATGTCATATGGTCGGACAATGATTTCATTTGTATGTTATACAGTGAACGTTATACGGTCGAACAATGATTTCACTTGTACGTTATACAGTGAACGTTATAACGGTCGGACAATGATTTCACTTGTATGTTATACAGTGAACATTATACGGTCGGACAATGATTTCACTTGTATGTTATACGGTCGAACAATGATTTCACTTGTACGTTATACAGTGAACGTTAAACGGTCGGACAATGATTTCACTTGTATGTTATACAGTGAACATTATACGGTCGGACAATGATTTCACGTGTATGTTATACGGTCGAACAATGATTTCACTTGTACGTTATACAGTGAACGTTATACGGTCGAACAATGATTTCACTTGTACGTTATACAGTGAACGTCATAACGGTTGGACAATTATTTCACTTGTACGTTATACGGTCGGACAATAATTTCACTTGTATGTTATACAGTGAACGTTATACGGTCGGACAATGATTTCACTTGTATGTTATACGGTCGGACAATGATTTCACGTGTATGTTATACGGTCGGACAATGATTTCACTTGTACGTTATACAGTGAACGTTAAACGGTCGGACAATTATTTCACTTGTACGTTAACATACGGTCGGACAATGATTTCACTTGTACTTTATACAGTGAACGTTATACGGTCGGACAATGATTTCACTTGTATGTTATACGGTCGGACAATGATTTCACTGGTACGTTAAACGGTCGGACAATGATTTCACTTGTACGTTATACGGTCGGACAATGATATCACTTGTAGGTTATACAGTGAACGTTATAAGGTCGGACAATGATTTCACTTGTATGTTATACAGTGGTTATATGGTCAGACAATGATTTCACTTGTAGGTTATACAGTGAACGTTATAAGGTCGGACAATGATTTCACTTGTATTCTATACGGTCTGACAATGATTTCACTTGTATATTATACGGTCGGACAATGATTTCAAATGTACGTTATACGGTCGGACAATGATTTCAAATGTACGTTATACGGTCGGACAATGATTTCTCTTGTACGTTATACGGTCGGACAATTATTTCACTTGTACGTTATACGGTCGGACAATGATTTCACTTGTATGTTATACAGTGAACGTTATACGGTCGGACAATGATTTCACTTGTACGTTATACGGTCGGACAATGATATCACTTGTAGGTTATACAGTGAACGTTATAAGGTCGGACAATGATTTCACTTGTATGTTATACAGTGGTTATATGGTCAGACAATGATTTCACTTGTAGGTTATACAGTGAACGTTATAGGTCGGACAATGATTTCACTTGTATTCTACGGTCTGACAATGATTTCACTTGTATATTATACGGTCGGACAATGATTTCAAATGTACGTTATACGGTCGGACAAGATTTCAAGTACGTTATACGGTCGGACAATGATTTCTCTTGTACGTTAAACGGTCGGACAATTATTTCACTTGTACGTTATACGGTCGGACAATAATTTCACTTGTATGTTATACAGTGAACGTTATACGGTCGGACAATGATTTCACTTGTATGTTATACGGTCGGACAATGATTTCACTGGTACGTTAAACGGTGGGACAATGATTTCACTTGTACGGTATACAGTGAACATTATACCGTTGGATAATGATTTCACTTGTACGTTAATACAGTGAACGTTATACGGTCGGACAATGATTTCACTAGTATGTTAATACAGTGAACAATATACGATAGGACAATGATTTCACTTGTACATTATACGGTCGGACAATGATATCACTTGTATGTTATACGGTTGGACAATGATTTCATTTGTACGTTAAAACAGTGAACGTTATACGGTCGGACAATGATTTCACTTGTACGTTATACAATGAGCGCTATACGGTCGGACAATGATTTCACTGTCAGACAATGATTTCAAATGTACGTTATACGGTCGGACAATGATGTCTCTTGTACGTTAAACGGTCGGACAATAATTTCACTTGTATGTTAATACAGTGAACGTTATACGGTCGGACAATAATTTCACTTGAATGTTATAATGTCGGACAATGATTTCACTTGTACGCTATACAGTGAACGTTATACAGTCGGACAATGATTTCACTTGTATGTTATACAGTGAACGTTATACGGTCGGACAATGATTTCACCTGTACATTATACGGTCAACGTTATACGGTCAGAGACTGATTTCAAATGTACGTTATACGGTCGGACAATGATTTCACTTGTATGTTAATACAGTGAACATTATACGGTCGGACAATGATTTCACTTGTACGTTATACGGTGGGACAATAATTTCACTTGAACGTTATACGGTCGGACAATGATTTCACATGTACGCTAATACAGTGAACGTTATACGGTCGGACAATGATTTCACTTGTACGCTATACAGTGAACGTTATTGTCGGACAATGATTTCACTTGTAGGTTATAGAGTGAACGTTATACGGTCAGACAATGATTTCACTTGTACATTATACGGTCAACGTTATACGGTCAGAGACTGATTTCAGTGAACGTTATACAGTCGGACAATGATTTCACTTGTATGCTATACAGTGAAGTTATACGGTCGGACAATGATTTCACTTGTACGTTATACGGTCGGACAATGATTTCACTTGTAGTTATACGGTCGGACAATGATTTCACTTGTACGTTAATACAGTGAACGTTATACGGTCGGACAATAATTTCACTTGTATGTTATACAGTGAACGTTATACGGTCGGACAATGATTTCACTTGTACGTTATACAGTGAACGCTTATACGGTCAATTATTACTTGTACGTTATACGGTCGGACAATGATACACTTGTACGCTATACAGTGAACGTTATACAGTCGGACAATGATTTCACTTGTATGTTATACAGTGAACGTTATACGGTCGGACAATGATTTCACCTGTACATTATACGGTCAACGTTATACGGTCAGAGACTGATTTCAAATGTACGTTATACGGTCGGACAATGATTTCACTTGTATGTTATACAGTGAACATTATACGGTCGGACAATGATTTCACTTGTACGTTATACGGTGGGACAATAATTTCACTTGAACGTTATACGGTCGGACAATGATTTCACATGTACGCTAATACAGTGAACGTTATACGGTCGGACAATGATTTCACTTGTACGCTATACAGTGAACGTTATATGGTCGGACAATGATTTCACTTGTAGGTTATAGAGTGAACGTTATACGGTCAGACAATGATTTCACTTGTACATTATACGGTCAACGTTATACGGTCAGAGACTGATTTCAGTGAACGTTATACAGTCGGACAATGATTTCACTTGTATGCTATACAGTGAACGTTATACGGTCGGACAATGATTTCACTTGTACGTTATACGGTCGGACAATGATTTCACTTGTATGTTATACGGTCGGACAATGATTTCACAGGTACGTTAAACGGTCGGACAATGATTTCACTTGTACGGTATACAGTAAACATTATACCGTTGGATAATGATTTCACTTGTACGTTAATACAGTGAACGTTATACGGTCGGACAATAATTTCACTTGTATGTTATACAGTGAACGTTATACGGTCGGACAATGATTTCACTTGTACGTTATACAGTGAACGCTTATACGGTCGGACAATTATTTCACTTGTACGTTATACGGTCGGACAATGATATCACTTGTATGCTATACAGTGAACGTTATACGGTCGGACAATGATTTCACGTGTATGTTATACGGTCGGACAATGATTTCACTGGTACGTTAAACGGTCGGACAATTATTTCAATGGTACGTTATACAATGAATGTCATATGGTCGGACAATGATTTCACTTGTATGTTATTACAGTGAACATTATATGGTCGGACAATGATTTCACTTGTATGCTATACGGTCGTACAATGATTTCACTTGTATGTTATACGGTCGGAAAATGATTTTACTTGTACGTTATACAGTGAACGCTATACGGTCGGACAATGATTTCACTTGTACGTTATACGGTCGTACAATGATTTCACTTGTACGTTATACGGTCGGACAATGATTTCACTTGTATGCTATACAGTGAACAATGAAAGTCGGACAATGATTTCACTTGTACGGTCAACGTTATACGGTCAGACAATGATTTCAGATGTACGTTATACTGTCCGACAATGATTTCACTTGTACATTATACGGTCGGACAATGATTTCACTTGTAGGTTATACGGTCGGACTATGATTTCACTTTTATGTTATACAGTGAAAGTTATATGGTCGGACAATGATTTCACTTGTAGGTTATACAGTGAACGTTATACGGTCAGACAATGATTTCACTTGTACATTATACGGTCAACGTTATACGGTCGGAAAATGATTTCACTCGTATGTTATACAGTGAACATTATACGGTGGGACAATGAATTTCACTTGAACGTTATACGGTCGGACAATGCTTTCAATGGTACGTTATACGGTCGGACAATGATCTCACTTGTATGTTATACGGTCGGACAATGATTTCACTTGTACGTTAATACAGTGAACGTTATACAGTCGGACAATGATTTCACTTGTATGTTATACAGTGAAAGTTATATGGTCGGACAATGATTTCACTTGTAGGTTATAGAGTGAACGTTATACGGTCAGACAATGATTTCACTTGTACATTATACGGTCAACGTTATACGGTCAGAGAATGATTTCATTGAACGTTATACAGTCGGACAATGATTTCACTTGTATGTTATACAGTGAACATTATACGGTCGGACAATGATTTCACTTGTACGTTATACGGTCGGACAATGATTTTACTTGTACGCTATACAGTGAACGTTATACAGTCGGACAATGATTTCACTTGTATGTTATACAGTGGTTATATGGTCGGACAATGATTTCACTTGTAGTTTATACAGTGAACATTATAAGGTCGGACAATTATTTCACTTGTATGCTATACGGTCGGACAATGATTTCACTTGTACGGTCAACGTTATACGGTCGGACAATTATTTCAAATGTACGTTAATGGTCGGACAATTATTTCAATGGTACGTTATACAATGAATGTCATATGGTCGGACCATGATTTCACTTGTACGTTATACAGTAAACGCTATACGGTCGGACAATGATTTCACTTGTACGTTATACGGTGGGACAATAATTTCACTTGAACGTTATAAGGTCGGACAATGATTTCACATGTACGCTAATACAGTGAACGTTATACGGTCGGACAATGATTTCACTTGTACGCTATACAGTGAACGTTATATGGTCGGACAATGATTTCACTTGTAGGTTATAGAGTGAACGTTATACGGTCAGACAATGATTTCACTTGTACATTATACGGTCAACGTTATACGGTCAGAGACTGATTTCAGTGAACGTTATACAGTCGGACAATGATTTCACTTGTATGCTATACAGTGAACGTTATACAGTCGGACAATGATTTCACTTGTACGTTATACGGTCGGACAATGATTTCACTTGTATGTTATACGGTCGGACAATGATTTCACTTGTACGTTAATACAGTGAACGTTATACGGTCGGACAATATTTCACTTGTATGTTATACAGTGAACGTTATACGGTCGGACAATGATTTCACTTGTACGTTATACAGTGAACGCTTATACGGTCGGACAATTATTTCACTTGTACGTTATACGGTCGGACAATGATATCACTTGTATGCTATACAGTGAACGTTATACGGTCGGACAATGATTTCACGTGTATGTTATACGGTCGGACAATGATTTCACTGGTACGTTAAACGGTCGGACAATTATTTCAATGGTACGTTATACAATGAATGTCATATGGTCGGACAATGATTTCACTTGTATGTTATTACAGTGAACATTATATGGTCGGACAATGATTTCACTTGTATGCTATACGGTCGTACAATGATTTCACTTGTATGTTATACGGTCGGAAAATGATTTTACTTGTACGTTATACAGTGAACGCTATACGGTCGGACAATGATTTCACTTGTACGTTATACGGTCGTACAATGATTTCACTTGTACGTTATACGGTCGGACAATGATTTCACTTGTATGCTATACAGTGAACAATGAAAGTCGGACAATGATTTCACTTGTACGGTCAACGTTATACGGTCAGACAATGATTTCAGATGTACGTTATACTGTCCGACAATGATTTCACTTGTACATTATACGGTCGGACAATGATTTCACTTGTTGGTTATACGGTCGGACTATGATTTCACTTGTATGTTATACAGTGAAAGTTATATGGTCGGACAATGATTTCACTTGTAGGTTATACAGTGAACGTTATACGGTCAGACAATGATTTCACTTGTACATTATACGGTCAACGTTATACGGTGGGACAATGATTTCACTTGTACGTTATACGGTCGGACAATGATTTCAATGGTACGTTATACGGTCGGACAATGATCTCACTTGTATGTTATACGGTCGGACAATGATTTCACTTGTACGTTAATACAGTGAACGTTATACAGTCGGACAATGATTTCACTTGTATGTTATACAGTGAAAGTTATATGGTCGGACAATGATTTCACTTGTAGGTTATAGAGTGAACGTTATACGGTCAGACAATGATTTCACTTGTACATTATACGGTCAACGTTATACGGTCAGAGAATGATTTCAGTGAACGTTATACAGTCGGACAATGATTTCACTTGTATGCTATACAGTGAACATTATACTGTCGGACAATGATTTCACTTGTACGTTATACGGTCGGACAATGATTTTACTTGTACGCTATACAGTGAACGTTATACAGTCGGACAATGATTTCACTTGTATGTTATACAGTGGTTATATGGTCGGACAATGATTTCACTTGTAGTTTATACAGTGAACATTATAAGGTCGGACAATTATTTCACTTGTATGCTATACGGTCGGACAATGATTTCACTTGTACGGTCAACGTTATTCGGTCAGACAATTATTTCAAATGTACGTTAAATGGTCGGACAATTATTTCAATGGTACGTTATACAATGAATGTCATATGGTCGGACCATGATTTCACAGTTATACAGTGGTTATATGGTCAGACAATGATTTCACTTGTAGGTTATACAGTGAACGTTATAAGGTCGGACAATGATTTCACTTGTATTCTATACGGTCTGACAATGATTTCACTTGTATATTATACGGTCGGACAATGATTTCAAATGTACGTTATACGGTCGGACAATGATTTCTCTTTTACGTTAAACGGTCGGACAATTATTTCACTTGTACGTTATACGGTCGGACAATAATTTCACTTGTATGTTATACAGTGAACGTTATACGGTCGGACAATGATTTCACTTGTATGTTATACGGTCGGACAATGATTTCACTGGTACGTTATACAATGACACTATACGGTCGGACAATGATTTCACTGTGACAATGATTTCAAATGTACGTTATACGGTCGGACAATGATTTCACTTGTACATTATACGGTCGGACAATGATATCACTTGTATGTTATACGGTTGGACAATGATTTCATTTGTACGTTAAAACAGTGAACGTTATACGGTCGGACAATGATTTCACTTGTACGTTATACAATGAGCGCTATACGGTCGGACAATGATTTCACTGTCAGACAATGATTTCAAATGTACGTTATACGGTCGGACAATGATTTCTCTTGTACGTTAAACGGTCGGACAATAATTTCACTTGTATGTTAATACAGTGAACGTTATACGGTCGGACAATAATTTCACTTGAATGTTATACGGTCGGACAATGATTTCACTTGTACGCTATACAGTGAACGTTATACAGTCGGACAATGATTTCACTTGTATGTTATACAGTGAACGTTATACGGTCGGACAATGATTTCACCTGTACATTATACGGTCAACGTTATACGGTCAGAGACTGATTTCAAATGTACGTTATACGGTCGGACAATGATTTCACTTGTATGTTATACAGTGAACATTATACGGTCGGACAATGATTTCACTTGTACGTTATACGGTGGGACAATAATTTCACTTGAACGTTATACGGTCGGACAATGATTTCACATGTACGCTAATACAGTGAACGTTATACGGTCGGACAATGATTTCACTTGTACGCTATACAGTGAACGTTATATGGTCGGACAATGATTTCACTTGTAGGTTATAGAGTGAACGTTATACGGTCAGACAATGATTTCACTTGTACATTATACGGTCAACGTTATACGGTCAGAGACTGATTTCAGTGAACGTTATAAAGTCGGACAATGATTTCACTTGTATGCTATACAGTGAACGTTATACGGTCGGACAATGATTTCACTTGTACGTTATACGGTCGAACAATGATTTCACTTGTACGGTATACAGTAAACATTATACCGTTGGATAATGATTTCACTTGTACGTTAATACAGTGAACGTTATACGGTCGGACAATAATTTCACTTGTATGTTATACAGTGAACGTTATACGGTCGGACAATGATTTCACTTGTACGTTATACAGTGAACGCTTATACGGTCGGACAATTATTTCACTTGTACGTTATACGGTCGGACAATGATATCACTTGTATGCTATACAGTGAACGTTATACGGTCGGACAATGATTTCACGTGTATGTTATACGGTCGGACAATGATTTCACTGGTACGTTAAACGGTCGGACAATTATTTCAATGGTACGTTATACAATGAATGTCATATGGTCGGACAATGATTTCACTTGTATGTTATTACAGTGAACATTATATGGTCGGACAATGATTTCACTTGTATGCTATTCGGTCGTACAATGATTTCACTTGTATGTTATACGGTCGGAAAATGATTTTACTTGTACGTTATACAGTGAACGCTATACGGTCGGACAATGATTTCACTTGTACGTTATACGGTCGTACAATGATTTCACTTGTACGTTATACGGTCGGACAATGATTTCACTTGTATGCTATACAGTGAACAATGAAAGTCGGACAATGATTTCACTTGTACGGTCAACGTTATACGGTCAGACAATGATTTCAGATGTACGTTATACTGTCCGACAATGATTTCACTTGTACATTATACTGTCGGACAATGATTTCACTTGTAGGTTATACGGTCGGACTATGATTTCACTTGTATGTTATACAGTGACAGTTATATGGTCGGACAATGATTTCACTTGTAGGTTATACAGTGAACGTTATACGGTCAGACAATGATTTCACTTGTATATTATACGGTCGGACAATGATTTCAAATGTACGTTATACGGTCGGACAATGATTTCTCTTTTACGTTAAACGGTCGGACAATTATTTCACTTGTACGTTATACGGTCGGACAATAATTTCACTTGTATGTTATACAGTGAACGTTATACGGTCGGACAATGATTTCACTTGTATGTTATACGGTCGGACAATGATTTCACTGGTACGTTAAACGGTCGGACAATGATTTCACTTGTACGGTATACAGTGAACATTATACCGTTGGATAATGATTTCACTTGTACGTTAATACAGTGAACGTTATACGGTCGGACAATGATTTCACTGTAGTATACGTAACTATACGTGGACAATGATTTCACTTGTACATTATACGGTCGGACAATGATATCACTTGTATGTTATACGGTTGGACAATGATTTCATTTGTACGTTAAAACAGTGAACGTTATACGGTCGGACAATGATTTCACTTGTACGTTATACAATGAGCGCTATACGGTCGGACAATGATTTCACTGTCAGACAATGATTTCAAATGTACGTTATACGGTCGGACAATGATTTCTCTTGTACGTTAAACGGTCGGACAATAATTTCACTTGTATGTTAATACAGTGAACGTTATACGGTCGGACAATAATTTCACTTGAATGTTATACGGTCGGACAATGATTTCACTTGTACGCTATACAGTGAACGTTATACAGTCGGACAATGATTTCACTTGTATGTTATACAGTGAACGTTATACGGTCGGACAATGATTTCACCTGTACATTATACGGTCAACGTTATACGGTCAGAGACTGATTTCAAATGTACGTTATACGGTCGGACAATGATTTCACTTGTATGTTATACAGTGAACATTATACGGTCGGACAATGATTTCACTTGTACGTTATACGGTGGGACAATAATTTCACTTGAACGTTATACGGTCGGACAATGATTTCACATGTACGCTAATACAGTGAACGTTATACGGTCGGACAATGATTTCACTTGTACGCTATACAGTGAACGTTATATGGTCGGACAATGATTTCACTTGTAGGTTATAGAGTGAACGTTATACGGTCAGACAATGATTTCACTTGTACATTATACGGTCAACGTTATACGGTCAGAGACTGATTTCAGTGAACGTTATAAAGTCGGACAATGATTTCACTTGTATGCTATACAGTGAACGTTATACGGTCGGACAATGATTTCACTTGTACGTTATACGGTCGAACAATGATTTCACTTGTACGGTATACAGTAAACATTATACCGTTGGATAATGATTTCACTTGTACGTTAATACAGTGAACGTTATACGGTCGGACAATAATTTCACTTGTATGTTATACAGTGAACGTTATACGGTCGGACAATGATTTCACTTGTACGTTATACAGTGAACGCTTATACGGTCGGACAATTATTTCACTTGTACGTTATACGGTCGGACAATGATATCACTTGTATGCTATACAGTGAACGTTATACGGTCGGACAATGATTTCACGTGTATGTTATACGGTCGGACAATGATTTCACTGGTACGTTAAACGGTCGGACAATTATTTCAATGGTACGTTATACAATGAATGTCATATGGTCGGACAATGATTTCACTTGTATGTTATTACAGTGAACATTATATGGTCGGACAATGATTTCACTTGTATGCTATACGGTCGTACAATGATTTCACTTGTATGTTATACGGTCGGAAAATGATTTTACTTGTACGTTATACAGTGAACGCTATACGGTCGGACAATGATTTCACTTGTACGTTATACGGTCGTACAATGATTTCACTTGTACGTTATACGGTCGGACAATGATTTCACTTGTATGCTATACAGTGAACAATGAAAGTCGGACAATGATTTCACTTGTACGGTCAACGTTATACGGTCAGACAATGATTTCAGATGTACGTTATACTGTCCGACAATGATTTCACTTGTACATTATACGGTCGGACAATGATTTCACTTGTAGGTTATACGGTCGGACTATGATTTCACTTGTATGTTATACAGTGAAAGTTATATGGTCGGACAATGATTTCACTTGTAGGTTATACAGTGAACGTTATACGGTCAGACAATGATTTCACTTGTACATTATACGGTCAACGTTATACGGTCGGAAAATGATTTCACTCGTATGTTATACAGTGAACATTATACGGTGGGACAATGAATTTCACTTGAACGTTATACGGTCGGACAATGCTTTCAATGGTACGTTATACGGTCGGACAATGATTTCACTTGTACGTTAATACAGTGAACGTTATACAGTCGGACAATGATTTCACTTGTATGTTATACAGTGAAAGTTATATGGTCGGACAATGATTTCACTTGTAGGTTATAGAGTGAACGTTATACGGTCAGACAATGATTTCACTTGTACATTATACGGTCAACGTTATACGGTCAGAGAATGATTTCAGTGAACGTTATACAGTCGGACAATGATTTCACTTGTATGTTATACAGTGAACATTATACGGTCGGACAATGATTTCACTTGTACGTTATACGGTCGGACAATGATTTCACTTGTACGCTATACAGTGAACGTTATACAGTCGGACAATGATTTCACTTGTATGTTATACAGTGGTTATATGGTCGGACAATGATTTCACTTGTAGGTTATACAGTGAACATTATAAGGTCGGACAATTATTTCACTTGTATGCTATACGGTCGGACAATGATTTCACTTGTACGTTATACGGTCGGACAATGATTTCACTTGTATGTTATACGGTCGAACAATGATTTCACTTGTAGGTTATACAGTGAACGTTATACGGTCGGACAATGAATTCACTGTCGGACACTGATTTCACTTGTATGTTATACGGTCGGACAATGATTTCACTGGTACGTTAAACGGTCGGACAATGATTTCACTTGTACGGTATGCAGTGAACATTATACCCTTGGATAATGATTTCACTTGTACGTTAATACAGTGAACGTTATACGGTCGGACAATGATTTCACTTGTACGTTATACGGTCGGACAATGATTTCACTTGTATGCTATAGAGTGAACGTTATACGGTCGGACAATGATTTCACTTGTACTGTCAACGTTATACGGTCAGACAATGATTTCAAATGTACGTTATACGGTAGGACAATGATTTCACTTGTACGTTATACGGTCGGACTATGATTTCACTTGTATGTTATACGGTGAATGTTATACTGTCGGACAATTATTTCAATGGCCGGACAATGATTTCACTTGTAGGTTATACAGTGAAAGTTATATGGTCGGACAATGATTTCACTTGTACATTATACGGTCAACGTTATACGGTCAGAGAATGATTTCATATGTACGTTATACGGTCGGACAATGATTTCACTTGTACGTTATACGGTCGGATAATGATTTCACTTGTATGTTATACAGTGAACATTATACGGTCGAACAATGATTTCACTTGTACGTTATACGGTGGGACAATAATTTCACTTGAACGTTATACGGTCGGACAATGATTTCACTTGTACGCTATACAGTGAACGTTATACAGTCGGACAATGATTTCACTTGTATGTTATACAGTGGTAATATGGTCGGACAATGATTTCACTTGTAGGTTATAGAGTTGACGTTATAAGGTCGGACAATGATTTCACTTGTATGCTATACGGTCGGACAATGATTTCACTTGTATGTTATACGGTCGGACAATGATTTCACTTGTACGTTATACAATGAACGCTATACGGTCGGACAATGATTTCACTGTCAGACAATGATTTCAAATGTACGTTATACGGTCGGACAATGATTTCTCTTGTACGTTAAACGGTCGGACAATTATTTCACTTGTACGTTATACGGTCGGACAATAATTTCACTTGTATGTTATACAGTGAACGTTATACGGTCGGACAATGATTTCACTTGTATGTTATACGGTCGGACAATGATGTCAGTGGTACGTTAAACGGTCGGACAATGATTTCACTTGAACGTTATACGGTCGGACAATGATTTCACTTGTACGCTATACAGTGAACGTTATACAGTCGGACAATGATTTCACTTGTATGTTATACAGTGGTAATATGGTCGGACAATGATTTCACTTGTAGGTTATACAGTTGACGTTATAAGGTCGGACAATGATTTCACTGTCAGACAAAGATTTCAAATGTACGTTATACGGTCGGACAATGATTTCTCTTATACGTTAAACGGTCGGACAATGATTTCACTTGTATGTTATACAGTGAACATTATACGGTCGGACAATGATTTCACTTGTACGTTATACGGTCGGACAATGATTTCACTTGTACGCTATACAGTGAACGTTATACAGTCGGACAATGATTTCACTTGTATGTTATACAGTGGTTATATGGTCGGACAATGATTTCACTTGTAGGTTATACAGTGAACGTTATAAGGTCGGACAATGATTTCACTTGTATGCTATACGGTCGGACAATGATTTCACTTGTATGTTATACGGTCGGACAATGATTTCACTTGTACGTTATACAATGAACGCTATACGGTCGGACAATGATTTCACTGTCAGACAATGATTTCAAATGTACGTTATACGGTCGGACAATGATTTCTCTTGTACGTTAAACGGTCGGACAATTATTTCACTTGTACGTTATACGGTCGGACAATAATTTCACTTGTATGTTATACAGTGAACGTTATACGGTCGGACAATGATTTCACTTGTATGTTATACGGTCGGACAATGATTTCAGTGGTACGTTAAACGGTCGGACAATGATTTCACTTGTACGGTATACAGTAAACATTATACCGTTGGATAATGATTTCACTTGTACGTTAATACAGTGAACGTTATACGGTCGGACAATAATTTCACTTGTATGTTATACAGTGAACGTTATACGGTCGGACAATGATTTCACTTGTACGTTATACTGTCGGATAATGATCTCACTTGTATGTTATACTGTCGGACAATGATTTCACTTGTATGATATACAGTGAACGTTATACAGTCGGACAATGATTTCACTTGTAGGTTATACAGTGAACGTTATACGGTCAGACAATGATTTCACTTGTACATTATACGGTCAACGTTATACGGTCAGAGAATGATATCAAATGTACGTTATACGGTCGGACAATGATTTCACTGGTACGTTAAACGGTCGGACAATTATTTCAATGGTACGTTATACAATGAATGTCATATGGTCTGACAATGATTTCACTTGTAGGTTATACAGTGAACGTTATACGGTCAGACAATGATTTCACTTGTACATTATAGGGTCAACGTTATACGGTCGGACAATGATTTCACTTGTACGTTATACGGTCGGACAATGATTTCACTCGTATGTTATACAGTGAACATTATACGGTGGGACAATGAATTTCACTTGAACGTTATACGGTCGGACAATGCTTTCAATGGTACGTTATACGGTCGGACAATGATCTCACTTGTATGTTATACGGTCGGACAATGATTTCACTAGTACGTTAATACAGTGAACGTTATACAGTCGGACAATGATTTCACTTGTATGTTATACAGTGAAAGTTATATGGTCGGACAATGATTTCACTTGTAGGTTATAGAGTGAACGTTATACGGTCAGACAATGATTTCACTTGTACATTATACGGTCAACGTTATACGGTCAGAGAATGATTTCAGTGAACGTTATACAGTCGGACAATGATTTCACTTGTATGTTATACAGTGAACATTATACGGTCGGACAATGATTTCACTTGTACGTTATACAGTCGGACAATGATTTCACTTGTATGTTATACAGTGGTTATATGGTCGGACAATGATTTCACTTGTAGGTTATACAGTGAACATTATAAGGTCGGACAATTATTTCACTTGTATGCTATACGGTCGGACAATGATTTCACTTGTACGTTATACGGTCGGACAATGATTTCACTTGTATGTTATACGGTCGAACAATGATTTCACTTGTATGTTATACGGTCGGACAATGCTTTCACTTGTACGGTATACAGTGAACATTATACCCTTGGATAATGATTTCACTTGTACGTTAATACAGTGAACGTTATACGGTCGGACAATGATTTCACTTGTACGTTATACGGTCGGACAATGATTTCACTTGTATGCTATAGAGTGAACGTTATACGGTCGGACAATGATTTCACTTGTACTGTCAACGTTATACGGTCAGACAATGATTTCAAATGTACGTTATACGGTAGGACAATGATTTCACTTGTACGTTATACGGTCGGACTATGATTTCACTTGTATGTTATACGGTGAATGTTATACTGTCGGACAATTATTTCAATGGCCGGACAATGATTTCACTTGTAGGTTATACAGTGAAAGTTATATGGTCGGACAATGATTTCACTTGTACATTATACGGTCAACGTTATACGGTCAGAGAATGATTTAAAATGTACGTTATACGTTCGGACAATGATTTCACTTGTACGTTATACGGTCGGATAATGATTTCACTTGTATGTTATACAGTGAACATTATACGGTCGAACAATGATTTCACTTGTACGTTATACGGTGGGACAATAATTTCACTTGAACGTTATACGGTCGGACAATGATTTCACTTGTACGCTATACAGTGAACGTTATACAGTCGGACAATGATTTCACTTGTATGTT
>CM026401.1:21265341-21315599 GCA_014843695.1 Archivesica marissinica
GTCAGAGAATGATTTCAAATGTACGTTATACGGTCGGACAATGATTTCACTTGTACGTTATACGGTCGGACAATGATTTCACTTGTATGTTATACAGTGAACATTATACGGTCGGACAATGATTGGACAATAATTTCACTTGAACGTTATACGGTCGGACAATGATTTCACTTGTACGCAATACAGTGAACGTTATACAGTCGGACAATGATTTCACTTGTATGTTATACAGTGGTTATATGGTCGGACAATGATTTCACTTGTTCGTTATACGGTCATCGTTATACGGTCAGACAATGATTTCACTTGTACGTTATACGGTGAACGCTATTCGGTCGGACAATGATTTCACTTGTACGTTATACGGTCGGACAATTATATCACTTGTATGTTATACGATCGGACAATTATTTCACTTGTACGTTATACAGTGAACGCTATACGGTCGGACAATGATTTCACTTGTACGTTATACGGTCGGACAATGATATCACTTGTACGTTATACGGTCGGACAATGATTTCACTGGTACGTTAAACGGTCGGACAATTATTTGAATGGTACGTTATACAATGAATGTCATATGGTCGGACAATGATTTCACTTGTACGTTATACAGTGAAAGTTATACAGTCGGACAATGATTTCATTTGTATGTTATACGGTCGGACAATGATTTCACTTGTACGTTATACGGTCGGACAATATGTTCACTTGTATGTTATACAGTGAATGTTATACAGTCGGACAATGATTTCACTTGTATGTTATACAGTGAAAGTTATATGGTCGGACAATGATTTCACTTGTATGTTATACGGTCGGACCATGATTTCACTTGTAAGTTATACGTGAACGTTATACGGTCAGACAATGATTTCACTTGTACATTATACGGCAACGTTATACGGTCAGAGAATGATTCAAATGTACGTTATACGGTCGGACAATGATTTCACTTGTATGCTATACAGTGAACGTTATACGGTCGGACAATAATTTCACTTGTATGTTAATACAGTGAACGTTATACGGTCGGACAATGATTTCACTTGTACGTTAAACAGTGAACGTTATACGGTCGGACAATGATTTCACTTGTACGTTATACGGTCGGACAATGATTTCACTTGTATGTTATACAGTGAACATTATACGGTCGGACAATGATTTCACTTGTACGTTATACGGTGGGACAATAATTTCACTTGAACATTATACGGTCGGACAATAATTTCACTTGTATGTTATACAGTGAACGTTATACGGTCGGACAATGATTTCACTTGTACGTTATACTGTCGGACAATGATCTCACTTGTATGTTATACGGTCGGACAATGATTTCACTTGTATGATATACAGTGAACATTATACGGTCGGACAATCATTTCACTTGTACGTTATACGGTGGGACAATAATTTCACTTGAACGTTATACGGTCGGACAATGATTTCACGTGTACGCTATACAGTGAACGTTATACAGTCGGACAATGATTTCACTTGTATGTTATACAGTGAAAGTTATATGGTCGGACAATGATTTCACTTGTAGGTTATAGAGTGAACGTTATACGGTCAGACAATGATTTCACTTGTACATTATACGGTCAACGTTAGACGGTCAGAGAATGATTTCAAATGTACGTTATACGGTCGGACAATGATTTCACTTGTACGTTATAGGGTCGGACAATGATTTCACTTATATGTTATACAGTGAACATTATACGGTCGGACAATGATTTCACTTGTACGTTATACGGTGGGACAATAATTTCACTTGAACGTTATACGGTTTGACAATGATTTCACTTGTACGCTATACAGTGAACGTTATACGGTCGGACAATCATTTCACTTGTACGTTATAAGGTGGGACAATAATTTCACTTGAACGTTATACGGTCGGACAATGATTTCACGTGTACGCTATACAGTGAACGTTATACAATCGGACAATGATTTCACTTGTATGTTATACAGTGAAAGTTATATGGTCGGACAATGATTTCACTTGTAGGTTATAGAGTGAACGTTATACGGTCAGACAATGATTTCACTTGTACATTATACGGTCAACGTTAGACGGTCAGAGAATGATTTCAAATGTACGTTATACGGTCGGACAATGATTTCACTTGTACGTTATAGGGTCGGACAATGATTTCACTTGTATGTTATACAGTGAACATTATACGGTCGGACAATGATTTCACTTGTACGTTATACGGTGGGACAATAATTTCACTTGAACGTTATACGGTTTGACAATGATTTCACTTGTACGCTATACAGTGAACATTATACAGTCGGACAATGATTTCACTTGTATGTTATACAGTGGTTATATGGTCAGACAATGATTTCACTTGTAGGTTATACAGTGTACGTTATAAGGTCGGACAATGATTTCACTTGTATGCTATACGGTCGGACAATGGTTTCACTTGTATATTATGCGGTCGGAAAATGATTTCACTTGTACGTTATACAATGAACGCTATACGGACGGACAATGATTTCACTGTCAGACAATGATTTCAAATGTACGTTATACGGTCGGACAATGATTGCTCTTGTACATTAAACGGTCGGACAATAATTTCACTTGTATGTTATACAGTGAACGTTATACGGTCGGACAATGATTTCATTTGTATGTTATACGGACGTACAATGATTTCACTTGTACTTTAAACGGTCGGACAATGATTTCACTTGTACGTTAAACGGTCGGACAATTATTTCACTTGTACGTTATACGGTCGGACAATAATTTCACTTGTATGTTATACAGTTGGATAATGATTTCACTTGTACGTTAATACAGTGAACTTTATACGGTCGGACAATAATTTCACTTGTATGTTAATACAGTGAACGTTATACGGTCGGACAATGATTTCACTTGTACGTTAATACAGTGAACGCTATACGGTCGGACAATGATTTCACTTGTACATTATACGGTCGGACAATGATATCACTTGTATGTTATACAGTGAACATTATACGGTCGGACAATGATTTCACTTGTACGTTATACGGTGGGACAATAATTTCACTTGTATGTTATACAGTGAACATTATACGGTCGGACAATGATTTCACTTGTACGTTATACGGTGGGACAATAATTTCACTTGAACGTTATACGGTCGGACAATGATTTCACATGTACGCTATACAGTGAACGTTATACGGTCGGACAATGATTTCACTTGTACGCTATACAGTGAACGTTATACAGTCGGACAATGATTTCACTTGTATGTTATACAGTGAAAGTTATATGGTCGGACAATGATTTCACTTGTAGGTTATAGAGTGAACGTTATACGGTCAGACAATGATTTCACTTGTACATTATACGGTCAAAGTTATACGGTCAGAGACTGATTTCAGTGAACGTTATACAGTCGGACAATGATTTCACTTGTATGTTATACAGTGGTTATATGGTCGGACAATGATTTCACTTTTATGCTATACAGTGAATGTTATACGGTCGGACAATGATTTCACTTGTACGTTCAACGTTATACGGTCAGACAATTATTTCAAATGTACGTTATACTGTCCGACAATGATTTCACTTGTACGTTCAACGATATACGGTCAGACAATTATTTCAAATGTACGTTATACTGTCCGACAATGATTTCACTTGTACGTTATACGGTCGGACAATGATTTCACTTGTATGTTATACGGTCGGACAATGATTTCACTTGTATGATATACAGTGAACATTATACTGTCGGACAATGATTTCACGTGTACGCTATACAGTGAACGTTATACAGTCAGACAATGATTTCACTTGTACATTATACGGTCGGACAATGATTTCACTGGTACGTTAAACGGTCGGACAATTATTTCAATGGTACGTTATACAATGAATGTCATATGGTCGGACAATGATTTCACTTGTACGTTATACAGTGAACGTTATACAGTTGGACAATGATTTCACTTGTACGTTATACGGTCGGACAATATGTTCACTTGTATGTTAATACAGTGAATGTTATTCAGTCGGACAATGATTTCACTTGTATGTTATACAGTGAAAGTTATATGGTCGGACAATGATTTCACTTGTAAGTTATACGGTCGGATCATGATTTCACTTGTAAGTTATACATTAAACGCTATACGGTCGGACAATGATTTCACTTGTACGTTATACGGTCGGACAATGATTTCACTTGTACGTTATACGGTCGGACAATAATTCCACTTGTATGTTATACAGTGAACGTTATACGGTCGGCCAATGATTTCACTTGTACTTTATACGGTCGGACAATGATTTCACTTGTATGCTATACGGTCGTACAATGATTTCACTTGTATGTTATACGGTCGGACAATTATTTCACTTGTACGGTATACAGTGAACATTATACCGTTGGATAATGATAACTTGTACGTTAATACAGTGAACGTTATACGGTCGGACAATGATTTCACTGTCAGACAATGATTTCAAATGTACGTTATACGGTCGGACAATGATTTCTCTTGTACATTAAACGGTCGGACAATTATTTCACTTGTATGCTATACGGTCGGACAATGATTTCACTTGTATGTTATACGGTCGGACAATGATTTCACTTGTACGTTAATACAGTGAACGCTATACGGTCGGACAATGATTTCACTTGTACGTTATACGGTCGGACAATGATATCACTTGTATGCTATACAGTGAACGTTATACGGTCGGACAATGATTTCACTTGTTCGTTATACGGTCATCGTTATACGGTCAGACAATGATTTCACTTGTACGTTATACGGTCGGACAATGATTTCACTGGTACGTTAAACGGTCGGACAATTATTTCAATGGTACGTTTATACAATGAACGTTATACAGTCGGACAATGATTTCACTTGTATGTTATACAGTGAAAGTTATATGGTCGGACAATGATTTCACTTGTATGCTATATAGTGAATGTTACAAGGTCGGACAATGATTTCACTTGTACGGTCAACGTTATACGGTCAGGCAATGATTTCAAATGTACGTTATACTGTCCGACAATGATTTCACCTGTACGTTATACGGTCGGACAATGATTTCACTTGTACGTTATACGGTCGGACTATGATTCCACATGTATGTTATACGGTGAACGTTATACTGTCGGACAATTATTTCAATGGCCGGACAATGATTTCACTTGTACATTATACGGTCAACGTTATACGGTCAGAGAATGATTTCAAATGTACGTTATACGGTCGGACAATGATTTCACTTGTACGTTAATACAGTGAATGTTATACGGTCGGACAATGATTTCACTTGTACGTTATACAGTGAACATTATACTGTCGGACAATGATTTCAAATGTACGTTACACTGTCCGACAATGAGTTCACTTGTACGTTATACGGTCGGACAATGATTTCACTTGTACGTTATACGGTCGGACACTGATTTCACTTGTATGTTATACAGTAAACGTTATGCCGTCGGACAATGATTTCACTTGGATATACGGTCGGACAATGATTTCACTTGTATGATATACAGTGAACATTATACTGTCGGACAATGATTTCACTGGTACGTTAAATGGTGGGACAATTATTTCAATGGTATGTTTATACAATGAATGTCATATGGTCGGACAATGATTTCACTTGTACGTTATACAGTGAACGTTATACAGTCGGACAATGATTTCACTTGTATGTTAATACAGTGAATGTTATATGGTCGGACAATGATTTCACTTGTATGCTATACAGTGAACGCTATACGGTCGGACAATGATTTCACTTGTACGTTCAACGTTATACGGTCCGACAATGATTTCACGTGTACGTTATTCGGTCGGACAATGATTTCACTTGTACGTTATACGGTCGGACTAGATTTCACTTGTATGTTATACGGTGAACGTTATACTGTCGGACAATTATTTCAATGGCCGGACAATAATTTCACTTGTACGTTATACGGTCGGACAATGATTTCACTTGTACGTTATACGGTCGGACAATAATTTCACTTGTACGTTATACGGTAGGACAATGATTTCACTTGTACGTTATACGGTTGGACAATAATTTCACTTGAACGTTATACGGTCGAACAATGATTTCACTTGTACGCTATACAGTGAACGTTATACGGTCGGACAATGATTTCACTTGTACGTTATACTGTCGAACAATGATCTCACTTGTATGTTATACGTTCGGACAATGATTTCACTTGTATGATATACAGTGAACATTATACGGTCGGACAATGATTTCACTTGTACGTTATACGGTGGGACAATAATTTCACTTGAACGTTATACGGTCGGATAATGATTTCACTTGTACTCTATACAGTGAACGTTATACGGTCGGACAATGATTTCACTTGTACGTTATACTGTCGGACAATGATCTCACTTGTATGTTATACGGTCGGACAATGATTTCACTTGTATGATATATACAGTGAACATTATACGGTCGGACAATGATTTCACTTGTACGTTATACGGTCGGACAATAATTTCACTTGAACGTTATACAGTCGGACAATGATTTCACTTGTACGCTATACAGTGAACGTTATACAGTCGGACAATGAGTTCACTTGTATGTTATACAGTGAACGTTATACGGTCAGACAATGATTTCACCTGTACATTAATACGGTCAACGTTATACGGTCAGAGACTGATTTCAAATGTACGTTATACGGTCGGACAATGATTTCACTTGTATGTTATACAGTGAACATTATACGGTCGGACAATGATTTCACTTGTACGTTATACTGTCGGATAATGATCTCACTTATATGTTATACGGTTGGACAATGATTTCACTTGTATGATATACAGTGAACATTATACGGTGGGACAATAATTTCACTTGTACGTTATACGGTCGGACAATGATTTCACTTGTATGTTATGCAGTGAACATTATACCGTCGGACAATGATTTCACTTGTACGTTATACGGTGGGACAATAATTTCACTTGAACGTTATACGGTCGGACAATGTTTTCACTTGTACGCTATATACAGTGAACGTTATACGGTCGGACAATGATTTCACTTGTACGTTATACATTGAACGTTATACGGTCGGATAATGATCTCACTTGTATGATATACGGTCGGACAATGATTTCACTTGAATGATATACAGTCAACATTATACGGTCGGACAATGATTTCACTTGTACGTTATACGGTCGGACAATGATTTCACTTGTAAGCTATTCAGATTTCACTTGTATATTATACAGTGGTTATATGGTAGGACAATGATATCACTTGTACGTTATACGGTCGGACAATGATTTCACTTGTACGTTATACGGTCGGACAATAATTTCACTTGTACGTTATACGGTCGGACAATGATTTCACTTGTACGTTATATGGTCGGACAATAATTTCTCGTGTACGTTATACGGTCGGACAATGATTTCACTTGTATGGTATACAGTGAACATTATGCGGTCGGACAATGATTTCACTTGTACGTTATACGGTGGGACAATAATTTCACTTGTACGTTATACGGTGGGACAATAATTTCACTTGAACGTTATACGGTCGGACAATGATTTCTCTTGTACGCTATACAGTGAACGTTATACAGTCGGATAATCATTTCACTTGTATGTTATACAGTGAAAGTTATATGGTCGGACAATGATTTCACTTGTAGGTTATAGAGTGAACGTTATACAGTCAGACAATGATGTCACTTGTACGTTAAATACAGTGAACGTTATACGGTCGGACAACGATTTCACTTGTACGTTATACAGTGAACAGTATACTGTCGGACAATGATTTCACTGGTAAGTTAAACGGTCGGACAATTATTTCAATGGTACGTTATACAATGAATGTCATATGGTCGGACAATGATTTCACTTGTACATTATACAGTGAACGTTATACAGTCGGACAATGATTTCACTTGTATGTTATACGGTCGGACCATGATTTCACTTGTACGTTATACACTAAACGCTATACGGTCGGACAATGATTTCACTTGTACGTTATACGGTCGGACAATTATTTCACTTGTACGTTATACGGTCGAACAATGATTTCACTGTCGGACAATGATTTCATTTGTATGTTATACGGTCGGACCATGATTTCACTTGTACGTTATACAGTAAACGCTATACGGTCGGACAATGATTTCACTTGTACGTTATACGGTCGGACAATGATTTCACTTGTACGTTATACGGTCGAACAATGATTTCACTGTCGGACAATGATTTCACTTGTATGTTTTACGGTCGGACAATGATTTCACTGGTACGTTAAACGGTCGGACAATGATTTCACTTGTACGGTATATAGTGAACATTATACCGTTGGATAATGATTTCACGTGTACGATAATACAGTGAACGTTATACGGTCAGACAATAATTTCACTTGTATGTTATACAGTGAACGTTATACGGTCGGACAATGATTTCACTTGTACGTTATACAGTGAACGCTATACGGTCGGACAATGATTTCACTTGTACGTTATACGGTCGGACAATGATTTCACTTGTATGCTATACAGTGAACGTTATACGGTCGGACAATGATTTCTCTTGTTCGTTATACGGTCATCGTTATACGGTCAGACAATGATTTCACTTGTACGTTGTACGGTCGGACAATAATTTCACTTGTACGTTATACAGTGAACATTATACTGTCGGACAATGATTTCACTGGTACGTTAAACGGTCGGACAATTATTTCAATGGTACGTTTATACAATGAACGTTATACAGTCGGACAATGATTTCACTTGTATGTTATACAGTGAAAGTTATATGGTCGGACAATGATTTCACTTGTATGCTATATAGTGAATGTTACAAGGTCGGACAATGATTTCACTTGTACGGTCAACGTTATACGGTCAGACAATGATTTCAAATGTACGTTATACTGTCCGACAATGATTTCACCTGTACGTTATACGGTCGGACAATGATTTCACTTGTACGTTATACGGTCGGACTATGATTCCACATGTATGTTATACGGTGAACGTTATACTGTCGGACAATTATTTCAATGGCCGGACAATGATTTCACTTGTACATTATACGGTCAACGTTATACGGTCAGAGAATGATTTCAAATGTACGTTATACGGTCGGACAATGATTTCACTTGTACGTTATACGGTCGGACAATGATTTCACTTGTATGTTAATACAGTGAACATTATACGGTGGGACAGTAATTTCACTTGAACGTTATACGGTTTCTAAATGATTTCACTTGTACGTTATACAGTCGGACAATGATCTCACTTGTACGTTAATACAGTGAACGTTATACGGTCGGACAATGATTTCACTTGTACGTTATACAGTGAACATTATACTGTCGGACAATGATTTCAAATGTACGTTACACTGTCCGACAATGATTTCACTTGTACGTTATACGGTCGGACAATGATTTCACTTGTACGTTATACGGTCGGACACTGATTTCACTTGAATGATATACAGTGACCGTTTATACGGTCGGACAATGATTTCACTTGTATGTTATACAGTAAACGTTATGCCGTCGGACAATGATTTCACTTGAATATACGGTCGGACAATGATTTCACTTGTATGATATACAGTGAACATTATACTGTCGGACAATGATTTCACTGGTACGTTAAATGGTGGGACAATTATTTCAATGGTATGTTTATACAATGAATGTCATATGGTCGGACAATGATTTCACTTGTATGCTATACAGTGAACGTTATACGGTCGGACAATGATTTCACTTGTACGTTCAACGTTATACGGTCCGACAATGATTTCACGTGTACGTTATTCGGTCGGACAATGATTTCACTTGTACGTTATACGGTCGGACTAGATTTCACTTGTATGTTATACGGTGAACGTTATACTGTCGGACAATTATTTCAATGGCCGGACAATGATTTCACTTGTAGGTTATACAGTGGACGTTATACGGTCAGACAATGATTTCACTTGTACATTATACGGTCAACGTTATACGGTCAGAGAAAAATTTCAAATGTACGTTATACGGTCGGACAATGATTTCACTTGTACGTTATACGGTCGGACAATGATTTAACTTGTATGTTATGCAGTGAACATTATACGGTCGGACAATGATTTCACTTGTACGTTATACGGTGGGACAATAATTTCACTTGAACGTTATACGGTCGGACAATGTTTTCACTTGTACGCTATATACAGTGAACGTTATACGGTCGGACAATGATTTCACTTGTACGTTATACATTGAACGTTATACTGTCGGACAATGATCTCACTTGTATGTTATACGGTCGGACAATGATTTCACTTGTATGATATACAGTGAACATTATACGGTCGGACAATGATTTCTCTTGTACGTTATACGGTCGGACAATGATATCACTTGTAAGCTATACAGTGAACGTTATACAGTCTGACAATGATTTCACTTGTATATTATACAGTGGTTATATGGTAGGACAATGATATCACTTGTACGTTATACGGTCGGACAATGATTTCACTTGTACGTTATACGGTCGGACAATAATTTCACTTGTACGTTATACGGTCGGACAATGATTTCACTTGTACGTTATATGGTCGGACAACAATTTCTCGTGTACGTTATACGGTCGGACAATGATTTCACTTGTATGGTATACAGTGAACATTATGCGGTCGGACAATGATTTCACTTGTACGTTATACGGTGGGACAATAATTTCACTTGTACGTTATACGGTGGGACAATAATTTCACTTGAACGTTATACGGTCGGACAATGATTTCACTTGTACGTTATACGGTCGGACAATGATTTCATTTGTACGTTATACGGTCGAACAATGATTTCACTGTCGGACAATGATTTCACTTGTATGTTATACGGTCGGACCATGATTTCACTTGTACGTTATACAGTAAACGCTATACGGTCGGACAATGATTTCACTTGTACGTTATACGGTCGGACAATTATTTCACTTGTACGTTATACGGTCGAACAATGATTTCACTGTCGGACAATGATTTGACTTGTATGTTATACGGTCGGACAATGATTTCACTGGTACGTTAAACGGTCGGACAATGATTTCACTTGTACGGTATACAGTGAACATTATACCGTTGGATAATGATTTCACGTGTACGTTAATACAGTGAACGTTATACGGTCAGACAATAATTTCACTTGTATGTTATACAGTGAACGCTATACGGTCGGACAATGATTTCACTTGTACGTTATACGGTCGGACAATGATTTCACTTGTATGCTATACAGTGAACGTTATACGGTCGGACAATGATTTCTCTTGTTCGTTATACGGTCATCGTTATACGGTCAGACAATGATTTCACTTGTACGTTGTACGGTCGGACAATAATTTCACTTGTACGTTATACAGTGAACATTATACTGTCGGACAATGATTTCACTGGTACGTTAAACGGTCGGACAATTATTTCAATGGTACGTTTATACAATGAACGTTATACAGTCGGACAATGATTTCACTTGTATGTTATACAGTGAAAGTTATATGGTCGGACAATGATTTCACTTGTATGCTATATAGTGAATGTTACAAGGTCGGACAATGATTTCACTTGTACGGTCAACGTTATACGGTCAGACAATGATTTCAAATGTACGTTATACTGTCCGACAATGATTTCACCTGTACGTTATACGGTCGGACAATGATTTCACTTGTACGTTATACGGTCGGACTATGATTCCACATGTATGTTATACGGTGAACGTTATACTGTCGAACAATTATTTCAATGGCCGGACAATGATTTCACTTGTACATTATACGGTCAACGTTATACGGTCAGAGAATGATTTCAAATGTACGTTATACGGTCGGACAATGATTTCACTTGTACGTTATACGGTCGGACAATGATTTCACTTGTATGTTAATACAGTGAACATTATACGGTGGGACAGTAATTTCACTTGAACGTTATACGGTTTCTAAATGATTTCACTTGTACGTTATACGGTCGGACAATGATCTCACTTGTACGTTAATACAGTGAACGTTATACGGTCGGACAATGATTTCACTTGTACGTTATACAGTGAACATTATACTGTCGGACAATGATTTCAAATGTACGTTACACTGTCCGACAATGATTTCACTTGTACGTTATACGGTCGGACAATGATTTCACTTGTACGTTATACGGTCGGACACTGATTTCACTTGAATGATATACAGTGACCGTTTATACGGTCGGACAATGATTTCACTTGTATGTTATACAGTAAACGTTATGCCGTCGGACAATGATTTCACTTGAATATACGGTCGGACAATGATTTCACTTGTATGATATACAGTGAACATTATACTGTCGGACAATGATTTCACTGGTACGTTAAATGGTGGGACAATTATTTCAATGGTATGTTTATACAATGAATGTCATATGGTCGGACAATGATTTCACTTGTACATTATACAGTGAACGTTATACAGTCGGACAATGATTTCACTTGTATGTTATACAGTGAAAGTTATATGGTCGGACAATGATTTCACTTGTATGCTATACAGTGAACGCTATACGGTCGGACAATGACTTCACTTGTACGTTCAACGTTATACGGTCCGACAATGATTTCACGTGTACGTTATTCGGTCGGACAATGATTTCACTTGTACGTTATACGGTCGGACTAGATTTCACTTGTATGTTATACGGTGAACGTTATACTGTCGGACAATTATTTCAATGGCCGGACAATGATTTCACTTGTAGGTTATACAGAGGACGTTATACGGTCAGACAATGATTTCACTTGTACATTATACGGTCAACGTTATACGGTCAGAGAAAAATTTCAAATGTACGTTATACGGTCGGACAATGATTTCACTTGTACGTTATACGGTCGGACAATGATTTCACTTGTATGTTATGCAGTGAACATTATACGGTCGGACAATGATTTCACTTGTACGTTATACGGTGGGACAATAATTTCACTTGAACGTTATACGGTCGGACAATGTTTTCACTTGTACGCTATATACAGTGAACGTTATACGGTCGGACAATGATTTCACTTGTACGTTATACATTGAACGTTATACGGTCGGACAATGATCTCACTTGTATGTTATACGGTCGGACAATGATTTCACTTGTATGATAATACAGTGAACATTATACGGTCGGACAATGATTTCACTTGTACGTTATACGGTCGGACAATAATTTCACTTGAACGTTATACAGTCGGACAATGATTTCACTTGTACGCTATACAGTGAACGTTATACAGTCGGACAATGAGTTCACTTGTATGTTATACAGTGAACGTTATACGGTCAGACAATGATTTCACCTGTACATTAATACGGTCAACGTTATACGGTCAGAGACTGATTTCAAATGTACGTTATACGGTCGGACAATGATTTCACTTGTATGTTATACAGTGAACATTATACGGTCGGACAATGATTTCACTTGTACGTTATACTGTCGGATAATGATCTCACTTATATGTTATACGGTTACACAATGATTTCACTTGTATGATATACAGTGAACATTATACGGTGGGACAATAATTTCACTTGTACGTTATACGGTCGGACAATGATTTCACTTGTATGTTATGCAGTGAACATTATACCGTCGGACAATGATTTCACTTGTACGTTATACGGTGGGACAATAATTTCACTTGAACGTTATACGGTCGGACAATGTTTTCACTTGTACGCTATATACAGTGAACGTTATACGGTCGGACAATGATTTCACTTGTACGTTATACATTGAACGTTATACGGTCGGATAATGATCTCACTTGTATGATATACGGTCGGACAATGATTTCACTTGAATGATATACAGTCAACATTATACGGTCGGACAATGATTTCACTTGTACGTTATACGGTCGGACAATGATTTCACTTGTAAGCTATTCAGTGAACGTTATACAGTCGGACAATGATTTCACTTGTATATTATACAGTGGTTATATGGTAGGACAATGATATCACTTGTACGTTATACGGTCGGACAATGATTTCACTTGTACGTTATACGGTCGGACAATAATTTCACTTGTACGTTATACGGTCGGACAATGATTTCACTTGTACGTTATATGGTCGGACAATAATTTCTCGTGTACGTTATACGGTCGGACAATGATTTCACTTGTATGGTATACAGTGAACATTATGCGGTCGGACAATGATTTCATTTGTACGCAATACAGTGAACGTTATACAGTCGGACAATGATTTCACTTGTATGTTATACAGTGGTTATATGGTCGGACAATGATTTCACTTGTTCGTTATACGGTCATCGTTATACGGTCAGACAATGATTTCACTTGTACGTTATACGGTGAACGCTATTCGGTCGGACAATGATTTCACTTGTACGTTATACGGTCGGACAATTATATCACTTGTATGTTATACGATCGGACAATTATTTCACTTGTACGTTATACAGTGAACGCTATACGGTCGGACAATGATTTCACTTGTACGTTATACGGTCGGACAATGATATCACTTGTACGTTATACGGTCGGACAATGATTTCACTGGTACGTTAAACGGTCGGACAATTATTTGAATGGTACGTTATACAATGAATGTCATATGGTCGGACAATGATTTCACTTGTACGTTATACAGTGAAAGTTATACAGTCGGACAATGATTTCATTTGTATGTTATACGGTCGGACAATGATTTCACTTGTACGTTATACGGTCGGACAATAAGTTCACTTGTATGTTATACAGTGAATGTTATACAGTCGGACAATGATTTCACTTGTATGTTATACAGTGAAAGTTATATGGTCGGACAATGATTTCACTTGTATGTTATACGGTCGGACCATGATTTCACTTGTAAGTTATACAGTGAACGTTATACGGTCAGACAATGATTTCACTTGTACATTATACGGTCAACGTTATACGGTCAGAGAATGATTTCAAATGTACGTTATACGGTCGGACAATGATTTCACTTGTATGTTATACAGTGAACGTTATACGGTCGGACAATAATTTCACTTGTATGTTATACAGTGAACGTTATACGGTCGGACAATGATTTCACTTGTACGTTATACTGTGAACGTTATACGGTCAGACAATGATTTCACTTGTACATTATACGGTCGGACAATGATTTCACTTGTATGTTATACAGTGAACATTATACGGTCGGACAATGATTTCACTTGTACGTTATACGGTGGGACAATAATTTCACTTGAACATTATACGGTCGGACAATGATTTCACTTGTATGTTATACAGTGAACGTTATACGGTCGGACAATGATTTCACTTGTACGTTATACTGTCGGACAATGATCTCACTTGTATGTTATACGGTCGGACAATGATTTCACTTGTATGATATACAGTGAACATTATACGGTCGGACAATCATTTCACTTGTACGTTATACGGTGGGACAATAATTTCACTTGAACGTTATACGGTCGGACAATGATTTCACGTGTACGCTATACAGTGAACGTTATACAGTCGGACAATGATTTCACTTGTATGTTATACAGTGAAAGTTATATGGTCGGACAATGATTTCACTTGTAGGTTATAGAGTGAACGTTATATGATTTCACTTGTACATTATACGGTCAACGTTAGACGGTCAGAGAATGATTTCAAATGTACGTTATACGGTCGGACAATGATTTCACTTGTACGTTATAGGGTCGGACAATGATTTCACTTATATGTTTATACAGTGAACATTATACGGTCGGACAATGATTTCACTTGTACGTTATACGGTGGGACAATAATTTCACTTGAACGTTATACGGTTTGACAATGATTTCACTTGTACGCTATACAGTGAACGTTATACGGTCGGACAATCATTTCACTTGTACGTTATAAGGTGGGACAATAATTTCACTTGAACGTTATACGGTCGGACAATGATTTCACGTGTACGCTATACAGTGAACGTTATACAATCGGACAATGATTTCACTTGTATGTTATACAGTGAAAGTTATATGGTCGGACAATGATTTCACTTGTAGGTTATAGAGTGAACGTTATACGGTCAGACAATGATTTCACTTGTACATTATACGGTCAACGTTAGACGGTCAGAGAATGATTTCAAATGTACGTTATACGGTCGGACAATGATTTCACTTGTACGTTATAGGGTCGGACAATGATTTCACTTGTATGTTATACAGTGAACATTATACGGTCGGACAATGATTTCACTTGTACGTTATACGGTGGGACAATAATTTCACTTGAACGTTATACGGTTTGACAATGATTTCACTTGTACGCTATACAGTGAACATTATACAGTCGGACAATGATTTCACTTGTATGTTATACAGTGGTTATATGGTCAGACAATGATTTCACTTGTAGGTTATACAGTGTACGTTATAAGGTCGGACAATGATTTCACTTGTATGCTATACGGTCGGACAATGGTTTCACTTGTATATTATGCGGTCGGAAAATGATTTCACTTGTACGTTATACAATGAACGCTATACGGACGGACAATGATTTCACTGTCAGACAATGATTTCAAATGTACGTTATACGGTCGGACAATGATTGCTCTTGTACATTAAACGGTCGGACAATAATTTCACTTGTATGTTATACAGTGAACGTTATACGGTCGGACAATGATTTCACTTGTATGTTATACGGACGGACAATGATTTCACTTGTACTTTAAACGGTCGGACAATGATTTCACTTGTACGTTAAACGGTCGGACAATTATTTCACTTGTACGTTATACGGTCGGACAATAATTTCACTTGTATGTTATACAGTTGGATAATGATTTCACTTGTACGTTAATACAGTGAACTTTATACGGTCGGACAATAATTTCACTTGTATGTTAATACAGTGAACGTTATACGGTCGGACAATGATTTCACTTGTACGTTAATACAGTGAACGCTATACGGTCGGACAATGATTTCACTTGTACATTATACGGTCGGACAATGATATCACTTGTATGTTATACAGTGAACATTATACGGTCGGACAATGATTTCACTTGTACGTTATACGGTGGGACAATAATTTCACTTGTATGTTATACAGTGAACATTATACGGTCGGACAATGATTTCACTTGTACGTTATACGGTGGGACAATAATTTCACTTGAACGTTATACGGTCGGACAATGATTTCACATGTACGCTATACAGTGAACGTTATACGGTCGGACAATGATTTCACTTGTACGCTATACAGTGAACGTTATACAGTCGGACAATGATTTCACTTGTATGTTATACAGTGAAAGTTATATGGTCGGACAATGATTTCACTTGTAGGTTATAGAGTGAACGTTATACGGTCAGACAATGATTTCACTTGTACATTATACGGTCAAAGTTATACGGTCAGAGACTGATTTCAGTGAACGTTATACAGTCGGACAATGATTTCACTTGTATGTTATACAGTGGTTATATGGTCGGACAATGATTTCACTTTTATGCTATACAGTGAATGTTATACGGTCGGACAATGATTTCACTTGTACGTTCAACGTTATACGGTCAGACAATTATTTCAAATGTACGTTATACTGTCCGACAATGATTTCACTTGTACGTTCAACGATATACGGTCAGACAATTATTTCAAATGTACGTTATACTGTCCGACAATGATTTCACTTGTACGTTATACGGTCGGACAATGATTTCACTTGTATGTTATACGGTCGGACAATGATTTCACTTGTATGATATACAGTGAACATTATACTGTCGGACAATGATTTCACGTGTACGCTATACAGTGAACGTTATACAGTCAGACAATGATTTCACTTGTACATTATACGGTCGGACAATGATTTCACTGGTACGTTAAACGGTCGGACAATTATTTCAATGGTACGTTATACAATGAATGTCATATGGTCGGACAATGATTTCACTTGTACGTTATACAGTGAACGTTATACAGTTGGACAATGATTTCACTTGTACGTTATACGGTCGGACAATATGTTCACTTGTATGTTAATACAGTGAATGTTATTCAGTCGGACAATGATTTCACTTGTATGTTATACAGTGAAAGTTATATGGTCGGACAATGATTTCACTTGTAAGTTATACGGTCGGATCATGATTTCACTTGTAAGTTATACATTAAACGCTATACGGTCGGACAATGATTTCACTTGTACGTTATACGGTCGGACAATGATTTCACTTGTACGTTATACGGTCGGACAATAATTCCACTTGTATGTTATACAGTGAACGTTATACGGTCGGCCAATGATTTCACTTGTACTTTATACGGTCGGACAATGATTTCACTTGTATGCTATACGGTCGTACAATGATTTCACTTGTATGTTATACGGTCGGACAATTATTTCACTTGTACGGTATACAGTGAACATTATACCGTTGGATAATGATAACTTGTACGTTAATACAGTGAACGTTATACGGTCGGACAATGATTTCACTGTCAGACAATGATTTCAAATGTACGTTATACGGTCGGACAATGATTTCTCTTGTACATTAAACGGTCGGACAATTATTTCACTTGTATGCTATACGGTCGGACAATGATTTCACTTGTATGTTATACGGTCGGACAATGATTTCACTTGTACGTTAATACAGTGAACGCTATACGGTCGGACAATGATTTCACTTGTACGTTATACGGTCGGACAATGATATCACTTGTATGCTATACAGTGAACGTTATACGGTCGGACAATGATTTCACTTGTTCGTTATACGGTCATCGTTATACGGTCAGACAATGATTTCACTTGTACGTTATACGGTCGGACAATGATTTCACTGGTACGTTAAACGGTCGGACAATTATTTCAATGGTACGTTTATACAATGAACGTTATACAGTCGGACAATGATTTCACTTGTATGTTATACAGTGAAAGTTATATGGTCGGACAATGATTTCACTTGTATGCTATATAGTGAATGTTACAAGGTCGGACAATGATTTCACTTGTACGGTCAACGTTATACGGTCAGGCAATGATTTCAAATGTACGTTATACTGTCCGACAATGATTTCACCTGTACGTTATACGGTCGGACAATGATTTCACTTGTACGTTATACGGTCGGACTATGATTCCACATGTATGTTATACGGTGAACGTTATACTGTCGGACAATTATTTCAATGGCCGGACAATGATTTCACTTGTACATTATACGGTCAACGTTATACGGTCAGAGAATGATTTCAAATGTACGTTATACGGTCGGACAATGATTTCACTTGTACGTTAATACAGTGAATGTTATACGGTCGGACAATGATTTCACTTGTACGTTATACAGTGAACATTATACTGTCGGACAATGATTTCAAATGTACGTTACACTGTCCGACAATGAGTTCACTTGTACGTTATACGGTCGGACAATGATTTCACTTGTACGTTATACGGTCGGACACTGATTTCACTTGTATGTTATACAGTAAACGTTATGCCGTCGGACAATGATTTCACTTGGATATACGGTCGGACAATGATTTCACTTGTATGATATACAGTGAACATTATACTGTCGGACAATGATTTCACTGGTACGTTAAATGGTGGGACAATTATTTCAATGGTATGTTTATACAATGAATGTCATATGGTCGGACAATGATTTCACTTGTACGTTATACAGTGAACGTTATACAGTCGGACAATGATTTCACTTGTATGTTAATACAGTGAATGTTATATGGTCGGACAATGATTTCACTTGTATGCTATACAGTGAACGCTATACGGTCGGACAATGATTTCACTTGTACGTTCAACGTTATACGGTCCGACAATGATTTCACGTGTACGTTATTCGGTCGGACAATGATTTCACTTGTACGTTATACGGTCGGACTAGATTTCACTTGTATGTTATACGGTGAACGTTATACTGTCGCAATTATTTCAATGGCCGGACAATATTTCACTTGTACGTTATACGGTCGGACAATGATTTCACTTGTACGTTATACGGTCGGACAATAATTTCACTTGTACGTTATACGGTCGGACAATGATTTCACTTGTACGTTATACGGTTGGACAATAATTTCACTTGAACGTTATACGGTCGGACAATGATTTCACTTGTACGCTATACAGTGAACGTTATACGGTCGGACAATGATTTCACTTGTACGTTATACTGTCGAACAATGATCTCACTTGTATGTTATACGTTCGGACAATGATTTCACTTGTATGATATACAGTGAACATTATACGGTCGGACAATGATTTCACTTGTACGTTATACGGTGGGACAATAATTTCACTTGAACGTTATACGGTCGGATAATGATTTCACTTGTACTCTATACAGTGAACGTTATACGGTCGGACAATGATTTCACTTGTACGTTATACTGTCGGACAATGATCTCACTTGTATGTTATACGGTCGGACAATGATTTCACTTGTATGATATACAGTGAACATTATACGGTCGGACAATGATTTCACTTGTACGTTATACGGTCGGACAATAATTTCACTTGAACGTTATACAGTCGGACAATGATTTCACTGTACGCTATACAGTGAACGTTATACAGTCGGACAATGAGTTCACTTGTATGTTATACAGTGAACGTTATACGGTCAGACAATGATTTCACCTGTACATTATACGGTCAACGTTATACGGTCAGAGACTGATTTCAAATGTACGTTATACGGTCGGACAATGATTTCACTTGTATGTTATACAGTGAACATTATACGGTCGGACAATGATTTCACTTGTACGTTATACTGTCGGATAATGATCTCACTTATATGTTATACGGTTGGACAATGATTTCACTTGTATGATATACAGTGAACATTATACGGTGGGACAATAATTTCACTTGTACGTTATACGGTCGGACAATGATTTCACTTGTATGTTATGCAGTGAACATTATACCGTCGGACAATGATTTCACTTGTACGTTATACGGTGGGACAATAATTTCACTTGAACGTTATACGGTCGACAATGTTTCACTTGTACGCTATACAGTGAACGTTATACGGTCGGACAATGATTTCACTTGTACGTTATAACGTTATACGGTCGGACAATGATCTCACTTGTACGATATACGGTCGGACAATGATTTCACTTGAAGATATACAGTCAACATTATACGGTCGGACAATGATTTCACTTGTACGTTATACGGTCGGACAATGATTTCACTTGTAAGCTATTCAGATTTCACTTGTATATTATACAGTGGTTATATGGTAGGACAATGATATCACTTGTACGTTATACGGTCGGACAATGATTTCACTTGTACGTTATACGGTCGGACAATAATTTCACTTGTACGTTATACGGTCGGACAATGATTTCACTTGTACGTTATATGGTCGGACAATAATTTCTCGTGTACGTTATACGGTCGGACAATGATTTCACTTGTATGGTATACAGTGAACATTATGCGGTCGGACAATGATTTCACTTGTACGTTATACGGTGGGACAATAATTTCACTTGTACGTTATACGGTGGGACAATAATTTCACTTGAACGTTATACGGTCGGACAATGATTTCACTTGTACGCTATACAGTGAACATTATACAGTCGGACAATCATTTCACTTGTATGTTATACAGTGAAAGTTATATGGTCGGACAATGATTTCACTTGTAGGTTATAGAGTGAACGTTATACAGTCAGACAATGATGTCACTTGTACGTTAAATACAGTGAACGTTATACGGTCGGACAATGATTTCACTTGTACGTTATACAGTGAACATTATACTGTCGGACAATGATTTCACTGGTACGTTAAACGGTCGGACAATTATTTCAATGGTACGTTATACAATGAATGTCATATGGTCGGACAATGATTTCACTTGTATGTTATACAGTGAACGTTATACGGTCGGACAATGATTTCACTTGTATGTTATACGGTCGGACAATGATTTCACTTGTACGTTCTAACGTTATACGGTCGGACAATGATTTCACTTGTACGTTATACGGTCGGACAATGATTTCACTTGTACGTTATACGGTGAACGTTATACTGTCGGACAATGATTTCACTTGTATGTTATACGGTCGGACAATGATTTCACTTGTACGTTATACAGTGAACGTTATACGGTCGGACAATGATTTCACTTGTACGTTATACGGTCGGACAATGATTTCACTTGTACGTTATACGGTCGAACAGATTTACGTCGGACAATGATTTCACTTGTACGTTATACGGTCGGACAATGATTTCACTTGTACGTTATACGGTCGGACAATGATTTCACTTGTACGTTATACAGTGAACATTATACGGTCGGACAATGATTATACGGTCGGACAATAATTTCACTTGAACGTTATACGGTCGGACAATGATTTCACTTGTATGTTATACAGTGAACGTTATACGGTCGGACAATGATTTCACTTGTACGTTATACGGTCGGACAATAATTTCACTTGTACGTTATACGGTCGGACAATAATTTCACTTGTACGTTATACGGTAGGACAATGATTTCACTTGTATGGTATACAGTGAACATTATACGGTCGGACAATGATTTCACTTGTACGTTATACGGTTGGACAATAATTTCACTTGAACGTTATACGGTCGAACAATGATTTCACTTGTACGCTATACAGTGAACGTTATACGGTCGGACAATGATTTCACTTGTACGTTATACTGTCGAACAATGATCTCACTTGTATGTTATACGTTCGGACAATGATTTCACTTGTATGATATACAGTGAACATTATACGGTCGGACAATGATTTCACTTGTACGTTATACGGTGGGACAATAATTTCACTTGAACGTTATACGGTCGGATAATGATTTCACTTGTACTCTATACAGTGAACGTTATACGGTCGGACAATGATTTCACTTGTACGCTATACAGTGAACGTTATACGGTCGGACAATGATTTCACTTGTATGTTACACTGTGAAAGTTTTATGGTCGGACAATGATTTCACTTGTAGGTTATAGAGTGAACGTTATACGGTCAGACAATGATTTCACTTGTATGTTATACGGTCGGACCATGATTTCACTTGTAAGTTATACAGTAAACGCTATACGGTCGGACAATGATTTCACTTGTACGTTATACGGTCGGACAATGATTTCACTTGTACGTTATACGGTCGGACAATGATTTCACTTGTACGTTATACGGTCGGACAATAATTTCACTTGTATGTTATACAGTGAACGTTATACGGTCGGACAATGATTTCACTTGTACTTTATACGGTCGGACAATGATTTCACTTGTATGTTATACGGTCGGACAATGATTTCACTTGTACGTTATACGGTCGGACAATGATTTCACTTGTATGTTATACAGTGAACATTATACGGTCGGACAATGATTTCACTTGTACGTTATACGGTGGGACAATAATTTCACTTGAACGTTATACGGTCGGACAATGATTTCACTTGTACGCAATACAGTGAACGTTATACAGTCGGACAATGATTTCACTTGTATGTTATACAGTGGTTATATGGTCGGACAATGATTTCACTTGTTCGTTATACGGTCATCGTTATACGGTCAGACAATGATTTCACTTGTACGTTATACGGTGAACGCTATTCGGTCGGACAATGATTTCACTTGTACGTTATACGGTCGGACAATTATATCACTTGTATGTTATACGATCGGACAATTATTTCACTTGTACGTTATACAGTGAACGCTATACGGTCGGACAATGATTTCACTTGTACGCTATACGGTCGGACAATGATTTCACTGGTACGTTAAACGGTCGGACAATTATTTCAATGGTACGTTATACAATGAATGTCATATGGTCGGACAATGATTTCACTTGTACGTTATACAGTGAAAGTTATACAGTCGGACAATGATTTCACTTGTACGTTATACGGTCGGACAATAAGTTCACTTGTATGTTATACAGTGAATGTTATACAGTCGGACAATGATTTCACTTGTATGTTATACAGTGAAAGTTATATGGTCGGACAATGATTTCACTTGTATGTTATACATACGGTCGGACCATGATTTCACTTGTATGTTATACAGTGAACGTTATACGGTCAGACAATGATTTCACTTGTACCAACGTTATACGGTCAGAGAATGATTTCAAATGTACGTTATACGGTCGGACAATGATTTCACTTGTACGTTATACGGTCGGACAATGATTTCACTTGTATGTTATACAGTGAACGTTATACGGTCGGACAATGATTTCAATCGGACAATAATTTCACTTGTACGTTATACGGTCAGACAATGATTTCACTTGTACATTATACGGTCGGACAATGATTTCACTTGTACATTATACGGTCGGACAATGATTTCACTTGTACGTTATACGGTGGGACAATAATTTCACTTGAACGTTATACGGTCGGACAATAATTTCACTTGTATGTTATACAGTGAACGTTATACGGTCGGACAATGATTTCACTTGTACGTTATACGGTCGGACAATGATTTCACTTGTACGTTATACGGTCGGACAATGATTTCACTTGTATGTTATGCAGTGAACATTATACGGTCGGACAATGATTTCACTTGTACGTTATACGGTGGGACAATAATTTCACTTGAACGTTATACGGTCGGACAATGTTTTCACTTGTACTATATACAGTGAACGTTATACGGTCGGACAATGATTTCACTTGTACGTTATACTGTCGGACAATGATCTCACTTGTATGTTATACGGTCGGACAATGATTTCACTTGTATGTAATACAGTGAACATTATACGGTCGGACAATGATTTCACTTGTACGTTATACGGTCGGACAATAATTTCACTTGAACGTTATACAGTCGGACAATGATTTCACTTGTACGCTATACAGTGAACGTTATACAGTCGGACAATGAGTTCACTTGTATGTTATACAGTGAACGTTATACGGTCAGACAATGATTTCACCTGTACATTAATACGGTCAACGTTATACGGTCAGAGACTGATTTCAAATGTACGTTATACGGTCGGACAATGATTTCACTTGTATGTTATACAGTGAACATTATACGGTCGGACAATGATTTCACTTGTACGTTATACTGTCGGATAATGATCTCACTTATATGTTATACGGTTGGACAATGATTTCACTTGTATGATATACAGTGAACATTATACGGTGGGACAATAATTTCACTTGTACGTTATACGGTCGGACAATGATTTCACTTGTATGTTATGCAGTGAACATTATACCGTCGGACAATGATTTCACTTGTACGTTATACGGTGGGACAATAATTTCACTTGAACGTTATACGGTCGGACAATGTTTTCACTTGTACGCTATATACAGTGAACGTTATACGGTCGGACAATGATTTCACTTGTACGTTATACATTGAACGTTATACGGTCGGATAATGATCTCACTTGTATGATATACGGTCGGACAATGATTTCACTTGAATGATATACAGTCAACATTATACGGTCGGACAATGATTTCACTTGTACGTTATACGGTCGGACAATGATTTCACTTGTAAGCTATTCAGTGAACGTTATACAGTCGGACAATGATTTCACTTGTATATTATACAGTGGTTATATGGTAGGACAATGATATCACTTGTACGTTATACGGTCGGACAATGATTTCACTTGTACGTTATACGGTCGGACAATAATTTCACTTGTACGTTATACGGTCGGACAATGATTTCACTTGTACGTTATATGGTCGGACAATAATTTCTCGTGTACGTTATACGGTCGGACAATGATTTCACTTGTATGGTATACAGTGAACATTATGCGGTCGGACAATGATTTCACTTGTACGTTATACGGTGGGACAATAATTTCACTTGTACGTTATACGGTGGGACAATAATTTCACTTGAACGTTATACGGTCGGACAATGATTTCTCTTGTACGCTATACAGTGAACGTTATACAGTCGGATAATCATTTCACTTGTATGTTATACAGTGAAAGTTATATGGTCGGACAATGATTTCACTTGTAGGTTATAGAGTGAACGTTATACAGTCAGACAATGATGTCACTTGTACGTTAAATACAGTGAACGTTATACGGTCGGACAACGATTTCACTTGTACGTTATACAGTGAACAGTATACTGTCGGACAATGATTTCACTGGTAAGTTAAACGGTCGGACAATTATTTCAATGGTACGTTATACAATGAATGTCATATGGTCGGACAATGATTTCACTTGTACATTATACAGTGAACGTTATACAGTCGGACAATGATTTCACTTGTATGTTATACGGTCGGACCATGATTTCACTTGTACGTTATACACTAAACGCTATACGGTCGGACAATGATTTCACTTGTACGTTATACGGTCGGACAATGATTTCACTTGTACGTTATACGGTCGAACAATGATTTCACTGTCGGACAATGATTTCACTTGTATGTTATACGGTCGGACCATGATTTCACTTGTACGTTATACAGTAAACGCTATACGGTCGGACAATGATTTCACTTGTACGTTATACGGTCGGACAATGATTTCACTTGTACGTTATACGGTCGAACAATGATTTCACTGTCGGACAATGATTTCACTTGTATGTTTTACGGTCGGACAATGATTTCACTGGTACGTTAAACGGTCGGACAATGATTTCACTTGTACGGTATATAGTGAACATTATACCGTTGGATAATGATTTCACGTGTACGATAATACAGTGAACGTTATACGGTCAGACAATAATTTCACTTGTATGTTATACAGTGAACGTTATACGGTCGGACAATGATTTCACTTGTACGTTATACAGTGAACGCTATACGGTCGGACAATGATTTCACTTGTACGTTATACGGTCGGACAATGATTTCACTTGTATGCTATACAGTGAACGTTATACGGTCGGACAATGATTTCTCTTGTTCGTTATACGGTCATCGTTATACGGTCAGACAATGATTTCACTTGTACGTTGTACGGTCGGACAATAATTTCACTTGTACGTTATACAGTGAACATTATACTGTCGGACAATGATTTCACTGGTACGTTAAACGGTCGGACAATTATTTCAATGGTACGTTTATACAATGAACGTTATACAGTCGGACAATGATTTCACTTGTATGTTATACAGTGAAAGTTATATGGTCGGACAATGATTTCACTTGTATGCTATATAGTGAATGTTACAAGGTCGGACAATGATTTCACTTGTACGTTATACGGTCAGACAATGATTTCACTGTAAGTATTCAGTGAACGTTATACGGTCGGACAATGATTTCACTTGTACGTTATACGGTGGTTATATGGTCGGACAATGATTTCACTTGTACGTTATACGGTCGGACAATGATTTCACATGTACGTTATACGGTCGGACAATGATTTCACTTGTACGTTATACGGTCGGACAATGATTTCACTTGTATGTTATATGGTCGGACAATAATTTCACTTGAACGTTATACGGTCGGACAATGATTTCACTTGTACGTTATACAGTCGGACAATGATCTCACTTGTACGTTAATACAGTGAACGTTATACGGTCGGACAATGATTTCACTTGTACGTTATACAGTGAACATTATACTGTCGGACAATGATTTCAAATGTACGTTACACTGTCCGACAATGATTTCACTTGTACGTTATACGGTCGGACAATGATTTCACTTGTACGTTATACGGTCGGACACTGATTTCACTTGAATGATATACAGTGACCGTTTATACGGTCGGACAATGATTTCACTTGTATGTTATACAGTAAACGTTATGCCGTCGGACAATGATTTCACTTGAATATACGGTCGGACAATGATTTCACTTGTATGATATACAGTGAACATTATACTGTCGGACAATGATTTCACTGGTACGTTAAATGGTGGGACAATTATTTCAATGGTATGTTTATACAATGAATGTCATATGGTCGGACAATGATTTCACTTGTATGCTATACAGTGAACGTTATACGGTCGGACAATGATTTCACTTGTACGTTCAACGTTATACGGTCCGACAATGATTTCACGTGTACGTTATTCGGTCGGACAATGATTTCACTTGTACGTTATACGGTCGGACTAGATTTCACTTGTATGTTATACGGTGAACGTTATACTGTCGGACAATTATTTCAATGGCCGGACAATGATTTCACTTGTAGGTTATACAGTGGACGTTATACGGTCAGACAATGATTTCACTTGTACATTATACGGTCAACGTTATACGGTCAGAGAAAAATTTCAAATGTACGTTATACGGTCGGACAATGATTTCACTTGTACGTTATACGGTCGGACAATGATTTAACTTGTATGTTATGCAGTGAACATTATACGGTCGGACAATGATTTCACTTGTACGTTATACGGTGGGACAATAATTTCACTTGAACGTTATACGGTCGGACAATGTTTTCACTTGTACGCTATATACAGTGAACGTTATACGGTCGGACAATGATTTCACTTGTACGTTATACATTGAACGTTATACTGTCGGACAATGATCTCACTTGTATGTTATACGGTCGGACAATGATTTCACTTGTATGATATACAGTGAACATTATACGGTCGGACAATGATTTCTCTTGTACGTTATACGGTCGGACAATGATATCACTTGTAAGCTATACAGTGAACGTTATACAGTCTGACAATGATTTCACTTGTATATTATACAGTGGTTATATGGTAGGACAATGATATCACTTGTACGTTATACGGTCGGACAATGATTTCACTTGTACGTTATACGGTCGGACAATAATTTCACTTGTACGTTATACGGTCGGACAATGATTTCACTTGTACGTTATATGGTCGGACAACAATTTCTCGTGTACGTTATACGGTCGGACAATGATTTCACTTGTATGGTATACAGTGAACATTATGCGGTCGGACAATGATTTCACTTGTACGTTATACGGTGGGACAATAATTTCACTTGTACGTTATACGGTGGGACAATAATTTCACTTGAACGTTATACGGTCGGACAATGATTTCACTTGTACGTTATACGGTCGGACAATGATTTCATTTGTACGTTATACGGTCGAACAATGATTTCACTGTCGGACAATGATTTCACTTGTATGTTATACGGTCGGACCATGATTTCACTTGTACGTTATACAGTAAACGCTATACGGTCGGACAATGATTTCACTTGTACGTTATACGGTCGGACAATTATTTCACTTGTACGTTATACGGTCGAACAATGATTTCACTGTCGGACAATGATTTGACTTGTATGTTATACGGTCGGACAATGATTTCACTGGTACGTTAAACGGTCGGACAATGATTTCACTTGTACGGTATACAGTGAACATTATACCGTTGGATAATGATTTCACGTGTACGTTAATACAGTGAACGTTATACGGTCAGACAATAATTTCACTTGTATGTTTATACAGTGAACGTTATACGGTAGGACAATGATTTCACTTGTACGTTATACAGTGAACGCTATACGGTCGGACAATGATTTCACTTGTACGTTATACGGTCGGACAATGATTTCACTTGTATGCTATACAGTGAACGTTATACGGTCGGACAATGATTTCTCTTGTTCGTTATACGGTCATCGTTATACGGTCAGACAATGATTTCACTTGTACGTTGTACGGTCGGACAATAATTTCACTTGTACGTTATACAGTGAACATTATACTGTCGGACAATGATTTCACTGGTACGTTAAACGGTCGGACAATTATTTCAATGGTACGTTTATACAATGAACGTTATACAGTCGGACAATGATTTCACTTGTATGTTATACAGTGAAAGTTATATGGTCGGACAATGATTTCACTTGTATGCTATATAGTGAATGTTACAAGGTCGGACAATGATTTCACTTGTACGGTCAACGTTATACGGTCAGACAATGATTTCAAATGTACGTTATACTGTCCGACAATGATTTCACCTGTACGTTATACGGTCGGACAATGATTTCACTTGTACGTTATACGGTCGGACTATGATTCCACATGTATGTTATACGGTGAACGTTATACTGTCGAACAATTATTTCAATGGCCGGACAATGATTTCACTTGTACATTATACGGTCAACGTTATACGGTCAGAGAATGATTTCAAATGTACGTTATACGGTCGGACAATGATTTCACTTGTACGTTATACGGTCGGACAATGATTTCACTTGTATGTTAATACAGTGAACATTATACGGTGGGACAGTAATTTCACTTGAACGTTATACGGTTTCTAAATGATTTCACTTGTACGTTATACGGTCGGACAATGATCTCACTTGTACGTTAATACAGTGAACGTTATACGGTCGGACAATGATTTCACTTGTACGTTATACAGTGAACATTATACTGTCGGACAATGATTTCAAATGTACGTTACACTGTCCGACAATGATTTCACTTGTACGTTATACGGTCGGACAATGATTTCACTTGTACGTTATACGGTCGGACACTGATTTCACTTGAATGATATACAGTGACCGTTTATACGGTCGGACAATGATTTCACTTGTATGTTATACAGTAAACGTTATGCCGTCGGACAATGATTTCACTTGAATATACGGTCGGACAATGATTTCACTTGTATGATATACAGTGAACATTATACTGTCGGACAATGATTTCACTGGTACGTTAAATGGTGGGACAATTATTTCAATGGTATGTTTATACAATGAATGTCATATGGTCGGACAATGATTTCACTTGTACATTATACAGTGAACGTTATACAGTCGGACAATGATTTCACTTGTATGTTATACAGTGAAAGTTATATGGTCGGACAATGATTTCACTTGTATGCTATACAGTGAACGCTATACGGTCGGACAATGACTTCACTTGTACGTTCAACGTTATACGGTCCGACAATGATTTCACGTGTACGTTATTCGGTCGGACAATGATTTCACTTGTACGTTATACGGTCGGACTAGATTTCACTTGTATGTTATACGGTGAACGTTATACTGTCGGACAATTATTTCAATGGCCGGACAATGATTTCACTTGTAGGTTATACAGAGGACGTTATACGGTCAGACAATGATTTCACTTGTACATTATACGGTCAACGTTATACGGTCAGAGAAAAATTTCAAATGTACGTTATACGGTCGGACAATGATTTCACTTGTACGTTATACGGTCGGACAATGATTTCACTTGTATGTTATGCAGTGAACATTATACGGTCGGACAATGATTTCACTTGTACGTTATACGGTGGGACAATAATTTCACTTGAACGTTATACGGTCGGACAATGTTTTCACTTGTACGCTATATACAGTGAACGTTATACGGTCGGACAATGATTTCACTTGTACGTTATACATTGAACGTTATACGGTCGGACAATGATCTCACTTGTATGTTATACGGTCGGACAATGATTTCACTTGTATGATAATACAGTGAACATTATACTGTCGGACAATGATTTCACTTGTACGTTATACGGTCGGACAATGATATCACTTGTAAGCTATACAGTGAACGTTATACAGTCGGACAATGATTTCACTTGTATATTATACAGTGGTTATATGGTAGGACAATGATATCACTTGTACGTTATACGGTCGGACAATGATTTCACTTGTACGTTATACGGTCGGACAATGATTTCACTTGTACGTTATACGGTCGGACAATGATTTCACTTGTACGTTATACGGTCGAACAATGATTTCACTTGTACGTTATACGGTAGGACAATGATTTCACTTGTATGGTTAAGTGACTTATACGGTCGGACAATGATTTCACTTGTACGTTATACGGTCGGACAATAATTTCACTTGTACGTTATACGGTCGGACAATAATTTCACTTGTACGTTATACGGTAGGACAATGATTTCACTTGTATGGTATACAGTGAACATTATACGGTCGGACAATGATTTCACTTGTACGTTATACGGTTGGACAATAATTTCACTTGAACGTTATACGGTCGAACAATGATTTCACTTGTACGCTATACAGTGAACGTTATACGGTCGGACAATGATTTCACTTGTACGTTATACTGTCGAACAATGATCTCACTTGTATGTTATACGTTCGGACAATGATTTCACTTGTATGATATACAGTGAACATTATACGGTCGGACAATGATTTCACTTGTACGTTATACGGTGGGACAATAATTTCACTTGAACGTTATACGGTCGGATAATGATTTCACTTGTACTCTATACAGTGAACGTTATACGGTCGGACAATGATTTCACTTGTACGCTATACAGTGAACGTTATACGGTCGGACAATGATTTCACTTGTATGTTACACTGTGAAAGTTTTATGGTCGGACAATGATTTCACTTGTAGGTTATAGAGTGAACGTTATACGGTCAGACAATGATTTCACTTGTATGTTATACGGTCGGACCATGATTTCACTTGTAAGTTATACAGTAAACGCTATACGGTCGGACAATGATTTCACTTGTACGTTATACGGTCGGACAATGATTTCACTTGTACGTTATACGGTCGGACAATGATTTCACTTGTACGTTATACGGTCGGACAATAATTTCACTTGTATGTTATACAGTGAACGTTATACGGTCGGACAATGATTTCACTTGTACTTTATACGGTCGGACAATGATTTCACTTGTATGTTATACAGTGAACGTTATACGGTCGGACAATAATTTCACTTGTATGTTATACAGTGAACGTTATACGGTCGGACAATGATTTCACTTGTACGTTATACTGTGAACGTTATACGGTCGGACAATGATTTCACTTGTACGTTATACGGTCGGACAATGATTTCACTTGTATGTTATACAGTGAACATTATACGGTCGGACAATGATTTCACTTGTACGTTATACGGTGGGACAATAATTTCACTTGAACGTTATACGGTCGGACAATGATTTCACTTGTATGTTATACAGTGAACGTTATACGGTCGGACAATGATTTCACTTGTACGTTATACTGTCGGACAATGATCTCACTTGTATGTTATACGGTCGGACAATGATTTCACTTGTATGATATACAGTGAACATTATACGGTCGGACAATGATTTCACTTGTACGTTATACGGTGGGACAATAATTTCACTTGAACGTTATACGGTCGGACAATGATTTCACTTGTACGCTATACAGTGAACGTTATACAGTCGGACAATGATTTCACTTGTATGTTATACAGTGAAAGTTATATGGTCGGACAATGATTTCACTTGTAGGTTATACAGTGAACGTTATACGGTCAGACAATGATTTCACTTGTACATTATACGGTCAACGTTAGACGGTCAGAGAATGATTTCAAATGTACGTTATACGGTCGGACAATGATTTCACTTGTATGTTATACAGTGAACATTATACGGTCGGACAATGATTTCACTTGTACGTTATACGGTGGGACAATAATTTCACTTGAACGTTATACGGTCGGACAATGATTTCACTTGTACGCTATACAGTGAACGTTATACGGTCGGACAATGATTTCACTTGTACGTTATACGGTCGGACAATCATTTCACTTGTACGTTATACGGTGGGACAATAATTTCACTTGAACGTTATACGGTCGGACAATGATTTCACGTGTACGCTATACAGTGAACGTTATACAATCGGACAATGATTTCACTTGTATGTTATACAGTGAAAGTTATATGGTCGGACAATGATTTCACTTGTAGGTTATAGAGTGAACGTTATACGGTCAGACAATGATTTCACTTGTACATTATACGGTCAACGTTAGACGGTCAGAGAATGATTTCAAATGTACGTTATACGGTCGGACAATGATTTCACTTGTACGTTATAGGGTCGGACAATGATTTCACTTGTATGTTATACAGTGAACATTATACGGTCGGACAATGATTTCACTTGTACGTTATACGGTGGGACAATAATTTCACTTGAACGTTATACGGTTTGACAATGATTTCACTTGTACGCTATACAGTGAACATTATACAGTCGGACAATGATTTCACTTGTATGTTATACAGTGGTTATATGGTCAGACAATGATTTCACTTGTAGGTTATACAGTGAACGTTATAAGGTCGGACAATGATTTCACTTGTACGCTATACGGTCGGACAATGATTTCACTTGTATATTATACGGTCGGAAAATGATTTCACTTGTACGTTATACAATGAACGCTATACGGACGGACAATGATTTCACTGTCAGACAATGATTTCAAATGTACGTTATACGGTCGGACAATGATTTCACTTGTACATTAAACGGTCGGACAATAATTTCACTTGTATGTTATACAGTGAACGTTATACGGTCGGACAATGATTTCACTTGTATGTTATACTGACGGACAATGATTTCACTTGTACTTTAAACGGTCGGACAATGATTTCACTTGTACGTTAAACGGTCGGACAATTATTTCACTTGTACGTTATACGGTCGGACAATAATTTCACTTGTATGTTATACGGTCGGATAATGATTTCACTTGTACGTTAATACAGTGAACTTATACGGTCGGACAATAATTCACTTGTATGTATACAGTGAACGTTATACGGTCGGACAATGATATCACTTGTACGTTATACGGTCGACAATGATTTCACTGACGTATACGGTCGGACAATGATTTCACTTGTACGTATACGTCGACAATGATTTCACTTGTACGTTATACGGTCGGACAATGATTTCACTTGTACGTTATACAGGCAATACACTCGTTATACGGTCGGACAATGATTTCACTTGTACGTTATACGGTCGGACAATAATTTCACTTGTACGTTATACGGTCGGACAATGATTTCACTTGTATGGTATACAGTGAACATTATACGGTCGGACAATGATTTCACTTGTACGTTATACGGTTGGACAATAATTTCACTTGAACGTTATACGGTCGAACAATGATTTCACTTGTACGCTATACAGTGAACGTTATACGGTCGGACAATGATTTCACTTGTACGTTATACTGTCGAACAATGATCTCACTTGTATGTTATACGTTCGGACAATGATTTCACTTGTATGATATACAGTGAACATTATACGGTCGGACAATGATTTCACTTGTACGTTATACGGTGGGACAATAATTTCACTTGAACGTTATACGGTCGGATAATGATTTCACTTGTACTCTATACAGTGAACGTTATACGGTCGGACAATGATTTCACTTGTACGCTATACAGTGAACGTTATACGGTCGGACAATGATTTCACTTGTATGTTACACTGTGAAAGTTTTATGGTCGGACAATGATTTCACTTGTAGGTTATAGAGTGAACGTTATACGGTCAGACAATGATTTCACTTGTATGTTATACGGTCGGACCATGATTTCACTTGTAAGTTATACAGTAAACGCTATACGGTCGGACAATGATTTCACTTGTACGTTATACGGTCGGACAATGATTTCACTTGTACGTTATACGGTCGGACAATGATTTCACTTGTACGTTATACGGTCGGACAATAATTTCACTTGTATGTTATACAGTGAACGTTATACGGTCGGACAATGATTTCACTTGTACTTTATACGGTCGGACAATGATTTCACTTGTATGTTATACGGTCGGACAATGATTTCACTTGTACGTTATACGGTCGGACAATGATTTCACTTGTATGTTATACAGTGAACATTATACGGTCGGACAATGATTTCACTTGTACGTTATACGGTGGGACAATAATTTCACTTGAACGTTATACGGTCGGACAATGATTTCACTTGTACGCTATACAGTGAACGTTATACAGTCGGACAATGATTTCACTTGTATGTTATACAGTGGTTATATGGTCGGACAATGATTTCACTTGTTCGTTATACGGTCATCGTTATACGGTCAGACAATGATTTCACTTGTACGTTATACGGTGAACGCTATTCGGTCGGACAATGATTTCACTTGTACGTTATACGGTCGGACAATTATATCACTTGTATGTTATACGATCGGACAATTATTTCACTTGTACGTTATACAGTGAACGCTATACGGTCGGACAATGATTTCACTTGTACGTTATACAGTGAACGCTATACGGTCGGACAATGATTTCACTGGTACGTTAAACGGTCGGACAATTATTTCAATGGTACGTTATACAATGAATGTCATATGGTCGGACAATGATTTCACTTGTACGTTATACAGTGAAAGTTATACAGTCGGACAATGATTTCACTTGTACGTTATACGGTCGGACAATAAGTTCACTTGTATGTTATACAGTGAATGTTATACAGTCGGACAATGATTTCACTTGTATGTTATACAGTGAAAGTTATATGGTCGGACAATGATTTCACTTGTATGTTATACGGTCAGACAATGATTTCACTTGTACATTATACGGTCAACGTTATACGGTCAGAGAATGATTTCAAATGTACGTTATACGGTCGGACAATGATTTCACTTGTACGTTATACGGTCGGACAATGATTTCACTTGTATGTTATACAGTGAACGTTATACGGTCGGACAATGATTTCACTTGTATGTTAATACAGTGAACGTTATACGGTCGGACAATGATTTCACTTGTACGTTATACTGTGAACGTTATACGGTCAGACAATGATTTCACTTGTACATTATACGGTCGGACAATGATTTCACTTGTATGTTATACAGTGAACATTATACGGTCGGACAATGATTTCACTTGTACGTTATACGGTGGGACAATAATTTCACTTGAACATTATACGGTCGGACAATAATTTCACTTGTATGTTATACAGTGAACGTTATACGGTCGGACAATGATTTCACTTGTACGTTATACTGTCGGACAATGATCTCACTTGTATGTTATACGGTCGGACAATGATTTCACTTGTATGATATACAGTGAACATTATACGGTCGGACAATCATTTCACTTGAACGTTATACGGTCGGACAATGATTTCACGTGTACGCTATACAGTGAACGTTATACAGTCGGACAATGATTTCACTTGTATGTTATACAGTGAAAGTTATATGGTCGGACAATGATTTCACTTGTAGGTTATAGAGTGAACGTTATACGGTCAGACAATGATTTCACTTGTACATTATACGGTCAACGTTAGACGGTCAGAGAATGATTTCAAATGTACGTTATACGGTCGGACAATGATTTCACTTGTACGTTATAGGGTCGGACAATGATTTCACTTATATGTTATACAGTGAACATTATACGGTCGGACAATGATTTCACTTGTACGTTATACGGTGGGACAATAATTTCACTTGAACGTTATACGGTTTGACAATGATTTCACTTGTACGCTATACAGTGAACGTTATACGGTCGGACAATCATTTCACTTGTACGTTATAAGGTGGGACAATAATTTCACTTGAACGTTATACGGTCGGACAATGATTTCACGTGTACGCTATACAGTGAACGTTATACAATCGGACAATGATTTCACTTGTATGTTATACAGTGAAAGTTATATGGTCGGACAATGATTTCACTTGTAGGTTATAGAGTGAACGTTATACGGTCAGACAATGATTTCACTTGTACATTATACGGTCAACGTTAGACGGTCAGAGAATGATTTCAAATGTACGTTATACGGTCGGACAATGATTTCACTTGTACGTTATAGGGTCGGACAATGATTTCACTTGTATGTTATACAGTGAACATTATACGGTCGGACAATGATTTCACTTGTACGTTATACGGTGGGACAATAATTTCACTTGAACGTTATACGGTTTGACAATGATTTCACTTGTACGCTATACAGTGAACATTATACAGTCGGACAATGATTTCACTTGTATGTTATACAGTGGTTATATGGTCAGACAATGATTTCACTTGTAGGTTATACAGTGTACGTTATAAGGTCGGACAATGATTTCACTTGTATGCTATACGGTCGGACAATGGTTTCACTTGTATATTATACAGTCGGAAAATGATTTCACTTGTACGTTATACAATGAACGCTATACGGACGGACAATGATTTCACTGTCAGACAATGATTTCAAATGTACGTTATACGGTCGGACAATGATTGCTCTTGTACATTAAACGGTCGGACAATAATTTCACTTGTATGTTATACAGTGAACGTTATACGGTCGGACAATGATTTCACTTGTATGTTATACGGACGGACAATGATTTCACTTGTACTTTAAACGGTCGGACAATGATTTCACTTGTACGTTAAACGGTCGGACAATTATTTCACTTGTACGTTATACGGTCGGACAATAATTTCACTTGTATGTTATACAGTTGGATAATGATTTCACTTGTACGTTAATACAGTGAACTTTATACGGTCGGACAATAATTTCACTTGTATGTTAATACAGTGAACGTTATACGGTCGGACAATGATTTCACTTGTACGTTAATACAGTGAACGCTATACGGTCGGACAATGAGATCACTTGTACATTATACGGTCGGACAATGATATCACTTGTATGTTATACAGTGAACATTATACGGTCGGACAATGATTTCACTTGTACGTTATACGGTGGGACAATAATTTCACTTGTATGTTATACAGTGAACATTATACGGTCGGACAATGATTTCACTTGTACGTTATACGGTGGGACAATAATTTCACTTGAACGTTATACGGTCGGACAATGATTTCACATGTACGCTATACAGTGAACGTTATACGGTCGGACAATGATTTCACTTGTACGCTATACAGTGAACGTTATACAGTCGGACAATGATTTCACTTGTATGTTATACAGTGAAAGTTATATGGTCGGACAATGATTTCACTTGTAGGTTATAGAGTGAACGTTATACGGTCAGACAATGATTTCACTTGTACATTATACGGTCAAAGTTATACGGTCAGAGACTGATTTCAGTGAACGTTATACAGTCGGACAATGATTTCACTTGTATGTTATACAGTGGTTATATGGTCGGACAATGATTTCACTTTTATGCTATACAGTGAATGTTATACGGTCGGACAATGATTTCACTTGTACGTTCAACGTTATACGGTCAGACAATTATTTCAAATGTACGTTATACTGTCCGACAATGATTTCACTTGTACGTTCAACGATATACGGTCAGACAATTATTTCAAATGTACGTTATACTGTCCGACAATGATTTCACTTGTACGTTATACGGTCGGACAATGATTTCACTTGTATGTTATACGGTCGGACAATGATTTCACTTGTATGATATACAGTGAACATTATACTGTCGGACAATGATTTCACGTGTACGCTATACAGTGAACGTTATACAGTCAGACAATGATTTCACTTGTACGTTATACGGTCGGACAATGATTTCACTGGTACGTTAAACGGTCGGACAATTATTTCAATGGTACGTTATACAATGATTTCACTGGTACGTTATACGGTCGGACAATATGTTCACTTGTATGTTAATACAGTGAATGTTATTCAGTCGGACAATGATTTCACTTGTATGTTATACAGTGAAAGTTATATGGTCGGACAATGATTTCACTTGTATGTTATACGGTCGGATCATGATTTCACTTGTAAGTTATACAGTAAACGCTATACGGTCGGACAATGATTTCACTTGTACGTTATACGGTCGGACAATGATTTCACTTGTACGTTATACGGTCGGACAATAATTTCACTTGTATGTTATACAGTGAACGTTATACGGTCGGCCAATGATTTCACTTGTACTTTATACGGTCGGACAATGATTTCACTTGTACTTTATACGGTCGGAAAATGATTTCACTTGTACGTTATACGGTCCGGACAATGATTTCACTTGTATGCTATACGGTCGTACAATGATTTCACTTGTACGTTATACGGTCGGACAATGATTTCACTGGTACGTTAAACGGTTGGATAATGAGTTCACTTGTACGTTAATACAGTGAACGTTATACTGTCGGACAATAATTTCACTTGTATGTTAATACAGTGAACGTTATACGGTCGGACAATGATTTCACTTGTACGTTATACAGTGGTTATATGGTCGGACAATGATTTCACGTGTACATTATACGGTCGGACAATGATATCACTGGTATGCTATACAGTGAACGTTATACGGTCGGACAATGATTTCACTTGTTCGTTATACGGTCATCATTATACGGTCAGACAATGATTTCACTTGTACGTTATACGGTCGGACAATGATTTCACTGGTACGTTATACAATGAATGTCATATGGTCGGACAATGATTTCACTTGTACGTTATACAGTGAACGTTATACAGTCGGACAATGATCTCACGTGTATGTTATACGGTCGGACAATGATTTCACTGGTACGTTAAACCGTCGGACAATTATTTCAATGGTACCTTATACAATGAATGTCATATGGTCGGGACAATGAGTTCACTTGTATGTTATACAGTGAACATTATACGGTCGGACAATGATTTCACTTGTACGTTATACGGTGGGACAATAATTTCACTTGAACGTTATACGGTCGGACAATGATTTCACTTGTACGCTATACAGTGAACGTTATACAGTCGGACAATGATTTCACTTGTATGTTATACAGTGAAAGTTATATGGTCGGACAATGATTTCACTTGTAGGTTATAGAGTGAACGTTATACGGTCAGACAATGATTTCACTTGTACATTATACGGTCAACGTTATACGGTCAGAGACTGATTTCAGTGAACGTTATACAGTCTGACAATGATTTCACTTGTATGTTATACAGTGGTCATATGGTCGGACAATGATTTCACTTGTATGTTATACAGTGAACATTATACGGTCGGACAATGATTTCACTTGTACGTTATACGGTCGGACAATTATTTCACTTGTATGCTATACGGTCGGACAATGATTTCACTTGTATGTTATACGGTCGGACAATGATTTCACTTGTACGTTAATACAGTGAACGCTATACGGTCGGACAATGATTTCACTTGTACGTTATACGGTCGGACAATGATATCACTTGTATTCTATACAGTGAACGTTATACGGTCGGACAATGATTTCACTTGTTCGTTATACGGTCATCGTTATACGGTCAGACAATGATTTCACTTGTACGTTATACGGTCGGACAATGATTTCACTGGTACGTTAAACGGTCGGACAATAATTCAATGGTACGTTATACAATGAATGTCATATGGTCGGACAATGATTTCACTTGTACGTTATACAGTGAACGTTATACAGTTGGACAATGATTTCACTTGTACGTTATACGTTCGGACAATAAGTTCACTTGTATGTTATACAGTGAATGTTATACAGTCGGACAATGATTTCACTTGTATGTTATACAGTGAAAGTTATATGGTCGGACAATGATTTCACTTGTATGTTATACGGTCGGACCATGATTTCACTTGTAAGTTATACAGTAAACGCTATACGGTCGGACAATGATTTCACTTGTACGTTATACGGTCGGACAATGATTTCACTTGTACGTTATACGGTCGGACAATGATTTCACTTGTACTTTATACGGTCGGACAATGATTTCACTTGTATGTTATACGGTCGGACAATGATTTCACTTGTACGTTATACGGTCGGACAATAATTTCACTTGTATGTTATACAGTGAACGTTATACGGTCGGCCAATGATTTCACTTGTACTTTATACTGTCGGACAATGATCTCACTTGTATGTTATACGGTCGGACAATGATTTCAGGTGTACGCTATACAGTGAACGTTATACAGTCGGACAATGATTTCACTTGTATGTTATACAGTGGAAGTTATATGGTCGGACAATGATTTCACTTGTAGGTTATACAGTGAACGTTATACGGTCAGACAATGATTTCACTTGTACATTATACGGTCGGACAATGATTTCACTTGTACGTTATACGGTGGGACAATAATTTCACTTGAACGTTATACGGTCGGACAATGATTTCACTTGTACGCTATACAGTGAACGTTATACAGTCGGACAATGATTTCACTTGTATGTTATACAGTGATTATATGGTCGGACAATGATTTCACTTGTTCGTTATACGGTCATCGTTATACGGTCAGACAATGATTTCACTTGTACGTTATATAGTGAACGCTATTCTGTCGGACAATGATTTCACTTGTACGTTATACGGTCGGACAATGATATCACTTGTATGTTATACGGTCGGACAATTATTTCACTTGTACGTTATACAGTGAACGCTATACGGTAGGACAATGATTTCACTTGTACGTTATACGGTCGGACAATGATATCACTTGTATGCTATACAGTGAACGTTATACGGTCGGACAATGATTTCACTTGTTCGTTATACGGTCATCGTTATACGGTCAGACAATGATTTCTCTTGTACGTTATACGGTCGGACAATGATTTCACTGGTACGTTAAACGGTCGGACAATTATTTCAATGGTACGTTATACAATGAATGTCATATGGTCGGACAATGATTTCACTTGTACGTTATACAGTGAAAGTTATACAGTCGGACAATGATTTCACTTGTATGTAACAAACACAACTATACGGTCGGACAATGATTTCACTTGTACGTTATACGGTCGGACAATAATTTCACTTGTATGTTATACAGTGATGATAGTTATACGGTCGGACAATGATTTCACTTGTATGTTATACAGTGAAAGTTATACGGTCGGACAATGATTTCACTTGTATGTTATACGGTCGGACAATGATTTCACTTGTACGTTATACGGTCGGACAATGATTTCACTTGTAAGTTATACAGTGAACGTTATACGGTCGGACAATGATTTCACTTGACATTATACGGTCAGACAATGATTTCACTTGTACATTATACAGTCAATGTTATACGGTCAGAGAATGATTTCAAATGTACGTTATACGGTTGGACAATGATTTCACTTGTACGTTATACGGTCGGACAATGATTTCACTTGTATGTTATACAGTGAACGTTATACGGTCGGACAATAATTTCACTTGTATGTTAATACAGTGAATGTTATACAGTCGGACAATGATTTCACTTGTATGTTATACAGTGAAAGTTATATGGTCGGCCAATGATTTCACTTGTATGTTATACGGTCGGACCATGATTTCACTTGTACGCTATACGGTCGGACAATGATTTCACTTGTACGTTATACGGTCGGACAATGATTTCACTTGTACGTTATACGGTCGGACAATGATTTCACTTGTACGTTATACGGTCGGACAATAATTTCACTTGTATGTTATACAGTGAACGTTATACGGTCGGCCAATGATTTCACTTGTACTTTATACTGTCGGACAATGATCTCACTTGTATGTTATACGGTCGGACAATGATTTCACGTGTACGCTATACAGTGAACGTTATACAGTCGGACAATGAGTTCACTTGTATGTTATACAGTGGAAGTTATATGGTCGGACAATGATTTCACTTGTAGGTTATACAGTGAACGTTATACGGTCAGACAATGATTTCACTTGTACATTATACGGTCAACGTTATACGGTCAGAGAATGATTTCACTTGTACGTTATACGGTCGGACAATGATTTCACTTGTATGTTATACAGTGAACATTATACGGTCGGACAATGATTTCACTTGTACGTTATACGGTGGGACAATAATTTCACTTGAACGTTATACGGTCGGACAATGATTTCACTTGTACGCAATACAGTGAACGTTATACAGTCGGACAATGATTTCACTTGTATGTTATACAGTGGTTATATGGTCGGACAATGATTTCACTTGTTCGTTATACGGTTATCGTTATACGGTCAGACAATGATTTCACTTGTACGTTATACGGTGAACGCTATTCGGTCGGACAATGATTTCACTTGTACGTTATACGGTCGGACAATTATATCACTTGTATGTTATACGATCGGACAATTATTTCACTTGTATGATATACAGTGAACATTATACGGTCGGACAATGATTTCACTTGTACATTATACGGTCGGACAATAATTTCACTTGAACGTTATACAGTCGGACAATGATTTCACTTGTACGCTATACAGTGAACGTTATACAGTCGGACAATGAGTTCACTTTTATGTTATACAGTGAACGTTATACGGTCAGACAATGATTTCACCTGTACATTATACGGTCAACGTTATACGGTCAGAGACTGATTTCAAATGTACGTTATACGGTCGGACAATGATTTCACTTGTATGTTATACAGTGAACATTATACGGTCGGACAATGATTTCACTTGTACGTCATACTGTCGGATAATGATCTCACTTATATGTTATACGGTTGGACAATGATTTCACTTGTATGATATACAGTGAACATTATACGGTCGGACAATAATTTCACTTGTACGTTATACGGTCGAACAATAATTTCACTTGTACGTTATACGGTAGGACAATGATTTCACTTGTATGGTATACAGTGAACATTATACGTCGGACAATGATTTCACTTGTACGTTATACGGTCGGACAATAATTTCACTTGTACGTTATACGGTCGGACAATAATTTCACTTGTACGTTATACGGTAGGACAATGATTTCACTTGTATGGTATACAGTGAACATTATACGGTCGGACAATGATTTCACTTGTACGTTATACGGTTGGACAATAATTTCACTTGAACGTTATACGGTCGAACAATGATTTCACTTGTACGCTATACAGTGAACGTTATACGGTCGGACAATGATTTCACTTGTACGTTATACTGTCGAACAATGATCTCACTTGTATGTTATACGTTCGGACAATGATTTCACTTGTATGATATACAGTGAACATTATACGGTCGGACAATGATTTCACTTGTACGTTATACGGTGGGACAATAATTTCACTTGAACGTTATACGGTCGGATAATGATTTCACTTGTACTCTATACAGTGAACGTTATACGGTCGGACAATGATTTCACTTGTACGTTATACTGTCGGACAATGATCTCACTTGTATGTTATACGGTCGGACAATGATTTCACTTGTATGATATACAGTGAACATTATACGGTCGGACAATGATTTCACTTGTACGTTATACGGTCGGACAATAATTTCACTTGAACGTTATACAGTCGGACAATGATTTCACGCTATACAGTGAACGTTATACAGTCGGACAATGAGTTCACTTGTATGTTATACAGTGAACGTTATACGGTCAGACAATGATTTCACCTGTACATTATACGGTCAACGTTATACGGTCAGAGACTGATTTCAAATGTACGTTATACGGTCGGACAATGATTTCACTTGTATGTTATACAGTGAACATTATACGGTCGGACAATGATTTCACTTGTACGTCATACTGTCGGATAATGATCTCACTTATATGTTATACGGTTGGACAATGATTTCACTTGTATGATATACAGTGAACATTATACGGTGGGACAATAATTTCACTTGTACGTTATACGGTCGGACAATGATTTCACTTGTATGTTATGCAGTGAACATTATACCGTCGGACAATGATTTCACTTGTACGTTATACGGTGGGACAATAATTTCACTTGAACGTTATACGGTCGGACAATGTTTTCACTTGTACGCTATATACAGTGAACGTTATACGGTCGGACAATGATTTCACTTGTACGTTATACATTGAACATTATACGGTCGGACAATGATTTCACTTGTACGTTATACGGTCGGACAATGATTTCACTTGTACGCAATACAGTGAACGTTATACAGTCGGACAATGATTTCACTTGTATGTTATACAGTGGTTATATGGTCGGACAATGATTTCACTTGTTCGTTATACGGTCATCGTTATACGGTCAGACAATGATTTCACTTGTACGTTATACGGTGAACGCTATTCGGTCGGACAATGATTTCACTTGTACGTTATACGGTCGGACAATTATATCACTTGTATGTTATACGATCGGACAATTATTTCACTTGTACGTTATACAGTGAACGCTATACGGTCGGACAATGATTTCACTTGTACGTTATACAGTGAACGCTATACGGTCGGACAATGATTTCACTGGTACGTTAAACGGTCGGACAATTATTTCAATGGTACGTTATACAATGAATGTCATATGGTCGGACAATGATTTCACTTGTACGTTATACAGTGAAAGTTATACAGTCGGACAATGATTTCACTTGTACGTTATACGGTCGGACAATAAGTTCACTTGTATGTTATACAGTGAATGTTATACAGTCGGACAATGATTTCACTTGTATGTTATACAGTGAAAGTTATATGGTCGGACAATGATTTCACTTGTATGTTATACGGTCGGACCATGATTTCACTTGTAAGTTATACAGTGAACGTTATACGGTCAGACAATGATTTCACTTGTACATTATACGGTCAACGTTATACGGTCAGAGAATGATTTCAAATGTACGTTATACGGTCGGACAATGATTTCACTTGTACGTTATACGGTCGGACAATGATTTCACTTGTATGTTATACAGTGAACGTTATACGGTCGGACAATAATTTCACTTGTATGTTAATACAGTGAACGTTATACGGTCGGACAATGATTTCACTTGTACGTTATACTGTGAACGTTATACGGTCAGACAATGATTTCACTTGTACATTATACGGTCGGACAATGATTTCACTTGTACGTTATACGGTGGGACAATAATTTCACTTGAACGTTATACGGTCGGACAATGATTTCACTTGTACGTTATACAGTGAACGTTATACGGTCGGACAATGATTTCACTTGTACGTTATACTGTCGGACAATGATCTCACTTGTATGTTATACGGTCGGACAATGATTTCACTTGTATGATATACAGTGAACATTATACGGTCGGACAATCATTTCACTTGTACGTTATACGGTGGGACAATAATTTCACTTGAACGTTATACGGTCGGACAATGATTTCACGTGTACGCTATACAGTGAACGTTATACAGTCGGACAATGATTTCACTTGTATGTTATACAGTGAAAGTTATATGGTCGGACAATGATTTCACTTGTAGGTTATAGAGTGAACGTTATACGGTCAGACAATGATTTCACTTGTACATTATACGGTCAACGTTAGACGGTCAGAGAATGATTTCAAATGTACGTTATACGGTCGGACAATGATTTCACTTGTACGTTATAGGGTCGGACAATGATTTCACTTGTATGTTATACAGTGAACATTATACGGTCGGACAATGATTTCACTTGTACGTTATACGGTGGGACAATAATTTCACTTGAACGTTATACGGTTTGACAATGATTTCACTTGTACGCTATACAGTGAACATTATACAGTCGGACAATGATTTCACTTGTATGTTATACAGTGGTTATATGGTCAGACAATGATTTCACTTGTAGGTTATACAGTGTACGTTATAAGGTCGGACAATGATTTCACTTGTATGCTATACGGTCGGACAATGGTTTCACTTGTATATTATACAGTCGGAAAATGATTTCACTTGTACGTTATACAATGAACGCTATACGGACGGACAATGATTTCACTGTCAGACAATGATTTCAAATGTACGTTATACGGTCGGACAATGATTGCTCTTGTACATTAAACGGTCGGACAATAATTTCACTTGTATGTTATACAGTGGGACAATAATTTCACTTGAACGTTATACGGTCGGATAATGATTTCACTTGTACTCTATACAGTGAACGTTATACGGTCGGACAATGATTTCACTTGTATGGTATACAGTGAACATTATACGGTCGGACAATGATTTCACTTGTACGTTATACGGTTGGACAATAATTTCACTTGAACGTTATACGGTCGAACAATGATTTCACTTGTACGCTATACAGTGAACGTTATACGGTCGGACAATGATTTCACTTGTACGTTATACTGTCGAACAATGATCTCACTTGTATGTTATACGTTCGGACAATGATTTCACTTGTATGATATACAGTGAACATTATACGGTCGGACAATGATTTCACTTGTACGTTATACGGTGGGACAATAATTTCACTTGAACGTTATACGGTCGGATAATGATTTCACTTGTACTCTATACAGTGAACGTTATACGGTCGGACAATGATTTCACTTGTACGTTATACTGTCGGACAATGATCTCACTTGTATGTTATAAGGTCGGACAATGATTTCACTTGTATGATATACAGTGAACATTATACGGTCGGACAATGATTTCACTTGTACGTTATACGGTCGGACAATAATTTCACTTGAACGTTATACAGTCGGACAATGATTTCACGCTATACAGTGAACGTTATACAGTCGGACAATGAGTTCACTTGTATGTTATACAGTGAACGTTATACGGTCAGACAATGATTTCACCTGTACATTATACGGTCAACGTTATACGGTCAGAGACTGATTTCAAATGTACGTTATACGGTCGGACAATGATTTCACTTGTATGTTATACAGTGAACATTATACGGTCGGACAATGATTTCACTTGTACGTCATACTGTCGGATAATGATCTCACTTATATGTTATACGGTTGGACAATGATTTCACTTGTATGATATACAGTGAACATTATACGGTGGGACAATAATTTCACTTGTACGTTATACGGTCGGACAATGATTTCACTTGTATGTTATGCAGTGAACATTATACCGTCGGACAATGATTTCACTTGTACGTTATACGGTGGGACAATAATTTCACTTGTATGTTATGCAGTGAACATTATACCGTCGGACAATGTTTTCACTTGTACGCTATATACAGTGAACGTTATACGGTCGGACAATGATTTCACTTGTACGTTATACATTGAACATTATACGGTCGGACAATGATTTCACTTGTACGTTATACGGTCGGACAATGATTTCACTTGTACGCAATACAGTGAACGTTATACAGTCGGACAATGATTTCACTTGTATGTTATACAGTGGTTATATGGTCGGACAATGATTTCACTTGTTCGTTATACGGTCATCGTTATACGGTCAGACAATGATTTCACTTGTACGTTATACGGTGAACGCTATTCGGTCGGACAATGATTTCACTTGTACGTTATACGGTCGGACAATTATATCACTTGTATGTTATACGATCGGACAATTATTTCACTTGTACGTTATACAGTGAACGCTATACGGTCGGACAATGATTTCACTTGTACGTTATACGGTCGGACAATGATATCACTTGTACGTTATACGGTCGGACAATGATTTCACTGGTACGTTAAACGGTCGGACAATTATTTCAATGGTACGTTATACAATGAATGTCATATGGTCGGACAATGATTTCACTTGTACGTTATACAGTGAAAGTTATACAGTCGGACAATGATTTCACTTGTACGTTATACGGTCGGACAATGATTTCACTTGTATGTTATACAGTGAACGTTATACGGTCGGACAATGATTTCACTTGTATGTTATACAGTGAAAGTTATACGGTCGGACAATGATTTCACTTGTATGTTATACGGTGAACGTTATACGGTCGGACAATTATTTCAATGGTCGGACAATGATTTCACTTGTACATTATACAGTCAACGTTATACGGTCAGACAATGATTTCAAATGTACGTTATACGGTCGGACAATGATTTCACTTGTACGTTATACGGTCGGACAATGATTTCACTTGTACGTTATACAGTCGGACAATGATTTCACTTGTATGTTATACAGTGAACGTTATACGGTCGGACAATGATTTCACTTGTACGTTATACAGTGAACGTTATACGGTCGGACAATGATTTCACTTGTACGTTATACAGTGAACGTTATACGGTCGGACAATGATTTCACTTGTACGTTATACAGTGAACGTTATACGGTCGGACAATGATTTCACTTGTACGTTATACAGTGAACGTTATACGGTCGGACAATGATTTCACTTGTACGTTATACGGTCGGACAATGATTTCACTTGTACGTTATACGGTCGGACAATGATTTCACT
>CM026401.1:21316599-21343167 GCA_014843695.1 Archivesica marissinica
ACGTACAAGTGAAATCATTGTCCGACCGTATAACGTACAAGTGAAATCATTGTCCGACCGTACAACATTCACTGTATAACTTACAAGTAAAATCATTATCCGACCGTATAACATACAAGTGAAATCATTGTCCGACCATATAACTTTCACTGTATAACATACAATTGAAATCATTGTCCGACTGAATAACATTCACTGTATTAACATACAAGTGAACATATTGTCCGACCGTATAACGTACAAGTGAAATCATTGTCCAACCGTATAACATCCACTGTATAACATACAAGTGAAATCATTGTCCGACCATATAACATTCATTGAATAACATACCATTGAAATAATTGTCCGAACGTTTAACGACAAGTGAAATAATTGTCCGACAGTATAACGTTCACAAACACAAAACACCACAGTATAACGTACAAGTGAAATCATTGTCCGACCGTATAACGTTCACTGTATAACGTACAAGTGAAATAATTGTCCGATCGTATAACATACAAGTGAAATAATTGTCAGACCGTATAACGTACAAGTGAAATCATTGCCACCAAACGCACCGTATAACGTACAAGTGAAATAATTGTCCGACCGTATAACGATCACCGTATAACAAAAAAGTGAAATCATTGTCAACCATATAACCTGTAAAACATACAAGTGAAATCATTGTCAGACCGTATAACGTTCACTGTATGCGTACAAGTGAAATAATTGTCCGACCGTTTAACGTACATTTGAAATCATTGTCTGACAGTGAAATCATTGTCCGACCGTATAGCGTTCATTGTATAACGTACAAGTGAAATCATTGTCCGACCGTATAACATACAAGTGAAATCATTGTCCGACCGTATAACGTACATTTGATATCATTCTCTGACCGTATAACGTTGACCGTATAATGTACAAGTGAAATCATTGTCTGACCGTATAACGTTCACTGTATAACCTACAAGTGAAATCATTGTCCGACCATATAACTTCCACTGTATAACATACAAGTGAACTCATTGTCCGACTGTATAACGTTCACTGTATAGCGTACACGTGAAATCATTGTCCGACCGTATAACATACAAGTGAGATCATTGTCCGACAGTATAAAGTACAAGTGAAATCATTGGCCGACCGTATAACGTTCACTGTATAACATACAAGTGAAATTATTGTCCGACCGTATAACGTACAAGTGAAATCATTGTCCGACCGTATAACGTACAAGTGAAATCATTGTCCGACCGTATAACGTTCACTGTATAACATACAAGTGAAATTATTGTCCGACCGTATAACGTACAAGTGAAATGATGGTCCGACCGTATAACATACAAGTGAAATCATTGGCCGACCATATAACTTTCACTGTATAACATACAAGTGAAATCATTGTCCGACTGTATAACATTCACTGTATTAACATACAAGTGAAATTATTGTCCGACCGTATAACGTTCACTGTATAACATACAAGTGAAATCATTGTCCGACCGTATAACGTACAAGTGAAATCATTGTCCGACCGTATAACGTACATTTGAAATCATTCTCTGACCGTATAACGTTGACCGTATAATGTACAAGTGAAATCATTGTCTGAACGTATAACGTTCACTGTATAACCTACAAGTGAAATCATTGTCCGACCGTATAACGTTTACTGTATAACTTACAAGTGAAATCATGGTCCGACTGTATAACGTTCACTGTATAGCGTACACCTGAAATCATTGTCCGACCGTATAACATACAAGTGAGATCATTGTCCGACAGTATAAAGTACAAGTGAAATCATTGGCCGACCGTATAACGTTCACTGTATAACATACAAGTGAAATTATTGTCCGACCGTATAACGTACAAGTGAAATCATTGTCCGACAGTATAACATACAAGTGAAATCATTGTCCGACCGTATAAAGTACAAGTGAAATCATTGTCCGACCGTATAACGTTCACTGTATAACATACAAGTGAAATATTGTCCGACCGTATAACGTACAAGTGAAATCATCCACCAAACACAAAAACAATGTCCGACCGTATAACGTACAAGTGAAATCATTGTCCGACCGTATAACGTTCACTGTATAACATACAAGTGAAATCATTGTCCGACCGTATAACATACAAGTGAAATCATTTTCCGACCATATAACTTTAACTGTATAACATACAAGTGAAATCATTGCCACAAACACACCGTATAACATACAAGTGAAATCATTGTCCGACCGTATAACACAAAAACATTTCCACCGTATAACATACAAGTGAAATCATTGTCCGACTGTACAACATTCACTGTATAACGTACAAGTGAAATCATTGTCCGACCATATGACATTCATTGTATAACGTACCATTGAAATAATTGTCCGACCGTTTAACGTACCAGTGAAATCATTGTCCGACCGTATAACGTACAAGTGAAATCATTTTGTCCGTATGTCTGACCGTATAACGATGACCGTATAACGAACAAGTGAAATCATTGTCCGACCGTATAACGTTCACTGTATAGCATACAAGTGATATCATTGTCCGACCGTATAACGTACAAGTGAAATCATTGTCCGACCGTATAGCGTTCACTGTATTAACGTACAAGTGAAATCATTGTCCGACCGTATAACATACAAGTGAAATCATTGTCCGACCGTATAGCATACAAGTGAAATAATTGTCCGACCGTATAACGTACAAGTGAAATCATTGTCCGACCGTATAATGTTCACTGTATAACATACAAGTGAAATCATTGTCCGACCATATGACCACTGTATAACATACAAGTGAAATCATTGTCAGACTGTATAACGTTCACTGAAATCAGTCTCTGACCGTATAACGTTGACCGTATAATGTACAAGTCCCACCGTATAACGTACAAGTGAAATCATTGTCCGACCGTATAATGTTCACTGTATATCATACAAGTGAAATCATTGTCCGAACGTATAACATACAAGTGAGATCATTGTTCGACAGTATAACGTACAAGTGAAATCATTGTCCGACCGTATAACGTTCACTGTATAGCGTACAAGTGAAATCATTGTTCGACCGTATAACGTTCAAGTGAAATTATTGTCCAACTGTATAACGTACAAGTGAAATCATTGTCCGACCGTATAATGTTCACTGTATACCATACAAGTGAAATCATTGTCCTACCGTATAACGTACAAGTGAAATTATTGTCCGACCGTATAACGTACAAGTGAAATTATTGTCCGACCGTATAACGTACAAGTGAAATCATTGTCCGACCGTATAATGGTCACTGTATACCATACAAGTGAAATCATTGTCCTACCGTATAACGTACAAGTGAAATTATTGTTCGACCGTATAACGTACAAGTGAAATCATTGTCCGACATTATAACGTACAAGTGAAATTATTGTCCGACCGTATAACGTACAAGTGAAATCATTGTCCGACCGTATAATGTTCACTGTATAACATACAAGTGAAATCATTGTCCGACCGTATAACGTACATTTGAAATCAGTCTCTGACCGTATAACGTTGACCGTATAATGTACAGGTGAAATCATTGTCTGACCGTATAACGTTCACTGTATAACATAAAAGTGAACTCATTGTCCGACTGTATAACGTTCACCGTATAACGTACAAGTGAAATCATTGTCCGACCGTATAACATACAAGAGAAATCATTGTCCGACCGTATAATGTACAAGTGAAATCATTGTCCGACCGTATAATGATCACTGTATACAACAAGTGAAATAATTGTCCGATCGTATAACATACAAGTGATATAATTGTCCGACCGTATAACGTACAAGTGAAATCATTGTCCGACCGAATAGCGTTCACCGTATAACGTACAAGTGAAATCATTGTCTGACCGTATAACGATAACCGTATAACGACAAGTGAAATCATTGTCCGACCATATAACCACTGTATAACATACAAGTGAAATCATTGTCCGACCGTATAACGTTCACTGTAAACGTACAAGTGAAATCATTGTCCGACCGTATAACGTACAAGTGAAATCATTGTCCGACCGTATAACGTACAAGTGAAATCATTGTCCGACCGTATAACGTTCACTTATAACATACAAGTGAAATCATTGTCCGACCGTATAACGTACAAGTGAAATCATTGTCCGACCGTATAACGTCATTTGAAATCATCTTGACCGTATAACGTGACAGTAACGTACAAGTGAAATCATTGTCCGACCGTATAACGTCACTGTATAAATACAAGTGAAATCATTGTCCGACCATATAATTCCACTGTATAACATACAAGTGAAATCATTGTCCGACCGTATAACGTTCACTGTATAGCGTACAAGTGAAATCATTGTCCGACCGATAACAACAAGTAATCATCGACAGTATAACATACAAGTGAAATCATTGGACACATAACGTTCACTGTATAACATACAAGTGAAATCATTGTCCGACGTATAACGTACAAGTGAAATCATTGTCCGACCGTATAACGTACAAGTGAAATCATTGTCCGACCGTATAACGTACAAGTGAAATCATTGTCCGACCGTATAACGTTCACTGTATACATACAAGTGAAATCATTGTCCGACCGTATAACATACAAGTGAAATCATTGTCCGACCGTATAATTTTCACTGTATAACATACAAGTGAAATCATTGTCCGACCGTATAACTTCACTGTATAACATACAAGTGAAATCATTGTCCGACCGTATAACGTTCACTGTATAACATACAGTGAAATCATTGTCCGACCGTATAACGTACAAGTGAAATCATTGTCCGACCGTATAACGTACATTTGAAATCATTCTCTGACCGTATAACGTTGACCGTATAATGTACAGGTGAAATCATTGTCTGACCGTATAACGTTCACTGTATAACATACAAGTGAACTCATTGTCCGACTGTATAACGTTCACTGTATAGCGTACAAGTGAAATCATTGTCCGACTGTATAACGTTCAAGTGAAATTATTGTCCGACCGTATAATGTACAAGTGAAATCATTGTCCGACCGTATAATGTTCACTGTATATCATACAAGTGAAATAATTGTCCGATCGTATAACATACAAGTGATATAATTGTCCGACCGTATAACGTACAAGTGAAATCATTGTCCGACCGAATAGCGTTCACCGTATAACGTACAAGTGAAATCATTGTCTGACCGTATAACGATAACCGTATAACGAACAAGTGAAATCATTGTCCGACCATATAACCACTGTATAACATACAAGTGAAATCATTGTCCGACTGTATAACGTTCACTGTATTGCGTACAAGTGAAATCATTGTCCGACCGTATAACGTTCAAGTGAAATTATTGTCCCACCGTATAACGTACAAGTGAAATCATTGTCCGACCGTATAATGTTCACTGTATAACATACAAGTGAAATCATTGTCCGACCGTATAACGTACAAGTGAAATCATTCTCTGACCGTATAACGTTGACCGTATAATGTACAAGTGAAATCATTGTCTGACCGTATAACGTTCACTGTATAACCTACAAGTGAAATCATTGTCCGACCATATAACTTCCACTGTATAACATACAAGTGAACTCATTGTCCGACTGTATAACGTTCACTGTATAGCGTACACGTGAAATCATTGTCCGACCGTATAACATACAAGTGAGATCATTGTCCGACAGTATAAAGTACAAGTGAAATCATTGGCCGACCGTATAACGTTCACTGTATAACATACAAGTGAAATTATTGTCCGACCGTATAACGTACAAGTGAAATCATTGTCCGACCGTATAACGTACAAGTGAAACCATTGTCCGACCGTATAACGTACAAGTGAAATCATTGTCCGACCGTATAGCGTTTACTGTATAACTTACAAGTGAAATCATGGTCCGACCGTATAACATACAAGTGAAATCATTGGCCGACCATATAACTTTCACTGTATAACATACAAGTGAAATCATTGTCCGACTGTATAACATTCACTGTATTAACATACAAGTGAAATTATTGTCCGACCGTATAACGTTCACTGTATAACATACAAGTGAAATCATTGTCCGACCGTATAACGTACAAGTGAAATCATTGTCCAACCGTATAACGTACATTTGAAATCATTCTCTGACCGTATAACATTGACCGTATAATGTACAAGTGAAATCATTGTCTGAACGTATAACGTTCACTGTATAACCTACAAGTGAAATCATTGTCCGACCGTATAACGTTTACTGTATAACTTACAAGTGAAATCATGGTCCGACCGTATAACTTACAAGTGAAATCATGGTCCGACCGTATAACATACAAGTGAAATCATTGTCCGACCATATAACTTTCACTGTATAACATACAAGTGAAATCATTGTCCGACTGTATAACATTCACTGTATAACATACAAGTGAAATTATTGTCCGACCGTATAACGTACAAGTGAAATCATTGTCCGACCGTATAACATACAAGTGAAATCATTGTCCGACTGTATAACGTTCACTGTATAACGTACAAGTGAAATCATTGTCCGACCATATGACATTCATTGTATAACGTACAAGTGAAATAATTGTCCGACCGTATAACGTACCAGTGAAATCATTGTCCGACCGTATAACGTACAAGTGAAATCATTGTCGACCGTATAACGACCGTATAACGTACAAGTGAAATCATTGTCCGACCGTATAACGTTCACTGTATAGCATACAAGTGAAATCATTGTCCGACCGTATAACGTACAAGTGAAATCATTGTCCGACCGTATAACGTACAAGTGAAATCATTGTCCGACAGTATAACGTACAAGTGAAATCATTGTCCGACCGTATAACGTACAAGTGAAATTATTGTCCCACCGTATAACGTTCACTGTATATCATACAAGTGAAATCATTGTCCGACCGTATAACATATAAGTGAGATCATTATCCGACAGTATAACGTACAAGTGAAATCATTGTCCGACCGTATAATGTTCACTGTATAACATACAAGTGAAATCATTGTCCGACCGTATAACGTACATTTGAAATCAGTCTCTGACCGTATAACGTTGACCGTATAATGTACAAGTGAAATCATTGTCTGACCGTATAACGTTCACTGTATAACATACAAGTGAACTCATTGTCCGACTGTATAACGTTCACTGTATAGCGTACAAGTGAAATCATTGTCCGACCGTATAACGTTCAAGTGAAATCATTGTCCGACCGTATAAAGTACAAGTGAAATCATTGTCCGACCGTATAACGTTCACTGTATAACATACAAGTGAAATAATTGTCCGACCGTATAACGTACAAGTGAAATCATTGTCCGACCGTATAACGTACAAGTGAAATCATTGTCCGACCGTATAGCGTTCACCGTATAACGTACAAGTGAAATCATTGTCCGACCGTATAACGATAACCGTATAACGTACAAGTGAAATCATTGTCCGACCATATAACCACTGTATAACATACAAGTGAAATCATTGTCCGACTGTATAACGTTCACTGTATAACATACAAGTGAACTTATTGTCCGAGTATAACGTACAAGTGAAATCATTGTCCGACCGAATAGCGTTCACCGTATAACGTACAAGTGAAATCATTGTCTGACCGTATAACGATAACCGTATAACGAACAAGTGAAATCATTGTCCGACCATATAACCACTGAATAACATACAAGTGAAATCATTGTCCGACTGTATAACGTTCACTGTATTGCGTACAAGTGAAATCATTGTCCGACCGTATAACGTTCAAGTGAAATTATTGTCCCACCGTATAACGTACAGGTGAAATCATTGTCCGACCGTATAATGTTCACTGTATAACATACAAGTGAACTCATTGTCCCGACCATATGACATTCATTGTATAAGGTACCATTGAAATAATTGTCCGACGGTTTAACGTACCAGTGAAATCATTGTCCGACCGTATAACATACACGTGAGATCATTGTCCGACTGTATAACGTTCACTGTATAACGTACAAGTGAAATCATTGTCCGACCATATGACATTCATTGTATAACGTACCAGTGAAATCATTGTCCGACCGTATAACGTACAAGTGAAATCATTGTCTGACCGTATAATGATGACCGTATAACGAACAAGTGAAATCATTGTCCGACCGTATAACGTTCACGTGAAATCATTGTCCGACCGTATAGTGTTCACTGTATAACGTACAAGTGAAATCATTGTCCGACCGTATAACGTTCACTGTATTAACATACAAGTGAAATTATTGTCCGACAGTATAACGTTCACTGTATTAACGTACAAGTGAACTCATTATCCAACCGTTTAACGTACCAGTGAAATCATTGTCCGACCGTATAACGTTCACTGTATAACATACAAGTGAAATTATTGTCCGACCGTATAACGTACAAGTGAAATAATTGTCCGACCGTTTAATGTACAAGAGAAATCATTGTCCGACCGTATAACGTACATTTGAAATCATTGTCTGACAGTGAAATCATTGTCCGACCGTATAATGTTCACTGTATTAACGTACAAGTGAACTCATTATCCAACGGTATAATGTTCACTGTATACCGTACAAGTGAAATAATTGTCCGACCGTTTAATGTACAATAGAAATCATTGTCCGACCGTATAACGTACATTTGAAATCATTGTCCGACCGTATAACATACAAGTGAAATCATTGTACGACCGTATAGCATACAAGTGAAATCATTGTCCGACCGTATAACGTACAAGTGAAATCATTGTCCGACCGTATAACGTACAAGTGAAATCATTGTACGACCGTATAGCATACAAGTGAAATCATTGTCCGGACCGTATAACGTACAAGTGAAATCATTTTCCGACCGTATAAAGTACAAGTGAAATCATTGTCCGACCGTATAAAGTACAAGTGAAATCATTGGCCGACCGTATAACGTTCACTGTATATAACATACAAGTGAAATTATTGTCCGACCGTATAACGTACAAGTGAAATCATTGTCCGACCGTATAACGTACAAGTGAAATCATTGTCCGACCGTATAGCGTTTACTGTATAACTTACAAGTGAAATCATGATCCGACCGTATAACATACAAGTGAAATCATTGTCCGACCATATAACTTTCACTGTATAACATACAAGTGAAATCATTGTCCGACTGTATAACGTTCACTGTATAATGTACAAGTGAAATCATTGTCCGACCATATGACATTCATTGTATAAACATACCATTGAAATAATTGTCCCACCATTTAACGTACCAGTGAAATCATTGTCCGACAGTATAATGTTCACTGTATATCATACAAGTGAAATCATTGTCCGACCGTATATTCAAGTGAAATCATTGTCCGACGGCATAACGTTTACTGTATAACATACAAGTGAAATCATTGTCCGACCGTATAAACGGTCACTGTATATCATTCAAGTGAAATCAGTGTCCGACCGTATAACGTACAAGTGAAATCATTGTCCGACCGTATAACGTACAAGTGAAATCATTGTCGGACAGTGTAACGTACATTTGAAATCATTGTCCGACAGTATAATGTTCACTGTATAACGTACAAGTGAAATCATTGTCCGACCGTATAACGTTCACTGTATTAACGTACAAGTGAGATCATTGTCCGACCGTATAACGTACAAGTGAAATCATTTAGAAACCGTATAACGTTCAAGTGAAATTACTGTCCCACCGTATAATGTTCACTGTATTAACATACAAGTGAAATCATTGTACGACCGTATAACGTACAAGTGAAATCATTGTCCGACCGTATAACGTACATTTGACATCATTCTCTGACCGTATAACGTTGACCGTATAATGTACAAGTGAAATCATTGTCCGGCCATTGAAATAATTGTTCGACAGTATAACGTTCACCGTATAACATACATGTGGAATCATAGTCCGACCGTATAACGTACAAGTGAAATCATTGTCCGACCGTATAACATACAGGTGAAATCATTGTCGGACAGTATAACGTACATTTGAAATCATTGTCTGACCGTATAACGTTGACCGTACAAGTGAAATCATTGTCCGACCTTGTAACATTCACTATATAGCATACAAGTGAAATCATTGTCCGACCATATAACTTTCACTGTATAACATACAAGTGAAATCATTGTCCGACTGTATAACGTTCATTGTATAAACGTACCATTGAAATAATTGTCCGACCGTTTAACGTACCAGTGATATCATTGTCTGACCGTATAACGATGACCGTATAACGAACAAGAGAAATCATTGTCCGACCGTATAACGTTCACTGTATAGCATACACGTGAAATCATTGTCCGACCGTATAACGTACAAGTGAAATCATTGTCCGACCGTACAACGTACAAGTGAAATCATTGTCTGACCGTATAACGATGACCGTATAACGAACAAGAGAAATCATTGTCCGACCGTATAACGTTCACTGTATAGCATACAAGTGAAATCATTGTCCGACCGTATAACGTACAAGTGAAATCATTGTCAGACCGTATAGCGTTCACTGTATAACGTACAAGTGAAATCATTGTCCGACCGTATAACGTTCACTGTATAACATACAAGTGAAATTATTTTCTGACCGTATAACGTTCACTGTATTAACGTACACGTGAAATCATTATCCAACGGTATAATGTTCACTGTATACCGTACAAGTGAAATCATTGTCCGACCGTTTAACGTACCAGTGAAATCATTGTCCGACCGTATAACATACAAGTCAAATCATTGTCCGACAGTGAAATCATTGTTCGACCGTATAACGTACAAGTGAAATCATTGTCCGACCGTATAACGTACAAGTGAAATCATTGTCCGACCGTATAGCGTTTACTGTATAACGTACAAGTGAAATCATGGTCCGACCGTATAACATACAAGTGAAATCATTGTCCGACAGTGAAATCATTGTTCGACCGTATAACGTACAAATGAAATCATTGTCCGACCGTATAACGTACAAGTGAAATCATTGTCCGACCGTATAACGTTCAAGTGAAATTATTGTCCCACCGTATAACGTACAAGTGAAATTATTGTCCCACCGTATAACGTACAAGTGAAATCATTGTCCGACCGCATAATGTTCACTGTATACCATACAAGTGAAATCATTGTCCGACCGTATAACGTACAAGTGAAATCATTGTCCGACCGTATAACGTTCACTGTATAACATACAAGTGAAATTATTGTCTGACCGTATAACGTTCACTGTATTAACGTACACGTGAAATCATTATCCAACGGTATAATGTTCACTGTATACCGTACAAGTGAAATCATTGTCCGACCGTTTAACGTACCAGTGAAATCATTATCCGACCGTATAACATACAAGTCAAATCATTGTCCGACAGTGAAATCATTGTTCGACCGTATAACGTACAAGTGAAATCATTGTCCGACCGTATAACGTACAAGTGAAATCATTGTCCGACCGTATAGCGTTTACTGTATAACGTACAAGTGAAATCATGGTCCGACCGTATAACATACAAGTGAAATCATTGTCCGACAGTGAAATCATTGTTCGACCGTATAACGTACAAATGAAATCATTGTCCGACCGTATAACGTACAAGTGAAATCATTGTCCGACCGTATAACGTTCAAGTGAAATTATTGTCCCACCGTATAACGTACAAGTGAAATTATTGTCCCACCGTATAACGTACAAGTGAAATCATTGTCCGACCGCATAATGTTCACTGTATACCATACAAGTGAAATCATTGTCCGACCGTATAACGTACACGAGAAATTATTGTCCGACCATATAACGTACAAGTGAAATCATTGTCCGACCGTATAACGTACAAGTGAAATTATTGTCCGACCGTATAACGTACAAGTGAAATCATTGTCCGACCGTATAACGTACAAGTGATATCATTGTCCTACCATATAACCACTGTATAATATACAAGTGAAATCATTGTCCGACTGTATAACGTTCACTGAATAGCTTACAAGTGAAATCATTGTCCGACCGTATAACGTACAAGTGAAATCATTGTCCGACCGTATAATGTTGACTGTATATCATTCAAGTGAAATCATTGTCCGACCGTATATCATACAAGTGAGATCATTATCCGACCGTATAACGTTCAATGTATAACGTACAAGTGAAATCATTGTCCGACCGTATAACGTTCACTGTATATAGCGTACAAGTGAAAACATTGTCCGACCGTATAACGTTCAAGTGAAATTATTGTCCCACCGTATAACGTACAAGTGAAATCATTGTCCGACGGTATAATGTTCACTGCATAACATACAAGTGAAATCATTGTCCGACCGTATAACGTACAAGTGAAATTATTGTCCCACCGTATAATGTTCACTGTATATCATAAAAGTGAAATCATTGTCCAACCGTATAACATATAAGTGAGATCATTATCCGACAGTATGACGTACAAGTGAAATCATTGTCCGACCGTATAATGTTCACTGTATAACATACAAGTGAAATCATTGTCCGACCGTATAACGTACATTTGAAATCAGTCTCTGACCGTATAACGTTGACCGTATAATGTACAGGTGAAATCATTGTCTGACCGTATAACGTTCACTGTATAACATACAAGTGAACTCATTGTCCGACTGTATAACGTTCACTGTATAGCGTGAAATCATTGTCCGACTGTATAACGTTCAAGTGAAATTATTGTCCGACCGTATAACGTACAAGTGAAATCATTGTCCGACCGTATAATGTTCACTGTATATCATACAAGTGAAATTATTGTCCGACCGTATAACGTACAAGTGAAATCATTGTCCGACCGTATAATGTTCACTGTATATCATACAAGTGAAATCATTGTCTGACCGTATAACGATGACCGTATAACGAACAAGTGAAATCATTGTCCGACCGTATAACGTTCACTGTATAGCATACAAGTGATATCATTGTCCGACCGTATAACGTACAAGTGAAATCATTGTCCGACCGTATAGCGTTCACTGTATTAACGTACAAGTGAAATCATTGTCCGACCGTATAACATACAAGTGAAATCATTGTCCGACCGTATGACCACCGTATAACGTACAAGTGAAATCATTGTCCGACCGTATAATGTTCACTGTATATCATACAAGTGAAATCATTGTCTGACCGTATAACGATGACCGTATAACGAACAAGTGAAATCATTGTCCGACCGTATAACGTTCACTGTATAGCATACAAGTGATATCATTGTCCGACCGTATAACGTACAAGTGAAATCATTGTCCGACCGTATAGCGTTCACTGTATTAACGTACAAGTGAAATCATTGTCCGACCGTATAACATACAAGTGAAATCATTGTCCGACCGTATGACCACCGTATAACGTACAAGTGAAATCATTGTCCGACCGTATAATGTTCACTGTATATCATACAAGTGAAATCATTGTCCGAACGTATAACATACAAGTGAGATCATTGTTCGACAGTATAACGTACAAGTGAAATCATTGTCCGACCGTATAACGTTCACTGTATAGCGTACAAGGTGAAATCATTGTTCGACCGTATAACGTTCAAGTGAAATTATTGTCCAACCGTATAACGTACAAGTGAAATCATTGTCCTACCGTATAACGTACAAGTGAAATTATTGTCCGACCGTATAACGTACAAGTGAAATCATTGTCCGACCGTATAATGTTCACTGTATACCATACAAGTGAAATCATTGTCCTACCGTATAACGTACAAGTGAAATTATTGTTCGACCGTATAACGTACAAGTGAAATCATTGTCCGACATTATAACGTACAAGTGAAATTATTGTCCGACCGTATAACGTACAAGTGAAATTATTGTCCCACCGTATAATGTTCACTGTATATCATACAAGTGAAATCATTGTCCAACCGTATAACATATAAGTGAGATCATTATCCGACAGTATGACGTACAAGTGAAATCATTGTCCGACCGTATAATGTTCACTGTATAACATACAAGTGAAATCATTGTCCGACCGTATAACGTACATTTGAAATCAGTCTCTGACCGTATAACGTTGACCGTATAATGTACAGGTGAAATCATTGTCTGACCGTATAACGTTCACTGTATAACATACAAGTGAACTCATTGTCCGACTGTATAACGTTCACTGTATAGCGTACAAGTGAAATCATTGTCCGACTGTATAACGTTCAAGTGAAATTATTGTCCGACCGTATAATGTACAAGTGAAATCATTGTCCGACCGTATAATGTTCACTGTATATCATACAAGTGAAATAATTGTCCGATCGTATAACATACAAGTGATATAATTGTCCGACCGTATAACGTACAAGTGAAATCATTGTCCGACCGTATAATGTTCACTGTATAACATACAAGTGAAAATCATTGTCCGACCATATGACCACTGTATAACATACAAGTGAAATCATTGTCAGACCGTATAACGTTCACTGAAATCAGTCTCTGACCGTATAACGTTGACCGTATAATGTACAAGTCCCACCGTATAACGTACAAGTGAAATCATTGTCCGACCGAATAATGTTCACTGTATATCATACAAGTGAAATCATTGTCCGAACGTATAACATACAAGTGAGATCATTGTTCGACAGTATAACGTACAAGTGAAATCATTGTCCGACCGTATAACGTTCACTGTATAGCGTACAAGTGAAATCATTGTTCGACCGTATAACGTACAAGTGAAATTATTGTTCGACCGTATAACGTACAAGTGAAATCATTGTCCGACATTATAACGTACAAGTGAAATTATTGTCCGACCGTATAACGTACAAGTGAAATTATTGTCCCACCGTATAATGTTCACTGTATATCATACAAGTGAAATCATTGTCCAACCGTATAACATATAAGTGAGATCATTATCCGACAGTATGACGTACAAGTGAAATCATTGTCCGACCGTATAAAACGAACATTGTGAAATCAGTCTCTGACCGTATAACGTTGACCGTATAATGTACAGGTGAAATCATTGTCTGACCGTATAACGTTCACTGTATAACATACAAGTGAACTCATTGTCCGACTGTATAACGTTCACTGTATAGCGTACAAGTGAAATCATTGTCCGACTGTATAACGTTCAAGTGAAATTATTGTCCGACCGTATAATGTACAAGTGAAATCATTGTCCGACCGTATAATGTTCACTGTATATCATACAAGTGAAATAATTGTCCGATCGTATAACATACAAGTGATATAATTGTCCGACCGTATAACGTACAAGTGAAATCATTGTCCGACCGAATAGCGTTCACCGTATAACGTACAAGTGAAATCATTGTCTGACCGTATAACGATAACCGTATAACGAACAAGTGAAATCATTGTCCGACCATATAACCACTGTATAACATACAAGTGAAATCATTGTCCGACTGTATAACGTTCACTGTATTGCGTACAAGTGAAATCATTGTCCGACCGTATAACGTTCAAGTGAAATTATTGTCCCACCGTATAACGTACAAGTGAAATCATTGTCCGACCGTATAATGTTCACTGTATAACATACAAGTGAAATCATTGTCCGACCGTATAACGTACAAGTGAAATCATTGTCCGACCGTATAACGTACATTTGAAATCATTCTCTGACCGTATAACGTTGACCGTATAATGTACAAGTGAAATCATTGTCTGACCGTATAACGTTCACTGTATAACCTACAAGTGAAATCATTGTCCGACCATATAACTTCCACTGTATAACATACAAGTGAACTCATTGTCCGACTGTATAACGTTCACTGTATAGCGTACACGTGAAATCATTGTCCGACCGTATAACATACAAGTGAGATCATTGTTCGACAGTATAACGTACAAGTGAAATCATTGTCCGACCGTATAACGTTCACTGTATAGCGTACAAGTGAAATCATTGTTCGACCGTATAACGTTCAAGTGAAATTATTGTCCAACCGTATAACGTACAAGTGAAATCATTGTCCGACCGTATAATGTTCACTGTATACCATACAAGTGAAATCATTGTCCTACCGTATAACGTACAAGTGAAATTATTGTCCGACCGTATAACGTACAAGTGAAATTATTGTCCGACCGTATAACGTACAAGTGAAATCATTGTCCGACCGTATAATGTTCACTGTATACCATACAAGTGAAATCATTGTCCTACCGTATAACGTACAAGTGAAATTATTGTTCGACCGTATAACGTACAAGTGAAATCATTGTCCGACATTATAACGTACAAGTGAAATTATTGTCCGACCGTATAACGTACAAGTGAAATTATTGTCCCACCGTATAATGTTCACTGTATACCATACAAGTGAAATCATTGTCCTACCGTATAACGTACAAGTGAAATTATTGTTCGACCGTATAACGTACAAGTGAAATCATTGTCCGACATTATAACGTACAAGTGAAATTATTGTCCGACCGTATAACGTACAAGTGAAATTATTGTCCCACCGTATAATGTTCACTGTATATCATACAAGTGAAATCATTGTCCAACCGTATAACATATAAGTGAGATCATTATCCGACAGTATGACGTACAAGTGAAATCATTGTCCGACCGTATAATGTTCACTGTATAACATACAAGTGAAATCATTGTCCGACCGTATAACGTACATTTGAAATCAGTCTCTGACCGTATAACGTTGACCGTATAATGTACAGGTGAAATCATTGTCTGACCGTATAACGTTCACTGTATAACATACAAGTGAACTCATTGTCCGACTGTATAACGTTCACTGTATAGCGTACAAGTGAAATCATTGTCCGACTGTATAACGTTCAAGTGAAATTATTGTCCGACCGTATAATGTACAAGTGAAATCATTGTCCGACCGTATAATGTTCACTGTATATCATACAAGTGAAATAATTGTCCGATCGTATAACATACAAGTGATATAATTGTCCGACCGTATAACGTACAAGTGAAATCATTGTCCGACCGAATAGCGTTCACCGTATAACGTACAAGTGAAATCATTGTCTGACCGTATAACGATAACCGTATAACGAACAAGTGAAATCATTGTCCGACCATATAACCACTGTATAACATACAAGTGAAATCATTGTCCGACTGTATAACGTTCACTGTATTGCGTACAAGTGAAATCATTGTCCGACCGTATAACGTTCAAGTGAAATTATTGTCCCACCGTATAACGTACAAGTGAAATCATTGTCCGACCGTATAATGTTCACTGTATAACATACAAGTGAAATCATTGTCCGACCGTATAACGTACAAGTGAAATCATTCTCTGACCGTATAACGTTGACCGTATAATGTACAAGTGAAATCATTGTCTGACCGTATAACGTTCACTGTATAACCTACAAGTGAAATCATTGTCCGACCATATAACTTCCACTGTATAACATACAAGTGAACTCATTGTCCGACTGTATAACGTTCACTGTATAGCGTACACGTGAAATCATTGTCCGACCGTATAACATACAAGTGAGATCATTGTCCGACAGTATAAAGTACAAGTGAAATCATTGGCCGACCGTATAACGTTCACTGTATAACATACAAGTGAAATTATTGTCCGACCGTATAACGTACAAGTGAAATCATTGTCCGACCGTATAACGTACAAGTGAAACCATTGTCCGACCGTATAACGTACAAGTGAAATCATTGTCCGACCGTATAGCGTTTACTGTATAACTTACAAGTGAAATCATGGTCCGACCGTATAACATACAAGTGAAATCATTGGCCGACCATATAACTTTCACTGTATAACATACAAGTGAATTCATTGTCCGACTGTATAACATTCACTGTATTAACATACAAGTGAAATTATTGTCCGACCGTATAACGTTCACTGTATAACATACAAGTGAAATCATTGTCCGACCGTATAACGTACAAGTGAAATCATTGTCCGACCGTATAATGTTCACTGTATATCATACAAGTGAAATCATTGTCCGAACGTATAACATACAAGTGAGATCATTGTTCGACAGTATAGCGTACAAGTGAAATCATTGTTCGACCGTATAACGTTCAAGTGAAATTATTGTCCAACCGTATAATGTACAAGTGAAATCATTGGCCGACCATATAACTTTCACTGTATAACATACAAGTGAAATCATTGTCCGACTGTATAACATTCACTGTATTAACATACAAGTGAAATTATTGTCCGACCGTATAACGTTCACTGTATAACATACAAGTGAAATCATTGTCCGACCGTATAACGTACAAGTGAAATCATTGTCCGACCGTATAACATACAAGTGAAATCATTGTCCACGTATAACATACAAGTGAAATCATTGTCCGAACGTATAACATACAAGTGAAATCATTGTTCGACCGTATAACGTACAAGTGAAATCATTGTCCGACCGTATAATGTTTACAAGTGAAATCATTGTCCAACCGTATAACATAAAGTGAATCATTTCCACGTATAACGTACAAGTGAAATCATTGTCCGACCGTATAATGTTCACTGTATACCATACAAGTGAAATCATTGTCCTACCGTATAACGTACAAGTGAAATCATTGTCCGACCGTATAACGTACCGTATAAGTACAAGTGAAATCATTGTCGACCGTATAACGTTCACCGTATAACGTACAAGTGAAATCATTGTCCGACCGTATAACGTTCACTGTATAGCGTACAAGTGAAATCATTGTCCGACCGTATAACGTACAAGTGAAATTATTGTCCGACCGTATAACGTACAAGTGAAATCATTGTCCGACCGTATAATGTTCACTGTATATCATACAAGTGAAATCATTGTCCGACCGTATAACATACAAGTGAGATCATTGTCCGACCGTATAACGTACAAGTGAAATCATTGTCCGACCGTATAACGTTCACTGTATAACGTACAAGTGAAATCATTGTCCGACCGTATAACGATAACCGTATAACGTACAAGTGAAATCATTGTCTGACCGTATAACACTGTATAACATACAAGTGAAATCATTGTCCGACTGTATAACGTTCACTGTATAGCGTACAAGTGAAATCATTGTCCGACCGTATAACGTTCAAGTGAAATTATTGTCCCACCGTATAACGTACAAGTGAAATCATTGTCCGACCGTATAATGTTCACTGTATAACATACAAGTGAAATCATTGTCCGACCGTATAACGTACAAGTGAAATCATTGTCCGACCGTATAACGTACAAGTGAAATCATTGTCCGACCGTATAACGTTCACCGTATAACGTACAAGTGAAATCATTGTCCGACCGTATAACGTTCACTGTATAACGTACAAGTGAAATCATTGTCCGACCGTATAACATACAAGTGAAATCATTGTCCGACCGTATAACGTACACGTGAAATCATTGTCCGACCGTATAACACACATACAAGTGAAATCATTGTCCGACCGTATAACGTACAAGTGAAATTATTGTCCGACCGTATAACATACAAGTGAGATCATTGTCCGACCGTATAACGTTCACTGTATAACATACAAGTGAAATTATTGTCCGACCGTATAACGTACAAGTGAAATCATTGTCCGACCGTATAACGTACAAGTGAAATCATTGTCCGACAGTATAACTTACAAGTGAAATCATGGTCCGACCGTATAACATACAAGTGAAATCATTGGCCGACCGTATAACGTACAAGTGAAATCATTGTCCGACTGTATAACATTCACTGTATTAACATACAAGTGAAATTATTGTCCGACCGTATAACGTTCACTGTATAACATACAAGTGAAATCATTGTCCGACCGTATAACGTACAAGTGAAATCATTGTCCGACCGTATAACGTACATTTGAAATCATTCTCTGACCGTATAACGTTGACCGTATAATGTACAAGTGAAATCATTGTCTGAACGTATAACGTACAAGTGAAATCATTGTCCGACCGTATAACGTACATTTGAAATCATTCTCTGACCGTATAACGTTGACCGTATAATGTACAAGTGAAATCATTGTCTGAACGTATAACGTTCACTGTATAACCTACAAGTGAAATCATTGTCCGACCGTATAACGTTTACTGTATAACTTACAAGTGAAATCATGGTCCGACCGTATAATTTACAAGTGAAATCATGGTCCGACCGTATAACATACAAGTGAAATCATTGTCCGACCATATAACTTTCACTGTATAACATACAAGTGAAATCATTGTCCGACTGTATAACATTCACTGTATAACATACAAGTGAACTTATTGTCCGACCGTATAACGTACAAGTGAAATCATTGTCCGACCGTATAACATACAAATGAAATCATTGTCCGACTGTATAACTTTCACTGTATAACGTACAAGTGAAATCATTGTCCGACCATATGACATTCATTGTATAACGTACCATTGAAATAATTGTCCGACCGTTTAACGTACCAGTGAAATCATTGTCCGACCGTATAACGTACAAGAGAAATCATTGTCTGACCGTATAACGATGACCGTATAACGAACAAGTGAAATCATTGTCCGACCGTATAACGTTCACTGTATAGCATACAAGTGATATCATTGTCCGACCGTATAACGTACAAGTGAAATCATTGTCCTACCGTATAGCGTTCACTGTATAACGTACAAGTGAAATAATTGTCCGACCGTATAACATACAAGTGATATCATTGTCCGACCGTATAACGTACAAGTGAAATCATTGTCCGACCGAATAGCGTTCACTATATAACGTACAAGTGAAATCATTGTCTGACCGTATAACGATGACCGTATAACGAACAAGTGAAATCATTGTCCGACCATATAACCACTGTATAACATACAAGTGAAATCATTGTCCGACTGTATAACGTTCACTGTATAGCGTACAAGTGAAATCATTGTCCGACCGTATAACGTTCAAGTGAAATTATTGTCCCACCGTATAACGTACAAGTGAAATCATTGTCCGACCGTATAATGTTCACTGTATAACATACAAGTGAAATCATTGTCCGACCGTATAACGTACAAGTGAAATCATTGTCCGACCGTATAACGTACATTTGATATCATTCTCTGACCGTATAACGTTGACCGTATAATGTACAAGTGAAATCATTGTCTGACCGTATAACGTTCACTGTATAACCTACAAGTGAAATCATTGTCCGACCATATAACTTCCACTGTATAACATACAAGTGAAATCATTGTCCGACTGTATAACGTTCACTGTATAGCGTACACCTGAAATCATTGTCCGACCGTATAACATACAAGTGAGATCATTGTCCGACAGTATAAAGTACAAGTGAAATCATTGGCCGACCGTATAACGTTCACTGTATAACATACAAGTGAAATTATTGTCCGACCGTATAACGTACAAGTGAAATCATTGTCCGACCGTATAACATACAAGTGAAATCATTGTCCGACCGTATAAAGTACAAGTGAAATCATTGTCCGACCGTATAACGTTCACTGTATAACATACAAGTGAAATTATTGTCCGACCGTATAACGTACAAGTGAAATCATTGTCCGACCGTATAACGTACAAGTGAAATCATTGTCCGACCGTATAACGTACAAGTGAAATCATTGTCCGACCGTATAGCGTTTACTGTATAACTTACAAGTGAAATCATGGTCCGACCGTATAACATACAAGTGAAATCATTGTCCGACCATATAACTTTCACTGTATAACATACAAGTGAAATCATTGTCCGACTGTATAACATTCACTGTATAACATACAAGTGAACTTATTGTCCGAACGTATAACGTACAAGTGAAATCATTGTCCAACTGTATAACGTTCACTGTATTAACGTACAAGTGAAATCATTGTCCGACCATATGACATTCATTGTATAACGTACCATTGAAATAATTGTCCGACCGTTTAACGTACCAGTGAAATCATTGTCCGACCCTATAGCGTTCACTGTATAGCGTACATGTGAAATCATTGTCCGACCGTATAACGTTCAAGTGAAATTATTGTCCCACCGTATAACGTACAAGTGAAATCATTGTCCGACCGTATAATGTTCACTGTATAACATACAAGTGAACTCATTGTCCCGACCATATGACATTCATTGTATAAGGTACCATTGAAATAATTGTCCGACGGTTTAACGTACCAGTGAAATCATTGTCCGACCGTATAACATACACGTGAGATCATTGTCCGACTGTATAACGTTCACTGTATAACGTACAAGTGAAATCATTGTCCGACCATATGACATTCATTGTATAACGTACCAGTGAAATCATTGTCCGACCGTATAACGTACAAGTGAAATCATTGTCTGACCGTATAATGATGACCGTATAACGAACAAGTGAAATCATTGTCCGACCGTATAACGTTCACGTGAAATCATTGTCCGACCGTATAGTGTTCACTGTATAACGTACAAGTGAAATCATTGTCCGACCGTATAACGTTCACTGTATTAACATACAAGTGAAATTATTGTCCGACAGTATAACGTTCACTGTATTAACGTACAAGTGAACTCATTATCCAACCGTTTAACGTACCAGTGAAATCATTGTCCGACCGTATAACGTTCACTGTATAACATACAAGTGAAATTATTGTCCGACCGTATAACGTACAAGTGAAATAATTGTCCGACCGTTTAATGTACAAGAGAAATCATTGTCCGACCGTATAACGTACATTTGAAATCATTGTCTGACAGTGAAATCATTGTCCGACCGTATAACGTTCACTGTATTAACGTACAAGTGAACTCATTATCCAACGGTATAATGTTCACTGTATACCGTACAAGTGAAATAATTGTCCGACCGTTTAATGTACAATAGAAATCATTGTCCGACCGTATAACGTACATTTGAAATCATTGTCCGACCGTATAACATACAAGTGAAATCATTGTACGACCGTATAGCATACAAGTGAAATCATTGTCCGACCGTATAACGTACAAGTGAAATCATTGTCCGACCGTATAACGTACAAGTGAAATCATTGTACGACCGTATAGCATACAAGTGAAATCATTGTCCGGACCGTATAACGTACAAGTGAAATCATTTTCCGACCGTATAAAGTACAAGTGAAATCATTGTTCGACCGTATAAAGTACAAGTGAAATCAATGGCCGACCGTATAACGTTCACTGTATAACATACAAGTGAAATTATTGTCCGACCGTATAACGTACAAGTGAAATCATTGTCCGACCGTATAACGTACAAGTGAAATCATTGTCCGACCGTATAGCGTTTACTGTATAACTTACAAGTGAAATCATGATCCGACCGTATAACATACAAGTGAAATCATTGTCCGACCATATAACTTTCACTGTATAACATACAAGTGAAATCATTGTCCGACCGTATAACGTACAAGTGAAATCATTGTCCGACCGTATAACTACAAATGAAATCATTGTCCGACTGTATAACTTTCACTGTATAACGTACAAGTGAAATATGTCCCACATATGACATTCATTGTATAACGTACCATTGAAATAATTGTCCGACCGTTTAACGTACCAGTGAAATCATTGTCCGACCGTATAACGTACAAGAGAAATCATTGTCTGACCGTATAACGATGACCGTATAACGAACAAGTGAAATCATTGTCCGACCGTATAACGTTCACTGTATAGCATACAAGTGAAATCATTGTCCGACCGTATAACGTACAAGTGAAATCATTGTCCTACCGTATAACGTACAAGTGAAATAATTGTCCGACCGTATAACATACAAGTGATATCATTGTCCGACCGTATAACGTACAAGTGAAATCATTGTCCGACCGAATAGCGTTCACTATATAACGTACAAGTGAAATCATTGTCTGACCGTATAACGATGACCGTATAACGAACAAGTGAAATCATTGTCCGACCATATAACCACTGTATAACATACAAGTGAAATCATTGTCCGACTGTATAACGTTCACTGTATAGCGTACAAGTGAAATCATTGTCCGACCGTATAACGTTCAAGTGAAATTATTGTCCCACCGTATAACGTACAAATGAAATCATTGTCCGACCGTATAAGTTCACTGTATAACATACAAATGAAATCATTGTCCGACCGTATAACGTACAAGTGAAATAATTGTCCGAACGTATAACGTAACATACAATTGAAATCATTCTCCGACCGTATAACATACAAGTGAAATAATTGTCCGACCTTATAACGTTCACTGTATAACCTACAAGTGAAATCATTGTCCGACCATATAACCACTGTATAACATACAAGTGAAATCATTGTCCGACTGTATAACGTTCACTGTATAGCGTACAACTGAAATCATTGTCCGACCGTATAACATACAAGTGGATCATTGTCAGACAGTATAAAGTACAAAGTGAAAACCATCCACCCTTGGCCGAAGTATAACGTTCATGTATAACATACAAATGAAATATTGTCCCGACCGTATAACGTACAAGTGAAATCATTGTCCGACACGTATAACATACAAGTGAAATCATTGTCGACAGTATAAAGTACAAGTGAAATCATTGTCGCAGTATAAACGTTCACTGTATAACAACAAGTAAATTATTGTCCGACCGTATAACGTACAACGTGAAATCATTGTCCGACCGCCTATAAAATACAAGTGAAAATCATGTCCGAACGTATAACGTACAAGTGAAATCATTGTCCGACCGTATAACGTTCACTGTATAACTTACAAGTGAAATCATTGTCCGACCGTATAACCACAAACTACAAGTGAAATCATTGTCCGACCGTATAACATACAAGTGAAATCATTGTCCGAATGTATAACGTACAAGTGAAATCATTGTCCGACCATATAACGTTCACTGTATAACGTACAAGTGAAATCATTGTCCGACCGTATAACGTTCAATGTATAGCGTAGAAGTGAAATCATTGTCCGACCGTATAACGTTCACTGTATAACCTACAAGTGAAAACATTGTCCAGACGTGTTAAGTCCAGTGAAATCATTGTTCGGACCCTATGAGGTTCACTGTATAGAGTACAGGTAAATCATTGTCCGACCGTTATAACGTCCAAGTGAAATTATTGTCCCACACGTATACGTACAAGTGAAATACATTGTCCGAACGTATAATGTTCACGTTTAAACAGACAAGTGAATCATGTCCAGCGACCATATGACATTCATGGGCTAAGGTACCATTGAAATAATTGTCCGACGGTTTTAAAACGTACCAGTAAACATTGTCCGCCCGGAGAACATACACGTGAGATTATTGTCCGACTGTATAACGTTCACTGTTTAACGTACAAGTGAAATCATTGTCCGACCGTATAACGTTCACTGTATAACGTACAAGTGAAATCATTGTCCGACCGTATAACGTTCACTTTATAACGTACAAGTGAAATCATTGTATGACGTATAATGATGACAGTTATACGAACAAGTTGAAGATCATTGTACGACGTATAAAACGTTCACGTGAAATCATTGTCCGACAGTTATAGTGTTCACTGTATAAACGTACAAGTGAAAATCATGGTCGACCGTATAAAGTTCATGTATAACGTACAGGTGAAATCATTGTCCGACCATATAACGTTCACTCTATAACACAAGTGAAATCATTGTTCGACCGTATAACGTACCAGTGAAATCATTGTCCGACCGTATAACATACAAGTGAAATTATTGTCCGACCGTATAACATTCACTGTATAACGTACAAGTGAAATCATTGTCCGACAGTATAACGTTCACTGTATAACGTACAAATGAAATCATTGTCAGACCATATAACGTTCACTGTATAACGTACAAGTGAAATCATTGTCCGACCGTACAACGTTCACTGTATAACGTACAAGTGAAATCATTGTACGACCGTATAACGTACCAAAATCATCCGACCATATAACATACAATGAAATCATTATCCGACCGTATAACGTACAAAAATCACCACCGTATAACGTACAAATGAAATCATTGTACACCGTAAACCGTAAAAGTAAATCATGTCACCGTATAACGTACAAGTGAAATCATTGTCCGACCGTATAACGTTCACTGTATAACGTACAAGTGAAATCATTGTCCGACGTCTAACATACAAGTGAAATCATTGTCCGAACGTATAACGTAAAAGTGAAACCATTTACGCCGTATAACGTACAAGTGAAATCATTGTACGACCGTATAACGTACAAGTGAAATCATTGTCTGACCGTATAACATTCACTGTATAACGTACAAGTGAAATCATTGTCCGACCGTATAACGTACAAGTGAAATCATTGTACGACCGTATAGCGTACAAGTGAAATCATTGTCTGACCGTATAACGTACAAGTGAAATCATTGTCCGACCGTATAACGTTCACTGTATAACGTACAAGTGAAATCATTGTCCGACCGTATAACGTTCACTGTATAACATACATGTGAAATCATTGTCTGACCGTATAACGTTCACTGTATAACGTACAAGTGAAATCATTGTCCGACCGTATAACGTTCACTGTATA
>CM026401.1:21344167-21366041 GCA_014843695.1 Archivesica marissinica
TATACAATCGGACAATGATTTCACTTGTATGTTATACAGTGAAAGATATATGGTCGGACAATGATTTCACTTGTAGGTTATAGAGTGAACGTTATACGGTCAGACAATGATTTCACTTGTACATTATACGGTCAACGTTAGACGGTCAGAGAATGATTTCAAATGTACGTTATACGGTCGGACAATGATTTCACTTGTACGTTATAGGGTCGGACAATGATTTCACTTGTATGTTATACAGTGAACATTATACGGTCGGACAATGATTTCACTTGTACGTTATACGGTGGGACAATAATTTCACTTGAACCTTATACGGTTTGACAATGATTTCACTTGTACGCTATACAGTGAACATTATACAGTCGGACAATGATTTCACTTGTATGTTATACAGTGGTTATATGGTCAGACAATGATTTCACTTGTAGGTTATACAGTGTACGTTATAAGGTCGGACAATGATTTCACTTGTATGCTATACGGTCGGACAATGATTTCACTTGTATATTATACGGTCGGAAAATGATTTCACTTGTACGTTATACAATGAACGCTATACGGACGGACAATGATTTCACTGTCAGACAATGATTTCAAATGTACGTTATACGGTCGGACAATGATTGCTCTTGTACATTAAACGGTCGGACAATAATTTCACTTGTATGTTATACAGTGAACGTTATACGGTCGGACAATGATTTCACTTGTATGTTATACGGACGGACAATGATTTCACTTGTACTTTAAACGGTCGGACAATGATTTCACTTGTACGTTAAACGGTCGGACAATTATTTCACTTGTACGTTATACGGTCGGACAATAATTTCACTTGTATGTTATACAGTTGGATAATGATTTCACTTGTACGTTAATACAGTGAACTTTATACGGTCGGACAATAATTTCACTTGTATGTTAATACAGTGAACGTTATACGGTCGGACAATGATTTCACTTGTACGTTAATACAGTGAACGCTATACGGTCGGACAATGATTTCACTTGTACATTATACGGTCGGACAATGATATCACTTGTATGTTATACAGTGAACATTATACGGTCGGACAATGATTTCACTTGTACGTTATACGGTGGGACAATAATTTCACTTGTATGTTATACAGTGAACATTATACGGTCGGACAATGATTTCACTTGTACGTTATACGGTGGGACAATAATTTCACTTGAACGTTATACGGTCGGACAATGATTTCACATGTACGCTATACAGTGAACGTTATACGGTCGGACAATGATTTCACTTGTACGCTATACAGTGAACGTTATACAGTCGGACAATGATTTCACTTGTATGTTATACAGTGAAAGTTATATGGTCGGACAATGATTTCACTTGTAGGTTATAGAGTGAACGTTATACGGTCAGACAATGATTTCACTTGTACATTATACGGTCAAAGTTATACGGTCAGAGACTGATTTCAGTGAACGTTATACAGTCGGACAATGATTTCACTTGTATGTTATACAGTGGTTATATGGTCGGACAATGATTTCACTTTTATGCTATACAGTGAATGTTATACGGTCGGACAATGATTTCACTTGTACGTTCAACGTTATACGGTCAGACAATTATTTCAAATGTACGTTATACTGTCCGACAATGATTTCACTTGTACGTTCAACGATATACGGTCAGACAATTATTTCAAATGTACGTTATACTGTCCGACAATGATTTCACTTGTACGTTATACGGTCGGACAATGATTTCACTTGTATGTTATACGGTCGGACAATGATTTCACTTGTATGATATACAGTGAACATTATACTGTCGGACAATGATTTCACGTGTACGCTATACAGTGAACGTTATACAGTCAGACAATGATTTCACTTGTACGTTATACGGTCGGACAATGATTTCACTGGTACGTTAAACGGTCGGACAATTATTTCAATGGTACGTTATACAATGATTTCACTGGTACGTTATACGGTCGGACAATATGTTCACTTGTATGTTAATACAGTGAATGTTATTCAGTCGGACAATGATTTCACTTGTATGTTATACAGTGAAAGTTATATGGTCGGACAATGATTTCACTTGTATGTTATACGGTCGGATCATGATTTCACTTGTAAGTTATACAGTAAACGCTATACGGTCGGACAATGATTTCACTTGTACGTTATACGGTCGGACAATGATTTCACTTGTACGTTATACGGTCGGACAATAATTTCACTTGTATGTTATACAGTGAACGTTATACGGTCGGCCAATGATTTCACTTGTACTTTATACGGTCGGACAATGATTTCACTTGTACTTTATACGGTCGGAAAATGATTTCACTTGTACGTTATACGGTCCGGACAATGATTTCACTTGTATGCTATACGGTCGTACAATGATTTCACTTGTACGTTATACGGTCGGACAATGATTTCACTGGTACGTTAAACGGTTGGATAATGAGTTCACTTGTACGTTAATACAGTGAACGTTATACTGTCGGACAATAATTTCACTTGTACGTTATACAGTGGTTATATGGTCGGACAATGATTTCACGTGTACATTATACGGTCGGACAATGATATCACTTGTATGCTATACAGTGAACGTTATACGGTCGGACAATGATTTCACTTGTTCGTTATACGGTCATCATTATACGGTCAGACAATGATTTCACTTGTACGTTATACGGTCGGACAATGATTTCACTGGTACGTTATACAATGAATGTCATATGGTCGGACAATGATTTCACTTGTACGTTATACAGTGAACGTTATACAGTCGGACAATGATCTCACGTGTATGTTATACGGTCGGACAATGATTTCACTTGTACGTTAAACCGTCGGACAATTATTTCAATGGTACCTTATACAATGAATGTCATATGGTCGGACAATGAGTTCACTTGTATGTTATACAGTGAACATTATACGGTCGGACAATGATTTCACTTGTACGTTATACGGTGGGACAAATTTCACTGGAACGTTATACGGTCGGACAATGATTTCACTTGTACGTTATACAGTGAACGTTATACGGTCGGACAATGATTTCACTTGTATGTTATACAGTGAACGTTATACGGTCGGACAATGATTTCACTTGTAGGTTATACAGTGAACGTTATACGGTCAGACAATGATTTCACTTGTACATTATACGGTCAACGTTATACGGTCAGAGATGATTTCACGTGAACGTTATACAGTCTGACAATGATTCACTGTAGTTATACAGTGGTATATGGTCGGACAATGATTTCACTTGTACGTTATACAGTGAACATTATACGGTCGGACAATGATTTCACTTGTACGTTATACGGTCGGACAATTATTTCACTTGTATGCTATACGGTCGGACAATGATTTCACTTGTATGTTATACGGTCGGACAATGATTTCACTTGTACGTTAATACAGTGAACGCTATACGGTCGGACAATGATTTCACTTGTACGTTATACGGTCGGACAATGATATCACTTGTATTCTATACAGTGAACGTTATACGGTCGGACAATGATTTCACTTGTTCGTTATACGGTCATCGTTATACGGTCAGACAATGATTTCACTTGTACGTTATACGGTCGGACAATGATTTCACTGGTACGTTAAACGGTCGGACAATAATTCAATGGTACGTTATACAATGAATGTCATATGGTCGGACAATGGTCGGACAATGATTTCACTTGTACTTTATACGGTCGGACAATGATTTCACTTGTATGTTATACGGTCGGACAATGATTTCACTTGTACGTTATACGGTCGGACAATAATTTCACTTGTATGTTATACAGTGAACGTTATACGGTCGGCCAATGATTTCACTTGTACTTTATACTGTCGGACAATGATCTCACTTGTATGTTATACGGTCGGACAATGATTTCAGGTGTACGCTATACAGTGAACGTTATACAGTCGGACAATGATTTCACTTGTATGTTATACAGTGGAAGTTATATGGTCGGACAATGATTTCACTTGTAGGTTATACAGTGAACGTTATACGGTCAGACAATGATTTCACTTGTACATTATACGGTCGGACAATGATTTCACTTGTACGTTATACGGTGGGACAATAATTTCACTTGAACGTTATACGGTCGGACAATGATTTCACTTGTACGCTATACAGTGAACGTTATACAGTCGGACAATGATTTCACTTGTATGTTATACAGTGATTATATGGTCGGACAATGATTTCACTTGTTCGTTATACGGTCATCGTTATACGGTCAGACAATGATTTCACTTGTACGTTATATAGTGAACGCTATTCTGTCGGACAATGATTTCACTTGTACGTTATACGGTCGGACAATGATATCACTTGTATGTTATACGGTCGGACAATTATTTCACTTGTACGTTATACAGTGAACGCTATACGGTAGGACAATGATTTCACTTGTACGTTATACGGTCGGACAATGATATCACTTGTATGCTATACAGTGAACGTTATACGGTCGGACAATGATTTCACTTGTTCGTTATACGGTCATCGTTATACGGTCAGACAATGATTTCTCTTGTACGTTATACGGTCGGACAATGATTTCACTGGTACGTTAAACGGTCGGACAATTATTTCAATGGTACGTTATACAATGAATGTCATATGGTCGGACAATGATTTCACTTGTACGTTATACAGTGAAAGTTATACAGTCGGACAATGATTTCATTTGTATGTTATACGGTCGGACAATGATTTCACTTGTACGTTATACGGTCGGACAATAAGTTCACTTGTATGTTATACAGTGAATGTTATACAGTCGGACAATGATTTCACTTGTATGTTATACAGTGAAAGTTATATGGTCGGACAATGATTTCACTTGTATGTTATACGGTCGGACCATGATTTCACTTGTAAGTTATACAGTGAACGTTATACGGTCAGACAATGATTTCACTTGTACATTATACGGTCAACGTTATACGGTCAGAGAATGATTTCAAATGTACGTTATACGGTCGGACAATGATTTCACTTGTACGTTATACGGTCGGACAATGATTTCACTTGTATGTTATACAGTGAACGTTATACGGTCGGACAATGATTTCACTTGTACGTTATACGGTCGGACAATGATTTCACTTGTATATTATACGGTCGGACAATGATTTCACTTGTACGTTATACAGTGAACGTTATACGGTCGGACAATGATTTCACTTGTACGTTATACGGTCGGACAATGATTTCACTTGTACGTTATACGGTCGGACAATGATTTCACTTGTACGTTATACAGTGAACGTTATACGGTCGGACAATGATTTCACTTGTACGTTATACTGTCGGACAATGATTTCACTTGTATGTTATACGGTCGGACAATGATTTCACTTGTATGCTATACAGTGAACGTTATACAGTCGGACAATGATTTCACTTGTATGTTATACAGTGAAAGTTATATGGTCGGACAATGATTTCACTTGTACGTTATACAGTGAACGTTATACGGTCGGACAATGATTTCACTTGTATGTTATACAGTGAAAGTTATACGGTCGGACAATGATTTCACTTGTACGTTATACGGTCGGACAATGATTTCACTTGTATGTTATACAGTAACGTTATACGGTCGGACAATGATTTCACTTGTACGTTATACGGTGGGACAATAATTTCACTTGAACGTTATACGGTCGGACAATGATTTCACTTGTACGCAATACAGTGAACGTTATACAGTCGGACAATGATTTCACTTGTACGTTATACAGTGGCTTATATGGTCGGACAATGATTTCACTTGTTCGTTATACGGTTATCGTTATACGGTCAGACAATGATTTCACTTGTACGTTATACGGTGAACGCTATTCGGTCGGACAATGATTTCACTTGTACGTTATACGGTCGGACAATTATATCACTTGTATGTTATACGATCGGACAATTATTTCACTTGTATGATATACAGTGAACATTATACGGTCGGACAATGATTTCACTTGTACATATACTTGTATGCTATATAGTGAATGTTACAAGGTCGGACAATGATTTCACTTGTACGGTCAACGTTATACGGTCAGACAATGATTTCAAATGTACGTTATACTGTCCGACAATGATTTCACCTGTATGTTATACGGTCGGACAATGATTTCACTTGTACGTTATACGGTCGGACTATGATTCCACATGTATGTTATACGGTGAACGTTATACTGTCGAACAATTATTTCAATGTCCGGACAATGATTTCACTTGTACATTATACGGTCAACGTTATACTGCTAGAGAATGATGTCAAATGTACGTTATACGGTCGGACAATGATTTCACTTGTACGTTATACGGTCGTACAATGATTTCACTTGTATGTTAATACAGTGAACATTATACGGTGGGACAGTAATTTCACTTGAACGTTATACGGTTTCTAAATGATTTCACTTGTACGTTATACGGTCGGACAATGATCTCACTTGTACGTTAATACAGTGAACGTTATACGGTCGGACAATGATTTCACTTGTACGTTATACAGTGAACATTATACTGTCGGACAATGATTTCAAATGTACGTTACACTTTCCGACAATGATTTCACTTGTACGTTATACGGTCGGACAATGATTTCACTTGTACGTTATACGGTCGGACACTGATTTCACTTGAATGATATACAGTGACCGTTTATACGGTCGGACAATGATTTCACTTGTATGTTATACAGTAAACGTTATGCCGTCGGACAAATGGTGGGACAATTATTTCAATGGTATGTTTATACAATGAATGTCATATGGTCGGACAATGATTTCACTTGTACATTATACAGTGAACGTTATACAGTCGGACAATGATTTCACTTGTATGTTATACAGTGAAAGTTATATGGTCGGACAATGATTTCACTTGTATGTTATACGGTCGGATCATGATTTCACTTGTAAGTTATACAGTAAACGCTATACGGTCGGACAATGATTTCACTTGTACGTTATACGGTCGGACAATGATTTCACTTGTACGTTATACGGTCGGACAATAATTTCACTTGTATGTTATACAGTGAACGTTATACGGTCGGCCAATGATTTCACTTGTACTTTATACGGTCGAACAATGATTTCACTTGTACTTTATACGGTCGGAAAATGATTTCACTTGTACGTTATACGGTCCGGACAATGATTTCACTTGTATGCTATACGGTCGTACAATGATTTCACTTGTACGTTATACGGTCGGACAATGATTTCACTTGTACGTTATACGGTCGGACAATGATTTCACTTGTATGCTATACGGTCGTACAATGATTTCACTTGTATGTTATACGGTCGGACAATGATTTCAAATGTACGGTTATACGGTCGGACAATGATTTCTATTGTACATTAAACGGTCGGACAATTATTTCACTTGTACGGTATACAGTGAACATTATACCGTTGGATAATGAGTTCACTTGTACGTTAATACAGTGAACGTTATACGGTCGGACAATGATTTCACTGGTACGTTAAACGGTTGGATAATGAGTTCACTTGTACGTTAATACAGTGAACGTTATACTGTCGGACAATAATTTCACTTGTATGTTAATACAGTGAACGTTATACGGTCGGACAATGATTTCACTTGTACGTTATACAGTGAACACTATACGGTCGGACAATGATTTCACGTGAACGTTATACGGTCGGACAATGATTTCACTTGTTCGTTATACGGTCATCATTATACGGTCAGACAATGATTTCACTTGTACGTTATACGGTCGGACAATGATTTCACTGGTACGTTATACAATGAATGTCATATGGTCGGACAATGATTTCACTTGTACGTTATACAGTGAACGTTATACAGTCGGACAATGATCTCACGTGTATGTTATACGGTCGGACAATGATTTCACTGGTACGTTAAACCGTCGGACAATTATTTCAATGGTACCTTATACAATGAATGTCATATGGTCGGGACAATGAGTTCACTTGTATGTTATACAGTGAACATTATACGGTCGGACAATGATTTCACTTGTACGTTATACGGTCGGACAATGATTTCACATGTACGCTATACAGTGAACGCTATAGGGTCGGACAATGATTTCACTGGTACGTTAAACGGTCGGACAATTATTTCAATGGTACGTTATACAATGAATGTCATATGGTCGGACAATGATTTCACTTGTACGTTATACAGTGAACGTTATACAGTTGGACAATGATTTCACTTGTACGTTATACGTTCGGACAATAAGTTCACTTGTATGTTATACAGTGAATGTTATACAGTCGGACAATGATTTCACTTGTATGTTATACAGTGAAAGTTATATGGTCGGACAATGATTTCACTTGTATGTTATACGGTCGGACCATGATTTCACTTGTAAGTTATACAGTAAACGCTATACGGTCGGACAATGATTTCACTTGTACGTTATACGGTCGGACAATGATTTCACTTGTATGTTATACGGTCGGACAATGATTTCACTTGTACGTTATACGGTCGGACAATAATTTCACTTGTATGTTATACAGTGAACGTTATACGGTCGGACAATGATTTCACTTGTACTTTATACGGTCGGACAATGATTTCACTTGTATGTTATACGGTCGGACAATGATTTCACTTGTACGTTATACGGTCGGACAATAATTTCACTTGTATGTTATACAGTGAACGTTATACGGTCGGCCAATGATTTCACTTGTACTTTATACTGTCGGACAATGATCTCACTTGTATGTTATACGGTCGGACAATGATTTCAGGTGTACGCTATACAGTGAACGTTATACAGTCGGACAATGATTTCACTTGTATGTTATACAGTGGAAGTTATATGGTCGGACAATGATTTCACTTGTAGGTTATACAGTGAACGTTATACGGTCAGACAATGATTTCACTTGTACATTATACGGTCAACGTTATACGGTCAGAGAATGATTTCAAATGTACGTTATACGGTCGGACAATGATTTCACTTGTACGTTATACGGTCGGACAATGATTTCACTTGTATGTTATACAGTGAACATTATACGGTCGGACAATGATTTCACTTGTACGTTATACGGTGGGACAATAATTTCACTTGAACGTTATACGGTCGGACAATGATTTCACTTGTACGCTATACAGTGAACGTTATACAGTCGGACAATGATTTCACTTGTATGTTATACAGTGGTTATATGGTCGGACAATGATTTCACTTGTTCGTTATACGGTCATCGTTATACGGTCAGACAATGATTTCACTTGTACGTTATATAGTGAACGCTATTCGGTCGGACAATGATTTCACTTGTACGTTATACGGTCGGACAATGATATCACTTGTATGTTATACGGTCGGACAATTATTTCACTTGTACGTTATACAGTGAACGCTATACGGTAGGACAATGATTTCACTTGTACGTTATACGGTCGGACAATGATATCACTTGTATGCTATACAGTGAACGTTATACGGTCGGACAATGATTTCACTTGTTCGTTATACGGTCATCGTTATACGGTCAGACAATGATTTCTCTTGTACGTTATACGGTCGGACAATGATTTCACTGGTACGTTAAACGGTCGGACAATTATTTCAATGGTACGTTATACAATGAATGTCATATGGTCGGACAATGATTTCACTTGTACGTTATACAGTGAAAGTTATACAGTCGGACAATGATTTCATTTGTATGTTATACGGTCGGACAATGATTTCACTTGTACGTTATACGGTCGGACAATAAGTTCACTTGTATGTTATACAGTGAATGTTATACAGTCGGACAATGATTTCACTTGTATGTTATACAGTGAAAGTTATATGGTCGGACAATGATTTCACTTGTATGTTATACGGTCGGACCATGATTTCACTTGTAAGTTATACGGTCGGACCATGATTTCACTTGTAAGTTATACAGTAAACGTTATACGGTCGGACAATGATTTCACTTGTAGGTTATACAGTGAACGTTATACGTTCAGACAATGATTTCACTTGTACATTATACGGTCAACGTTATACGGTCAGAGAATGATTTCAAATGTACGTTATACGGTCGGACAATGATTTCACTTGTACGTTATACGGTCGGACAATGATTTCACTTGTATGTTATACAGTGAACGTTATACGGTCGGACAATAATTTCACTTGTATGTTAATACAGTGAATGTTATACAGTCGGACAATGATTTCACTTGTATGTTATACAGTGAAAGTTATATGGTCGGCCAATGATTTCACTTGTATGTTATACGGTCGGACCATGATTTCACTTGTAAGTTATACAGTAAACGCTATACGGTCGGACAATGATTTCACTTGTACGTTATACGGTCGGACAATGGTTTCACTTGTACGTTATACGGTCGGACAATGATTTCACTTGTACGTTATACGGTCGGACAATAATTTCACTTGTATGTTATACAGTGAACGTTATACGGTCGGCCAATGATTTCACTTGTACTTTATACTGTCGGACAATGATCTCACTTGTATGTTATACGGTCGGACAATGATTTCACGTGTACGCTATACAGTGAACGTTATACAGTCGGACAATGAGTTCACTTGTATGTTATACAGTGGAAGTTATATGGTCGGACAATGATTTCACTTGTAGGTTATACAGTGAACGTTATACGGTCAGACAATGATTTCACTTGTACATTATACGGTCAACGTTATACGGTCAGAGAATGATTTCACTTGTACGTTATACGGTCGGACAATGATTTCACTTGTATGTTATACAGTGAACATTATACGGTCGGACAATGATTTCACTTGTACGTTATACGGTGGGACAATAATTTCACTTGAACGTTATACGGTCGGACAATGATTTCACTTGTACGCAATACAGTGAACGTTATACAGTCGGACAATGATTTCACTTGTATGTTATACAGTGGTTATATGGTCGGACAATGATTTCACTTGTTCGTTATACGGTTATCGTTATACGGTCAGACAATGATTTCACTTGTACGTTATACGGTGAACGCTATTCGGTCGGACAATGATTTCACTTGTACGTTATACGGTCGGACAATTATATCACTTGTATGTTATACGATCGGACAATTATTTCACTTGTATGATATACAGTGAACATTATACGGTCGGACAATGATTTCACTTGTACATTATACGGTCGGACAATAATTTCACTTGAACGTTATACAGTCGGACAATGATTTCACTTGTACGCTATACAGTGAACGTTATACAGTCGGACAATGAGTTCACTTGTATGTTATACAGTGAACGTTATACGGTCAGACAATGATTTCACCTGTACATTATACGGTCAACGTTATACGGTCAGAGACTGATTTCAAATGTACGTTATACGGTCGGACAATGATTTCACTTGTATGTTATACAGTGAACATTATACGGTCGGACAATGATTTCACTTGTACGTCATACTGTCGGATAATGATCTCACTTATATGTTATACGGTTGGACAATGATTTCACTTGTATGATATACAGTGAACATTATACGGTGGGACAATAATTTCACTTGTACGTTATACGGTCGGACAATAATTTCACTTGTACGTTATAATGTCGGACAATGATTTCACTTGTACGTTATACGGTCGAACAATAATTTCACTTGTACGTTATACGGTAGGACAATGATTTCACTTGTATGGTATACAGTGACCATTATACGGTCGGACAATGATTTCACTTGTACGTTATACGGTCGGACAATAATTTCACTTGTACGTTATACGGTCGGACAATAATTTCACTTGTACGTTATACGGTAGGACAATGATTTCACTTGTATGGTATACAGTGAACATTATACGGTCGGACAATGATTTCACTTGTACGTTATACGGTTGGACAATAATTTCACTTGAACGTTATACGGTCGAACAATGATTTCACTTGTACGCTATACAGTGAACGTTATACGGTCGGACAATGATTTCACTTGTACGTTATACTGTCGAACAATGATCTCACTTGTATGTTATACGTTCGGACAATGATTTCACTTGTATGATATACAGTGAACATTATACGGTCGGACAATGATTTCACTTGTACGTTATACGGTCGGACAATGATTTCACTTGTATGTTATACAGTGAACGTTATACGGTCGGACAATAATTTCACTTGTATGTTAATACAGTGAATGTTATACAGTCGGACAATGATTTCACTTGTATGTTATACAGTGAAAGTTATATGGTCGGCCAATGATTTCACTTGTATGTTATACGGTCGGACCATGATTTCACTTGTAAGTTATACAGTAAACGCTATACGGTCGGACAATGATTTCACTTGTACGTTATACGGTCGGACAATGGTTCACTGTACGTTATACGGTGGGACTTGTACATTATACGGTCAACGTTATACGGTCAGAGACTGATTTCAGTGAACGTTATACAGTCTGACAATGATTTCACTTGTATGTTATACAGTGGTCATACGGTCGGACAATGATTTCACTTGTATGTTATACAGTGAACATTATACGGTCGGACAATGATTTCACTTGTACGTTATACGGTCGGACAATTATTTCACTTGTATGCTATACGGTCGGACAATGATTTCACTTGTATGTTATACAGTGAACATTATACGGTCGGACAATGATTTCACTTGTACGTTATACGGTCGGACAATTATTTCACTTGTATGCTATACGGTCGGACAATGATTTCACTTGTATGTTATACGGTCGGACAATGATTTCACTTGTACGTTAATACAGTGAACGCTATACGGTCGGACAATGATTTCACTTGTACGTTATACGGTCGGACAATGATAATCACTTGTATGCTATACAGTGAACGTTATACGGTCGGACAATGATTTCACTTGTTCGTTATACGGTCATCGTTATACGGTCAGACAATGATTTCACTTGTACGTTGTACGGTCGGACAATGATTTCACTTGTACGTTATACGGTCGGACAATGATTTCACTTGTATGCTATACAGTGAACGTTATACGGTCGGACAATGATTTCTCTTGTTCGTTATACGGTCATCGTTATACGGTCAGACAATGATATCACTGGTACGTTAAACGGTCGGACAATTATTTCAATGGTACGTTTATACAATGAACGTTATACAGTCGGACAATGATTTCACTTGTAGTCGGACAATGATTTCACTTGTATGCTATATAGTGAATGTTACAAGGTCGGACAATGATTTCACTTGTACGGTCAACGTTATACGGTCAGACAATGATTTCAAATGTACGTTATACTGTCCGACAATGATTTCACCTGTATGTTATACGGTCGGACAATGATTTCACTTGTACGTTATACGGTCGGACTATGATTCCACATGTATGTTATACGGTGAACGTTATACTGTCGAACAATTATTTCAATGGCCGGACAATGATTTCACTTGTACATTATACGGTCAACGTTATACGGTCAGAGAATGATGTCAAATGTACGTTATACGGTCGGACAATGATTTCACTTGTACGTTATACGGTCGTACAATGATTTCACTTGTATGTTAATACAGTGAACATTATACGGTGGGACAGTAATTTCACTTGAACGTTATACGGTTTCTAAATGATTTCACTTGTACGTTATACGGTCGGACAATGATCTCACTTGTACGTTAATACAGTGAACGTTATACGGTCGGACAATGATTTCACTTGTACGTTATACAGTGAACATTATACTGTCGGACAATGATTTCAAATGTACGTTACACTGTCCGACAATGATTTCACTTGTACGTTATACGGTCGGACAATGATTTCACTTGTACGTTATACGGTCGGACACTGATTTCACTTGAATGATATACAGTGACCGTTTATACGGTCGGACAATGATTTCACTTGTATGTTATACAGTAAACGTTATGCCGTCGGACAACAACACAAATGGTGGGACAATTATTTCAATGGTATGTTTATACAATGAATGTCATATGGTCGGACAATGATTTCACTTGTACATTATACAGTGAACGTTATACAGTCGGACAATGATTTCACTTGTATGTTATACAGTGAAAGTTATATGGTCGGACAATGATTTCACTTGTATGTTATACGGTCGGATCATGATTTCACTTGTAAGTTATACAGTAAACGCTATACGGTCGGACAATGATTTCACTTGTACGTTATACGGTCGGACAATGATTTCACTTGTACGTTATACGGTCGGACAATAATTTCACTTGTATGTTATACAGTGAACGTTATACGGTCGGCCAATGATTTCACTTGTACTTTATACGGTCGGACAATGATTTCACTTGTACTTTATACGGTCGTACAATGATTTCACTTGTACGTTATACGGTCGGACAATGATTTCACTTGTACGTTATACGGTCGGACAATGATTTCACTTGTATGCTATACGGTCGTACAATGATTTCACTTGTATGTTATACGGTCGGACAATGATTTCAAATGTACGTTATACGGTCGGACAATGATTTCTATTGTACATTAAACGGTCGGACAATTATTTCACTTGTACGGTATACAGTGAACATTATACCGTTGGATAATGAGTTCACTTGTACGTTAATACAGTGAACATTATACGGTCGGACAATGATTTCACTGTCAGACAATGATTTCAAATGTACGTTATACGGTCGGACAATGATTTCTCTTGTACATTAAACGGTCGGACAATTATTTCACTTGTACGTTATACGGTCGGACAATAATTTCACTTGTATGTTATACAGTGAACGTTATACGGTCGGACAATGATTTCACTGGTACGTTAAACGGTTGGATAATGAGTTCACTTGTACGTTAATACAGTGAACGTTATACTGTCGGACAATAATTTCACTTGTATGTTAATACAGTGAACGTTATACGGTCGGACAATGATTTCACTTGTACGTTATACAGTGAACACTATACGGTCGGACAATGATTTCACGTGAACGTTATACGGTCGGACAATGATTTCACTTGTTCGTTATACGGTCATCATTATACGGTCAGACAATGATTTCACTTGTACGTTATACGGTCGGACAATGATTTCACTGGTACGTTATACAATGAATGTCATATGGTCGGACAATGATTTCACTTGTACGTTATACAGTGAACGTTATACAGTCGGACAATGATCTCACGTGTATGTTATACGGTCGGACAATGATTTCACTGGTACGTTAAACCGTCGGACAATTATTTCAATGGTACCTTATACAATGAATGTCATATGGTCGGGACAATGAGTTCACTTGTATGTTATACAGTGAACATTATACGGTCGGACAATGATTTCACTTGTACGTTATACGGTGGGACAATAATTTCACTTGAACGTTATACGGTCGGACAATGATTTCACTTGTACGCTATACAGTGAACGTTATACGGTCGGACAATGATTTCACTTGTAGTTATCAGTGGTTATACGGTCGGACAATGATTTCACTTGTACGTTATACAGTGAACGTTATACGGTCGGACAATGATTTCACTTGTACGTTATACAGTGAACGTTATACGGTCGGACAATGATTTCACTTGTACGTTATACGTTCGGACAATAAGTTCACTTGTATGTTATACAGTGAATGTTATACAGTCGGACAATGATTTCACTTGTATGTTATACAGTGAAAGTTATATGGTCGGACAATGATTTCACTTGTATGTTATACGGTCGGACCATGATTTCACTTGTAAGTTATACAGTAAACGCTATACGGTCGGACAATGATTTCACTTGTACGTTATACGGTCGGACAATGATTTCACTTGTACGTTATACGGTCGGACAATGATTTCACTTGTACGTTATACGGTCGGACAATAATTTCACTTGTATGTTATACAGTGAACGTTATACGGTCGGACAATGATTTCACTTGTACTTTATACGGTCGGACAATGATTTCACTTGTATGTTATACGGTCGGACAATGATTTCACTTGTACGTTATACGGTCGGACAATAATTTCACTTGTATGTTATACAGTGAACGTTATACGGTCGGCCAATGATTTCACTTGTACTTTATACTGTCGGACAATGATCTCACTTGTATGTTATACGGTCGGACAATGATTTCACGTGTACGCTATACAGTGAACGTTATACAGTCGGACAATGATTTCACTTGTATGTTATACAGTGGAAGTTATATGGTCGGACAATTGTAGGTTATACAGTGAACGTTATACGGTCAGACAATGATTTCACTTGTACATTATACGGTCAACGTTATACGGTCAGAGAATGATTTCAAATGTACGTTATACGGTCGGACAATGATTTCACTTGTACGTTATACGGTCGGACAATGATTTCACTTGTATGTTATACAGTGAACATTATACGGTCGGACAATGATTTCACTTGTACGTTATACGGTGGGACAATAATTTCACTTGAACGTTATACGGTCGGACAATGATTTCACTTGTACGCTATACAGTGAACGTTATACAGTCGGACAATGATTTCACTTGTATGTTATACAGTGGTTATATGGTCGGACAATGATTTCACTTGTTCGTTATACGGTCATCGTTATACGGTCAGACAATGATTTCACTTGTACGTTATATAGTGAACGCTATTCGGTCGGACAATGATTTCACTTGTACGTTATACGGTCGGACAATGATATCACTTGTATGTTATACGGTCGGACAATTATTTCACTTGTACGTTATACAGTGAACGCTATACGGTAGGACAATGATTTCACTTGTACGTTATACGGTCGGACAATGATATCACTTGTATGCTATACAGTGAACGTTATACGGTCGGACAATGATTTCACTTGTTCGTTATACGGTCATCGTTATACGGTCAGACAATGATTTCTCTTGTACGTTATACGGTCGGACAATGATTTCACTGGTACGTTAAACGGTCGGACAATTATTTCAATGGTACGTTATACAATGAATGTCATATGGTCGGACAATGATTTCACTTGTACGTTATACAGTGAAAGTTATACAGTCGGACAATGATTTCATTTGTATGTTATACGGTCGGACAATGATTTCACTTGTACGTTATACGGTCGGACAATAAGTTCACTTGTATGTTATACAGTGAATGTTATACAGTCGGACAATGATTTCACTTGTATGTTATACAGTGAAAGTTATATGGTCGGACAATGATTTCACTTGTATGTTATACGGTCGGACCATGATTTCACTTGTAAGTTATACGGTCGGACCATGATTTCACTTGTAAGTTATACAGTAAACGTTATACGGTCGGACAATGATTTCACTTGTAGGTTATACAGTGAACGTTATACGTTCAGACAATGATTTCACTTGTACATTATACGGTCAACGTTATACGGTCAGAGAATGATTTCAAATGTACGTTATACGGTCGGACAATGATTTCACTTGTACGTTATACGGTCGGACAATGATTTCACTTGTATGTTATACAGTGAACGTTATACGGTCGGACAATAATTTCACTTGTATGTTAATACAGTGAATGTTATACAGTCGGACAATGATTTCACTTGTATGTTATACAGTGAAAGTTATATGGTCGGCCAATGATTTCACTTGTATGTTATACGGTCGGACCATGATTTCACTTGTAAGTTATACAGTAAACGCTATACGGTCGGACAATGATTTCACTTGTACGTTATACGGTCGGACAATGGTTTCACTTGTACGTTATACGGTCGGACAATGATTTCACTTGTACGTTATACGGTCGGACAATAATTTCACTTGTATGTTATACAGTGAACGTTATACGGTCGGCCAATGATTTCACTTGTACTTTATACTGTCGGACAATGATCTCACTTGTATGTTATACGGTCGGACAATGATTTCACGTGTACGCTATACAGTGAACGTTATACAGTCGGACAATGAGTTCACTTGTATGTTATACAGTGGAAGTTATATGGTCGGACAATGATTTCACTTGTAGGTTATACAGTGAACGTTATACGGTCAGACAATGATTTCACTTGTACATTATACGGTCAACGTTATACGGTCAGAGAATGATTTCAAATGTACGTTATACGGTCGGACAATGATTTCACTTGTACGTTATACGGTCGGACAATGATTTCACTTGTATGTTATACAGTGAACATTATACGGTCGGACAATGATTTCACTTGTACGTTATACGGTGGGACAATAATTTCACTTGAACGTTATACGGTCGGACAATGATTTCACTTGTACGCAATACAGTGAACGTTATACAGTCGGACAATGATTTCACTTGTATGTTATACAGTGGTTATATGGTCGGACAATGATTTCACTTGTTCGTTATACGGTTATCGTTATACGGTCAGACAATGATTTCACTTGTACGTTATACGGTGAACGCTATTCGGTCGGACAATGATTTCACTTGTACGTTATACGGTCGGACAATTATATCACTTGTATGTTATACGATCGGACAATTATTTCACTTGTATGATATACAGTGAACATTATACGGTCGGACAATGATTTCACTTGTACATTATACGGTCGGACAATAATTTCACTTGAACGTTATACAGTCGGACAATGATTTCACTTGTACGCTATACAGTGAACGTTATACAGTCGGACAATGAGTTCACTTGTATGTTATACAGTGAACGTTATACGGTCAGACAATGATTTCACCTGTACATTATACGGTCAACGTTATACGGTCAGAGAATGATTTCAAATGTACGTTATACGGTCGGACAATGATTTCACTTGTAGCGTTATACGGTCGGACAATGATTTCACTGATTAAGTGAACGTTATACGTCGGACAATGATTTCACTTGTATGTTAACAGTGAATGTTATACGGTCGGACAATGATTTCACTTGTATGTTATACAGTGAACGTTATACGGTCGGACAATGATTTCACTTGTACGTTATACGGTCGGACAATGATTTCACTTGTATGTTATACAGTGAACGTTATACGGTCGGACAATGATTTCACTTGTACGTTATACGGTCGGACAATGATTTCACTTGTACGTTATACGGTCGACAATGATTTCACTTGTACGTTATACGGTCGGACAATGATTTCACTTGTACGTTATACAGTGAACGTTATACGGTCGGACAATGATTTCACTTGTACGTTATACGGTCGGACAATGATTTCACTTGTACGTTATACGGTCGGACAATGATTTCACTTGTACGCTATACAGTGAACGTATACGGTCGGACAATGATTTCACTTGTATGTTATACAGTGAATTATAGGTCGGACAATGATTTCACTTGTAGGTTATACAGTACGTTATACGGTCGACAATGATTTCACTTGTACGTATACGGTCACGTTATACGGTCAAAATGATTTCACTTGTACGTTATACGGTCGGACAATGATTTCACTTGTACGTTATACTGTCGGACAATGATTTCACTTGTATGTTATACAGTGAACATTATACGGTCGGACAATGATTTCACTTGTACGTTATACGGTGGGACAATAATTTCACTTGAACGTTATACGGTCGGACAATGATTTCACTTGTACGCTATACAGTGAACGTTATACAGTCGGACAATGATTTCACTTGTATGTTATACAGTGGTTATATGGTCGGACAATGATTTCACTTGTTCGTATACGTATCGTTATACGGTCAGACAATGATTTCACTTGTACGTTATACGGTGAACGCTATTCGGTCGGACAATGATTTCACTTGTACGTTATACGGTCGGACAATGATATCACTTGTATGTTATACGGTCGGACAATTATTTCACTTGTATGATATACAGTGAACATTATACGGTCGGACAATGATTTCACTTGTACATTATACGGTCGGACAATAATTTCACTTGAACGTTATACAGTCGGACAATGATTTCACTTGTACGCTATACAGTGAACGTTATACGGTCGGACAATGATTTCACTTGTATGTTATACAGTGAACGTTATACGGTCAGACAATGATTTCACCTGTACATTATACGGTCAACGTTATACGGTCAGACAATGATTTCAAATGTACGTTATACGGTCGGACAATGATTTCACTTGTACGTTATACAATGAACGTTATACGGTCGGACAATGATTTCACTTGTACGTTATACGGTCGGACAATAATTTCACTTGTACGTTATACTGTCGGACAATGATTTCACTTGTATGTTATACGGTCGAACAATGATTTCACTTGTACGTTATACGGTAGGACAATGATTTCACTTGTATGTTATACAGTGAACATTATACGGTCGGACAATGATTTCACTTGTACGTTATACGGTCGGACAATAATTTCACTTGTACGTTATACGGTCGGACAATGATTTCACTTGTACGTTATACGGTCGGACAATGATTTCACTTGTATGTATACAGTGAACATTATACGGTCGGACAATGATTTCACTTGTACGTTATACAGATGAACGTTATACGGTCGGACAATGATTTCACTTGTACGTTATACAGTGAACGTTATACGGTCAGACAATGATTTCACTTGTACGTTATACGGTCGAACAATGATTTCACTTGTATGTTATACGTTCGGACAATGATTTCACTTGTATGATATACAGTGAACATTATACGGTCGGACAATGATTTCACTTGTACGTTATACGGTGGGACTTGTACATTATACGTCAACGTTATACGGTCAGAGAATGATTTCAGTGAACGTTATACAGTCGGACAATGATTTCACTTGTATGTTATACAGTGGTCATATGGTCGGACAATGATTTCACTTGTACGTTATACAGTGAACGTTATACGGTCGGACAATGATTTCACTTGTACGTTATACGGTCGGACAATATTTCACTTGTACGCTATACGGTCGGACAATGATTTCACTTGTATGTTATACGTCGGACAATGATTTCACTTGTACTTAATACAGTGACGCTATACGGTCGGACAATGATTTCACTTGTACGTTATACGGTCGGACAATGATTTCACTTGTTATACAGTGACTTTCTACGGTCGGACAATGATTTCACTTGTACGTTATACAGTAACGTTTACAGTCGGACAATGATTTCACTTGTACGTTATACGGTCGGACAATGATTTCACTTGTACGTTATACGGTCGGACAATAATTTCACTTGTATGTTATACAGTGAACGTTATACGGTCGGACAATGATTTCACTTGTATGTTATACGGTCGGACAATGATTTCACTTGTACGTTATACGGTCGGACAATGATTTCACTTGTATGTTATACAGTGAACGTTATACGGTCGGACAATGATTTCACTTGTATGTTATACAGTGAACGTTATACGGTCGGACAATGATTTCACTTGTACGTTATACAGTGAACGTTATACGGTCGGACAATGATTTCACTTGTACGTTATACAGTGAACGTTATACGGTCGGACAATGATTTCACTTGTACGTTATACGGTCGGACAATGATTTCACTTGTACGTTATACGGTCGGACAATGATTTCACTTGTACGTTATACGGTCGGACAATAATTTCACTTGTATGTTATACGGTCGACAATGATTTCACTTGACGTTATACAGTCGGACAATGATTTCACTTGTACGTTATACGGTCGGACAATGATTTCACTTGTACGTTATACAGTGAACGTTATACGGTCGGACAATGATTTCACTTGTACGTTAAACGGTCGGACAATGATTTCACTTGTACGTTATACGGTCGGACAATGATTTCACTTGTATGTTATACAAAGGTCGGACAATGATTTCACTTGTACGTTATACAGTGAACGTTATACGGTCGGACAATGATTTCAC
>CM026401.1:21367041-21387735 GCA_014843695.1 Archivesica marissinica
AGTGTGGTAGGCTTAGAGAACATGGTAGGTGTAGATATTGCATATGTAGAGAGTGTGGTAGGTTTAGAGAACATGGTAGGTGTAGATATTGCATATGTAGAGAGTGTGGTAGGTTTTGAGAACATGGTAGGTGTAGATATTGCATATGTAGAGAGTGTGGTAGGTTTAGAGAACATGGTATGTGTAGATAGTGCATATGTAGATAGTGTAGTATGCTTAGAGAACATGGTAGGTGTATATATTGCATATGTAGAGAGTGTGGTAGGTTTAGAGAACATGGTAGGTGTAGATATTGCACATGTATATATTGCATAACATTATTGTGTACACAGTGTGTATAGGGTAGTGTGGTACGAGGATCATAATATATGTAGAGAGTGTAGTAGGTGTATGTATTGCATACGTAGAGCATGTGGTAGGTTTAGAGAACATGGTAGGTGTAGATATTGCACATGTATATATTGCATAACATTATTGTGTACACAGTGTGGATAGGGTAGTGTGGTACGTGGAGCATAATATATGTAGAGAGTGTGGTAGGTGTAGATATTGCATATTTAGAGAGTGTGGTAGGTTTAGAGAACATGGTAGGTGTAGATATTGCATATGTAGAGAGTGTGGTAGTAGGTTTAGAGAACATGGTAGGTGTAGATAGTACATATGTAGAGTGTGGCATGTTTAGAGAACATGGTAGGTGTAGATATTGCATATGTAGAGAGGGTGGTAGGTCTAGAGATCATGATAGGTGTAGATATCGCATATGTAGAGTGTAGTATGTTTAGAGAACATAGTAGGTGTAGATATTGCATATGTAGAGTGTGTAGTAGGTTTAGAGAACATGGTATGTGTAGATATTGCATACGTATAGTGTGTGGTAGGCATAGAGAGCATGGTAGGTGTAGATATTGCATGTGTAGAGAGTGTGGTAGGTTTAGAGAACATGGTAGGTGTATATATTGCACAAGGAGAGTATGTGCGGTAGGTTTAGAGAACATGGTAGGTGTATATTGTAGAGAGTGTGGTATGTTTAGAGAACATGATATATGGTAGATATTGCATATGTATAGAGTGTGGTACGTTTAGAGAACATGATATCTATATATTGCATTTGTAGAGTGTGTGGTAGGTTTAGAGAACTTGGTAGGTGGATATATTGATATGTAGATAGTGTGGTAGGTTTAGAGAACATGGTATGTGTAGATATTGCATTTGTATAGAGTGTTGTAGGTTTAGAGAACATGATATGTGTATATATATTGCATATGTAGAGTGTGTGGTAGGTTTAGAGAACACGGCAGGTGTAGATATTGCATAACATTATTGTGTACACAGTGTGGATAGTGTAGTGTGGTACGTGGAGCATGCTATATGTAGAGAGTGTGGTAGGCTTAGAGAACATGGTAGGTGTAGATATTGCATGTGTAGATAGTTTGGTAGGTTTAGAGAACATGGTAGGTGTAGATATCGCATATGTAGAGTGTTGCAGGTTTAGAGAACATGGTATGTTTAGATATTGCATATGTAGAGAGTGTGGTATGTTTAGAGAACATGAAATATGTAGATATTGCATTTGTATAGAGTGTGGTAGGTTTAGAGAACATGATATGTATATATTGCATATGTAGTGTGTGTGGTAGGTTTAGAGAACATGGCAGGTGTAGATATTACATAAGTAGATATTGCATAACATTATTGTGTACACAGTGTGGATAGGGGAGTGTGGTACGTGGAGCATACTATATGTAGATAGTGTGGTAGGCTTAGAGAGCATGGTATGTGTATATATTGCATATGTAGAGTGTGTGGTAGGTTTAGAGAACATGGTTGGTGTAGATATTGCTTACGTAGAGTGTGTGGTAGGCTTAGAGAGCATGGTAGGTGTAGATAGTGCACGTGTAGAGAGTGTGGTAGGTTTAGAGAACATGGTAGGTGTATATATTGCATAGTAGAGTATGTATGGTAGGTTTAGAGAACATGGCAGGTGGATATATTGCATACGTAGAGAGTGTGGTAGGTTTAGAGAACATGGTATGTGTATATATTGCATTTGTATAGAGTGTGGTAGGTTTAGAGAACATGATAGGTATATATATTGCATATGTAGAGTGTGTGGTAGGTTTAGAGAACATGTTAGGTGTAGATATTGCATACGTAGAGTGTGTGGTAGGCTTAGAGAGCATGGTAGGTGTAGATATTGCATGTGTAGAGAGTGTGGTAGGTTTGGAGAACATGGTAGGTGTATATATTGCATAAGGAGAGTATGTGTGGTAGGTTTAGAGAACTTGATAGGTGTAGATAGTGTATGTGTAGAGAGTGTGGTAGGTTTAGAGAACATAGTAGGTGTATACATTGCATATGTATATAGTGTGGTAGGTTTAGAGAACATGGTAGGTGTAGATAGTGCATATGTATATAGTGTGGTAGGTTTAGAGAACATGGTAGGTGTAGATATTGCATATGTAGATATTGCATAACATTATTGTGTACACAGTGTGGATAGGGTAGTGTGGTACGTGGAGTATAATATATGTAGAGTGTGTGGTAGGTTTAAAGAACATGGTATGTGTAGATATTGCAAATGTATATATTGCATAACATTATTGTGTACACAGTGTGGATAGGGTAGTGTGTTACGTGGAGCATAATATAAGTAGAGAGTGTGGTAGGTGTAGATATTGCATATGTAGAGAGTGTGGTAGGTTTAGAGAACATGGTAGGTGTAGATATTGCATATGTAGATATTGCATAACATTATTATGTACACAGTGTGGATAGGGTAGTGTGGTACGTGGAGCATAATATATGTAGAGAGTGTGGTAGGTGTAGATATTGCATATGTAGAGAGTGTGGTAGGTTTAGAGAACATGGTAGGTGTAGATATTGCATACGTAGAGTGTGTGGTAGGCTTAGAGAGCATGGTAGGTGTAGATATTGCATGTGTAGAGAGTGTGGTAGGTTGAGAGAACATGGTAGGTGTAGATATTGCATATGTAGATATTGCATAACATTATTGTGTACACAGTGTGGATAGGGTAGTGTGGTACCTGGAGCATACTATATGTAGAGAGTGTGGTAGGCTTAGAGAACATGGTAGGTGTAGATATTGCATATGTAGAGAGTGTGGTAGGTTTAGAGAACATGGTAGGTGTAGATATTGCATATGTAGAGAGTGTGGTAGGTTTTGAGAACATGGTAGGTGTAGATATTGCATATGTAGAGAGTGTGGTAGGTTTAGAGAACATGGTATGTGTAGATAGTGCATATGTAGATAGTGTAGTAGGCTTAGAGAACATGGTAGGTTTTGGATGGTAGTGTAGATATTGCACATGTATATATTGCATAACATTATTGTGTACACAGTGTGTATAGGGTAGTGTGGTACGAGGATCATAATATATGTAGAGAGTGTAGTAGGTGTATGTATTGCATATGTAGAGCATGTGGTAGGTTTAGAGAACATGGTAGGTGTAGATATTGCACATGTATATATTGCATAACATTATTGTGTACACAGTGTGGATAGGGTAGTGTGGTACGTGGAGCATAATATATGTAGAGAGTGTGGTAGGTGTAGATATTGCATATTTAGAGAGTGTGGTAGGTTTAGAGAACATGGTAGGTGTAGATATTGCATGTGTAGAGAGTGTAGTAGGTTTAGAGAACATGGTAGGTGTAGATAGTACACATGTAGAGTGTGGCATGTTTAGAGAACATGGTAGGTGTAGATATTGCATATGTAGAGAGGGTGGTAGGTCTAGAGAACATGATAGGTGTAGATATCGCATATGTAGAGTGTAGTAGGTTTAGAGAACATGGTAGGTGTAGATATTGCATATGTAGAGTGTGTAGTAGGTTTAGAGAACATGGTATGTGTAGATATTGCATACGTATAGTGTGTGGTAGGCATAGAGAGCATGGTAGGTGTATATATTGCATGTGTAGAGAGTGTGGTAGGTTTAGAGAACATGGTAGGTGTATATATTGCACAAGGAGAGTATGTGTGGTAGGTTTAGAGAACATGGTAGGTGTATATTGTAGAGAGTGCGGTATGTTTAGAGAACATGATATATGGTAGATATTGCATATGTAGAGAGTGTGGTATGTTTAGAGAACATGAAATATATAGATATTGCATTTGTATAGAGTGTGTTACGTTTAGAGAACATGATATCTATATATTGTACATGTAGAGTGTGTGGTAGGTTTAGAGAACATGGCAGGTGTAGATATTACATAAGTAGATATTGCATAACATTATTGTGTACACAGTGTGGATAGGGTAGTGTGGTACGTGGAGCATACTATATGTAGATAGTGTGGTAGGCTTAGAGAGCATGGTAGGTGTATATATTGCATATGTAGAGTGTGTGGTAGGTTTAGAGAACATGGTATGTGTAGATATTGCATTTGTATAGAGTGTGGTAGGTTTAGAGAACATGATATGTATATATATATTGCATATGTAGAGTGTGTGGTAGGTTTAGAGAACATGACAGGTGGATATATTGCATAGGTGTAGATATTGCATAACATTATTGTGTACACAGTGTGGATAGGGTAGTGTGGTACGTGGAGCATACTATATGTAGAGAGTGTGGTAGGCTTAGAGAACATGGTAGGTGTAGATATTGCATGTGTAGAGAGTGTAGTAGGTTTAGAGAACATGGTAGGTGTAGATATCGCATATGTAGAGTGTTGCAGGTTTAGAGAACATGGTATGTGTAGATATTGCATATGTATAGTGTGTGGTAGGTTTAGAGAACATGGTAGGTGTATATATTGCATATGTAGAGTGTGTGGTAGGTTTAGAGAACATGGTAGGTGTAGATATTGCATACGTAGAGTGTGTGGTAGGCTTAGAGAGCATGGTAGGTGTAGATAGTGCATGTGTAGAGAGTGTGATAGGTTTAGAGAACATAGTAGGTGTATATATTGCATAAGGAGAGTATGTGTGGTAGGTTTAGAGAACATGACAGGTGGATATATTGCATACGTAGAGTGTGTGGTAGGTTTAGAGAACATAGTATGTGTAGATATTGCATTTGTATAGAGTGTAGTAGGTTTAGAGAACATGATATGTATATATATTGCATATGTAGAGTGTGTGGTAGGTTTAGAGAACATGACAGGTGTAGATATTGCATAATATTATTGTGTACACAGTGTGGATAGTGTAGTGTGGTTCGTGGAGCATGCTATATGTAGAGAGTGTAGTAGGCTTAGAGAGCATGGTAGGTGTAGATATTGCATGTGTAGAGAGTGTGGTAGGTTGAGAGAACATGGTAGGTGTAGATATTGCATATGTAGATATTGCATAACATTATTGTGTACACAGTGTGGATAGGGTAGTGTGGTACATGGAGCATACTATATGTAGAGAGTGTGGTAGGCTTAGAGAACATGGTAGGTGAAAATAGTGCATTTGTAGAGAGTGTGGTAGGTTTAGAGAACATGGTAGGTGTAGATATTACATATGTAGATATTTCATAACATTATTGTGTACACAGTGTGGATAGTGTAGTGTGGTACGTGGAGCATATTATATGTAGATAGTGCGGTAGGCTTAGAGAACATGGTAGGTGTAGATATTGCATATGTAGATAGTGTGGTATGTTTAGAGAACATGGTAGGTGTAGATATTACATATGTAGTGTGTAGCAGGTTTAGAGAACATGGTAGGTGTAGATATAGCATATGTAGATATTGCATAACATTAGTGTGTACACAGTGTGGATAGGGTAGTGAGGTACGTGGAGTATAATATATGTAGAGTGCATGGTAGGTTTAAAGAACATGGTATGTGTAGATATTGCACATGTATATATTGCATAACATTATTGTGTACACAGTGTGGATAGGGTAGTGTGGTACGTGGAGCATAATATACGTAGAGAGTGTGGTAGATGTAGATATTGCATATGTAGTGAGTGTGGTAGGTTTAGAGAACATTGTAGATGTATATATCGAATATGTAGAGTGTGTTAGGTTTAGAGAACATGGTAGGTGTACATATTGCATATGTAGAGAGTGTGGTAGGTTTAGAGAACATGGTAGGTGTAGATATTGCATATGTAGATATTGCATAACATTAATGTGTACACAGTGTGGATAGGGTAGTGTGGTACGTGACGTATAATATATGTAGAGTGTGTGGTAGGTTTAGAGAACATGGTAGGTGTAGATATTGCATATGTAGATATTGCATAACATTATTGTGTACACAGTGTGGATAGGGTAGTGTGGTACGTGGAGCATACTATATTTAGAGAGTGTGGTAGGCTTAGAGAACATGGTAGGTGTAGATATTGCATATGTAGATAGTGTGGTAGGTTTAGAGAACATGGTAGGTGAATATATTGCATTTGTATAGAGTGTGGTAGGTTTAGAGAACATGATATGTATAGATATTGCATATGTAGATTTTTGGTAGGTTTAGAGAACATGGCAGGTGTAGATATTACATATGTAGATATTGCATAACATTATTGTGTACACAGTGTGGATAGGGTAGTGTGGTACGTGGAGTATAATATATGTAGAGTGTGGTAGGTTTAGAGAACATGGTAGGTGTAGATATTGCATATGTAGAGAGTGTATTAGGCTTAGAGAACATGCTAGGCGTAGATATTGCATATGTAGAGGGGGTGGTAGGTTTAGAGAACATGGTAGTTGTAGATATCGCATATGTAGAGTGTGGTAGGTTTAGAGAACATGGTATGTGTAGATATTGCATATGTAGAGTGTGTGGTAGGTTTAGATAACATGGTAGGTGTAGATATTGCATATGTAGATATTGCATAACATTATTGTGTACACAGTTTGGATAGCGTAGTGTGGTACGTGGAGCATACTATATGTAGAGAGTGTGGTAGGCTTAGAGAACATGGTAGGTGTAGATATTGCATATGTAGATAGTGTGGTATGTTTATAGAACATGGTAGGTGTAGATATTGCATATGTAGAGAGTGTGGTAGGTTTAGAGAACAGTAGGTTAGTGATATGTAGAGTTGGTAGTTAGAGACATGTAGGTGTAGATATTGCTATGTAGAGTGTGGTAGGTTTAGAGAACATGGTAGGTGTAGATATTGCATATGTAGATATTGCATAACATTATTGTGTACACAGTGTGGATAGGGTAGTGTGGTACGGAGCATTATATGTAGAGAGTGTGTTGTGTAGATATTGCATATGTAGAGAGTGTGGTAGGTTTAGAGAACATGGTAGGTGTAGTTTTTGTATTATTGTGTACACAGTGTGGATAGGGTAGTGTGGTACGTGGAGCATAATATATGTAGAGAGTGTGGTAGGTGTAGATATTGCATATGTTGAGAGTGTGGTAGGTTTAGAGAACATGGTAGGTGTAGATATTGCATATGTAGATATTGCATAACATTATTGTGTACACAGTGTGGATAGGGTAGTGTGGTACGTGGAACATACTATATGTAGAGAGTGTGGTAGGCTTAGAGAACATGGTAGGTGTAGATATTGCATATGTAGATAGTGTATTAGGCTTAGAGAACATGGTAGACCTAGATATTGCATATGTAGAGGGATGGTAGGTTTAGAGAACATGGTAGGTGTAGATATCGCATATGTAGAGTGTGGTAGGTTTAGAGAACATGATATGTGTAGATATTGCATGTGTAGATAGTGTGGTAGGTTTAGAGAACATGGTAGGTGTATATATTGCATATGTATAGAGTGTGTAGGTTTAGAGAACATGGTAGGTGTAGATATTGCATACGTAGATATTGCATAACATTATTGTGTACACAGTGTGGATAGGGTAGTGTGGTACATGGAGCATAATATATGTAGAGAGTGTGGTAGGTGTAGATATTGCATATGTAGAGAGTGTGGTAGGTTTAGAGAACATGGTAGGTGTAGATATTGCATATGTAGATATTGCATAACATGATTGTGTACACGCTAGCAGCATATAAAATGCAAACATTAACCCTTTACACGCTAGCAGCAGATAAAATGTATACATTAACCCTTTACACGCTAGCAGCAGATAAAATGCATACATTAACCCATTACACACTAGCAGCAGATAAAATGCATATATTAAACCTTTACACGCTATCAGCAGATAAAATGCATACATTAACCCTTTACACGCTAGCAGCAGATAAAATGCATACATTAACCCTTTACACACTAGCAGCAGATAAAATGCATACATTAACCCTTTACACGCTAGCAGCAGATAAAAAAATGCATACATTAACCCTTTACACGCTAGCGGCAGATAAAATGTATACATTAACCCTTTACACACTAGCCGTAGATAAAATGCATACATTAACCGGTTACATGCTAGCGGCAGATACAATGCATACATTAACCCTTTACACGCTAGCAGCAGATACAATGAATACATTAACCCTTTACATGCTAGCGGTAAATAAAATGCATACATTAACCCTTTACACGCTAGCAGCAGATAAAATGCATACATTAACCCTTTACACGCTAGCGGTAAATAAAATGCATACATTAACCCTTTACACGCTAGTGGCAGATAAAATGCATACAATAACCCTTTACACGCTTGCAGCAGATAAAATGCATACATTAACCCTTTACACACTAGCAGCAGATAAAATGCATACATTAACCCTTTACACGCTAGCAGCAGATAAAATGCATACATTAACCCTTTACACGCTAGCAGCTGATACAATGCATACATTAACCCTTTACACGCTAGCAGCAGATAAAATGCATACATTAACCCTTTACACGCTAGCGGTAAATAAAATGCATACATTAACCCTTTACACGCTAGCGGTAAATACAATGCATACATTAACCCTTTACACACTAGCAGCAGATAAAATGCATACATTAACCCATTACACACTAGCAGCAGATAAAATGCATACATTAAACCTTTACACGCTATCAGCAGATAAAATGCATACATTAACCCTTTATACACTAGCAGCAGATCAAATGCATACATTAACCCTTTACACGCTAGCAGCAGATAAAAAAATGCTAACATTAACCCTTTACACACTAGCGGCAGATAAAATGTATACATTAACCCTTTACACACTAGCCGTAGATAAAATGCATACATTAACCGGTTACATGCTAGTGGCAGATACAATGCATACATTAACCCTTTACACGCTAGCAGCAGATACAATGAATACATTAACCCTTTACACACTAGCGATAAATAAAATGCATACATTAACCATTTACACACTAGCAGCAGATAAAATGCATACATTAACCCTTTACACGCTAGCAGCAGATAAAATGCATACATTAACCCTTTACACGCTAGCAGCAGATAAAATGCATACATTAACCCTTTACACGCTAGCTGCAGATAAAATGCATACATTAACCCATTACACACTAGCAGCAGATAAAATGCATACATTAAACCTTTACACGCTATCAGCAGATAAAATGCATACATTAACCCTTTACACGCTAGCAGCAGATCAAATGCATACATTAACCCTTTACACACTAGCGGCAGATTAAATGTATACATTAACCCTTTACACTCTAGCCGTAGATAAAATGCATACATTAACCGGTTACATGCTAGCAGCAGATACAATGAATACATTAACCCTTTACACGCTAGCAGCAGATACAATGAATACATTAACCCTTTACATGCTAGCGATAAATAAAATGCATACATTAACCCTTTGCACGCTAGCAGCAGATAAAATGCATACATTAACCATTTACACGCTAGCAGCAGATAAAATGCATACATTAACCATTACACACTAGCAGCAGATAAAATGCATACATTAACCCTTTACACAGTAGCAGCAGATAAAAAGCATACATTAACCCTTTACACGCTAGCAGCAGATAAAAAAATGCATACATAAACCCTTTACACGCTAGCGGCAGATAAAATGTATACATTAACCCTTTACACACTAGCCGTAGATAAAATGCATACATTAACCCTTTACACGCTAGCAGCAGATACAATGCATACATTAACCCTTTACATGCTAGCGGTAAATAAAATGCATACATTAACCCTTTGCACGCTAGCAGCAGATAAAATGCATACATTAACCCTTTACACGCTACCGGTAAATAAAATGCATACTACGCTAGCAGCAGATAAAATGCATACATTAACCCTTTGCACGCTAGCGGTAAATAAAATGCATACATTAACCCTTTACACACTAGCATCAGATAAAATACATACACCCTTTACACGCTAGCAGCAGATAAAATGCATACATTAACCCTTTACACACTAGCATCAGATAAAATACATACACCCTTTACACGCTAGCAGCAGATAAAATGCATACATTAACCCGTTACATGCTAGCGGTAAATACAATGCATACATTAACCCTTTACACACTAGCAGCAGATAAAATGCATACATTAACCCATTACACGCTAGCGGTAAATAAAATGCATACATTAACCCTTTACACGCTAGCGGTAAATACAATGCATACATTAACCCTTTACACACTAGCAGCAGATAAAATGCATACATTAACCCATTACACACTAGCAGCAGATAAAATGCATACATTAAACCTTTACACGCTATCAGCAGATAAAATGCATACATTAACCCTTTATACACTAGCAGCAGATCAAATGCATACATTAACCCTTTACACGCTAGCAGCAGATAAAAAAATGCATACATTAACCCTTTACACACTAGCGGCAGATAAAATGTATACATTAACCCTTTACACACTAGCCGTAGATAAAATGCATACATTAACCGGTTACATGCTAGTGGCAGATACAATGCATACATTAACCCTTTACACGCTAGCAGCAGATACAATGAATACATTAACCCTTTGCACGCTAGCGATCAATAAAATGCATACATTAACCATTTACACACTAGCAGCAGATAAATTGCCTACATTAACCCTTTACATGCTAGCAGCAGATAAAATGCATACATTAACCCTTTACACACTAGCAGCAGATAAAATGCATACATTAACCCTTTACACACTAGCAGCAGAAAAATGCATACATTAACCATTTACACGCTAGCAGCAGATAAAATGCATACATTAACCCTTTACACAGTAGCAGCAGATAAAATGCATACATTAAACCTTTACACGCTAGCAGCAGATAAAAAAATGCATACATAAACCCTTTACACGCTATCGGCAGATAAAATGTATACATTAACCCTTTACACACTAGCCGTAGATAAAATGCATACATTAACCGGTTACATGCTAGCGGCAGATGCAATGCATACATTAACCCTTTACACGCTAGCAGCAGATACAATGCATACATTAACCCTTTACATGCTAGCGGTAAATAAAATGCATACATTAACCCTTTACACGCTAGCAGCAGATACAATGCATACATTAACCCTTTACATGCTAGCGGTAAATAAAATGCATACATTAACCCTTTGCACGCTAGCAGCAGATAAAATTCATACATTAACCCTTTACATGCTAGTGGCAGATAAAATGCATACAATAACCCTTTACACGCTTGCAGCAGATAAAATGCATTCATTAACCCTTTACACGCTAGCAGCAGATAAAATGCATACATTAACCCTTTACACACTAGCAGCAGATAAAATGCATACATTAATCCTTTACACGCTAGCAGCAGATACAATGCATACATTAACCCTTTACACGCTAGCAGCAGATACAATGCATACATTAACCCTTTACACGCTAGCGGTAAATTAAATGCATACATTAACCCTTTACACGCTAGCGGTAAATACAATGCATACATTAACCCTTTACACACTAGCCGTAGATAAAATGCATACATTAACCGGTTACATGCTAGCAGCAGATACAATGAATACATTAACCCTTTACACGCTAGCAGCAGATACAATGAATACATTAACCCTTTACATGCTAGCGATAAATAAAATGCATACATTAACCCTTTGCACGCTAGCAGCAGATAAAATGCATACATTAACCATTTACACGCTAGCAGCAGATAAAATGCATACATTAACCCATTACACACTAGCAGCAGATAAAATGCATACATTAACCCTTTACACAGTAGCAGCAGATAAAAAGCATACATTAACCCTTTACACGCTAGCAGCAGATAAAAAAATGCATACATAAACCCTTTACACGCTAGCGGCAGATAAAATGTATACATTAACCCTTTACACACTAGCCGTAGATAAAATGCATACATTAACCCTTTACACGCTAGCAGCAGATACAATGCATACATTAACCCTTTACATGCTAGCGGTAAATAAAATGCATACATTAACCCTTTGCACGCTAGCAGCAGATAAAATGCATACATTAACCCTTTACACGCTACCGGTAAATAAAATGCATACATTAACCCTTTACACGCTAGCAGCAGATAAAATGCATACATTAACCCTTTGCACGCTAGCGGTAAATAAAATGCATACATTAACTCTTTACACACTAGCATCAGATAAAATACATACACCATTTAGCTAGCAGCAGATAAAATGCATACATTAACCCGTTACATGCTAGCGGTAAATACAATGCATACATTAACCCTTTACACACTAGCAGCAGATAAAATGCATACATTAACCCATTACACGCTAGCGGTAAATAAAATGCATACATTAACCCTTTACACGCTAGCGGTAAATACAATGCATACATTAACCCTTTACACACTAGCAGCAGATAAAATGCATACATTAACCCATTACACACTAGCAGCAGATAAAATGCATACATTAAACCTTTACACGCTATCAGCAGATAAAATGCATACATTAACCCTTTATACACTAGCAGCAGATCAAATGCATACATTAACCCTTTACACGCTAGCAGCAGATAAAAAAATGCATACATTAACCCTTTACACACTAGCGGCAGATAAAATGTATACATTAACCCTTTACACACTAGCCGTAGATAAAATGCATACATTAACCGGTTACATGCTAGTGGCAGATACAATGCATACATTAACCCTTTACACGCTAGCAGCAGATACAATGAATACATTAACCCTTTGCACGCTAGCGGTAAATAAAATGCATACATTAACCCTTTACACGCTAGCAGCAGATACAATGCATACATTAACCCTTTACATGCTAGCGGTAAATAAAATGCATACATTAACCCTTTGCACGCTAGCAGCAGATAAAATTCATACATTAACCCTTTACATGCTAGTGGCAGATAAAATGCATACAATAACCCTTTACACGCTTGCAGCAGATAAAATGCATACATTAACCCTTTACACGCTAGCAGCAGATAAAATGCATACATTAACCCTTTACACACTAGCAGCAGATAAAATGCATACATTAACCCTTTACACGCTAGCAGCAGATACAATGCATACATTAACCCTTTACACGCTAGCAGCAGATACAATGCATACATTAACCCTTTACACGCTAGCGGTAAATTAAATGCATACATTAACCCTTTACACGCTAGCGGTAAATACAATGCATACATTAACCCTTTACACACTAGCAGCAGATAAAATGCATACATTAACCCTTTACACACTAGCAGCAGATAAAAAGCATACATTAACCCTTTACACGCTAGCAGCAGATAAAAAAATGCATACATTAACCCTTTACACGCTAGCGGCAGATAAAATGTATACATTAACCCTTTACACACTAGCCGTAGATAAAATGCATACATTAACCGGTTACATGCTAGCGGCAGATGCAATGCATACATTAACCCTTTACATGCTAGCGGTAAATAAAATGCATACATTAACACTTTACACGCTAGCAGCAGATACAATGCATACATTAACCCTTTACATGCTAGCGGTAAATAAAATGCATACATTAACCCTTTGCACGCTAGCAGCAGATAAAATTCATACATTAACCCTTTACACGCTAGTGGCAGATAAAATGCATACAATAACCCTTTACACGCTTGCAGCAGATAAAATGCATACATTAACCCTTTACACGCTAGCAGCAGATAAAATGCATACATTAACCCTTTACACACTAGCAGCAGATAAAATGCATACATTAACCCTTTACACGCTAGCAGCAGATACAATGCATACATTAACCCTTTACACGCTAGCGGTAAATTAAATGCATACATTAACCCTTTACACACTAGCAGCAGACAAATTGCATACATTAACCCTTTACACGCTAGCAGCTGATACAATGCATACATTAACCCTTTACACGCTAGCAGCAGATAAAATGCATACATTAACCCTTTACACGCTAGCGGTAAATAAAATGCATACATTAACCCTTTACACGCTAGCGGTAAATACAATGCATACATTAACCCTTTACACACTAGCAGCAGATAAAATGCATACATTAACCCATTACACACTAGCAGCAGATAAAATGCATACATTAAACCTTTACATGCTATCAGCAGATAAAATGCATACATTAACCCTTTACACACTAGCAGCAGATCAAATGCATACATTAACCCTTTACACGCTAGCAGCAGATAAAAAAATGCATACATTAACCCTTTACACACTAGCCGTAGATAAAATGCATACATTAACCGGTTACATGCTAGTGGCAGATACAATGCATACATTAACCCTTTACACGCTAGCAGCAGATACAATGAATACATTAACCCTTTACATGCTAGCGATAAATAAAATGCATACATTAACCCTTTGCATGCTAGCAGCAGATAAAATGCATACATTAACCCTTTACACGCTACCGGTAAATAAAATGCATACATTAACCCTTTACACGCTAGTGGCAGATAAAATGCATACAATAACCCTTTACACGCTTGCAGCAGATAAAATGCATACATTAACCCTTTACACGCTAGCTGCAGATACAATGCATACATTAACCCTTTACACACTAGCAGTAGATAAAATGCATACATTAACCCTTTACACGCTAGCAGAAAATAAAATGCATACATTAACCCTTTACACGCTAGCAGCCGATAAAATGCATACATTAACCCTTTACACACTAGCAGCAGATAAAATGCATACATTAACCCTTTACACACTAGCAGCAGATAAAATGCATACATTAACCCGTTACATGATAGCAGCAGATAAAATGCATACATTAACCCTTTACACGCTAGCAGAAAATAAAATGCATACATTAACCCTTTACACACTAGCAGCAAATAAAAAGCATACATTAACCCTTTACATGCTAGCGGCAGATACAATGCATACATTAACCCTTTACACACTAGCAGCAGATAAAATGCATACATTCAGTATAACGTACAAGTGAAATCATTGTCCGACCGTATAATGTTCACTGTATAACATACAAGTGAAATCATTGTCCGACCTTATAACGTACATTTGAAATCAGTCTCTGACCGTATAACGTTGACCGTATAATGTACACGTGAAATCATTGTCCGACCGTATAACATACAAGTGAAATCATTGTCCGACTGTATAACGTTCACTGTATAACGTACAAGTGAAATCATTGTCCGACCATATGACATTCATTGTATAACGTACCATTGAAATAATTGTCCGACCGTTTAACGTACCAGTGAAATCATTGTCCGACCGTATAACGTACAAGTGAAATCATTGTCTAACCGTATAACGATGACCGTATAACGAACAAGTGAAATCATTGTCCGACCGTATAACGTTCACTGTATAGCATACAAGTGATATCATTGTCCGACCGTATAACATATAAATGAAATCATTGTCCGACCATATGACATTCATTGTATAACGTACCATTGAAATAATTGTCCGACCGTATAACATACACGTGAAATCATTGTCCGACTGTATAACGTTCACTGTATAACGTACAAGTGAAATCATTGTCCGACCATATGACATTCATTGTATAACGTACCATTGAAATAATTGTCCGACCGTTTAACGTACCAGTGAAATCATTGTCCGACCGTATAACGTACAAGTGAAATCATTGTCTGACCGTATAACGATGACCGTATAACGAACAAGTGAAATCATTGTCCGACCGTATAACGTTCACTGTATAGCATACACGTGATATCATTGTCCGACCGTATAATGTACAAGTGAAATCATTGTCCGACCGTATAGTGTTCACTTTATAACGTACAAGTGAGATCATTGTCCGACAGTATAACGTACAAGTGAAATCATTGTGCGACCGTATAACGTTCACTGTATAACATACAAGTGAAATTATTGTCCGACTGTATAACGTACAAGTGAAATCATTGTCCGACCGTATAGCGTTTACTGTATAACTTACAAGTGAAATCATGGTCCGACCGTATAACATACAAGTGAAATCATTGTCCGACCATATGACATTCATTGTATAACGTACCATTGAAATAATTGTCCGACCGTTTAACGTACCAGTGAAATCATTGTCCGACCGTATAACGTACAAGTGAAATCATTGTCTGACCGTATAACGATGACCGTATAACGAACAAGTGAAATCATTGTCCGACCGTATAACGTTCACTGTATAGCATACAAGTGATATCATTGTCCGACCGTATAACGTACAAGTGAAATCATTGTCCGACCGTATAGCGTTCACTGTAAACGTACAAGTGAAATATTGTCCGACCGTATAACATACAAGTGATATCATTGTCCGACCGTATAACGTACAGTGAAATCATTGTCCGACCGAATAGCGTTCACTGTATAACGTACAAGTGAAATCATTGTCTGACCGTATAACGATGACCGTATAACGAACAAGTGAAATCATTGTCCGACCATATAACCACTGTATAACATACAAGTGAAATCATTGTCCGACTGTATAACGTTCACTGTATAGCGTACAAGTGAAATCATTGTCCGACCGTATAACGTTCAAGTGAAATTATTGTCGCACCGTATAACGTACAAGTGAAATCATTGTCCGACCGTATAATGTTCACTGTATAACATACAAGGGAAATCATTGTCCGACCGTATAACGTACAAGTGAAATCATTGTCCGACCGTATAACGTACATTTGAAATCATTCTCTGACCGTATAACGTTGACCGTATAATGTACAAGTGAAATCATTGTCTGACCGTATAACGTTCACTGTATAACCTACAAGTGAAATCATTGTCCGACCATATAACTTCCACTGTATAACATACAAGTGAAATCATTGTCCGACTGTATAACGTTCACTGTATAGCGTACACGTGAAATCATTGTCCGACCGTATAACATACAAGTGAGATCATTGTCCGACAGTATAAAGTACAAGTGAAATCATTGTCCGACCGTATAACGTTCACTGTATAACATACAAGTGAAATTATTGTCCGACCGTATAACGTACAAGTGAAATCATTGTCCGACCGTATAACGTACAAGTGAAATCATTGTCCGACCGTATAACGTCTACAAGTGAAATCATTGTCCGACCGTATAACGTACAAGTGAAATCATTGTCCGACCGTATAACGTACAAGTGAAATCATTGTCCGACATTATAACATACAAGTGAAATTATTGTCCGACCGTATAACGTACAAGTGAAATCATTGTCCGACCGTATAACGTACAAGTGAAATCATTGTCCGACCGTATAACGTACAAGTGAAATCATTGTCCGACCGTATAGCGTTTACTGTATAACTTACAAGTGAAATCATGGTCCGACCGTATAACATACAAGTGAAATCATTGTCCGACCATATAACTTTCACTGTATAACGTACAAGTGAAATCATTGTCCGACCGTATAACTTCGTATAACGTACAAGTGAAATCATTGTCCGACCGTATAACGTACAAGTGAAATCATTGTCCGACTGTATAACGTTCACTGTATAACGTACAAGTGAAATCATTGTCCGACCGTATGACATTCATGTTAAACGTACCATTGAAATAATTGTCCGACCGTTTAACGTACGTGAAATCATTGTCCGACCGTATAACGTACAAGTGAAATCATTGTCTGACCGTATACGATGACCGTATAACGAACAAGTGAAATCATTGTCCGACCGTATAACGTTCACTGTATACATACAAGTGAAATCATTGTCCGACCGTATAACGTACAAGTGAAATCATTGTCCGACCGTATACGTTCACTGTATAACGTACAAGTGAAATCATTGTCCGACCGTATAACTGTGTCATTGTGTATAGCTACAGTGAAATCATTGTCCGACCGTATAACGTACAAGTGAAATCATTGTCCGACCGTATAACGTTCACTGTATAACGTACAAGTGAAATCATTGTCCGACCGTATAACGTACAAGTGAAATCATTGTCTGACCGTATAACGATGACCGTATAACGAACAAGTGAAATCATTGTCCGACCATATAACCACTGTATAACATACAAGTGAAATCATTGTCCGACTGTATAACGTTCACTGTATGCTACAAGTGAAATCATTGTCCGACCGTATAACGTTCAAGTGAAATTATTGTCCCACCGTATAACGTACAAGTGAAATCATTGTCCGACCGTATAATGTTCACTGTATAACATACAAGTGAAATCATTGTCCGACCGTATAACGTACAAGTGAAATCATTGTCCGACCGTATAACGTACATTTGAAACATTCTCTGACGTTAACGTTGACCGTATAATGTACAAGTGAAATCATTGTCTGACCGTATAACGTTCACTGTATAACCTACAAGTGAAATCATTGTCCGACCATATAACTTTCACTGTATAACATACAAGTGAAATCATTGTCCGACTGTATAACGTTCACTGTATAGCGTACAAGTGAAATCATTGTCCGACCGTATAACATACAAGTGAGATCATTGTCCGACAGTATAAAGTACAAGTGAAATCATTGTCCGACCGTATAACGTTCACTGTATAACATACAAGTGAAATTATTGTCCGACCGTATAACGTACAAGTGAAATCATTGTCCGACCGTATAACTGTGTCATTGTGGTATAAAGTACAAGTGAAATCATTGTCCGACCGTATAACGTTACACAAGTGAAATTATTGTCCGACCGTATAACGTACAAGTGAAATCATTGTCCGACCGTATAGCATACAAGTGAAATCATTGTCCGACCGTATAAAGTACAAGTGAAATCATTGTCCGACCGTATAGCGTTTTACTGTATAACTTACAAGTGAAATCATGGTCCGACCGTATAACATACAAGTGAAATCATTGTCCGTCCATATAACTTTCACTGTATAACATACAAGTGAAATCATTGTCCGACTGTATAACATTCACTGTATAACATACAAGTGAACTTATTGTCCGACCGTATAACGTACAAGTGAAATCATTGTCCAACTATATAACGTTCACTGTATAACGTACAAGTGAAATCATTGTCCGACCATATGACATTCATTGTATAACGTACCATTGAAATAATTGTCCGACCGTTTAACGTACCAGTGAAATCATTGTCCGACCGTATAACGTACAAGTGAAATCATTGTCTGACCGTATAACGATGACCGTATAACGAACAAGTGAAATCATTGTCCGACCGTATAACGTTCACTGTATAGCATACAAGTGATATCATTGTCCGACCGTATAACGTACAAGTGAAATCATTGTCCGACCGTATAGCGTTCACTGTATAACGTACAAGTGAAATCATTGTCCGACCGTATAACATAAGAGTGAAATCATTGTCCGACCGTATAGCATACAAGTGAAATCATTGTCCGACCGTATAACGTACAAGTGAAATCATTGTCCGACCGTATAATGTTCACTGTATAACATACAAGTGAAATCATTGTCCGACCATATAACCACTGTATAACATACAAGTGAAATCATTGTCCGACTGTATAACGTTCACTGAAATCAGTCTCTGACCGTATAACGTTGACCGTATAATGTACAAGTGAAATCATTGTCTGACCGTATAACGTTCACTCTATAACCTACAAGTGAAATCATTGTCCGACCATATAACTTTCACTGTATAACATACAGGTGAAATCATTGTCCGACCGTATAATGTTCACTGTATACCATACAAGTGAAATCATTGTCCGACAGAATAACGTAAAAGTGAAATCATTGTCCGACCGTATAACGTACAAGTGAAATCATTGTCCGACCGTATAGCGTTCACTGTATAACGTACAAGTGAAATCATTGTCCGACCGTATAACGTTCACGGTATAACATACAAGTGACATTATTGTCCGACCGTATAACGTTCACTGTATTAACGTACAAGTGAAATCATTATCCAACGGTATAATGTTCACTGTATACCGTACAAGTGAAATCATTGTCCGACCGTATAACATACAAGTGAAATCATTGTCCGACCATATGACATTCGTTGTATAACGTACCATTGAAATAATTATCCGACCGTTTAACGTACCAGTGATATCATTGTCCGACCGTATAACATACACGTGAAATCATTGTCCGACTGTATAACGTTCACTGTATAACGTACAAGTGAAATCATTGTCCGACCATATGACATTCATTGTATAACGTACCATTGAAATAATTGTCCGACCGTTTAACGTACCAGTGAAATCATTGTCCGACCGTATAACGTACAAGTGATCACAATCATTGTCTGACCCTATAACGATGACCGTATAACGAACAAGTGAAATCATTTTCCGACCGTATAGCGTTCAATGTATAACGTACAAGTGAAATCATTGTCTGACCGTATAACGATGACCGTATAACGAACAAGTGAAATCATTGTCCG
>CM026401.1:21388735-21411280 GCA_014843695.1 Archivesica marissinica
ACATTTCGATCGGTATATACAAAACGATTAGTTGTAGATAACTATTCGACTGTACCATACGGTTTTCACCATGATTAAACCATGGGGGTCTATGAAACAGAATACATAGAGTTAAGAACAATTTTTGTTAAAAATACGTCAAATATTAATAGTATTTGTGACGCTATTGGGATTCCTGATACTAATATTGCCATACTTAAAAAGAGATTTAGGAATGATAATATTATTTTGGCAGCAGCATTATTTAATAGTTGGTATCGTGTAGCTATAAATATACTATCATTATGGGGTATAACTCCAAACTTAATGTTAGCCTACGGTTATTATATAACAAATAACAAACAGACCAGTAGAACATTATTAAACGATGAGCAAGAATATATGTTCATTGATACTCATAGAGAATTGTTTAAAGAAATAAGTGATGACATGAGAAGAAATTATTACATCTACAAACTACCATTCTAAAAATGGAAGATATAAACCTAAATGTTGTACCAGTTGAAATTAGACATATGATATATAAGGAACTTGTTAATAGTTCTATAATGAATAAAACATTAAAACATGAATTAATGAACCAATGGTTTCGCATACAATTAACAATAATTTCAAGAGAAGCTCTACATTATGATTATTCCGAGAGTGTTAAACTAATGACCTATTTAAGAACAGATATAGAATCAAGAGATGATTTTTCGTTTTGTGTTAAACAAACACTATTTAAAGCTCTAAATGAACGAATAGAAGACTTGGAAGATCTTACTAGTACAATATGGAAATTTGAAATAAGAAATGCAACATTTGATGATATAAATAATATAATTATTTCATGTAGAAATAGAACCGATTGTTATATGTGTATTTCACAATATTTACAAACAAGGTTTACTCTTGGATATTCGTCAAAACCCTATACTATACCTACAGCACGAGGGTTTATAATATTAAATCATCGTGTAGGCAAATATACAATTAGACAAATCATTAGAAAAGGTGATGTGAGCAAGGTTGCAATGGATACACCTATAAATACATTATACGATGATTTACAAATATACTGCAATGTAATATTACAAGGGGTAGTCCTAATATTGCGCCTGAACTAGTAGCTATAATCAACAATAATTAACGAAGATGTCAAAGCTATGGTCGAAATCATATATTTCATTGTATTATATTCTTGAATATAGTTTATATACAGAAGCGTTACACCAAACTATGAAAACAGATGAAGAAATATATGATAAATTATATCAAATAAGAACCTTTGATATATTTCAAAAGAATATAGAGGAACTTTTACAAATGGACTATTACGATGTTATTCTGAATATGGATGCAATAAACTTTGATGATTGGAAAATATATGTTGCTAATAATAGAGATGTAATAACCATTATGAGATCATGGATATATAACCGTTATCAGTTAGAGCTTTAAAAATGACTGCAACTAGACGAACATTAGCTAGGGGTATCTATAAAGCAGCATTAATAGATGCTTTTATAGATATGGTTGAGGATTTTGATGATATAAGCTATGATATTATAGAACGAGAATTAAAATCTCAACACTTTTATAACGCCTTTCTAAAGAGTGTTGATTGGATGAGTCTTGTATTTCTACGTGGTGTTGTACATTGGAGTATTGATGAATTACACACTGAAATAATAAACAACAAGGATATTATCCCAATGTTATATAAATATTGGCATATGTATATGGATGTACATAATAATGATGTAATACGTTATTTAGAAATGTGAATGGTACATGACCTATATTAGACTTTTATAAATTGACCTGTTACTATTAATAGATTTGTAATAGCTCTTATATAAGATTGTGTTATAGAAACTTATCAGTTAGAACTTTACAATGGTTGACACAACACATACATTGGATAGTGATGTCTACAGATCAGCATTAATACATGCTTTTATAAATAACACGGATGATTTTGAGGATATGAGTTATGATATTATAGAACGAGAATTAAAGGCTCCATATTTTTACAATGACTTTTTAGAGAGCATAGATCACATGCGTGTTGTATATATATGTGACATTGACCATTGGACCTTTGAGGAATTTACAATTGGAATAGTAAACAACAAGGATATTCCAACAATGTTATTTAAATGTTGGTTATGTAACTAATAATAGATTTGTGATAGCTCTTATATAAGATTGTGTTATAGAAACTTATCAGTTAGAACTTAACAATGGCTGAACAACCACGTACATTAGATACTACAGTATACAGAGCTGCATTAATACGTGCATTTATGTATAACACGGATGAACTTGACGATATGAGCTATGATATTATAGATCAAGAATTGAAGTCACCCCACTTTTACAGTGACTTTCTAGACAGCGTCGAGTACATGAGCCTTATATTTCTATGTGAAGTTGTACGTTGGAGCCATGATGAATTTACAGCTGAGATAGTAAACAACGACAATGTTCCAGTATGGTTATTTAAATGTTGGAAGACGTATATGGAGATGGATATTAAACCTGGATGGAACAATGTTACAGATGATGACCTGGAAGCACTATATTATACGGAGACTATTTGAGGATAATGGCATGAATTACAATATATGATGGAATTGTAATTCATTTTGGACAATATATGAACTATGGACAATACAATATATGAACTATATTGAACTATTTTTAGATTTTGATTGAGAATATTATTAAATATCATATTTAGCATTATTTATGTTAGTCATTACTTGTACACCATGGAGGGTAGTATGTTTTTACATCATCCATGTAATATTTTTATTTGTGGTCCGAGTGGTTCTGGTAAAACACAATTTGTTAAACAATTAATCAAATATATAAAAGATATATTTGATATTGTTCCAGACAGAATAATATGGTGTTATAAAGAATGGCAATCTATTTATGGAGATTTACAAGAAAGTGAGGGTACTTCGATTAAGTTTATTGATGGAATACCTGATAATGATGAAGATATTACATCTGATATATCAACTCCAAGTTTAATAGTTTTTGACGATATGTTAGGTGATGTTGATGAAGAAAAAATCAAATTATGGTTTACACGTAAAGGACATCATCGTAATGCTAGTATAATATATATAACTCAAAATATGTACCAACAATCTAAATCATCTAGAACAATAAGTTTAAATTCACATTATATGGTGTTATTTCAAAATAGTAGAGATAAAGGTCAAATAAAAGTGTTGGCTAATCAAACACAATTACCCCATCTATTACATGCTTACCACGATGCAACTACTAACCCTCATGGTTATTTATTATTAGATTTTCATCCATCAACTCCAGAACAATTTAGAATTAGGACAGACATTTTTCATCATTGGCAAACAGGGGATGATAGAGGAGCTATAATATATACACATTAGATGTTATTTTTTCATTTACATTTTAGCAATCATGGAGACTACACCAATTTCATTAATTAGAGCGCTAACAAATTTGGGGGCTGAAAGAAATCATGACACTAGAATTATTTTATTAAATAAGGGTTTAGCCCAAATGATGAAATGGTTTATATTAGCTTCCAAAAATATTTTAGATAAAAAAATTAAATTACCTAAACCTACACAAAAATTTATGGATAAAAATAAACATATCCTCGAACAAATTGTTGATGATAATGTAAGTTTAGATAAAAAGAGAGAATTAATTTTAACTCCTGGAGGTATGGGTTTTTTGGGTGGTGGTTTAATAAAAACACTAATAAAATGGGATGGTAAAAAAATGATTAGAAGTTTTAAACCACCTAAAAAACCTCCTAATAAAAATAATGGACGTAAAAAACAGGCTAAAAAACCAGCAGGAGTTAAACAAAAACAAGTAGTTAAAAAACAACCTAGGAAACAAACTAAAAAATCGCCAGTGACAAAAAAACCAATAGGTAAAAATATGAATCTTTTAAGAAAAACCATTTTAAATAGCGATCGTCAAGCAAATTTAAAACTAAGATTAAAAAATAAAATATTAAATAAACAAAACCCTACTAGTTATCCATTACTTAGAAAAATATTAGGTACTCCTGTTATAAATATAAATCATCAAAATCAAACCCAAAATTTATCAGATTTAATATCAGAAAATTCATTTATTTTAGATAATCAAAATTTAAAATCTAGAACTCCATCACCTATATTACCTTCATTATCTCAAAATAATGTATCAAAATTATTAACATCCATAGAAAAAAACAATATACCTGATAGCGATACATTTATTAATAACAGTATTAATAATAGTATTAATAGTACTCCAATACATTTACCTTTAGCACCACATTATCAACTTGTTGGAGAGACCCCATCTATAAATAATCTTCCAAACATAAATGATTTTTCAAATATATCACATATATCTGGATTATATATGGATAATAATGATACTAGTACATTTCCATTTACAGCTACAAAAGTAGACCTAAAGGCTTTATTAGGAAGTCCTGAAATATCGGATGATTTATCATTTTTTCATCCAAGTAGAACTTCTACACCAATTAGTAATATGTCGTTTGTATATGATGATCCTAGATCTCCTAGCCCTATAATATCACGCTTTCAACCTTTAAACACAACACCAAAAAAGAAAAAAGTATCATTTGTAATACCTAATAAACAAATAAGTGAAAAAACATTAAAATTTAAAACTAAAGCGGAAAAAGAAAACAATAAAAAGAAAAAATGGCTTAAAAAATATATTAATTAAGGTATAAATACATTGGATTTTTGTTATATCAAATCAGTTACATTTAAACTACTAAAAGGTATGGCTGGAAGAAAATCGAGAAGAGTTAAAAGAAGAAGGCGTAATAATATTACCATCAAAAGAGTACAAAGAGGTGGTGGTAGAGGTCGTAGACGTAGTAGAAGAGGGCGAAATCAAATTGGTGGTGGTGCTGCTATGCCATTGTTGATTCTAGGTTCAATGTTAGCTCCAGTTATAGAAAAATCACTTGGAGGTTTAATTAATAAAATTTAGTTTTATAATGGTTAAATCTAATAAAGTACCATTAATTAAAAAAAATGGTGAAATGTTAATAGCATTGTCAAATTCACCTCAGAAATTTAGAAGAAATATAATTGTACATGCACCAAATGAACTTATTAATAGTATATGTGAATGTTGTAAAAATGTTTTAAAGGGTAATGTATCCATGTCAAATGGTCATACATCTCAGTTGAAAGCTCATAGTAAACACATACGGAAATTAGCTGACCATAAAATAAATATTAAACAAAAGAAAAAAATATTAAATAATAAAAATAATAGTGATTTACTTTCATTATTAGGAACTATTATTAAACCTATTTTAAAAGAAATATGAAAAAAATGGTTATGGTTCCGATGAAAACATTAGAAGAAATGAATCAATGGAAAACTCAGCATAGACCTACTTTACCAGTTAATCCTGATATTAGTAAAACATCAAATTTACAATCTGAAATGGGTAGTATTTTAAAACGAGATGATTTAAATGAATCAGATAAATCAAGATTATTTGGTGAAACATTACATAAATTTAAACTATCGCATTCTAAAGCTATATCATCATTACCACAGACCAATATTTCTGAAAATACTAAACCAAAACATGTACATGGAATTAATGATGATATTATTGAAAGTATTCCTAAAACTATGCAACAAAAAGGTACATTATTATTAGAACGTTTAAAACAAGATCCAAATATAAAATGGGATGAAAAAGGGGTTTTAGAAATTAATGGTAAAACAATTGCAGGTTCAAATATAATAGATTTAGTTAATGATGTAATTAGACAAAGAAAACAATCATACAAACCTCCTACTGGTTGGAATTATTTTTCTAAAATTTTAAAAGATATTAATATACCAAAAGAATATATAGGAAATAAACAACGATGGACATCAATGCAAAAAGGTTTTGATAGTGATGATGATGATGAATATTTTGACACAAGTAATATAGTAGATTCAAGTTTTTCTTTTCCACCTACACCATCAACACCTTCAACATCAGGTATAAAACCTTCAACATCAGGTCTAAAAAAAAAGGTAGAAATAAAAAAGGGAAACAAAAATGGGAAAACTATTAAAAGCAGGGTTATTAAATAAAATTGAATATACTTTAAAAAGTATCTATTATAATCCTAAGCACCCCTCAAGTTTTTCAGGTATAAATAAATTATATCAAACAATTAAAAAATATAAAACTATAGGTAAATATGTTTCGTTAAATATAGTAAAGAATTGGTTACAAAAACAAAATACTTATACATTACATAAACCTATAATAAGAAACTTTAAAAGAAGAAAAACCATTTCAGGAGGTATTGATTATCAATGGCAAGCTGATTTAGCAGATTTACAAAAATATAGCAAATTTAATAATAATTTTAGATATCTATTATGTGTTATAGATGTTTTTTTCTAAATATGCATGGGTAATACCTATTAAAAATAAAAGTGGAGATACAATGATTAAAGCATTTCAAACTATTTTAAATAAATCTAAAAGAATTCCTAAATCATTACAAACAGATAAAGGTTCGGAATTTAAAAATAAAATATTTCAAACATTTTTAAAAAATAATAACATTTATTTTTTTACAACTGAAAACCCGGAAACTAAGGCTAGTATTGTTGAACGTTTTCAACGCACTTTAAAGAATAGAATGTGGAAGTTTTTTACACATAATAAAACTAGAAAATATATAAATAAATTAAATGATATAGTTTATGCTTATAATCATAGCTTTCATAGAAGTATTCAAACATCTCCTGTACTTGTTACAGAAAAAAATGAACCAGAAATAACCGATATCTTATTTGGTGATAATATTAAAAAAGAAATAAAAACAAATAAAATAGAAATTAACGATTTAGTTAGAATTAATAAAACTAAAAAAACATTTGATAAAGGTTATTTACCTAATTGGACAACTGAATTATTTAAAGTTTATAAAATTAATAATTCAAATCCTGTATCAGTGAAAATAAAGGATTTAAATAATGATATAATAAAAGGGTCATTTTATTTACAAGAAATTCAAACTATAAAAGACAATAAAATTTATGATATTGATTCAGTTGTTGAAAAACGTACACGGATAATAAACGGTAAGAAAATAAAAGAAATAAATGTACATTGGAAAGGGTATCCAAAAACATTTAATTCTTGGATTCCAGAAACAAATTTAGTATAATGTCGTCCGATGAATCAAATATTACAATACCATTTTGTGACAGAAAACCAAAAAATACATTAATATTTATTTCACAAATCATTGTGATTTATTTCATTATTATAGCAGCTATCATCCAATTAAGTCTACAAAATACAAACAAAGATTTATGGATAATATTATTAAGTAGTTCATTAGGATATATATTACCATCTCCAAATTTAAAATTTGATAAGAAAAAATGAATTCTTTTTATGTAACTTTACTTAGTGATTCTTCATATGAAACATTTCCAAATAATACATTACATAATTTTACAACAAAATTACCTAAATCAATAAATATAAAAAAAGAAAATTGGGAAGTAGCTTTAGTTGAATTAATTCATCCATCACAAATTATAAACATAAATAAAGAAGATTCGGTTTTTCACTATGTTACTTCTGATGCAACATTAGGAAACATTATATTCTTAGCTAATAGAACTAATTATACATTTGAAAATGGATTTCATAAAATGAAATGTAGTATAAAACCAGGTGTATATTCAGGAATTGGTCATGTTGTATATGAAATTAATAATTCTTTACAAAAATGTTTAAAGTATGCTTTTGTATATGGTGAAATAAATTTATCTATATCATTATCACAATCTAGTAAAAGACCTGAAATAGATTATATTCTTGACGATCCAAAACATACTCTTGACGTTCCAAAACATACTATAGGTAAAATAGGTCTTTTATTTTCAGATTCTTTATTTGAAAAATTAGGTGGAGATAAAGACAATAATCATATTATTTATGATAATGATCTAGATCCTTTTCCTTTTGCCTCTGATTTAAATATAGGTTCAAATCAATTATTTATTTATTCCGATATAATAGATTATAGTTTATTAGGAGGTATAGAAAGTCCTATTTTAAGAATAGTACCATTTGAAAATAAAAATAAATCATTTCAGGTACATAGAGAATTTGTACACAAACATTATTTATCAATATCAAAATCTATTTTTGATGAAATAAAAATATATATAACAGGAGAATCAGGCACCCCTATTAACTTTGTTAGTGGTAATTAACATTACATTTTAGAGAAAAGAAACAAATATGAATATTACAAATTCTTTTTATGTAACATTATTAAGTGATAAAGCCGAACGTTCAACAAATAAAAGTGATTTTACAACTAAATTAGCTAAAACAATTAATTTTAAAAAAGAAGAATGGAAAGTTGCATTAGTTGAACTAATTATACCATCACATGTAATTAACATAAATGCCACAAATGATACCTTTTATTTAGCAGTAAGAAATATTAAAGCAAAATCAATTAATTATAAAGGTGAAACTGTCTGGGCCACCCATACATTTCAGCCTACTTTAAAATATATAACTTTAATGGAAAAAGCACTAAATAGAACAGGCGCAGTTGTATATTTGAATCAAGAACCTATTGGAAGTGAATATTGTAATAGACTTTGTACATTTAAATGTAATATACTCCATGGCGGTTATACACATATCGACCATTTATTAGAGGTAATTAATTCACAAATAGACAAATATTTCGCAAAGGCTTTATTAACTTTAGATTATGATGTTTATAAAAATACTAAAACAGGTGTTATTATAAAATTAGTTTATGATCATACTACAAAAAGAATATTTTTAAAATCAAATGATAATAGTCATATTGGATTAATTTTTCATAAAGATATCATTGCAAAATTTGGGGGAAGTTTAGAAAATTTTATTGATATAGACCGGTTTAACAAAATAAATCTAAAAAATTATGGAATTTTTTTTAAAAATAGCGAGGATTTTTTTAAATATAATGTAGACTTAAATATAAATTTTAATAATTTGTACATTTATAGTGACATTGTAGATTACACAATAGTAGGCCATATAGAAAGTCAATTATTAAGAATTATTGAATATCAAACATCTATTGTTAATAATAATAATCATTTAGAATTTAAAAATTACCATTATTTACCTGTAAGTAAATCTAATTTTGACGAACTTACTATATTAATAAGAGGTAACACTGGTGAAGAGGTTCATTTTATGAAAGGTCTTACAATTGTAAAGCTGCATTTTAAAAAATTCTAATGTTGCCTGTATATAGAGGTCGAGGTAAACAATATGGATATGGAGTAGGAAGTATAATAAAAGGTATAACCAAAAAAACAATAACTCTATTAGAACCAATAGGTAAAAATATTTTAAATACACTTAAACATGATGGGGTAGATGAAAGTATTGGAGCATTTACAGATATTATTCATGGAAAAAATGTAAAGCAGGTTGTAGGGGATAGAGGGTTACAAACAATTAAAAAAATAAGTAGAAATCTATTATCTGGTTTAGATAATTCTATTCAAGGAAGAAAAACAAACAAAAAATCATCTAAGAAAAAAACTATAAAATCAAATGGACATAAGAAAAAATTTCATTTGAAAAAAAAGAAACGAAGAAGTAAGGTTAATAAAAGAGCATTAGATATATTTGATTAAAAAATGATGGAACATGGTTCATGTGGTTGTAGTAAGAGTGAATTAGATGTTAATAGTGTACCTCCTACCATGGCTTCTATGGTAGAAGGACAATGGACAGAACATTATCCAATTGTTAACCCTAGAAATAATGACGGTCCTATAGAATTTATGATTCCTGCACAAACACAAAAATGGACTGATGTTAATCAGTCATATTTAAGATTAAGATTAAAAATTACAAAAGAGGATGGGTCTGATATTGAGGATGATACTAATTTATCTACAATTAACAATTTTTTTCATAGTTTATTCAGCAGTATTGATTTATACTTGAATAATAAATTAATTCCATGTACAGATAAATATGGGTACAAAGCTTATTTTGAAAATTTACTAGGGACATCAGCTCAAAATAAAATTAGCATACTAAATGATTTAGAATTGTTTAGATTAGACAAAGCAGGCGATGTTACAAAAAAATACAAAAGCTAATGGAGGTGGGGGTTGGTTAGATAGAAAACTAAAAATTACTAAGAAAAATTTAGAAATGTGTGGGAAAATACATCTTGATTTATTTTTACAAGAAAAATATCTACCTAATGGAATAGATATAAGACTTAAACTAAATAGAGCTACTACCGATTTTTGTTTGATGGGGTCAGATGCTAAGGGTAAAATAGATATCCTAGAAGCTGCTTATAATGTTAGAACTGTTACACTAGCTCCTACTGTAGCTAATAATTTATATCAAAATATTCACAAAAGTAATATAAAAATACCAATTAGAAGAGCTGTAATAAAAACATTTACAATTACAGCAGGTTTACAATCTAAAATTGATGATTATACCTTTTTAGGTCAAATGCCTAAACGAATTTTTATAGGAATGGTTAAAAATTCTGATATGAATGGAAATTCAACCACAAACCCATTTAATTTTCAACATTTTAAAATATCTAAAATAGATATTAGTTTAGATGGTAAAAGTATTCATAATAAAACACTAGAACCTGATTTTACTAGTGATACAAATAAAAAAACTTTACAATCATATTTCACACTATTGAATGCTATGGGAGCTAATATGCATGATGATTCATTTGGATTTCCACTAAAAGAATATGAAAATGGACATACATTGTGGGGATTTGATTTAACAGCCGATCAAGGAAGTGAAGAAGGACATCTACACCCTATAAAAACAGGCAACCTACGAATTGAATTGGGTTTTAGTGAAGCACTAGCAAATCCTATAAACGTTATTATATATGCTGAATATGATAATCAAATAGAAATTAACAGTATCAGAGAAGTGATTACAGATTATTAACAATGGATACATATTCACTACAATATTTATTGGGCAAATCTACTATATTAAAACATTTAAATGGAATTGTGTGCGCAAAAGATGAACTAGCTATGGAACAATATACAAAAAAAACATATATTGTGAACACAGATGATTCAAACCAACCAGGAAAACATTGGGTGTTAATATTGTTAATATATTTCATGGAGGACATTGGATTTTATTTCGATTCTTATGGAAATACACAACATATAAAAGAAGAAATTGTGAACTTTATGAACAAAAATTGTAAAAAATGGACAAAAAATTGTATTAGAATTCAAAGCACATATAGTGTTATGTGTGGTGTATTTTGTTTATTTGCACTTGATATGTTAGTTAGAGGAATTGATTTAAAACAATTACTAAAAAATATGCTCTATACAAATAATGAATATTTGTATAAAAATGACATTATTATTAAAACTTGGTTTGATAAACATTATGGAAAATTATATAAACATGGTATATTGATGAAGGAACTAGACACTGTTTATGTTAATTATAACCAAGGTTGTAAATGTGAAAAAACTTTAAATTAACATGTATTCAAATTAATATAACATGTATGTTACTAATGTTTTAGTTATTAGTTAATTAGTTATTAGTAAATAAAAAAATTGAAAATTTATTATGTGTTATGTTATTTTTTAGTAGTCACTAGGGGTGGCACTATGGGACATGTCAAACATGGCCACCCACCTCGGTAAAAACGTCCATAATGCCATAGACCAGCGTCCATACTGCCACCCACCTCGGTAAAAACGTCCATAATGCCATAGACAGCGTCCATAGTGCCACCCTATACTAAACGTCCATAATGCCATAGACAGCGTCCATAGTGCCACCCTATACTACTCATTCATTGTATAACGTACCATTGAAATAATTGTCCGACCGTTTAACGTACCAGTGAAATCATTGTCCGACCGTATAACGTACAAGTGAAATCATTGTCTGACCGTATAACGATGACCAAATAACGAACAAGTGAAATCATTGTCCGACCGTATAACTTTCACTGTATAACATACAAGTGAAATCATTGTCCGATTGTATAACGTTCACTGTATAGCGTACACGTGAAATCATTGTCCGACCGTATAACGTTCAAGTGAAATTATTGTCCCACCTTATAACGTACAAGTGAAATGATTGTCCGACCGTATAACGTTCACTGTATAGCGTACAAGTGAAATCATTGTCAAACCGTATAACGTTCAAGTGAAATTATTGTCCCACCGTATAACGTACAAGTGAAATGATTGTCCGACCGTATAATGTTCACTGTATATCATACAAGTGAAATCATTGTCCGACCGTATAACATACAAGTGAGATCATTGTCCCACCTTATAACGTACAAGTGAAATGATTGTCCGACCGTATAACGTTCACTGTATAGCGTACAAGTGAAATCATTGTCAAACCGTATAACGTTCAAGTGAAATTATTGTCCCACCGTATAACGTACAAGTGAAATGATTGTCCGACCGTATAATGTTCACTGTATATCATACAAGTGAAATCATTGTCCGACCGTATAACATACAAGTGAGATCATTGTCCGACAGTATAACGTACAAGTGAAATCATTGTCCGACCGTATAACGTTCACTGTATAACATACAAGTGAAATTATTGTCCGACCGTATAATGTTCAAGTGAAATTATTGTCCCACCGTATAACGTACAAGTGAAATCATTGTCCGACCGTATAATGTTCACTGTATAACATACAAGTGAAATCATTGTCCGACCGTATAATGTACAAGTGAAATCATTGTCTGACCGTATAACGTTCACAGTATAACGTACAAGTGAAATCATTGTCCGACCGTATAACGTTCACTGTATTAACATACAAGTGAAATTATTGTCCGACCGTATAACGTTCACTGTATAACATAAAAGTGAAATCATTGTCCGACCGTATAACGTACAAGTGAAATCATTGTCCGACCGTATAACGTACATTTGAAATCATTCTCTGACCGTATAACGTTGACCGTATAATGTACAAGTGAAATCATTGTCTGACCGTATAACGATCACTGTATAACTTACAAGTGAAATCATGGTCCGACCGTATAACATACAAGTGAAATCATTGTCCGACCATATAACTTTCACTGTATAACATACAAGTGAAATCATTGTCCGACTGTATAACATTCACTGTATAACATACAAGTGAACTTATTGTCCGACCGTATAACGTACAAGTGAAATCATTGTCCGACCGTATAACATACAAATGAAATCATTGTCCGACTGTATAACTTTCACTGTATAACGTACAAGTGAAATCATTGTCCGACCATATGACATTCATTGTATAACGTACCATTGAAATAATTGTCCGACCGTTTAACGTACCAGTGAAATCATTGTCCGACCGTATAACGTACAAGTGATATCATTGTCCGACCGTATAACGTACAAGTGAAATCATTGTCCGACCGTATAGCGTTCACTGTATAACGTACAAGTGAAATAATTGTCCGATCGTATAACATACAAGTGATATAATTGTCCGACAATATAACGTACAAGTGAAATCATTGTCCGACCGAATAGCGTTCACCGTATAACGTACAAGTGAAATCATTGTCTGACCGTATAACGATAACCGTATAACGAACAAGTGAAATCATTGTCCGACCATATAACCACTGTATAACATACAAGTGAAATCATTGTCCGACTGTATAACGTTCACTGTATTGCGTACAAGTGAAATCATTGTCCGACCGTATAACGTTCAAGTGAAATTATTGTCCCACCGTATAACGTACAAGTGAAATCATTGTCCGACCGTATAATGTTCACTGTATAACATACAAGTGAAATCATTGTCCGACCGTATAACGTACAAGTGAAATCATTGTCCGACCGTATAACGTACATTTGAAATCATTCTCTGACCGTATAACGTTGACCGTATAATGTACAAGTGAAATCATTGTCTGACCGTATAACGTTCACTGTATAACCTACAAGTGAAATCATTGTCCGACCATATAACTTCCACTGTATAACATACAAGTGAAATCATTGTCCGACTGTATAACGTTCACTGTATAGCGTACACGTGAAATCATTGTCCGACCGTATAACATACAAGTGAGATCATTGTCCGACAGTATAAAGTACAAGTGAAATCATTGGCCGACCGTATAACGTTCACTGTATAACATACAAGTGAAATCATTGTCCGACCGTATAACGTACAAGTGAAATCATTGTCCGACCGTATAACGTACAAGTGAAATCATTGTCCGACCGTATAACGTTCACTGTATAACATACAAGTGAAATTATTGTCCGACCGTATAACGTACAAGTGAAATCATTGTCCGACCGTATAACGTACAAGTGAAATCATTGTCCGACCCTATAACGTACAAGTGAAATCATTGTCTGACCGTATAGCGTTTACTGTATAACTTACAAGTGAAATGATGGTCCGACCGTATAACATACAAGTGAAATCATTGGCCGACCATATAACTTTCACTGTATAACATACAAGTGAAATCATTGTCCGACTGTATAACATTCACTGTATTAACATACAAGTGAAATTATTGTCCGACCGTATAACGTTCACTGTATAACATACAAGTGAAATCATTGTCCGACCGTATAACGTACAAGTGAAATCATTGTCCGACCGTATAACGTACATTTGAAATCATTCTCTGACCGTATAACGTTGACCGTATAATGTACAAGTGAAATCATTGTCTGAACGTATAACGTTCACTGTATAACCTACAAGTGAAATCATTGTCCGACCGTATAACGTTTACTGTATAACTTACAAGTGAAATCATGGTCCGACTGTATAACGTTCACTGTATAGCGTACACCTGAAATCATTGTCCGACCGTATAACATACAAGTGAGATCATTGTCCGACAGTATAAAGTACAAGTGAAATCATTGGCCGACCGTATAACGTTCACTGTATAACATACAAGTGAAATTATTGTCCGACCGTATAACGTACAAGTGAAATCATTGTCCGACCGTATAACATACAAATGAAATCATTGTCCGACTGTATAACTTTCACTGTATAACGTACAAGTGAAATCATTGTCCGACCATATGACATTCATTGTATAACGTACCATTGAAATAATTGTCCGACCGTTTAACGTACCAGTGAAATCATTGTCCGACCGTATAACGTACAAGTGATATCATTGTCCGACCGTATAACGTACAAGTGAAATCATTGTCCGACCGTATAGCGTTCACTGTATAACGTACAAGTGAAATAATTGTCCGATCGTATAACATACAAGTGATATAATTGTCCGACCGTATAACGTACAAGTGAAATCATTGTCCGACCGAATAGCGTTCACCGTATAACGTACAAGTGAAATCATTGTCTGACCGTATAACGATAACCGTATAACGAACAAGTGAAATCATTGTCCGACCATATAACCACTGTATAACATACAAGTGAAATCATTGTCCGACTGTATAACGTTCACTGTATTGCGTACAAGTGAAATCATTGTCCGACCGTATAACGTCAAGTGAAATTATTGTCCCACGTATAACGTACAAGTGAAATCATTGTCCGACCGTATAATGTTCACTGTATAACATACAAGTGAAATCATTGTCCGACCGTATAACGTACAAGTGAAATCATTGTCCGACCGTATAACGTACATTTGAAATCATTCTCTGACCGTATAACGTTGACCGTATAATGTACAAGTGAAATCATTGTCTGACCGTATAACGTTCACTGTATAACCTACAAGTGAAATCATTGTCCGACCATATAACTTCCACTGTATAACATACAAGTGAACTCATTGTCCGACTGTATAACGTTCACTGTATAGCGTACACGTGAAATCATTGTCCGACCGTATAACATACAAGTGAGATCATTGTCCGACAGTATAAAGTACAAGTGAAATCATTGGCCGACCGTATAACGTTCACTGTATAACATACAAGTGAAATTATTGTCCGACCGTATAACGTACAAGTGAAATCATTGTCCGACCGTATAACGTACAAGTGAAATCATTGTCCGACCGTATAACGTTCACTGTATAACATACAAGTGAAATTATTGTCCGACCGTATAACGTACAAGTGAAATGATGGTCCGACCGTATAACATACAAGTGAAATCATTGGCCGACCATATAACTTTCACTGTATAACATACAAGTGAAATCATTGTCCGACTGTATAACATTCACTGTATTAACATACAAGTGAAATTATTGTCCGACCGTATAACGTTCACTGTATAACATACAAGTGAAATCATTGTCCGACCGTATAACGTACAAGTGAAATCATTGTCCGACCGTATAACGTACATTTGAAATCATTCTCTGACCGTATAACGTTGACCGTATAATGTACAAGTGAAATCATTGTCTGACCGTATAACGTTCACTGTATAACCTACAAGTGAAATCATTGTCCGACCGTATAACGTTCACTGTATAACATACAAGTGAAATCATTGTCCGACTGTATAACGTTCACTGTATAGCGTACACCTGAAATCATTGTCCGACCGTATAACATACAAGTGAGATCATTGTCCGACAGTATAAAGTACAAGTGAAATCATTGGCCGACCGTATAACGTTCACTGTATAACATACAAGTGAAATTATTGTCCGACCGTATAACGTACAAGTGAAATCATTGTCCGACCGTATAACATACAAGTGAAATCATTGTCCGACCGTATAAAGTACAAGTGAAATCATTGTCCGACCGTATAACGTTCACTGTATAACATACAAGTGAAATTATTGTCCGACCGTATAACGTACAAGTGAAATCATTGTCCGACCGTATAACGTACAAGTGAAATCATTGTCCGACCGTATAACGTACAAGTGAAATCATTGTCCGACCGTATAGCGTTTACTGTATAACTTACAAGTGAAATCATGGTCCGACCGTATAACATACAAGTGAAATCATTGTCCGACCATATAACTTTCACTGTATAACATACAAGTGAAATCATTGTCCGACTGTATAACATTCACTGTATAACATACAAGTGAACTTATTGTCCGAACGTATAACGTACAAGTGAAATCATTGTCCAACTGTATAACGTTCACTGTATAACGTACAAGTGAAATCATTGTCCGACCATATGACATTCATTGTATAACGTACCATTGAAATAATTGTCCGACCGTTTAACGTACCAGTGAAATCATTGTCCGACCGTATAACGTACAAGTGAAATCATTGTCTGACCGTATAACGATGACCGTATAACGAACAAGTGAAATCATTGTCCGACCGTATAACGTTCACTGTATAGCATACAAGTGATATCATTGTCCGACCGTATAACGTACAAGTGAAATCATTGTCCGACCGTATAGCGTTCACTGTATTAACGTACAAGTGAAATCATTGTCCGACCGTATAACATACAAGTGAAATCATTGTCCGACCGTATAGCATACAAGTGAAATAATTGTCCGACCGTATAACGTACAAGTGAAATCATTGTCCGACCGTATAATGGTCACTGTATAACATACAAGTGAAATCATTGTCCGACCATATGACCACTGTATAACATACAAGTGAAATCATTGTCAGACTGTATAACGTTCACTGAAATCAGTCTCTGACCGTATAACGTTGACCGTATAATGTACAAGTCCCACCGTATAACGTACAAGTGAAATCATTGTCCGACCGTATAATGTTCACTGTATATCATACAAGTGAAATCATTGTCCGAACGTATAACATACAAGTGAGATCATTGTTCGACAGTATAACGTACAAGTGAAATCATTGTCCGACCGTATAACGTTCACTGTATAGCGTACAAGTGAAATCATTGTTCGACCGTATAACGTTCAAGTGAAATTATTGTCCAACCGTATAACGTACAAGTGAAATCATTGTCCGACCGTATAATGTTCACTGTATACCATACAAGTGAAATCATTGTCCTACCGTATAACGTACAAGTGAAATTATTGTCCGACCGTATAACGTACAAGTGAAATTATTGTCCGACCGTATAACGTACAAGTGAAATCATTGTCCGACCGTATAATGTTCACTGTATACCATACAAGTGAAATCATTGTCCTACCGTATAACGTACAAGTGAAATTATTGTTCGACCGTATAACGTACAAGTGAAATCATTGTCCGACATTATAACGTACAAGTGAAATTATTGTCCGACCGTATAACGTACAAGTGAAATCATTGTCCGACCGTATAATGTTCACTGTATAACATACAAGTGAAATCATTGTCCGACCGTATAACGTACATTTGAAATCAGTCTCTGACCGTATAACGTTGACCGTATAATGTACAGGTGAAATCATTGTCTGACCGTATAACGTTCACTGTATAACATACAAGTGAACTCATTGTCCGACTGTATAACGTTCACTGTATAGCGTACAAGTGAAATCATTGTCCGACTGTATAACGTTCAAGTGAAATTATTGTCCGACCGTATAATGTACAAGTGAAATCATTGTCCGACCGTATAATGTTCACTGTATATCATACAAGTGAAATAATTGTCCGATCGTATAACATACAAGTGATATAATTGTCCGACCGTATAACGTACAAGTGAAATCATTGTCCGACCGAATAGCGTTCACCGTATAACGTACAAGTGAAATCATTGTCTGACCGTATAACGATAACCGTATAACGAACAAGTGAAATCATTGTCCGACCATATAACCACTGTATAACATACAAGTGAAATCATTGTCCGACTGTATAACGTTCACTGTATTGCGTACAAGTGAAATCATTGTCCGACCGTATAACGTTCAAGTGAAATTATTGTCCCACCGTATAACGTACAAGTGAAATCATTGTCCGACCGTATAATGTTCACTGTATAACATACAAGTGAAATCATTGTCCGACCGTATAACGTACAAGTGAAATCATTGTCCGACCGTATAACGTACATTTGAAATCATTCTCTGACCGTATAACGTTGACCGTATAATGTACAAGTGAAATCATTGTCTGACCGTATAACGTTCACTGTATAACCTACAAGTGAAATCATTGTCCGACCATATAACTTCCACTGTATAACATACAAGTGAACTCATTGTCCGACTGTATAACGTTCACTGTATAGCGTACACGTGAAATCATTGTCCGACCGTATAACATACAAGTGAGATCATTGTCCGACAGTATAAAGTACAAGTGAAATCATTGGCCGACCGTATAACGTTCACTGTATAACATACAAGTGAAATTATTGTCCGACCGTATAACGTACAAGTGAAATCATTGTCCGACCGTATAACGTACAAGTGAAACCATTGTCCGACCGTATAACGTACAAGTGAAATCATTGTCCGACCGTATAGCGTTTACTGTATAACTTACAAGTGAAATCATGGTCCGACCGTATAACATACAAGTGAAATCATTGGCCGACCATATAACTTTCACTGTATAACATACAAGTGAAATCATTGTCCGACTGTATAACATTCACTGTATTAACATACAAGTGAAATTATTGTCCGACCGTATAACGTTCACTGTATAACATACAAGTGAAATCATTGTCCGACCGTATAACGTACAAGTGAAATCATTGTCCGACCGTATAACGTACATTTGAAATCATTCTCTGACCGTATAACGTTGACCGTATAATGTACAAGTGAAATCATTGTCTGACCGTATAACGTTCACTGTATAACATACAAGTGAAATCATTGTCCGACCGTATAACGTTCACTGTATAGCGTACAAGTGAAATCATTGTCCGACTGTATAACGTACAAGTGAAATCATTGTCCGACCGTATAACGTACAAGTGAAATCATTGTCCGACCGTATAATGTTCACTGTATATCATACAAGTGAATAATTGTCCGATCGTATAAATACAAGTGATATATTGTCCGACCGTATAACGTACAAGTGAAATCATTGTCCGACCGTATAGCGTTCACTGTATAACGTACAAGTGAAATCATTGTCTGACCGTATAACGATAACCGTATAACGAAAAGTGAAATCATTGTCCGACCATATAACACTGTATAACATACAAGTGAAATCATTGTCCGACTGTATAACGTTCACTGTATAGCGTACAAGTGAAATCATTGTCCGACCGTATAACGTTCAAGTGAAATTATTGTCCCACCGTATAACGTACAAGTGAAATCATTGTCCGACCGTATAACGTTCACTGTATAACATACAAGTGAAATCATTGTCCGACCGTATAACGTACAAGTGAAATCATTGTCCGACCGTATAACGTACATTGAATCATTCTCCGACCGTATAACTTGACCGTATAACGTACAAGTGAAATCATTGTCTGACCGTATAACGTTCACTGTATAACTACAAGTGAAATCATTGTCCGACCATAAACCACTGTATAACGTACAAGTGAAATCATTGTCCGACTGTATAACGTTCACTGTATAACGTACAAGTGAAATCATTGTCCGACCGTATAACGTACAAGTGAAATCATTGTACGACCGTATAACATACAATAAATCACCACGTATAACGTACAAGTGAAATCATTGTCCGACCGTATAACGTTCACTGTATAACGTACAAGTGAAATCATTGTCCGACCGTATAACGTACAAGTGAAATCATTGTCCGACCGTATAACGTACAAGTGAAATCATTGTCCGACCGTATAACTTCACTGTATAACTACAAGTGAAATCATTGTCCGACCGTATAACATACAAGTGAAATCATGTCCGACCGTATAACGTTCACTGTATAAATACAGTGAAATCATTGTCCGAGTAAACACCGTATAACATACAAGTGAAATCATTGGCCGACCATATAACTTTCACTGTATAACATACAAGTGAAATCATTGTCCGACCGTATAACGTACAAGTGAAATCATTGTCCGACCGTATAACGTACATTTGAAATCATTCTCTGACCGTATAACGTTGACCGTATAATGTACAAGTGAAATCATTGTCTGAACGTATAACGTTCACTGTATAACCTACAAGTGAAATCATTGTCCGACCGTATAACGTTTACTGTATAACTTACAAGTGAAATCATGGTCCGACCGTATAACTTACAAGTGAAATCATGGTCCGACCGTATAACATACAAGTGAAATCATTGTCCGACCATATAACTTTCACTGTATAACATACAAGTGAAATCATTGTCCGACTGTATAACATTCACTGTATAACATACAAGTGAACTTATTGTCCGACCGTATAACGTACAAGTGAAATCATTGTCCGACCGTATAACATACAAATGAAATCATTGTCCGACTGTATAACTTTCACTGTATAACGTACAAGTGAAATCATTGTCCGACCATATGACATTCATTGTATAACGTACCATTGAAATAATTGTCCGACCGTTTAACGTACCAGTGAAATCATTGTCCGACCGTATAACGTACAAGAGAAATCATTGTCTGACCGTATAACGATGACCGTATAACGAACAAGTGAAATCATTGTCCGACCGTATAACGTTCACTGTATAGCATACAAGTGATATCATTGTCCGACCGTATAACGTACAAGTGAAATCATTGTCCTACCGTATAGCGTTCACTGTATAACGTACAAGTGAAATAATTGTCCGACCGTATAACATACAAGTGATATCATTGTCCGACCGTATAACGTACAAGTGAAATCATTGTCCGACCGAATAGCGTTCACTATATAACGTACAAGTGAAATCATTGTCTGACCGTATAACGATGACCGTATAACGAACAAGTGAAATCATTGTCCGACCATATAACCACTGTATAACATACAAGTGAAATCATTGTCCGACTGTATAACGTTCACTGTATAGCGTACAAGTGAAATCATTGTCCGACCGTATAACGTTCAAGTGAAATTATTGTCCCACCGTATAACGGTATAACATACAAGTGAAATTATTGTCCGACCGTATAACGTACAAGTGAAATCATTGTCCGACCGTATAACGTACATTTGAAATCATTGTCCGACCGTATAACGTTGACCGTATAATGTACAAGTGAAATCATTGTCTGACCGTATAACGTTCACTGTATAACCTACAAGTGAAATCATTGTCCGAACATATAATTCCACTGTATAACATACAAGTGAAATCATTGTCCTGTATAACGTTCACTGTATAGCGTACAAGTGAAATCATTGTCCGACCGTATAACGTACAAGTGAAATCATTGTCCGACAGTATAACGTACAAGTGAAATCATTGTACGACCGTATAGCATACAAGTGAAATCATTGTCCGACCGTATAACGTACAAGTGAAATCATTTTCCGACCGTATAAAGTACAAGTGAAATCATTGTCCGACCGTATAAAGTACAAGTGAAATCATTGGCCGACCGTATAACGTTCACTGATATAACATACAAGTGAAATTATTGTCCGACCGTATAACGT
>CM026401.1:21412280-21427702 GCA_014843695.1 Archivesica marissinica
AGACAATGATTTCACTTGTACGTTATACGGTCGGACAATGATTTCACTTGTACGTTATCCGGTCGGACAATGATTTCACTTGTACGTTATACGGTCGGACAATGATTTCACTTGTATTATACGTGAACGTTATACGGTCAGACAATGATTTCACTTGTACGTTAAACGGTCGGACAATGATTTCACTTGTACGTCTATACAGTGAACGTTATACGGTCGGACAATGATTTCACTTGTACGTTATACAGTGAACGTTATACAGTCGGACAATGATTTCACTTGTACGTTATAAAGTGAACGTTATACGGTCAGACAATGATTTCACTTGTACGTTATACAGTGAACGTTATACGGTCAGACAATGATTTCAATTGTACGTTATACAGTGAACGTTGTACGGTCGGACAATGATTTCACTTGTACGTTATACAGTGAACGTTACACGGTCGGACAATGATTTCACTTGTACGCTATACAGTGAACGTTATACGGTCGGACAATGATTTCACTTGTATGCTATACGGTCGGAAAATGATTTCACTGGTACGTTAAACAGTCGGACAATGATTTCACTTGTACGGTATACAGTGAACATTATACGATCGGACAATGATTTCACTTGTACGTTATACAGTGAACGTTATACGGTCAGACAATGATTTCACTTGTACGTTATACAGTGAACGTTATACGGTCGGACAATGATTTCACTTGTACGTTATACGGTCGGACAATGATTTCACTTGTACGTTATACAGTGAACGTTATACGGTCGGACAATGATTTCACTGTCAACAATGATTTAAAATGAACGTTATACGGTCGGACAATGATTTCTCTTGTACGTTAAACGGTCGGACAATTATTTCACTTGTACGTTATACGGTCGGACAATAATTTCACTTGTATGTTATACAGTGAACGTTATACGGTCGGACAATGATTTCACTTGTATGTTATACGGTCGGACAATGATTTCAGTGGTACGTTAAACGGTCGGACAATGATTTCACTTGTACGGTATACAGTAAACATTATACCGTTGGATAATGATTTCACTTGTACGTTAATACAGTGAACGTTATACGGTCGGACAATAATTTCACTTGTATGTTATACAGTGAACGTTATACGGTCGGACAATGATTTCACTTGTACGTTATACAGTGAACGCTATACGGTCGGACAATGATTTCACTTGTACGTTATACGGTCGGACAATGATATCACTTGTATGCTATACAGTGAACGTTATACGGTCGGACAATGATTTCACTTGTACGTTATACAGTGAACACTATACGGTCGGACAATGATTTCACGTGTACATTATACGGTCGGACAATGATATCACTGGTAGGCTATACAGTGAACGTTATACGGTCGGACAATGATTTCACTTGTTCGTTATACGGTCATCATTATACGGTCAGACAATGATTTCACTTGTACGTTATACGGTCGGACAATGATTTCACTGGTACGTTATACAGTGAACGTTATACAGTCGGACAATGATTTCACGTGTATGTTATACGGTCGGACAATGATTTCACTGGTACGTTAAACCGTCGGACAATTATTTCAATAGTACGTTATACAATGAATGTCATATGGTCGGACAATGAGTTCACTTGTATGTTATACAGTGAACATTATACGGTCGGACAATGATTTCACTTGTACGTTATACGGTGGGACAATAATTTCACTTGAACGTTATACGGTCGGACAATGATTTCACATGTACGCTATACAGTGAACGTTATACGGTCGGACAATGATTTCACTTGTACGCTATACAGTGAACGTTATACAGTCGGACAATGATTTCACTTGTATGTTATACAGTGAAAGTTATATGGTCGGACAATGATTTCACTTGTAGGTTATAGAGTAAACGTTATACGGTGGGACAATAATTTCACTTGAACGTTATACGGTCGGACAATGATTTCACGTGTACGCTATACAGTGAACGTTATACAGTCGGACAATGATTTCACTTGTATGTTATACAGTGAAAGTTATATGGTCGGACAATGATTTCACTTGTAGGTTATAGAGTGAACGTTATACGGTCAGACAATGATTTCACTTGTACATTATACGGTCAACGTTAGACGGTCAGAGAATGATTTCAAATGTACGTTATACGGTCGGACAATGATTTCACTTATATGTTATACAGTGAACATTATACGGTCGGACAATGATTTCACTTGTACGTTATACGGTGGGACAATAATTTCACTTGAACGTTATACGGCTTGACAATGATTTCACTTGTACGTTATACAGTGAACGTTATACGGTCGGACAATCATTTCACTTGTACGTTATACGGTGGGACAATAATTTCACTTGAACGTTATACGGTCGGACAATGATTTCACATGTACGCTATACAGTGAACGTTATACAATCGGACAATGATTTCACTTGTATGTTATACAGTGAAAGATATATGGTCGGACAATGATTTCACTTGTAGGTTATAGAGTGAACGTTATACGGTCAGACAATGATTTCACTTGTACATTATACGGTCAACGTTAGACGGTCAGAGAATGATTTCAAATGTACGTTATACGGTCGGACAATGATTTCACTTGTACGTTATAGGGTCGGACAATGATTTCACTTGTATGTTATACAGTGAACATTATACGGTCGGACAATGATTTCACTTGTACGTTATACGGTGGGACAATAATTTCACTTGAACGTTATACGGTTTGACAATGATTTCACTTGTACGCATATACAGTGAACATTATACAGTCGGACAATGATTTCACTTGTATGTTATACAGTGGTTATATGGTCAGACAATGATTTCACTTGTAGGTTATACAGTGTACGTTATAAGGTCGGACAATGATTTCACTTGTATGCTATACGGTCGGACAATGATTTCACTTGTATATTATACGGTCGGAAAATGATTTCACTTGTACGTTATACAATGAACGCTATACGGACGGACAATGATTTCACTGTCAGACAATGATTTCAAATGTACGTTATACGGTCGGACAATGATTGCTCTTGTACATTAAACGGTCGGACAATAATTTCACTTGTATGTTATACAGTGAACGTTATACGGTCGGACAATGATTTCACTTGTATGTTATACGGACGGACAATGATTTCACTTGTACTTTAAACGGTCGGACAATGATTTCACTTGTACGTTAAACGGTCGGACAATTATTTCACTTGTACGTTATACGGTCGGACAATAATTTCACTTGTATGTTATACAAACCGACAATGATTCACTGTACGTTAAACGTTGGATAATGATTTCACTTGTACGTTAATACAGTGAACTTTATACGGTCGGACAATAATTTCACTTGTATGTTAATACAGTGAACGTTATACGGTCGGACAATGATTTCACTTGTACGTTATACAGTGAACGCTATACGGTCGGACAATGATTTCACGTGAACGTTATACGGTCGGACAATGATTTCACTTGTTCGTTATACGGTCATCGTTATACGGTCAGACAATGATTTCACTTGTACGTTATACGGTCGGACAATGATTTCACTGGTACGTTAAACGGTCGGACAATTATTTCAATGGTACGTTATACAATGAATGTCATATGGTCGGACAATGATTTCACTTGTACGTTATACAGTGACGTTATACAGTCGGACAATGATTTCACGTGTATGTTATACGGTCGGACAATTATTTCAATGGTACGTTTATACAATGAATGTCATATGGTCGGACAATGATTTCATTTGTATGTTATACAGTGAATATATGGTCGAACAATGATTTCACTTGTACGTTATACGGTCGGACAATATGTTCACTTGTATGTTATACAGTGAATGTTATACCGTCGGACAATGATTTCACTTGTACTTTATACGGTCGGACAATGATTTCACTTGTACTTTATACGGTCGGAAAATGATTTCACTTGTACGTTATACGGTCGGACAATGATTTCACTTGTATGCTATACGGTCGTACAATGATTTCACTTGTACGTTATACGGTCGGACAATGATTTCACTTGTATGCTATACGGTCGGACAATGATTTCACTGTCAGACATTGATTTCAAATGTACGTTATACGGTCGGACAATGATTTCTCTTGTACATTAAACGGTCGGACAATTATTTCACTTGTACGTTATACGGTCGGACAATAATTTCACTTGTATGTTATACAGTGAACGTTATACGGTCGGACAATGATTTCACTGGTACGTTAAACGGTTGGATAATAAGTTCACTTGGACGTTAATACAGTGAACGTTATACGGTCGGACAATGATTTCACTTGTACGCTATACAGTGAACGTTATACAGTCGGACAATGATTTCACTTGTATGTTATACAGTGAAAGTTATATGGTTGGACAATGATTTCACTTGTAGGTTATAGAGTAAACGTTATACGGTCAGACAATGATTTCACTTGTACATTATACGGTCAACGTTATACGGTCAGAGACTGATTTCAGTGAACGTTATACAGTCGGACAATGATTTCACTTGTACGTTATACAGTGGTTATATGGTCGGACAATGATTTCACTTGTATGTTATACAGTGAACATTATACGGTCGGACAATGATTTCACTTGTATGCTATACGGTCGGACAATGATTTCACTTGTACGTTATACAGTGAACGCTATACGATCGGACAATGATTTCACTTGTACGTTATACGGTCGGACAATGATATCACTTGTATGCTATACAGTGAACGTTATACGGTCGGACAATGATTTCACTAGTTCGTTATACTGTCATCGTTATACGGTCAGACAATGATTTCACTTGTACGTTATACGGTCGGACAATGATTTCACTGGTACGTTAAACGGTCGGACAATTATTTCAATGGTACGTTATACAATGAATGTCATATGGTCGGACAATGATTTCACTTGTACGTAATACAGTGAACGTTATACAGTCGGACAATGATTTCACTTGTATGCTATACGGTCGGACAATGATTTCACTTGTACGTTATACAATGAACGCTATACGGACGGACAATGATTTCACTGTCAGACAATGATTTCAAATGTACGTTATACGGTCGGACAATGATTGCTCTTGTACATTAAACGGTCGGACAATAATTTCACTTGTATGTTATACAGTGAACGTTATACGGTCGGACAATGATTTCACTTGTATGTTATACGGACGGACAATGATTTCACTTGTACTTTAAACGGTCGGACAATGATTTCACTTGTACGTTAAACGGTCGGACAATTATTTCACTTGTACGTTATACGGTCGGACAATAATTTCACTTGTATGTTATACAGTTGGATAATGATTTCACTTGTACGTTAATACAGTGAACTTTATACGGTCGGACAATAATTTCACTTGTATGTTAATACAGTGAACGTTATACGGTCGGACAATGATTTCACTTGTACGTTATACAGTGAACGCTATACGGTCGGACACTGATTTCACTTGTACATTATACGGTCGGACAATGATATCACTTGTATGCTATACAGTGAACGTTATACGGTCGGACAATGATTTCACTTGTTCGTTATACGGTCATCGTTATACGGTCAGACAATGATTTCACTTGTACGTTATACGGTCGTACAATGATTTCACTGGTACGTTAAACGGTCGGACAATTATTTCAATGGTACGTTATACAATGAATGTCATATGGTCGGACAATGATTTCACTTGTACGTTATACAGTGACGTTATACAGTCGGACAATGATTTCACGTGTATGTTATACGGTCGGACAATTATTTCAATGGTACGTTTATACAATGAATGTCATATGGTCGGACAATGATTTCATTTGTATGTTATACAGTGAATATATGGTCGAACAATGATTTCACTTGTACGTTATACGGTCGGACAATATGTTCACTTGTATGTTATACAGTGAATGTTATACCGTCGGACAATGATTTCACTTGTACTTTATACGGTCGGACAATGATTTCACTTGTACTTTATACGGTCGGAAAATGATTTCACTTGTACGTTATACGGTCGGACAATGATTTCACTTGTATGCTATACGGTCGTACAATGATTTCACTTGTACGTTATACGGTCGGACAATGATTTCACTTGTATGCTATACGGTCGGACAATGATTTCACTGTCAGACATTGATTTCAAATGTACGTTATACGGTCGGACAATGATTTCTCTTGTACATTAAACGGTCGGACAATTATTTCACTTGTACGTTATACGGTCGGACAATAATTTCACTTGTATGTTATACAGTGAACGTTATACGGTCGGACAATGATTTCACTGGTACGTTAAACGGTTGGATAATAAGTTCACTTGGACGTTAATACAGTGAACGTTATACGGTCGGACAATGATTTCACTTGTACGCTATACAGTGAACGTTATACAGTCGGACAATGATTTCACTTGTATGTTATACAGTGAAAGTTATATGGTTGGACAATGATTTCACTTGTAGGTTATAGAGTAAACGTTATACGGTCAGACAATGATTTCACTTGTACATTATACGGTCAACGTTATACGGTCAGAGACTGATTTCAGTGAACGTTATACAGTCGGACAATGATTTCACTTGTACGTTATACAGTGGTTATATGGTCGGACAATGATTTCACTTGTATGTTATACAGTGAACATTATACGGTCGGACAATGATTTCACTTGTATGCTATACGGTCGGACAATGATTTCACTTGTACGTTATACAGTGAACGCTATACGATCGGACAATGATTTCACTTGTACGTTATACGGTCGGACAATGATATCACTTGTATGCTATACAGTGAACGTTATACGGTCGGACAATGATTTCACTAGTTCGTTATACTGTCATCGTTATACGGTCAGACAATGATTTCACTTGTACGTTATACGGTCGGACAATGATTTCACTGGTACGTTAAACGGTCGGACAATTATTTCAATGGTACGTTATACAATGAATGTCATATGGTCGGACAATGATTTCACTTGTACGTAATACAGTGAACGTTATACAGTCGGACAATGATTTCACTTGTATGCTATACGGTCGGACAATGATTTCACTTGTATATTATACGGTCGGAAAATGATTTCACTTGTACGTTATACAATGAACGCTATACGGACGGACAATGATTTCACTGTCAGACAATGATTTCAAATGTACGTTATACGGTCGGACAATGATTGCTCTTGTACATTAAACGGTCGGACAATAATTTCACTTGTATGTTATACAGTGAACGTTATACGGTCGGACAATGATTTCACTTGTATGTTATACGGACGGACAATGATTTCACTTGTACTTTAAACGGTCGGACAATGATTTCACTTGTACGTTAAACGGTCGGACAATTATTTCACTTGTACGTTATACGGTCGGACAATAATTTCACTTGTATGTTATACAGTTGGATAATGATTTCACTTGTACGTTAATACAGTGAACTTTATACGGTCGGACAATAATTTCACTTGTATGTTAATACAGTGAACGTTATACGGTCGGACAATGATTTCACTTGTACGTTATACAGTGAACGCTATACGGTCGGACACTGATTTCACTTGTACATTATACGGTCGGACAATGATATCACTTGTATGCTATACAGTGAACGTTATACGGTCGGACAATGATTTCACTTGTTCGTTATACGGTCATCGTTATACGGTCAGACAATGATTTCACTTGTACGTTATACGGTCGTACAATGATTTCACTGGTACGTTAAACGGTCGGACAATTATTTCAATGGTACGTTATACAATGAATGTCATATGGTCGGACAATGATTTCACTTGTACGTTATACAGTGACGTTATACAGTCGGACAATGATTTCACGTGTATGTTATACGGTCGGACAATTATTTCAATGGTACGTTTATACAATGAATGTCATATGGTCGGACAATGATTTCATTTGTATGTTATACAGTGAATATATGGTCGAACAATGATTTCACTTGTACGTTATACGGTCGGACAATATGTTCACTTGTATGTTATACAGTGAATGTTATACCGTCGGACAATGATTTCACTTGTACTTTATACGGTCGGACAATGATTTCACTTGTACTTTATACGGTCGGAAAATGATTTCACTTGTACGTTATACGGTCGGACAATGATTTCACTTGTATGCTATACGGTCGTACAATGATTTCACTTGTACGTTATACGGTCGGACAATGATTTCACTTGTATGCTATACGGTCGGACAATGATTTCACTGTCAGACATTGATTTCAAATGTACGTTATACGGTCGGACAATGATTTCTCTTGTACATTAAACGGTCGGACAATTATTTCACTTGTACGTTATACGGTCGGACAATAATTTCACTTGTATGTTATACAGTGAACGTTATACGGTCGGACAATGATTTCACTGGTACGTTAAACGGTTGGATAATAAGTTCACTTGGACGTTAATACAGTGAACGTTATACGGTCGGACAATGATTTCACTTGTACGCTATACAGTGAACGTTATACAGTCGGACAATGATTTCACTTGTATGTTATACAGTGAAAGTTATATGGTTGGACAATGATTTCACTTGTAGGTTATAGAGTAAACGTTATACGGTCAGACAATGATTTCACTTGTACATTATACGGTCAACGTTATACGGTCAGAGACTGATTTCAGTGAACGTTATACAGTCGGACAATGATTTCACTTGTACGTTATACAGTGGTTATATGGTCGGACAATGATTTCACTTGTATGTTATACAGTGAACATTATACGGTCGGACAATGATTTCACTTGTATGCTATACGGTCGGACAATGATTTCACTTGTACGTTATACAGTGAACGCTATACGATCGGACAATGATTTCACTTGTACGTTATACGGTCGGACAATGATATCACTTGTATGCTATACAGTGAACGTTATACGGTCGGACAATGATTTCACTAGTTCGTTATACTGTCATCGTTATACGGTCAGACAATGATTTCACTTGTACGTTATACGGTCGGACAATGATTTCACTGGTACGTTAAACGGTCGGACAATTATTTCAATGGTACGTTATACAATGAATGTCATATGGTCGGACAATGATTTCACTTGTACGTAATACAGTGAACGTTATACAGTTGGACAATGATTTCACTTGTACGTTATACGGTCGGACAATAAGTTCACTTGTATGTTATACAGTGAATGTTATACCGTCGGACAATGATTTCACTTGTATGTTATACAGTGAAAGTTATATGGTCGGACAATGATTTCACTTGTATGTTATACGGTCGGACCATGATTTCACTTGTAAGTTATACAGTAAACGCTATACGGTCGGACAATGATTTCACTTGTACGTTATACGGTCGGACAATGATTTCACTTGTACGTTATACGGTCGGACAATGATTTCACTTGTACGTTATACGGTCGGACAATAATTTCACTTGTATGTTATACAGTGAACGTTATACGGTCGGACAATGATTTCACTTGTACTTTATACGGTCGGACAATGATTTCACTTGTACGTTATACTGTCGGACAATGATTTCACTTGTACGTTATACGGTCGGACAATAATTTCACTTGTATGTTATACAGTGAACGTTATACGGTCGGCCAATGATTTCACTTGTACTTTATACTGTCGGACAATGATCTCACTTGTATGTTATACGGTCGGACAATGATTTCACGAGTACGCTATACAGTGAACGTTATACAGTCGGACAATGATTTCACTTGTATGTTATACAGTGGAAGTTATATGGTCGGACAATTGTAGGTTATACAGTGAACGTTATACGGTCAGACAATGATTTCACTTGTACATTATACGGTCAACGTTATACGGTCAGAGAATGATTTCAAATGTACGTTATACGGTCGGACAATGATTTCACTTGTACGTTATACGGTCGGACAATGATTTCACTTGTTCGTTATACGGTGGGACAATAATTTCACTTGAACGTTATACGGTCTGACAATGATTTCACTTGTACGCTATACAGTGAACGTTATACAGTCGGACAATGATTTCACTTGTATGTTATACAGTGGTTATATGGTCGGACAATGATTTCACTTGTTCGTTATACGGTCATCGTTATACGGTCAGACAATGATTTCACTTGTACGTTATACAGTGAACGCTATTCGGTCGGACAATGATTTCACTTGTACGTTATACGGTCAGACAATTATTTCACTTGTACGTTATACAGTGAACGCTATACGGTCGGACAATGATTTCACTTGTTCGTTATACGGTCATCGTTATACGGTCGGACAATGATTTCACTTGTACGTTATACGGTCGGACAATGATTTCACTGGTACGTTAAACGGTCGGACAATTATTTCAATGGTACGTTATACAATGAATGTCATATGGTCGGACAATGATTTCACTTGTATGTTATACGGTCGGACCATGATTTCACTTGTAAGTTATACAGTAAACGCTATACGGTCGGACAATGATTTCACTTGTACGTTATACAGTCGGACAATAATTTCACTTGTATGTTATACAGTGAACGTTATACGGTCGGACAATGATTTCACTTGTTCGTTATACGGTCATCGTTATACGGTCAGACAATGATTTCACTTGTACGTTATACGGTCGGACAATGATTTCACTGGTACGTTAAACGGTCGGACAATTATTTCACTGGTACGTTAAACGGTCGGACAATTATTTCAATGGTACGTTATACAATGAATGTCATATGGTCGGACAATGATTTCACTTGTACGTTATACAGTGACGTTATACGGTCGGACAATGATTTCACTTGTATGTTATACGGTCGGACAATTATTTCAATGGTACGTTATACAATGAATTCATATGGTCGGACAATGATTTCATTTGTATGTTATACAGTGAATATACGGTCGAACAATGATTTCACTTGTACGTTATACGGTCGGACAATATGTTCACTTGTATTTATACAGTGAATGTTATACGTCGGACAATGATTTCACTTGTACTTATACGGTCGGACAATGATTTCACTTGTACGTTATACGGTCGGACAATGATTTCACTTGTACGTTATACGGTCGGACAATGATTTCACTTGTATGCTATACGGTCGGACAATGATTTCACTTGTACGTTATACGGTCGGACAATGATTTCACTTGTATGCTATACGGTCGGACAATGATTTCACTGTCAGACATGATTTCAAATGTACGTTATACGGTCGGACAATGATTTCTCTTGTACATTAAACGGTCGGACAATTATTTCACTTGTACGTTATACGGTCGGACAATAATTTCACTTGTATGTTATACAGTGAACGTTATACGGTCGGACAATGATTTCACTGGTACGTTAAACGGTTGGATAATAAGTTCACTTGGACGTTAATACAGTGAACGTTATACGGTCGGACAATGATTTCACTTGTACGCTATACAGTGAACGTTATACAGTCGGACAATGATTTCACTTGTATGTTATACAGTGAAAGTTATATGGTTGGACAATGATTTCACTGGTACGTTAAACGGTCGGACAATTATTTCACTGGTACGTTAAACGGTCGGACAATTATTTCAATGGTACGTTATACAATGAATGTCATATGGTCGGACAATGATTTCACTTGTACGTTATACAGTGACGTTATACAGTCGGACAATGATTTCACGTGTATGTTATACGGTCGGACAATTATTTCAATGGTACGTTTATACAATGAATGTCATATGGTCGGACAATGATTTCATTTGTATGTTATACAGTGAATATATGGTCGAACAATGATTTCACTTGTACGTTATACGGTCGGACAATATGTTCACTTGTATGTTATACAGTGAATGTTATACCGTCGGACAATGATTTCACTTGTACTTTATACGGTCGGACAATGATTTCACTTGTACTTTATACGGTCGGAAATGATTTCACTTGTACGTTATACGGTCGGACAATGATTTCACTTGTATGCTATACGGTCGTACAATGATTTCACTTGTACGTTATACGGTCGACAATGATTTCACTTGTATGCTATACGGTCGGACAATGATTTCACTGTCAGACATTGATTTCAAATGTACGTTATACGGTCGGACAATGATTTCTCTTGTACATTAAACGGTCGGACAATTATTTCACTTGTACGTTATACGGTCGGACAATAATTTCACTTGTATGTTATACAGTGAACGTTATACGGTCGGACAATGATTTCACTGGTACGTTAAACGGTTGGATAATAAGTTCACTTGTACGTTATACAGTGAACGTTATACGGTCGGACAATGATTTCACTTGTACGCTATACAGTGAACGTTATACAGTCGGACAATGATTTCACTTGTATGTTATACAGTGAAAGTTATACGGTCGGACAATGATTTCACTTGTAGGTTATAGAGTGAACGTTATACGGTCAGACAATGATTTCACTTGTACATTATACGGTCAACGTTATACGGTCAGAGACTGATTTCAGTGAACGTTATACAGTCGGACAATGATTTCACTTGTACGTTATACAGTGAAGTTATACGGTCGGACAATGATTTCACTTGTACGTTATACAGTGAACATATACGGTCGGACAATGATTTCACTTGTATGCTATACGGTCGGACAATGATTTCACTTGTACGTTATACAGTGAACGCTATACGATCGGACAATGATTTCACTTGTACGTTATACGGTCGGACAATGATATCACTTGTATGCTATACAGTGAACGTTATACGGTCGGACAATGATTTCACTTGTATGTTATACGGTCAGACAATGATTTCACTTGTACGTTATACGGTCGGACAATTATTTCAATGGTACGTTATACAATGAATGTCATATGGTCGGACAATGATTTCACTTGTACGTTATACAGTGAACGTTATACGGTCGGACAATGATTTCACTTGTATGCTATACGGTCGACAATGATTTCACTTGTATGTTATACAGTGAACATTTACGGCGGACAATGATTTCACGTGTATGTTATACGGTCGAACAATGATTTCACTTGTACGTTATACAGTGAACGTTATAACGGTCGGACAATGATTTCACTGTCAGACAATGATTTCAAATGTACGTTATACGGTCGGACAATGATTTCTCTTGTACATTAAACGGTCGGACAATAATTTCACTTGTACGTTATACGGTCGGACAATGATTTCACTTGTATGTTATAGTTATACGGACGGACAATGATTTCACTTGTACTTTAAACGGTCGGACAATGATTTCACTTGTACGTTAAAAGGTCGGACAATTATTTCACTTGTACGTTATACGGTCGGACAATAATTTCACTTGTATGTTATACAGTTGGATAATGATTTCACTTGTACGTTAATACAGTGAACTTTATACGGTCGGACAATAATTTCACTTGTATGTTAATACAGTGAACGTTATACGGTCGGACAATGATTTCACTTGTACGTTATACAGTGAACGCTATACGGTCGGACACTGATTTCACTTGTACATTATACGGTCGGACAATGATATCACTTGTAGCTATACAGTGAACGTTATACGGTCGGACAATGATTTCACTTGTACGTTATATAGTCAACGTTATACGGTCGGACAATGATTTCACTTGTACGTTATACGGTCGGACAATGATTTCACTGGTACGTTAAACGGTCGGACAATTATTTCAATCGTACGTTATACAATGAATGTCATATGGTCGGACAATGATTTCACTTGTATGTTATACAGTGACGTTATACGGTCGGACAATGATTTCACTTGTATGTTATACAGTGAACGCTATACGGTCGGACAATGATTTCAATTGTACGTTAAACAGTGAACGTTATACGGTCGGACAATGATTTCACTTGTATGTTATACAGTGGTTATATGGTCAGACAATGATTTCACTTGTATGTTATACAGTGAACGTTATACGGTCGGACAATGATTTCACTTGTATGTTATACGGTCGGACAATGATTTCACTTGTACGTTATACCGTCGGAAAATTATTTCACTTGTACGTTATACGGTCGGACAATGATTTCACTTGTATTACTATACAGTGAACGTTATACGGTCGGACAATGATTTCACTTGTATGTTATACGGTCGGACAATGATTTCACTTGTACGTTATACGGTCGAACAATGATTACTCTTGTACGTTATACGGTCGGACAATGATTTCACTTGTACGTTATACGGTCGGACAATGATTTCACTTGTACGTTATACGGTCGGACAATGATTTCACTTGTATGTTATACAGTGAACATTATACGGTCGGACAATGATTTCACTTGTACGTTATACAGTGACGTTATACTGTCAGACAATGATTTCACTTGTATGTTATACGGTCGGACAATGATTTCACTTGTACGATATACAGTGAACGTTATACAGTCGGACAATGATTTCACTTGGTATATACAGTGAAAGTTATATGGTCGGGCAATGATTTCACTTGTAGGTTATAGAGTGAACGTTATACGGTCAGACAATGATTTCACTTGTACGTTATACGGTCGGACAATAATTTCAGTGAACGTTATACGGTCGGACAATGATTTCACTTGTACGTTATACAGTGGTTATACTGTCGGACAATGATTTCACTTGTACGTATACAGTGAACTTATACGGTCGGACAATGATTTCACTTGTATGCTATACGGTCGGACAATGATTTCACTTGTACGGTATACAGTGAACATTATACCGTTGGATAATGATTTCACTTGTACGTTAATACAGTGAACATTATACGGTCGGACAATAATTTCACTTGTATGTTATACAGTGAACGCTATACGGTCGGACAATGATTTCACGTGTTCGTTATACGGTCATCGTTATACGGTCGGACAATGATTTCACTGGTACGTTAAACGGTCGGACAATTATTTCAATGGTACGTTATACATAATGTCATATGTCGGACAATGATTTCACTTGTATGTTATACAGTGAACGTTATACGGTCGGACAATGATTTCACTTGTACGTTATACGGTCGGACAAAAATAAAAAAAAAACGTTATACAACCAAACAAGATTTCAATTGTATGTTATACAGTGAACGTTATACGGTCGGACAATGATTTCACTTGTATGTTATACAGTGAACATTATACGGTCGACAATGATTTCACATGTATGTTATACGGTCGGACAATGATTTCACTTGTACGTTATACAGTGAACGTTATACGGTCGGACAATGATTTCACTTGTACTTTTATCGGTCGGACAATGATTTCACTTGTATGTTATACGGTCGAACAATGATTTCACTTGTACGTTATACGGTCGAACAATGATTTCACTTGTACGTTATACAGTGAACGTCATACGGTCCGACAATTATTTCACTTGTACGTTAT
>CM026401.1:21428702-21460808 GCA_014843695.1 Archivesica marissinica
TGAACGTTATACGGTCGGACAATGATTTCACTTGTACGTTATACAGTGAACGTTATACGGTCGGACAATGATTTCACTTGTACGTTATACGGTCGGACAATGATTTCACTTGTATGTTATACGGTCGGACAATGATTTCACTTGTATGTTATACGGTCGGACAATGATTTCACTTGTACGTTATACGGTCGGACAATAATTTCACTTGAACGTTATACAGTCGGACAATGATTTCACTTGTACGCTATACAGTGAACGTTATACGGTCGGACAATGAGTTCACTTGTATGTTATACAGTGAACGTTATACGGTCAGACAATGATTTCACCTGTACATTATACGGTCAACGTTATACGGTCAGAGACTGATTTCAAATGTACGTTATACGGTCGGACAATGATTTCACTTGTATGTTATACAGTGAACATTATACGGTCGGACAATGATTTCACTTGTACGTCATACTGTCGGATAATGATCTCACTTATATGTTATACGGTTGGACAATGATTTCACTTGTATGATATACAGTGAACATTTACGGTGGGACAATAATTTAACTTGTAATTATACGGTCGGACAATGATTTCACTTGTACGTTATACGGTCGAACAATAATTTCCACTTGTACGTTATACGGTAGGACAATGATTTCACTTGTATGGTATACAGTGAACATTATACGGTCGGACAATGATTTCACTTGTACGTTATACGGTCGGACAATAATTTCACTTGTACGTTATACGGTCGGACAATAATTTCACTTGTACGTTATACGGTAGGACAATGATTTCACTTGTATGGTATACAGTGAACATTATACGGTCGGACAATGATTTCACTTGTACGTTATACGGTTGGACAATAATTTCACTTGAACGTTATACGGTCGAACAATGATTTCACTTGTACGCTATACAGTGAACGTTATACGGTCGGACAATGATTTCACTTGTACGTTATACTGTCGAACAATGATCTCACTTGTATGTTATACGTTCGGACAATGATTTCACTTGTATGATATACAGTGAACATTATACGGTCGGACAATGATTTCACTTGTACGTTATACGGTGGGACAATAATTTCACTTGAACGTTATACGGTCGGATAATGATTTCACTTGTACTCTATACAGTGAACGTTATACGGTCGGACAATGATTTCACTTGTACGTTATACTGTCGGACAATGATCTCACTTGTATGTTATACGGTCGGACAATGATTTCACTTGTATGATATACAGTGAACATTATACGGTCGGACAATGATTTCACTTGTACGTTATACGGTCGGACAATAATTTCACTTGAACGTTATACAGTCGGACAATGATTTCACTTGTACGCTATACAGTGAACGTTATACAGTCGGACAATGAGTTCACTTGTATGTTATACAGTGAACGTTATACGGTCAGACAATGATTTCACCTGTACATTATACGGTCAACGTTATACGGTCAGAGACTGATTTCAAATGTACGTTATACGGTCGGACAATGATTTCACTTGTATGTTATACAGTGAACATTATACGGTCGGACAATGATTTCACTTGTACGTTATACTGTCGGATAATGATCTCACTTATATGTTATACGGTTGGACAATGATTTCACTTGTATGATATACAGTGAACATTATACGGTGGGACAATAATTTCACTTGTACGTTATACGGTCGGACAATGATTTCACTTGTATGTTATGCAGTGAACATTATACCGTCGGACAATGATTTCACTTGTACGTTATACGGTGGGACAATAATTTCACTTGAACGTTATACGGTCGGACAATGTTTTCACTTGTACGCTATATACAGTGAACGTTATACGGTCGGACAATGATTTCACTTGTACGTTATACATTGAACGTTATACGGTCGGATAATGATCTCACTTGTATGATATACGGTCGGACAATGATTTCACTTGAATGATATACAGTCAACATTATACGGTCGGACAATGATTTCACTTGTACGTTATACGGTCGGACAATGATTTCACTTGTAAGCTATTCAGTGAACGTTATACAGTCGGACAATGATTTCACTTGTATATTATACAGTGGTTATATGGTAGGACAATGATATCACTTGTACGTTATACGGTCGGACAATGATTTCACTTGTACGTTATACGGTCGGACAATAATTTCACTTGTACGTTATACGGTCGGACAATGATTTCACTTGTACGTTATATGGTCGGACAATAATTTCTCGTGTACGTTATACGGTCGGACAATGATTTCACTTGTATGGTATACAGTGAACATTATGCGGTCGGACAATGATTTCACTTGTACGTTATACGGTGGGACAATAATTTCACTTGTACGTTATACGGTGGGACAATAATTTCACTTGAACGTTATACGGTCGGACAATGATTTCTCTTGTACGCTATACAGTGAACGTTATACAGTCGGATAATCATTTCACTTGTATGTTATACAGTGAAAGTTATATGGTCGGACAATGATTTCACTTGTAGGTTATAGAGTGAACGTTATACAGTCAGACAATGATGTCACTTGTACGTTAAATACAGTGAACGTTATACGGTCGGACAACGATTTCACTTGTACGTTATACAGTGAACAGTATACTGTCGGACAATGATTTCACTGGTACGTTAAACGGTCGGACAATTATTTCAATGGTACGTTATACAATGAATGTCATATGGTCGGACAATGATTTCACTTGTACATTATACAGTGAACGTTATACAGTCGGACAATGATTTCACTTGTATGTTATACGGTCGGACCATGATTTCACTTGTACGTTATACAGTAAACGCTATACGGTCGGACAATGATTTCACTTGTACGTTATACGGTCGGACAATGATTTCACTTGTACGTTACACGGTCGGACCATGATTTCACTTGTACGTTATACAGTAAACGCTATACGGTCGGACAATGATTTCACTTGTACGTTATACGGTCGGACAATGATTTCACTTGTACGTTATACGGTCGAACAATGATTTCACTGTCGGACAATGATTTCACTTGTATGTTTTACGGTCGGACAATGATTTCACTGGTACGTTAAACGGTCGGACAATGATTTCACTTGTACGGTATACAGTGAACATTATACCGTTGGATAATGATTTCACGTGTACGTTAATACAGTGAACGTTATACGGTCAGACAATAATTTCACTTGTATGCTATACAGTGAACGTTATACGGTCGGACAATGATTTCACTTGTACGTTATACAGTGAACGCTATACGGTCGGACAATGATTTCACTTGTACGTTATACGGTCGGACAATGATTTCACTTGTATGCTATACAGTGAACGTTATACGGTCGGACAATGATTTCTCTTGTTCGTTATACGGTCATCGTTATACGGTCAGACAATGATTTCACTTGTACGTTGTACGGTCGGACAATAATTTCACTTGTACGTTATACAGTGAACATTATACTGTCGGACAATGATTTCACTGGTACGTTAAACGGTCGGACAATTATTTCAATGGTACGTTTATACAATGAACGTTATACAGTCGGACAATGATTTCACTTGTATGTTATACAGTGAAAGTTATATGGTCGGACAATGATTTCACTTGTATGCTATATAGTGAATGTTACAAGGTCGGACAATGATTTCACTTGTACGGTCAACGTTATACGGTCAGACAATGATTTCAAATGTACGTTATACTGTCCGACAATGATTTCACCTGTACGTTATACGGTCGGACAATGATTTCACTTGTACGTTATACGGTCGGACTATGATTCCACATGTATGTTATACGGTGAACGTTATACTGTCGGACAATTATTTCAATGGCCGGACAATGATTTCACTTGTAGGTTATACAGTGGACGTTATACGGTCAGACAATGATTTCACTTGTACATTATACGGTCAACGTTATACGGTCAGAGAAAAATTTCAAATGTACGTTATACGGTCGGACAATGATTTCACTTGTACGTTATACGGTCGGACAATGATTTAACTTGTATGTTATGCAGTGAACATTATACGGTCGGACAATGATTTCACTTGTACGTTATACGGTGGGACAATAATTTCACTTGAACGTTATACGGTCGGACAATGTTTTCACTTGTACGCTATATACAGTGAACGTTATACGGTCGGACAATGATTTCACTTGTACGTTATACATTGAACGTTATACGGTCGGACAATGATCTCACTTGTATGTTATACGGTCGGACAATGATTTCACTTGTATGATAATACAGTGAACATTATACGGTCGGACAATGATTTCACTTGTACGTTATACGGTCGGACAATGATATCACTTGTATGCTATACAGTGAACGTTATACAGTCGGACAATGATTTCACTTGTATATTATACAGTGGTTATATGGTAGGACAATGATATCACTTGTACGTTATACGGTCGGACAATGATTTCACTTGTACGTTATACGGTCGGACAATAATTTCACTTGTACGTTATACGGTCGGACAATGATTTCACTTGTACGTTATACGGTCGAACAATAATTTCACTTGTACGTTATACGGTAGGACAATGATTTCACTTGTATGGTATAGAGTGAACATTATACGGTCGGACAATGATTTCACTTGTACGTTATACGGTCGGACAATAATTTCACTTGTACGTTATACGGTCGGACAATAATTTCACTTGTACGTTATACGGTAGGACAATGATTTCACTTGTATGGTATACAGTGAACATTATACGGTCGGACAATGATTTCACTTGTACGTTATACGGTTGGACAATAATTTCACTTGAACGTTATACGGTAGGACAATGATTTCACTTGTACGCTATACAGTGAACGTTATACGGTCGGACAATGATTTCACTTGTACGTTATACTGTCGAACAATGATGTCACTTGTATGTTATACGTTCGGACAATGATTTCACTTGTATGATATACAGTGAACATTATACGGTCGGACAATGATTTCACTTGTACGTTATACGGTGGGACAATAATTTCACTTGAACGTTATACGGTCGGATAATGATTTCACTTGTACTCTATACAGTGAACGTTATACGGTCGGACAATGATTTCACTTGTACGTTATACTGTCGGACAATGATCTCACTTGTATGTTATACGGTCGGACAATGATTTCACTTGTATGATATACAGTGAACATTATACGGTCGGACAATGATTTCACTTGTACGTTATACGGTCGGACAATAATTTCACTTGAACGTTATACAGTCGGACAATGATTTCACTTGTACGCTATACAGTGAACGTTATACAGTCGGACAATGAGTTCACTTGTATGTTATACAGTGAACGTTATACGGTCAGACAATGATTTCACCTGTTCATTATACGGTCAACGTTATACGGTCAGAGACTGATTTCAAATGTACGTTATACGGTCGGACAATGATTTCACTTGTATGTTATACAGTGAACGTTATACAGTTGGACAATTATTTCAATGGTACGTTATACAATGATTGTCATATGGTCGGACAATGATTTCACTTGTACGTTATACAGTGAACGTTATACAGTTGGACAATGATTTCACTTGTACGTTATACGTTCGGACAATAAGTTCACTTGTATGTTATACAGTGAATGTTATACAGTCGGACAATGATTTCACTTGTATGTTATACAGTGAAAGTTATATGGTCGGACAATGATTTCACTTGTAAGTTATACAGTAAACGCTATACGGTCGGACAATGATTTCACTTGTACGTTATACGGTCGGACAATGATTTCACTTGTACGTTATACGGTCGGACAATGATTTCACTTGTACGTTATACGGTCGGACAATAATTTCACTTGTATGTTATACAGTGAACGTTATACGGTCGGACAATGATTTCACTTGTACTTTATACGGTCGGACAATGATTTCACTGGTACGTTAAACCGTCGGACAATTATTTCAATGGTACCTTATACAATGAATGTCATATGGTCGGGACAATGAGTTCACTTGTATGTTATACAGTGAACATTATACGGTCGGACAATGATTTCACTTGTACGTTATAGGGTGGGACAATAATTTCACTTGAACGTTATACGGTCGGACAATGATTTCACATGTACGCTATACAGTGAACGCTATACGGTCGGACAATGATTTCACTTGTACGCTATACAGTGAACGTTATACAGTCGGACAATGATTTCACTTGTATGTTATACAGTGAAAGTTATATGTTCGGACAATGATTTCACTTGTAGGTTATAGAGTGAACGTTATACGGTCAGACAATGATTTCACTTGTACATTATACGGTCAACGTTATACGGTCAGAGACTGATTTCAGTGAACGTTATACAGTCTGACAATGATTTCACTTGTATGTTATACAGTGGTCATATGGTCGGACAATGATTTCACTTGTATGTTATACAGTGAACATTATACGGTCGGACAATGATTTCACTTGTACGTTATACGGTCGGACAATTATTTCTCTTGTATGCTATACGGTCGGACAATGATTTCACTTGTATGTTATACGGTCGGACAATGATTTCACTTGTACGTTAATACAGTGAACGCTATACGGTCGGACAATGATTTCACTTGTACGTTATACGGTCGGACAATGATATCACTTGTATGCTATACAGTGAACGTTATACGGTCGGACAATGATTTCACTTGTTCGTTATACGGTCATCGTTATACGGTCAGACAGGATGATTTCACTTGTACGTTATACGGTCGGACAATGATTTCACTGGTACGTTAAACGGTCGGACAATTATTTCAATGGTACGTTATACAATGAATGTCATATGGTCGGACAATGATTTCACTTGTACGTTATACAGTGAACGTTATACAGTTGGACAATGATTTCACTTGTACGTTATACGTTCGGACAATAAGTTCACTTGTATGTTATACAGTGAATGTTATACAGTCGGACAATGATTTCACTTGTATGTTATACAGTGAAAGTTATATGGTCGGACAATGATTTCACTTGTATGTTATAGGGTCGGACCATGATTTCACTTGTAAGTTATACAGTAAACGCTATACGGTCGGACAATGATTTCACTTGTACGTTATACGGTCGGACAATGATTTCACTTGTACGTTATACGGTCGGACAATGATTTCACTTGTACGTTATACGGTCGGACAATAATTTCACTTGTATGTTATACAGTGAACGTTATACGGTCGGACAATGATTTCACTTGTACTTTATACGGTCGGACAATGATTTCACTTGTATGTTATACGGTCGGACAATGATTTCACTTGTACGTTATACGGTCGGACAATAATTTCACTTGTATGTTATACAGTGAACGTTATACGGTCGGCCAATGATTTCACTTGTACTTTATACTGTCGGACAATGATCTCACTTGTATGTTATACGGTCGGACAATGATTTCAGGTGTACGCTATACAGTGAACGTTATACAGTCGGACAATGATTTCACTTGTATGTTATACAGTGGAAGCTATATGGTCGGACAATGATTTCACTTGTAGGTTATACAGTGAACGTTATACGGTCAGACAATGATTTCACTTGTACATTATACGGTCAACGTTATACGGTCAGAGAATGATTTCAAATGTACGTTATACGGTCGGACAATGATTTCACTTGTACGTTATACGGTCGGACAATGATTTCACTTGTATGTTATACAGTGAACATTATACGGTCGGACAATGATTTCACTTGTACGTTATACGGTGGGACAATAATTTCACTTGAACGTTATACGGTCGGACAATGATTTCACTTGTACGCTATACAGTGAACGTTATACAGTCGGACAATGATTTCACTTGTATGTTATACAGTGGTTATATGGTCGGACAATGATTTCACTTGTTCGTAATACGGTCATCGTTATACGGTCAGACAATGATTTCACTTGTACGTTATATAGTGAACGCTATTCGGTCGGACAATGATTTCACTTGTATGTTATACGGTCGGACAATTATTTCACTTGTACGTTATACAGTGAACGCTATACGGTCGGACAATGATTTCACTTGTACGTTATACGGTCGGACAATGATATCACTTGTATGCTATACAGTGAACGTTATACGGTCGGACAATGATTTCACTTGTTCGTTATACGGTCATCGTTATACGGTCAGACAATGATTTCTCTTGTACGTTATACGGTCGGACAATGATTTCACTGGTACGTTAAACGGTCGGACAATTATTTCAATGGTACGTTATACAATGAATGTCATATGGTCGGACAATGATTTCACTTGTACGTTATACAGTGAAAGTTATACAGTCGGACAATGATTTCATTTGTATGTTATACGGTCGGACAATGATTTCACTTGTACGTTATACGGTCGGACAATAAGTTCACTTGTATGTTATACAGTGAATGTTATACAGTCGGACAATGATTTCACTTGTATGTTATACAGTGAAAGTTATATGGTCGGACAATAATTTCATTTGTATGTTATACGGTCGGACAATGATTTCACTTGTACGTTATACGGTCGGACAATAAGTTCACTTGTATGTTATACAGTGAATGTTATACGGTCGGACAATGATATCACTTGTATGCTATACAGTGAACGTTATACGGTCGGACAATGATTTCACTTGTTCGTTATACGGTCATCGTTATACGGTCAGACAATGATTTCTCTTGTACGTTATACGGTCGGACAATGATTTCACTGGTACGTTAAACGGTCGGACAATTATTTCAATGGTACGTTATACAATGAATGTCATATGGTCGGACAATGATTTCACTTGTACGTTATACAGTGAAAGTTATACAGTCGGACAATGATTTCATTTGTATGTTATACGGTCGGACAATGATTTCACTTGTACGTTATACGGTCGGACAATAAGTTCACTTGTATGTTATACAGTGAATGTTATACAGTCGGACAATGATTTCACTTGTATGTTATACAGTGAAAGTTATATGGTCGGACAATGATTTCACTTGTATGTTATACGGTCGGACCATGATTTCACTTGTAAGTTATACGGTCGGACCATGATTTCACTTGTAAGTTATACAGTAAACGTTATACGGTCGGACAATGATTTCACTTGTAGGTTATACAGTGAACGTTATACGTTCAGACAATGATTTCACTTGTACATTATACGGTCAACGTTATACGGTCAGAGAATGATTTCAAATGTACGTTATACGGTCGGACAATGATTTCACTTGTACGTTATACGGTCGGACAATGATTTCACTTGTATGTTATACAGTGAACGTTATACGGTCGGACAATAATTTCACTTGTATGTTAATACAGTGAATGTTATACAGTCGGACAATGATTTCACTTGTATGTTATACAGTGAAAGTTATATGGTCGGCCAATGATTTCACTTGTATGTTATACGGTCGGACCATGATTTCACTTGTAAGTTATACAGTAAACGCTATACGGTCGGACAATGATTTCACTTGTACGTTATACGGTCGGACAATGATTTCACTTGTACGTTATACGGTCGGACAATGATTTCACTTGTACGTTATACGGTCGGACAATAATTTCACTTGTATGTTATACAGTGAACGTTATACGGTCGGACAATGATTTCACTTGTACTTTATACGGTCGGACAATGATTTCACTTGTACGTTATACGGTCGGACAATGATTTCACTTGTACGTTATACGGTCGGACAATAATTTCACTTGTATGTTATACAGTGAACGTTATACGGTCGGCCAATGATTTCACTTGTACTTTATACTGTCGGACAATGATCTCACTTGTATGTTATACGGTCGGACAATGATTTCACGTGTACGCTATACAGTGAACGTTATACAGTCGGACAATGATTTCACTTGTATGTTATACAGTGGAAGTTATATGGTCGGACAATGATTTCACTTGTAGGTTATACAGTGAACGTTATACGGTCAGACAATGATTTCACTTGTACATTATACGGTCAACGTTATACGGTCAGAGAATGATTTCAAATGTACGTTATACGGTCGGACAATGATTTCACTTGTACGTTATACGGTCGGACAATGATTTCACTTGTATGTTATACAGTGAACATTATACGGTCGGACAATGATTGGACAATAATTTCACTTGAACGTTATACGGTCGGACAATGATTTCACTTGTACGCAATACAGTGAACGTTATACAGTCGGACAATGATTTCACTTGTATGTTATACAGTGGTTATATGGTCGGACAATGATTTCACTTGTTCGTTATACGGTCATCGTTATACGGTCAGACAATGATTTCACTTGTACGTTATACGGTGAACGCTATTCGGTCGGACAATGATTTCACTTGTACGTTATACGGTCGGACAATTATATCACTTGTATGTTATACGATCGGACAATTATTTCACTTGTACGTTATACAGTGAACGCTATACGGTCGGACAATGATTTCACTTGTACGTTATACGGTCGGACAATGATATCACTTGTACGTTATACGGTCGGACAATGATTTCACTGGTACGTTAAACGGTCGGACAATTATTTGAATGGTACGTTATACAATGAATGTCATATGGTCGGACAATGATTTCACTTGTACGTTATACAGTGAAAGTTATACAGTCGGACAATGATTTCATTTGTATGTTATACGGTCGGACAATGATTTCACTTGTACGTTATACGGTCGGACAATAAGTTCACTTGTATGTTATACAGTGGATGTTATACAGTCGGACAATGATTTCACTTGTATGTTATACAGTGAAAGTTATATGGTCGGACAATGATTTCACTTGTATGTTATACGGTCGGACCATGATTTCACTTGTAAGTTATACAGTGAACGTTATACGGTCAGACAATGATTTCACTTGTACATTATACGGTCAACGTTATACGGTCAGAGAATGATTTCAAATGTACGTTATACGGTCGGACAATGATTTCACTTGTATGTTATACAGTGAACGTTATACGGTCGGACAATAATTTCACTTGTACAGTGAACGTTATACGGTCGGACAATGATTTCACTTGTACGTTATACTGTGAACGTTATACGGTCAGACAATGATTTCACTTGTACATTATACGGTCGGACAATGATTTCACTTGTATGTTATACAGTGAACATTATACGGTCGGACAATGATTTCACTTGTAGTATACGGTGGGACAATAATTTCACTTGAACGTTATACGGTCGGACAATGATTTCACTTGTACGTTATACAGTGAACGTTATACGGTCGGACAATGATTTCACTTGTACGTTATACTGTCGGACAATGATCTCACTTGTATGTTATACGGTCGGACAATGATTTCACTTGTATGATATACAGTGAACATTATACGGTCGGACAATGATTTCACTTGTACGTTATACGGTGGGACAATAATTTCACTTGAACGTTATACGGTCGGACAATGATTTCACGTGTACGCTATACAGTGAACGTTATACAGTCGGACAATGATTTCACTTGTATGTTATACAGTGAAAGTTATATGGTCGGACAATGATTTCACTTGTAGGTTATAGAGTGAACGTTATATGATTTCACTTGTACATTATACGGTCAACGTTAGACGGTCAGAGAATGATTTCAAATGTACGTTATACGGTCGGACAATGATTTCACTTGTACGTTATAGGGTCGGACAATGATTTCACTTATATGTTTATACAGTGAACATTATACGGTCGGACAATGATTTCACTTGTACGTTATACGGTGGGACAATAATTTCACTTGAACGTTATACGGTTTGACAATGATTTCACTTGTACGCTATACAGTGAACGTTATACGGTCGGACAATCATTTCACTTGTACGTTATAAGGTGGGACAATAATTTCACTTGAACGTTATACGGTCGGACAATGATTTCACGTGTACGCTATACAGTGAACGTTATACAATCGGACAATGATTTCACTTGTATGTTATACAGTGAAAGTTATATGGTCGGACAATGATTTCACTTGTAGGTTATAGAGTGAACGTTATACGGTCAGACAATGATTTCACTTGTACATTATACGGTCAACGTTAGACGGTCAGAGAATGATTTCAAATGTACGTTATACGGTCGGACAATGATTTCACTTGTACGTTATAGGGTCGGACAATGATTTCACTTGTATGTTATACAGTGAACATTATACGGTCGGACAATGATTTCACTTGTACGTTATACGGTGGGACAATAATTTCACTTGAACGTTATACGGTTTGACAATGATTTCACTTGTACGCTATACAGTGAACATTATACAGTCGGACAATGATTTCACTTGTATGTTATACAGTGGTTATATGGTCAGACAATGATTTCACTTGTAGGTTATACAGTGTACGTTATAAGGTCGGACAATGATTTCACTTGTATGCTATACGGTCGGACAATGGTTTCACTTGTATATTATGCGGTCGGAAAATGATTTCACTTGTACGTTATACAATGAACGCTATACGGACGGACAATGATTTCACTGTCAGACAATGATTTCAAATGTACGTTATACGGTCGGACAATGATTGCTCTTGTACATTAAACGGTCGGACAATAATTTCACTTGTATGTTATACAGTGAACGTTATACGGTCGGACAATGATTTCACTTGTATGTTATACGGACGTACAATGATTTCACTTGTACTTTAAACGGTCGGACAATGATTTCACTTGTACGTTAAACGGTCGGACAATTATTTCACTTGTACGTTATACGGTCGGACAATAATTTCACTTGTATGTTATACAGTTGGATAATGATTTCACTTGTACGTTAATACAGTGAACTTTATACGGTCGGACAATAATTTCACTTGTATGTTAATACAGTGAACGTTATACGGTCGGACAATGATTTCACTTGTACGTTAATACAGTGAACGCTATACGGTCGGACAATGATTTCACTTGTACATTATACGGTCGGACAATGATATCACTTGTATGTTATACAGTGAACATTATACGGTCGGACAATGATTTCACTTGTACGTTATACGGTGGGACAATAATTTCACTTGTATGTTATACAGTGAACATTATACGGTCGGACAATGATTTCACTTGTACGTTATACGGTGGGACAATAATTTCACTTGAACGTTATACGGTCGGACAATGATTTCACATGTACGCTATACAGTGAACGTTATACGGTCGGACAATGATTTCACTTGTACGCTATACAGTGAACGTTATACAGTCGGACAATGATTTCACTTGTATGTTATACAGTGAAAGTTATATGGTCGGACAATGATTTCACTTGTAGGTTATAGAGTGAACGTTATACGGTCAGACAATGATTTCACTTGTACATTATACGGTCAAAGTTATACGGTCAGAGACTGATTTCAGTGAACGTTATACAGTCGGACAATGATTTCACTTGTATGTTATACAGTGGTTATATGGTCGGACAATGATTTCACTTTTATGCTATACAGTGAATGTTATACGGTCGGACAATGATTTCACTTGTACGTTCAACGTTATACGGTCAGACAATTATTTCAAATGTACGTTATACTGTCCGACAATGATTTCACTTGTACGTTCAACGATATACGGTCAGACAATTATTTCAAATGTACGTTATACTGTCCGACAATGATTTCACTTGTACGTTATACGGTCGGACAATGATTTCACTTGTATGTTATACGGTCGGACAATGATTTCACTTGTATGATATACAGTGAACATTATACTGTCGGACAATGATTTCACGTGTACGCTATACAGTGAACGTTATACAGTCAGACAATGATTTCACTTGTACGTTATACGGTCGGACAATGATTTCACTGGTACGTTAAACGGTCGGACAATTATTTCAATGGTACGTTATACAATGAATGTCATATGGTCGGACAATGATTTCTCTTGTACGCTATACAGTGAACGTTATACAGTCGGATAATCATTTCACTTGTATGTTATACAGTGAAAGTTATATGGTCGGACAATGATTTCACTTGTAGGTTATAGAGTGAACGTTATACAGTCAGACAATGATGTCACTTGTACGTTAAATACAGTGAACGTTATACGGTCGGACAACGATTTCACTTGTACGTTATACAGTGAACAGTATACTGTCGGACAATGATTTCACTGGTACGTTAAACGGTCGGACAATTATTTCAATGGTACGTTATACAATGAATGTCATATGGTCGGACAATGATTTCACTTGTACATTATACAGTGAACGTTATACAGTCGGACAATGATTTCACTTGTATGTTATACGGTCGGACCATGATTTCACTTGTACGTTATACAGTAAACGCTATACGGTCGGACAATGATTTCACTTGTACGTTATACGGTCGGACAATGATTTCACTTGTACGTTACACGGTCGGACCATGATTTCACTTGTACGTTATACAGTAAACGCTATACGGTCGGACAATGATTTCACTTGTACGTTATACGGTCGGACAATGATTTCACTTGTACGTTATACGGTCGAACAATGATTTCACTGTCGGACAATGATTTCACTTGTATGTTTTACGGTCGGACAATGATTTCACTGGTACGTTAAACGGTCGGACAATGATTTCACTTGTACGGTATACAGTGAACATTATACCGTTGGATAATGATTTCACGTGTACGTTAATACAGTGAACGTTATACGGTCAGACAATAATTTCACTTGTATGCTATACAGTGAACGTTATACGGTCGGACAATGATTTCACTTGTACGTTATACAGTGAACGCTATACGGTCGGACAATGATTTCACTTGTACGTTATACGGTCGGACAATGATTTCACTTGTATGCTATACAGTGAACGTTATACGGTCGGACAATGATTTCTCTTGTTCGTTATACGGTCATCGTTATACGGTCAGACAATGATTTCACTTGTACGTTGTACGGTCGGACAATAATTTCACTTGTACGTTATACAGTGAACATTATACTGTCGGACAATGATTTCACTGGTACGTTAAACGGTCGGACAATTATTTCAATGGTACGTTTATACAATGAACGTTATACAGTCGGACAATGATTTCACTTGTATGTTATACAGTGAAAGTTATATGGTCGGACAATGATTTCACTTGTATGCTATATAGTGAATGTTACAAGGTCGGACAATGATTTCACTTGTACGGTCAACGTTATACGGTCAGACAATGATTTCAAATGTACGTTATACTGTCCGACAATGATTTCACCTGTACGTTATACGGTCGGACAATGATTTCACTTGTACGTTATACGGTCGGACTATGATTCCACATGTATGTTATACGGTGAACGTTATACTGTCGGACAATTATTTCAATGGCCGGACAATGATTTCACTTGTAGGTTATACAGTGGACGTTATACGGTCAGACAATGATTTCACTTGTACATTATACGGTCAACGTTATACGGTCAGAGAAAAATTTCAAATGTAAGTTATACGGTCGGACAATGATTTCACTTGTACGTTATACGGTCGGACAATGATTTAACTTGTATGTTATGCAGTGAACATTATACGGTCGGACAATGATTTCACTTGTACGTTATACGGTGGGACAATAATTTCACTTGAACGTTATACGGTCGGACAATGTTTTCACTTGTACGCTATATACAGTGAACGTTATACGGTCGGACAATGATTTCACTTGTACGTTATACATTGAACGTTATACGGTCGGACAATGATCTCACTTGTATGTTATACGGTCGGACAATGATTTCACTTGTATGATAATACAGTGAACATTATACTGTCGGACAATGATTTCACTTGTACGTTATACGGTCGGACAATGATATCACTTGTATGCTATACAGTGAACGTTATACAGTCGGACAATGATTTCACTTGTATATTATACAGTGGTTATATGGTAGGACAATGATATCACTTGTACGTTATACGGTCGGACAATGATTTCACTTGTACGTTATACGGTCGGACAATAATTTCACTTGTACGTTATACGGTCGGACAATGATTTCACTTGTACGTTATACGGTCGAACAATAATTTCACTTGTACGTTATACGGTAGGACAATGATTTCACTTGTATGGTATAGAGTGAACATTATACGGTCGGACAATGATTTCACTTGTACGTTATACGGTCGGACAATAATTTCACTTGTACGTTATACGGTCGGACAATAATTTCACTTGTACGTTATACGGTAGGACAATGATTTCACTTGTATGGTATACAGTGAACATTATACGGTCGGACAATGATTTCACTTGTACGTTATACGGTTGGACAATAATTTCACTTGAACGTTATACGGTAGGACAATGATTTCACTTGTACGCTATACAGTGAACGTTATACGGTCGGACAATGATTTCACTTGTACGTTATACTGTCGAACAATGATGTCACTTGTATGTTATACGTTCGGACAATGATTTCACTTGTATGATATACAGTGAACATTATACGGTCGGACAATGATTTCACTTGTACGTTATACGGTGGGACAATAATTTCACTTGAACGTTATACGGTCGGATAATGATTTCACTTGTACTCTATACAGTGAACGTTATACGGTCGGACAATGATTTCACTTGTACGTTATACTGTCGGACAATGATCTCACTTGTATGTTATACGGTCGGACAATGATTTCACTTGTATGATATACAGTGAACATTATACGGTCGGACAATGATTTCACTTGTACGTTATACGGTCGGACAATAATTTCACTTGAACGTTATACAGTCGGACAATGATTTCACTTGTACGCTATACAGTGAACGTTATACAGTCGGACAATGAGTTCACTTGTATGTTATACAGTGAACGTTATACGGTCAGACAATGATTTCACCTGTTCATTATACGGTCAACGTTATACGGTCAGAGACTGATTTCAAATGTACGTTATACGGTCGGACAATGATTTCACTTGTATGTTATACAGTGAACGTTATACAGTTGGACAATTATTTCAATGGTACGTTATACAATGATTGTCATATGGTCGGACAATGATTTCACTTGTACGTTATACAGTGAACGTTATACAGTTGGACAATGATTTCACTTGTACGTTATACGTTCGGACAATAAGTTCACTTGTATGTTATACAGTGAATGTTATACAGTCGGACAATGATTTCACTTGTATGTTATACAGTGAAAGTTATATGGTCGGACAATGATTTCACTTGTATGTTATACGGTCGGACCATGATTTCACTTGTAAGTTATACAGTAAACGCTATACGGTCGGACAATGATTTCACTTGTACGTTATACGGTCGGACAATGATTTCACTTGTACGTTATACGGTCGGACAATGATTTCACTTGTACGTTATACGGTCGGACAATAATTTCACTTGTATGTTATACAGTGAACGTTATACGGTCGGACAATGATTTCACTTGTACTTTATACGGTCGGACAATGATTTCACTGGTACGTTAAACCGTCGGACAATTATTTCAATGGTACCTTATACAATGAATGTCATATGGTCGGGACAATGAGTTCACTTGTATGTTATACAGTGAACATTATACGGTCGGACAATGATTTCACTTGTACGTTATAGGGTGGGACAATAATTTCACTTGAACGTTATACGGTCGGACAATGATTTCACATGTACGCTATACAGTGAACGCTATACGGTCGGACAATGATTTCACTTGTACGCTATACAGTGAACGTTATACAGTCGGACAATGATTTCACTTGTATGTTATACAGTGAAAGTTATATGTTCGGACAATGATTTCACTTGTAGGTTATAGAGTGAACGTTATACGGTCAGACAATGATTTCACTTGTACATTATACGGTCAACGTTATACGGTCAGAGACTGATTTCAGTGAACGTTATACAGTCTGACAATGATTTCACTTGTATGTTATACAGTGGTCATATGGTCGGACAATGATTTCACTTGTATGTTATACAGTGAACATTATACGGTCGGACAATGATTTCACTTGTACGTTATACGGTCGGACAATTATTTCTCTTGTATGCTATACGGTCGGACAATGATTTCACTTGTATGTTATACGGTCGGACAATGATTTCACTTGTACGTTAATACAGTGAACGCTATACGGTCGGACAATGATTTCACTTGTACGTTATACGGTCGGACAATGATATCACTTGTATGCTATACAGTGAACGTTATACGGTCGGACAATGATTTCACTTGTTCGTTATACGGTCATCGTTATACGGTCAGACAATGATTTCACTTGTACGTTATACGGTCGGACAATGATTTCACTGGTACGTTAAACGGTCGGACAATTATTTCAATGGTACGTTATACAATGAATGTCATATGGTCGGACAATGATTTCACTTGTACGTTATACAGTGAACGTTATACAGTTGGACAATGATTTCACTTGTACGTTATACGTTCGGACAATAAGTTCACTTGTATGTTATACAGTGAATGTTATACAGTCGGACAATGATTTCACTTGTATGTTATACAGTGAAAGTTATATGGTCGGACAATGATTTCACTTGTATGTTATACGGTCGGACCATGATTTCACTTGTAAGTTATACAGTAAACGCTATACGGTCGGACAATGATTTCACTTGTACGTTATACGGTCGGACAATGATTTCACTTGTACGTTATACGGTCGGACAATGATTTCACTTGTACGTTATACGGTCGGACAATAATTTCACTTGTATGTTATACAGTGAACGTTATACGGTCGGACAATGATTTCACTTGTACTTTATACGGTCGGACAATGATTTCACTTGTATGTTATACGGTCGGACAATGATTTCACTTGTACGTTATACGGTCGGACAATAATTTCACTTGTATGTTATACAGTGAACGTTATACGGTCGGCCAATGATTTCACTTGTACTTTATACTGTCGGACAATGATCTCACTTGTATGTTATACGGTCGGACAATGATTTCAGGTGTACGCTATACAGTGAACGTTATACAGTCGGACAATGATTTCACTTGTATGTTATACAGTGGAAGTTATATGGTCGGACAATGATTTCACTTGTAGGTTATACAGTGAACGTTATACGGTCAGACAATGATTTCACTTGTACATTATACGGTCAACGTTATACGGTCAGAGAATGATTTCAAATGTACGTTATACGGTCGGACAATGATTTCACTTGTACGTTATACGGTCGGACAATGATTTCACTTGTATGTTATACAGTGAACATTATACGGTCGGACAATGATTTCACTTGTACGTTATACGGTGGGACAATAATTTCACTTGAACGTTATACGGTCGGACAATGATTTCACTTGTACGCTATACAGTGAACGTTATACAGTCGGACAATGATTTCACTTGTATGTTATACAGTGGTTATATGGTCGGACAATGATTTCACTTGTTCGTTATACGGTCATCGTTATACGGTCAGACAATGATTTCACTTGTACGTTATATAGTGAACGCTATTCGGTCGGACAATGATTTCACTTGTATGTTATACGGTCGGACAATTATTTCACTTGTACGTTATACAGTGAACGCTATACGGTCGGACAATGATTTCACTTGTACGTTATACGGTCGGACAATGATATCACTTGTATGCTATACAGTGAACGTTATACGGTCGGACAATGATTTCACTTGTTCGTTATACGGTCATCGTTATACGGTCAGACAATGATTTCTCTTGTACGTTATACGGTCGGACAATGATTTCACTGGTACGTTAAACGGTCGGACAATTATTTCAATGGTACGTTATACAATGAATGTCATATGGTCGGACAATGATTTCACTTGTACGTTATACAGTGAAAGTTATACAGTCGGACAATGATTTCATTTGTATGTTATACGGTCGGACAATGATTTCACTTGTACGTTATACGGTCGGACAATAAGTTCACTTGTATGTTATACAGTGAATGTTATACAGTCGGACAATGATTTCACTTGTATGTTATACAGTGAAAGTTATATGGTCGGACAATGATTTCATTTGTATGTTATACGGTCGGACAATGATTTCACTTGTACGTTATACGGTCGGACAATAAGTTCACTTGTATGTTATACAGTGAATGTTATACGGTCGGACAATGATATCACTTGTATGCTATACAGTGAACGTTATACGGTCGGACAATGATTTCACTTGTTCGTTATACGGTCATCGTTATACGGTCAGACAATGATTTCTCTTGTACGTTATACGGTCGGACAATGATTTCACTGGTACGTTAAACGGTCGGACAATTATTTCAATGGTACGTTATACAATGAATGTCATATGGTCGGACAATGATTTCACTTGTACGTTATACAGTGAAAGTTATACAGTCGGACAATGATTTCATTTGTATGTTATACGGTCGGACAATGATTTCACTTGTACGTTATACGGTCGGACAATAAGTTCACTTGTATGTTATACAGTGAATGTTATACAGTCGGACAATGATTTCACTTGTATGTTATACAGTGAAAGTTATATGGTCGGACAATGATTTCACTTGTATGTTATACGGTCGGACCATGATTTCACTTGTAAGTTATACGGTCGGACCATGATTTCACTTGTAAGTTATACAGTAAACGTTATACGGTCGGACAATGATTTCACTTGTAGGTTATACAGTGAACGTTATACGTTCAGACAATGATTTCACTTGTACATTATACGGTCAACGTTATACGGTCAGAGAATGATTTCAAATGTACGTTATACGGTCGGACAATGATTTCACTTGTACGTTATACGGTCGGACAATGATTTCACTTGTATGTTATACAGTGAACGTTATACGGTCGGACAATAATTTCACTTGTATGTTAATACAGTGAATGTTATACAGTCGGACAATGATTTCACTTGTATGTTATACAGTGAAAGTTATATGGTCGGCCAATGATTTCACTTGTATGTTATACGGTCGGACCATGATTTCACTTGTAAGTTATACAGTAAACGCTATACGGTCGGACAATGATTTCACTTGTACGTTATACGGTCGGACAATGATTTCACTTGTACGTTATACGGTCGGACAATGATTTCACTTGTACGTTATACGGTCGGACAATAATTTCACTTGTATGTTATACAGTGAACGTTATACGGTCGGACAATGATTTCACTTGTACTTTATACGGTCGGACAATGATTTCACTTGTACGTTATACGGTCGGACAATGATTTCACTTGTACATTATACGGTCGGACAATAATTTCACTTGTATGTTATACAGTGAACGTTATACGGTCGGCCAATGATTTCACTTGTACTTTATACTGTCGGACAATGATCTCACTTGTATGTTATACGGTCGGACAATGATTTCACGTGTACGCTATACAGTGAACGTTATACAGTCGGACAATGAGTTCACTTGTATGTTATACAGTGGAAGTTATATGGTCGGACAATGATTTCACTTGTAGGTTATACAGTGAACGTTATACGGTCAGACAATGATTTCACTTGTACATTATACGGTCAACGTTATACGGTCAGAGAATGATTTCAAATGTACGTTATACGGTCGGACAATGATTTCACTTGTACGTTATACGGTCGGACAATGATTTCACTTGTATGTTATACAGTGAACATTATACGGTCGGACAATGATTGGACAATAATTTCACTTGAACGTTATACGGTCGGACAATGATTTCATTTGTACGCAATACAGTGAACGTTATACAGTCGGACAATGATTTCACTTGTATGTTATACAGTGGTTATATGGTCGGACAATGATTTCACTTGTTCGTTATACGGTCATCGTTATACGGTCAGACAATGATTTCACTTGTACGTTATACGGTGAACGCTATTCGGTCGGACAATGATTTCACTTGTACGTTATACGGTCGGACAATTATATCACTTGTATGTTATACGATCGGACAATTATTTCACTTGTACGTTATACAGTGAACGCTATACGGTCGGACAATGATTTCACTTGTACGTTATACGGTCGGACAATGATATCACTTGTACGTTATACGGTCGGACAATGATTTCACTGGTACGTTAAACGGTCGGACAATTATTTGAATGGTACGTTATACAATGAATGTCATATGGTCGGACAATGATTTCACTTGTACGTTATACAGTGAAAGTTATACAGTCGGACAATGATTTCATTTGTATGTTATACGGTCGGACAATGATTTCACTTGTACGTTATACGGTCGGACAATAAGTTCACTTGTATGTTATACAGTGAATGTTATACAGTCGGACAATGATTTCACTTGTATGTTATACAGTGAAAGTTATATGGTCGGACAATGATTTCACTTGTATGTTATACGGTCGGACCATGATTTCACTTGTAAGTTATACAGTGAACGTTATACGGTCAGACAATGATTTCACTTGTACATTATACGGTCAACGTTATACGGTCAGAGAATGATTTCAAATGTACGTTATACGGTCGGACAATGATTTCACTTGTATGTTATACAGTGAACGTTATACGGTCGGACAATGATTTCACTTGTACAGTGAACGTTATACGGTCGGACAATGATTTCACTTGTACGTTATACTGTGAACGTTATACGGTCAGACAATGATTTCACTTGTACATTATACGGTCGGACAATGATTTCACTTGTATGTTATACAGTGAACATTATACGGTCGGACAATGATTTCACTTGTACGTTATACGGTGGGACAATAATTTCACTTGAACGTTATACGGTCGGACAATAATTTCACTTGTATGTTATACAGTGAACGTTATACGGTCGGACAATGATTTCACTTGTACGTTATACTGTCGGACAATGATCTCACTTGTATGTTATACGGTCGGACAATGATTTCACTTGTATGATATACAGTGAACATTATACGGTCGGACAATCATTTCACTTGTACGTTATACGGTGGGACAATAATTTCACTTGAACGTTATACGGTCGGACAATGATTTCACGTGTACGCTATACAGTGAACGTTATACAGTCGGACAATGATTTCACTTGTATGTTATACAGTGAAAGTTATATGGTCGGACAATGATTTCACTTGTAGGTTATAGAGTGAACGTTATATGATTTCACTTGTACATTATACGGTCAACGTTAGACGGTCAGAGAATGATTTCAAATGTACGTTATACGGTCGGACAATGATTTCACTTGTACGTTATAGGGTCGGACAATGATTTCACTTATATGTTTATACAGTGAACATTATACGGTCGGACAATGATTTCACTTGTACGTTATACGGTGGGACAATAATTTCACTTGAACGTTATACGGTTTGACAATGATTTCACTTGTACGCTATACAGTGAACGTTATACGGTCGGACAATCATTTCACTTGTACGTTATAAGGTGGGACAATAATTTCACTTGAACGTTATACGGTCGGACAATGATTTCACGTGTACGCTATACAGTGAACGTTATACAATCGGACAATGATTTCACTTGTATGTTATACAGTGAAAGTTATATGGTCGGACAATGATTTCACTTGTAGGTTATAGAGTGAACGTTATACGGTCAGACAATGATTTCACTTGTACATTATACGGTCAACGTTAGACGGTCAGAGAATGATTTCAAATGTACGTTATACGGTCGGACAATGATTTCACTTGTACGTTATAGGGTCGGACAATGATTTCACTTGTATGTTATACAGTGAACATTATACGGTCGGACAATGATTTCACTTGTACGTTATACGGTGGGACAATAATTTCACTTGAACGTTATACGGTTTGACAATGATTTCACTTGTACGCTATACAGTGAACATTATACAGTCGGACAATGATTTCACTTGTATGTTATACAGTGGTTATATGGTCAGACAATGATTTCACTTGTAGGTTATACAGTGTACGTTATAAGGTCGGACAATGATTTCACTTGTATGCTATACGGTCGGACAATGGTTTCACTTGTATATTATGCGGTCGGAAAATGATTTCACTTGTACGTTATACAATGAACGCTATACGGACGGACAATGATTTCACTGTCAGACAATGATTTCAAATGTACGTTATACGGTCGGACAATGATTGCTCTTGTACATTAAACGGTCGGACAATAATTTCACTTGTATGTTATACAGTGAACGTTATACGGTCGGACAATGATTTCACTTGTATGTTATACGGACGTACAATGATTTCACTTGTACTTTAAACGGTCGGACAATGATTTCACTTGTACGTTAAACGGTCGGACAATTATTTCACTTGTACGTTATACGGTCGGACAATAATTTCACTTGTATGTTATACAGTTGGATAATGATTTCACTTGTACGTTAATACAGTGAACTTTATACGGTCGGACAATAATTTCACTTGTATGTTAATACAGTGAACGTTATACGGTCGGACAATGATTTCACTTGTACGTTAATACAGTGAACGCTATACGGTCGGACAATGATTTCACTTGTACATTATACGGTCGGACAATGATATCACTTGTATGTTATACAGTGAACATTATACGGTCGGACAATGATTTCACTTGTACGTTATACGGTGGGACAATAATTTCACTTGTATGTTATACAGTGAACATTATACGGTCGGACAATGATTTCACTTGTACGTTATACGGTGGGACAATAATTTCACTTGAACGTTATACGGTCGGACAATGATTTCACATGTACGCTATACAGTGAACGTTATACGGTCGGACAATGATTTCACTTGTACGCTATACAGTGAACGTTATACAGTCGGACAATGATTTCACTTGTATGTTATACAGTGAAAGTTATATGGTCGGACAATGATTTCACTTGTAGGTTATAGAGTGAACGTTATACGGTCAGACAATGATTTCACTTGTACATTATACGGTCAAAGTTATACGGTCAGAGACTGATTTCAGTGAACGTTATACAGTCGGACAATGATTTCACTTGTATGTTATACAGTGGTTATATGGTCGGACAATGATTTCACTTTTATGCTATACAGTGAATGTTATACGGTCGGACAATGATTTCACTTGTACGTTCAACGTTATACGGTCAGACAATTATTTCAAATGTACGTTATACTGTCCGACAATGATTTCACTTGTACGTTCAACGATATACGGTCAGACAATTATTTCAAATGTACGTTATACTGTCCGACAATGATTTCACTTGTACGTTATACGGTCGGACAATGATTTCACTTGTATGTTATACGGTCGGACAATGATTTCACTTGTATGATATACAGTGAACATTATACTGTCGGACAATGATTTCACGTGTACGCTATACAGTGAACGTTATACAGTCAGACAATGATTTCACTTGTACGTTATACGGTCGGACAATGATTTCACTGGTACGTTAAACGGTCGGACAATTATTTCAATGGTACGTTATACAATGAATGTCATATGGTCGGACAATGATTTCACTTGTACGTTATACAGTGAACGTTATACAGTTGGACAATGATTTCACTTGTACGTTATACGGTCGGACAATATGTTCACTTGTATGTTAATACAGTGAATGTTATTCAGTCGGACAATGATTTCACTTGTATGTTATACAGTGAAAGTTATATGGTCGGACAATGATTTCACTTGTAAGTTATACGGTCGGATCATGATTTCACTTGTAAGTTATACATTAAACGCTATACGGTCGGACAATGATTTCACTTGTACGTTATACGGTCGGACAATGATTTCACTTGTACGTTATACGGTCGGACAATAATTCCACTTGTATGTTATACAGTGAACGTTATACGGTCGGCCAATGATTTCACTTGTACTTTATACGGTCGGACAATGATTTCACTTGTATGCTATACGGTGGTCGTACAATGATTTCACTTGTTTGTTATACGGTCGGACAATTATTTCACTTGTACGTTACACGGTTGGACGATATGATTTTGCTACTTGTACGTATACAGTAACGCTATACGGTCGGACAATGATTTACTTGTACGTTATACGGTCGGACAATGATTTCACTTGTACGTTATACGGTCGGACAATGATTTCACTGTCGGACAATGATTTCACTTGTATGTTATACGGTCGGACAATGATTTCACTGGTACGTTAAACGGTCGGACAATGATTTCACTTGTACGGTATACAGTGAACATTATACCGTTGGATAATGATTTCACTTGTACGTTAATACAGTGAACGTTATACGGTCGGACAATGATTTCACTTGTACGTTATACGGTCGGACAATGATTTCACTTGTATGTTATACAGTGAACGTTATACGGTCGGACAATGATTTCAATTGTACGTTATACGGTCGGACAATGATTTCTCTTGTATGTATTACAGTGAAAGTTATACGGTCGGAGCAAGATTTCTCTTGTCGTTATACGTCATATTATACGGTCAGAAAATGATTTCACTTGTAAGTGTGTACGGTCGGACTAATAATTTCACTTGTACGTTATACAGTGAACTTATACTGTCGGGACAATTGATTTCACTGGTACGTTTAAACGGTCGGACAATATTTAAATGGTAGTTTATACATGAAAGTTATACAGTCGGACAAGATTTCACTTGTATGTTATACAGTGAAAGTTATATGGTCGGACAATGATTCACTTGTATGCTATAAGGAATGTTACAGGTCGGACAATGATTCACTTGTACGGTCAACGTTATACGGTCAGACAATGATTTCAAATGTACGTTATACTGTCCGACAATGATTTCACCTGTACGTTATACGGTCGGACAATGATTTCACTTGTACGTTATACGGTCGGACTATGATTCCACATGTATGTTATACGGTGAACGTTATACTGTCGGACAATTATTTCAATGGCCGGACAATGATTTCACTTGTAGGTTATACAGTGGACGTTATACGGTCAGACAATGATTTCACTTGTACATTATACGGTCAACGTTATACGGTCAGAGAAAAATTTCAAATGTAAGTTATACGGTCGGACAATGATTTCACTTGTACGTTATACGGTCGGACAATGATTTAACTTGTATGTTATGCAGTGAACATTATACGGTCGGACAATGATTTCACTTGTACGTTATACGGTGGGACAATAATTTCACTTGAACGTTATACGGTCGGACAATGTTTTCACTTGTACGCTATATACAGTGAACGTTATACGGTCGGACAATGATTTCACTTGTACGTTATACATTGAACGTTATACGGTCGGACAATGATCTCACTTGTATGTTATACGGTCGGAAAATGATTTCATTGTATGATATTAGTGAACTATACTTTCGGACAATATCACTTGTACGTTTCGGCGGACAATGATATCACTGTATGCTATACAGTGAACGTTTTACAGTCGGACAAGATTTCATTGTATATTATACAGTTTTATGTATGGTAGGACAATGATTCACTTGTACGTTATTTTTTTTTTGTTTTTTTTTTTTTTGTTTTTTTTACGGTTCGGACAATTGATTTCACTTGTACGTTATTACGGTTGGATAGGATATATTTAACTTGTAAGTTACGGTTTTTGTTCGGACAATGATTTCACTTGTACGTTAACTGGTCGAACAATGATTTCACTTGTACGTTATACGGTTTAGGACAATGTTTTCACTTGTATGGTATAGAGTGAAATTATACGGTCGGACAATGATTCACTTGTACGTTATACGGTCGGACAATGATTTCAATTGTATGTTATACGGTCGTACAATGATTTCACTTGTATGTTATACGGTAGGACAATGATTTCACTTGTATGTTATACAGTGAAAGTTATACGGTCGGACAATGATTTCACTTGTACGTTATACGGTTGTACAATGATTTCACTTTTACGTTATACTGTAGGACAATGATTTCACTTGTATGTTTTACAGTGAACGTTATACGGTGGGACAATGATTTCACTTGTACGTTATACTGTCGGACAATGATGTCACTTGTATGTTATACGTTCGGACAATTATTTCACTTGTATGATATACAGTGAACATTATACGGTCGGACAATGATTTCACTTGTACGTTATATGGTGGGACAATAATTTCACTTGAACGTTATACGGTCGGATAATGATTTCACTTGTACTCTATACAGTGTGAACGTTATACGGTCGGACAATGATTTCACTTGTACGTTATACTGTCGGACAATGATCTCACTTGTATGTTATACGTTCGGACAATGATTTCACTTGTATGATATACAGTGAACATTATACGGTCGGACAATGATTTCACTTGTACGTTATACGGTCGGACAATAATTTCACTTGAACGTTATACAGTCGGACAATGATTTCACTTGTACGCTATACAGTGAACGTTATACAGTCGGACAATGAGTTCACTTGTATGTTATACAGTGAACGTTATACGGTCAGACAATGATTTCACCTGTTCATTATACGGTCAACGTTATACGGTCAGAGACTGATTTCAAATGTACGTTATACGGTCGGACAATAATTTCACTTGTATGTTATACAGTGAACGTTATACAGTTGGACAATTATTTCAATGGTACGTTATACAATGATTGTCATATGGTCGGACAATGATTTCACTTGTACGTTATACAGTGAACGTTATACAGTTGGACAATGATTTCACTTGTACGTTATACGTTCGGACAATAAGTTCACTTGTATGTTATACAGTGAATGTTATACAGTCGGACAATGATTTCACTTGTATGTTATACAGTGAAAGTTATATGGTCGGACAATGATTTCACTTGTATGTTATACGGTCGGACCATGATTTCACTTGTAAGTTATACAGTAAACGCTATACGGTCGGACAATGATTTCACTTGTACGTTATACGGTCGGACAATGATTTCACTTGTACGTTATACGGTCGGACAATGATTTCACTTGTACGTTATACGGTCGGACAATAATTTCACTTGTATGTTATACAGTGAACGTTATACGGTCGGACAATGATTTCACTTGTACTTTATACGGTCGGACAATGATTTCACTGGTACGTTAAACCGTCGGACAATTATTTCAATGGTACCTTATACAATGAATGTCATATGGTCGGGACAATGAGTTCACTTGTATGTTATACAGTGAACATTATACGGTCGGACAATGATTTCACTTGTACGTTATACGGTGGGACAATAATTTCACTTGAACGTTATACGGTCGGACAATGATTTCACTTGTACGCTATACAATGAACGTTTATACAGTCGGACAATGATTTCACGTGTAGGTTATAGAGTGAATGTTATACGGTCAGACAATGATTTCACTTGTACATTATACGGTCAACGTTATACGGTCAGAGAATGATTTCAGTGAACGTTATACAGTCGGACAATGATTTCACTTGTATGTTATACAGTGAACATTATACGGTCGGACAATGATTTCACTTGTATGATATACAGTGAACGTTATACAGTCGGACAATGATTTCACTTGTAGGTTATACAGTCGGACATGATTTCACGTGTTATTTTGTACGTGCTTATATGGTCGGACAATGATTTCACTTTTTGCTATGTAATGTTATACGGTCGGACAATGATTTTCACTTGTACGTTCAACGTTCATAAGGTCGGACAATGATTTCAATTGTATTTTATACTGTCTTACAATGATTTTCACTTGTATTTGATACGGTCGACATTATTTCAAATGGTACGTTTATATCTGTCGGACAATGATTTCTCTTGTACGTTATACTGTCGGACAATTATTTCACTTGTACGTTATACGGTCGGACAATGATTTCACTTGTATGTACAGTGAATGTTATACTGTCGGACATGATTTCCTTGTAAGTTATACAGTGAAAGTTAATGGTCGTCATGGTTTCACTTGTATGTTATACTGTCGGACAATGATTTCACTGGTAAGTTAAAGAGTCGGCTATGGACAATGATTTCACTTGTACGTTTTAGAGTGTTTCGGTCGGACAATGATTTCACTTGTACGTTATACGTGGTTGTGGTCGGACAATGATTTCACTTGTACGTTTGTGGTTATATGGTCGGACAATGATTTCACTTGTATGTTATCAGTGAAAGTTGTACGGTCGGACAATGATTTTACTTGTAGTTTGTGGTTATACGGTCGGACAATGATTTCACTTGTAGGTTTATACAGTGAACGTTATACGGTCATAGAATTATTTCAAATGTACGTTATATGGTCGGACAATTATTTCAATTGTATGTTATACAGTGAACGTTATACGGTCGGACAATGATTTCACTTGTACGTTATACTGTCGGACAATGATTTCACTTGTATGGTCGTTATACGGTCAGACAATTTTTCAAATGTACTTTATATGGTCGTACAATTATTTCAATTGTACGTTATACAGTGAACGTTATATGGTCGGACAATGATTTCACTTGTACTTTATACGGTGGATGACTTTTGTTGTTATACGGTCGGACAATGATTTCACTTGTACTTTATACAGTGAGCGTTGTACGGTCGGACAATGATTTGTGGTGTTTCACTTGTATGTTATACGGTCGGACAATGATTTCACTTGTACGTTATACGGTCGGTGTTTGTGGACAATGATTTCACTTGTATGTTATACGGTGGGACAATGATTTCACTTGTACTTTACGGTCTGACAATGATTTCACTTGTACGGTATACAGTGACGTTATACAGTTGGATAATGATTTCACTTGTATGTTATTACAGTGTTGTTATATGGTCGGACAATGATTTCACTTGTTTGTTATACGGTGATAGTTATATGGTCGGACAATGATTTCACTTGTCGTTTAGAGTGACGTTATTCGGTCGGAAAATGATTTCACTTGTATGTTATACGGTCGGACAATTATTTCACTTGTATGTTATACAGTGAACGTTATACGGTCGGACAATGATTTCACTTGTTCGTTATACGGTCATCGTTATAGGGCCAGACAATGATTTCACTTGTACGTTGTACGGTCGGACAATAATTTCACTGGTATGTTTATACAATGAATGTCATATGGTCAGACAATGATGTCACTTGTACGTTATACAGTGAACGTTATACAGTCGGACAATGATTGATTTCACTTGTATGTTATAGAGTGGTTATATGGTCGGACAATGATTTCACTTGTATGCTATACAGTGAACATTATACGGTCGGACAATGATTTCACTTGTACGGTCAACGTTTATACAGTCGACAATGATTCAAATGTACGTTATACGGTCGGACAATGATTTCATTTGTACGTTATACAGTGAACGCTATACGGTCGCACAATGATTTCACTTGTACGTTATACGGTCGGACAATGATTTCACTTGTATGTATACGGTGAACGTTATACTGTCGGACAATTTTTCAATGGCCGGACAATGATTCCACTTGTACGTTATACAGTGAACGTTATACGGTCAGACAATGATTTCACTTGTACGTTATACAGTGAACGTTGTACGGTCGGACAATGATTTCACTTGTACGTTATACAGTGAACGATAAACGGTCGGACAATGATTTCACTTGTACGTTATACAGTGAACGATAAACGGTCGGACAATGATTTCACTTGTACGTTATAACTGTGGGACAATGATTTCACTTGTACGTTATACGGTCGGACAATAATTTCACTTGTATGTTATACAGTGAACGTTATACGGTCGGCCAATGATTTCACTTGTACTTTATACTGTCGGACAATGATCTCACTTGTATGTTATACGGTCGGACAATGATTTCAGGTGTACGCTATACAGTGAACGTTATACAGTCGGACCATGATTTCACTTGTAAGTTATACAGTAAACGTTATACGGTCGGACAATGATTTCACTTGTAGGTTATACAGTGAACGTTATACGTTCAGACAATGATTTCACTTGTACATTATACGGTCAACGTTATACGGTCAGAGAATGATTTCAAATGTACGTTATACGGTCGGACAATGATTTTCACTTGTACGTTATAAATACGGTGGGACAATAATTTCACTTGTACGTTATACGGTCGGACAATGATTTCACTTGTACGTTATACGGTCGAACAATAATTTCACTTGTACGTTATACGGTAGGACAATGATTTCAC
>CM026401.1:21461808-21492187 GCA_014843695.1 Archivesica marissinica
ATGTTATACGGTCGGACAATGATTTCACTTGTACGTTATACGGTCGGACAATGATTTCACTTGTACGTTATACAGTGAACGTTATACGGTCGGACAATGATTTCACATGTACGGTCGGACAATGATTTCACTTGTACGTTATACGGTCGGACAATGATTTCACTTGTACGTTATACGGTCGGACAATGATTTCACTTGTATGTTATACAGTGAACGTTATACGGTCGGACAATGATTTTTTAGTTATACAATGAACGTTATACGGTCGGACAATGATTCACTGACCGGTATACAGTGAACGTTATATGGTCGGACAATGATTTCACTTGTACGTTATACAGTAATGTTATACGGTCGGACAATGATTTCACTTGTACGTTATACGGTCGGACAATGATTTCACTTGTACGATATACAGTGAACGTTATACGGTTGGACAATGATTTCACTTGTACGTTATAAAGTGAACGTTATACTGTCGGATAATGATGTCACTTGTATGTTATACAGTGAACGTTATACGGTCGGACAATGATTTCACTTGTACATTATACAGTGAACGTAAGATCGGACAATGATTTCACTTGTACGTTATACAGTGAACGTTATATGGTCGGACAATGATTTCACATGTATGTTATACGGTCGGACAATGATATCACGTGTACGTTATACAGTGAACGTTATACGCTCGGACAATGATTTCACTTGTACGCTATACGGTCGGACAAAGATTTCACTTGTACGTTATACAGTGAACGTTATACGGTCGGACAATGAGTTCACTTGTACGTTATACAGTGAACGTTATACGGTCGGACAATGATTTCACTTGTACGTTATACAGTGAACGTTATAAGGTCGGACAATGATTTCACGTGTACGTTATACGGTCGGACAATGATTTCATTTGTACGTTATACGGTCGGACAATGATTTCACTTGTACGTTATACGGTCGGAAAATGATTTCACTTGAATGTTATACGGTCGGACAATGATTTCACGTGTACTTTATACAGTGAACGTTATACGGTCGAACAATGATTTCACTTGTACGTTATACAGTGAACATTATACGGTCGGACAATGATTTCACTTCTACCTTATACAGTGAACATTATATGGTCGGACAATGATTTCACTTGTACGTTATACGGTCGGACAATGATTTCACTTATACGATATACGGTCGGACAATGATTTCACTTCTATGTTATACGGTCGGACAATGATTTCACTTGTACGTTATACGGTCGGACAATGATTTCACTTGAATGTTATACGGTCGGACAATGATTTTATTTGTACGTTAGACAGTGAACGTTATACGGTCGGACAATGATTTCACTTGTACGTTATACAGTGAACGTTATACGGTCGGACAATGATTTCACTTGTACGTTATACAGTGAATGTTATACGGTCGGACAATGATATCAATTGTACGTTATACAGTGAAAGTTATACGGTCGGACAATGATTTCACTTGTATGTTATACAGTGAACGTTATACGGTCGGACAATGATTTCACTTGTATGTTATACGGTCGGACAATGATTTCACTTGTACGTTATACGGTCGAACAATGATTTCACTTGTATGTTATAGAGTGAACGTTATACGGTCGGACAATAATTTCACCAGTACGTTATACGGTCGGACAATGATTTCACTTGTACGTTATACGGTCGGACAATGATTTCACTTGAATGTTATACGGTCGGACAATGATTTCATTTGTACGTTATACCGTGAAAGTTATACGGTCGGACAATGATTTCACTTGTACGTTATACAGTGAATGTTATACGGTCGGACAATGATTTCACTTGTACGTTATACGGTCGGACAATGATTTCCCCTTGTACGTTATACGGTCGGACAATGATTTCACATGTACGTTATACGGTCAGACAATGATTTCACTTTACGTTATACGGTCGGACAATGATTTCACTTGTACGTTATACAGTGAACGTTATACGGTCGGACAATGATTTCACTTGTACATTATAAGTGAACGTTATACGGTCGGACAATGATTTCACTTGTACGTTATACAGTGAACATTATACGGTCAGACAATGATTTCACTTGTACGTTATACGGTCGGACAATGATTTCACTTGTATGTTATACGGTCGGACAATGATTTCACTTGTACGTTATACGGTCGGACAATGATTTCACTTGTACGTTATACAGTGAACGTTATACGGTCGGACAATGATTTCACTTGTACGTTATACGGTCGGACAATGATTTCACTTGATATACAGTGAACGTTATACGGTCGGACAATGATTTCACTTGTACGTTATACGGTCGACAATGATTTCACTTGTACGTTATACGTCGGACACTGATTCACTGTACGTATCAGTGAACGTTATACGGTCGGACAAGATTTCACTTGTACTTATACAGTGAACGTTATACGGTCGGACAATGATTTCACTTGTACATTATACGGTTGGACAATGATTTCACTTGTACGCAGACAATGATTTCATGTAACGTTATACGGTCAGACAATGATTTCACTTGTACGTTATACGGTCGGACAATGATTTCACTTGTACGTTATACGGTCGGACAATGATTTCACTGGTACGTTAAACAGTCGGACACTGATTTCACTTGTACGGTATACAGTGAACATTATACAGTTGGACAATGATTTCACTTGTACGTTATACAGTGAACGTTATACTGTCGGACAATGATGTCACTTGTACGTTATACAGTGAACGTTATACGGTCGGACAATGATTTCACTTGTACATTATACTGTCCGACAATTACTTCAATGGTACGTTATTCAATGAAGTTATACGGTCGGACAATGATTTCACTAGTAGGTTATACAGTGAACGTTATACGGTCGGACAATGATTTTATGGTCGGACAATGATTTCACTTGTACATTATACAGTGAACGTTATACGGTCGGACAATGATTTCACTTGTACATTATACAATGAACGTTGTATGGTCGGACAATGATTTTACTTGTACGTTATACAGTGAACGTTATACGGTCGGACACTGATTTCACTTGTATGTTATACAGTGAACGTTATAAGGTCGGACAATGATTTCACTTGTACGTTATACGGTCGGACAATGATTTCACTTGTATGTTATACGGTCGGACAATGATTTCACTTGTACGTTATACGGTCGGACAATGATTTCACCTGTACGTTATATGGTCGGACAATGATTTCACTTGTACGTTATACTGTCGGAAAATGATATCACTTGAATGTTATACGGTCGGACAATGATTTCACGTGTACGTTATACAGTGAACGTTATACGGTCGAACAATGATTTCACTTGTACGTTATACAGTGAACGTTATACGGTCGGACAATGATTTCACTTACCTTATACAGTGAACATTATATGGTCGGACAATGATTTCACTTGTACGATATACTGTCGGACAATGATTTCACTTGTACGTATACGGTCGGACAATGATTTCACTTGTACATTATACAGAACGTTATACGGTCGGACAATGATTTCAATTTATGTTATACGGTCGGACAATGATTCACTTGTACGTTATACAGTGAACGTTATACGGTCGGACAATGATTTCACTTGTACGTTATACAGTGAACGTTATACGGTCGGACAATGATTTCACTTGTACGTTATACGGTCGGACAATGATTTCACTTGTACGTTATACGTCGACAATGATTTCACATGTACGTTATACGGTCGGACAATGATTTCACTTGTACGTTATACGGTCAGACAATGATTTCACTTACGTTATACGGTCGGACAATGATTTCACTTGTACGTTATACGGTCGGACAATGATTTCACTTGTACGTTAAACGTCGGACAATGATTTCACTTGTACGTATACAGTAACATTATACGGTCGGACAATGATTTCACTTGTACGTTATACAGTGAACGTTATACGGTCGGACAATGATTTCACTTGTACGTTATACGGTCGGACAATGATTTCACTTGTACGTTATACAGTGAACGTTATACGGTCGGACAATGATTTCACTTGTACGTTATACAGTGAACGTTATACGGTCGGACAATGATTTCACTTGTACGTTATACGGTCGGACAATGATTTCACTTGTATGTTATACGGTCGGACAATGATTTCACTGGTACGTTAAACAGTCGGACAATGATTTCACTTGTACGGTATACAGTGAACGTTATACGGTTGGACAATGATTTCACTTGTACGTTATACAGTGAACGTTATACGGTCGGACAATGATTTCACTTGTACATTATACTGTCCGACAATTATTTCAATGGTACGCTATTCAATGAATGTTATACGGTCGTACAATGATTTCACTAGTACGTTATACAGTGATCGTTATACGGTCGGACAATGATTTTACGGTCGGACAATGATTTCACTAGTAGGTTATACAGTGAACGTTATACGGTCGGACAATGATTTTATGGTCGGACAATGATTTCACTTGTACATTATACAGTGAACGTTATACGGTCGGACAATGATTTCACTTGTACATTATACAATGAACGTTGTATGGTCGGACAATGATTTCACTTGTACGTTATACAGTGAACGTTATACGGTCGGACAATGATTTCACTTGTATGTTATACAGTGAACGTTATACGGTCGGACAATGATTTCACTTGTACGTTATACGGTCGGACAATGATTTCACTTGTATGTTATACGGTCGGACAATGATTTCACTTGTACGTTATACAGTGAACGTTATACGGTCGGACAATGATTTCACTTGTACGTTATACAGTGAACGTTATACGGTCGGACAATGATTTCACTTGTACGTTATACAGTGAACGTTATACGGTCGGACAATGATTTCACTTGTACGTTATATGGTAGGACAATGATTTCACTTGTACGTTATACGGTCGGACAATGATTTCACTTGAATGTTATACGGTCGGACAATGATTTCATTTGTACGTTATACAGTGAACGTTATACGGTCGGACAATGATTTCACTTGTACGTTATACGGTAGGACAATGATTTCACTTGTACGTTATACGGTCGGACAATGATTTCACTTGAATGTTATACGGTCGGACAATGATTTCACTTGTACGTTATACACGTCAGACAATGATTTCACTTTTACGCTATACGGTCGGACAATGATTTCACTTGTACGTTATACGGTCAGACAATGAATTCACTTGTTATACGGTCGGACAATGATTTCACTTGTATGTTATACGGTCGGACAATGATTTCACTGGTACGTTAAACAGTCGGACAATGATTTCACTTGTACGTTATACAGTGAACATTATACGGTTGGACAATGATTTCACTTGTACGTTATACAGTGAACATTATACGGTCGGACAATGATTTCACTTGTACGTTATACAGTGAACATTATACGGTCAGACAATTATTTCACTTGTACGTTATACAGGGAACGTTTTACGGTCGGACAATGATTTCACTTGTACGTTATACAGTGAACGTTATACGGTCGGACAATGATTTCACTTGTACGTTATTCGGTCGAACAATGATTTCACTTGTATGTTATACAGTGAACGTTATACGGACGGACAATGATTTCACTTGTTCGTTATATGGTCGAACAATAATTTCACTTGTATGTTATACGGTCGGACAATGATTTCACTGGTACATTAAACAGTCGGACACTGATTTCACTTGTACGGTATACAGTGAACGTTATACGGTTGGACAATGATTTCACTTGTACGCTATACAGTGAACATTATGCTGTCAGACAATGATGTCACTTGTACGTTATACAGTGAACGTTATACTGTCGGACAATGATTTCACTTGTACATTATACTGTCCGACAATTATTTCAATGGTACGTTTATTCAATGAATGTTATACGGTCGCACAATGATTTCACTAGTAGGTTAAACAGTGAACGTTATACGGTCGGACAATGATTTTACGGTCGGACAATGATTTCACTTGTACATTATACAGTGAACGTTATAGAGTCAGACAATGATTTCACTTGTATATTATACAATGAACGTTGTATGGTCGGACAATGATTTTACTTGTACGTTATACAGTGAACGTTATACGGTCGGACAATGATTTCATATGTATGTTATACGGTCGGACAATGATATCACTTGTATGTTATACAGTGAACGTTATACGATCGGACAATGATTTCACTTGTACGCTATACGGTCGGACAATGATTTCACTTGTATGTTATACAGTGAATGTTATACAGTCGGACAATGATTTCACTTGTACATTATACGGTCGGACAATGATTTCACATGTACATTATACAGTGAACGTTATACGGTCGGACAATGATTTCACTTGTACGTTATAGGGTGAACGTTATACGGCCGGTCAATGATTTCACTTGTACGTTATACGGTCGGACAATGATTTCACTTGTACGTTATACGGTCGGACAATGATTTCACTTGTATGTTATACAGTCGGACAATGAGTTCACTTGTACGTTATACAGTGAATGTTATACGGTCGGACAATGATTTCACTTGTACGTTATACATTCGGATAATGATTTCACTTGAATGTTATACGGTCGGACAATGATTTCACTTGTACATTATACAGTGATCGTTATACGGTCGGACAATGATTTCACAAGTATGTTATACGGTCGGACAATGATTTCACTTGTACATTATACAGTGAACGTAAGATCGGACAATGATTTCACTTGTACGTTATACAGTGAACGTTATACGGTCGGACAATGATTTCACATGTATGTTATACGGTCGGACAATGATATCACGTGTACGTTATATAGTGAACGTTATATGCTCGGACAATGATTTCACTTGTACGCTATACGGTCGGACAATGATTTCACGTGTACGTTATACAGTGAACGTTATACGGTCGGACAATGATTTCACTTGTACGTTATACAGTGAACGTTATACGGTCGGACAATGATTTCACTTGTACGTTATTCGGTCGAACAATGATTTAACTTGTATGTTATACAGTGAACGTTATACGGTCGGACAATGATTTCACTTGTACGTTATACAGTGAACGTTATACGGTCGGACAATGATTTCACTTGTACGTTATACGGTCGGACAATGATTTCACTTGTATGTTATACAGTCGGACAATGATTTAACTTGTATGTTATACAGTGAACGTTATACGGACGGACAATGATTTCACTTGTACGTTATATGGTCGAACAATAATTTCACTTGTATGTTATACGGTCGGACAATGATTTCACTGGTACGTTAAACAGTCGGCCACTGATTTCACTTGTACGGTATACAGTGAACGTTATACGGTTGGACAATGATTTCACTTGTACGTTATACAGTGAACGTTATACTGTCGGACAATGATTTCACTTGTACATTATACTGTCCGACAATTATTTCAATGGTACGCTATTCAATGAATGTTATACGGTCGTACAATGATTTCACTAGTACGTTATACAGTGATCGTTATACGGTCGGACAATGATTTTACGGTCGGACAATGATTTCACTAGTAGGTTATACAGTGAACGTTATACGGTCGGACAATGATTTTATGGTCGGACAATGATTTCACTTGTACATTATACAGTGAACGTTATACGGTCGGACAATGATTTCACTTGTACATTATACAATGAACGTTGTATGGTCGGACAATGATTTTACTTGTACGTTATACAGTGAACGTTATACGGTCGGACACTGATTTCACTTGTATGTTATACAGTGAACGTTATAAGGTCGGACAATGATTTCACTTGTACGTTATACGGTCGGACAATGATTTCACTTGTATGTTATACGGTCGGACAATGATTTCACTTGTACGTTATACGGTCGGACAATGATTTCACCTGTACGTTATATGGTCGGACAATGATTTCACTTGTACGTTATACTGTCGGAAAATGATATCACTTGAATGTTATACGGTCGGACAATGATTTCACGTGTACGTTATACAGTGAACGTTATACGGTCGAACAATGATTTCACTTGTACGTTATACAGTGAACGTTATACGGTCGGACAATGATTTCACTTCTACCTTATACAGTGAACATTATATGGTCGGACAATGATTTCACTTGTACGATATACTGTCGGACAATGATTTCACTTGTACGTTATACGGTCGGACAATGATTTCACTTGTACATTATACAGTAAACGTTATACGGTCGGACAATGATTTCACATGTATGTTATACGGACGGACAATGATATCACTTGTACGTCATACAGTGAACGTTATACGGTCGGACAATGATTTCACTTGTACGTTATACAGTGAATGTTAAACGGTCGGACAATGATTTCACTTGTACGTTATACGGTCGGACAATGATTTCACTTGTACGTTATACGGTCGGACAATGATTTCACATGTACGTTATACGGTCGGACAATGATTTCACTTGTACGTTATACGGTCAGACAATGATTTCACTTGTTATACGGTCGGACAATGATTTCACTTGTATGTTATACGGTCGGACAATGATTTCACTGTACGTTAAACAGTCGGACAATGATTTCACTTGTACAGTATACAGTAAACATTATACGGTTGGACAATGATTTCACTTGTACGTTACAGTGAACGTTATACGGTCGGACAATGATTTCACTTGTACGTTATACGGTCGGACAATGATTTCACTTGTATGTTATACAGTCGGACAATGATTTAACTTGTATGATACAGTGAACGTTATACGGACGGACAATGATTTCACTTGTACGTTATATGGTCGAACAATGATTTCACTTGTATGTTATACGGTCGGACAATGATTTCACTTGTACGTTATACAGTCGGACACTGATTTCACTTGTACGTTATACTGTCGGAAAATGATTTCACTTGAATGTTATACGGTCGGACAATGATTTCACGTGTACGTTATACAGTGAACGTTATACGGTCGAACAATGATTTCACTTGTACGTTATACAGTGAACGTTATACGGTCGGACAATGATTTCACTTCTACCTTATACAGTGAACATTATATGGTCGGACAATGATTTCACTTGTACGATATACTGTCGGACAATGATTTCACTTGTACGTTATACGGTCGGACAATGATTTCACTTGTACATTATACAGTAAACGTTATACGGTCGGACAATGATTTCACATGTATGTTATACGGACGGACAATGATATCACTTGTACGTCATACAGTGAACGTTATACGGTCGGACAATGATTTCACTTGTACGTTATACAGTGAATGTTAAACGGTCGGACAATGATTTCACTTGTACGTTATACGGTCGGACAATGATTTCACTTGTACGTTATACGGTCGGACAATGATTTCACATGTACGTTATACGGTCGGACAATGATTTCACTTGTACGTTATACGGTCAGACAATGATTTCACTTGTTATACGGTCGGACAATGATTTCACTTGTATGTTATACGGTCGGACAATGATTTCACTGGTACGTTAAACAGTCGGACAATGATTTCACTTGTACATTATACAGTAAACATTATACGGTTGGACAATGATTTCACTTGTACGTTATACAGTGAACGTTATACGGTCGGACAATGATTTCACTTGTACGTTATACGGTCGGACAATGATTTCACTTGTATGTTATACAGTCGGACAATGATTTAACTTGTATGTTATACAGTGAACGTTATACGGACGGACAATGATTTCACTTGTACGTTATATGGTCGAACAATAATTCACTGTATGTTATACGGTCGGACAATGATTTCACTGGTACGTTAAACAGTCGGACACTGATTTCACTTGTACGGTATACAGTGAACGTTATACGGTTGGACAATGATTTCACTTGTACGTTATACAGTGAACGTTATACTGTCGGACAATGATTTCACTTGTACGTTATACAGTGAACGTTATACGGTCGGACAATGATTTCACTTGTACATTATACTGTCGGACAATTATTTCAATGGTACGTTATTCAATGAATGTTATACGGTCGGACAATGATTTCACTAGTACGTTATACAGTGAACGTTATACGGTCGGACAATGATTTTACGGTCGGACAATGATTTCACTTGTACATTATATGGTCGGACAATGATTTCACTTGTACATTATACAGTGAACGTTATACGGTCGGACAATGATTTCACTTGTACGTTATACAGTGAACGTTGGTCGACAATGATTTACTTGTACGTTATACAGTGAACGTTATACGGTCGGACAATGATTTCACTTGTAGTTATACAGTGAACGTTATACGGTCGGACAATGATTTCACTTGTACGTTATACGGTCGGACAATGATTTCACTTGTACATTATACAGTGAACGTTATACGGTCGGACAATGATTTCACTTGTACGTTATACAGTGAACGTTATACGGTCGGACAATGATTTCACTTGTACGTTATACAGTGAACGTTATACGGTCGGACAATGATTTCACTTGTACGTTATACAGTGAACGTTATACGGTCAGACAATGATTTCACTTGTACGTTATACAGTGAACGTTGTACGGTCGGAAAATGATTTCACTTGTACGTTATACAGTGAACATTATACGGTCGGACAATGATTTCACTTGTATGCTATACGGTCGAACAATGATTATACTTGTATGTTATACAGTGAACGTTATACGGTCGGACAATGATTTCACTTGTACGTTATATGGTAGGACAATAATTTCACTTGTACGTTATACGGTCGGACAATGATTTCACTTGAATGTTATACGGTCGGACAATGATTTCATTTGTACGTTATACAGTGAACGTTATACGGTCGGACAATGATTTCACTTGTACGTTATACGGTAGGACAATGATTTCACTTGTACGTTATACGGTCGGACAATGATTTCACTTGAATGTTATACGGTCGGACAATGATTTCACTTGTACGTTATACACGTCAGACAATGATTTCACTTTTACGCTATACGGTCGGACAATGATTTTACTTGTACGTTATACGGTCGGACAATGATTTCACTGGTACGTTAAACAGTCGGACAATGATTTCACTTGTACGTTATACAGTGAACATTATACGGTTGGACAATGATTTCACTTGTACGTTATACAGTGAACATTATACGGTCGGACAATGATTTCACTTGTACGTTATACAGTGAACATTATACGGTCAGACAATTATTTCACTTGTACGTTATACAGGGAACGTTTTACGGTCGGACAATGATTTCACTTGTACGTTATACAGTGAACGTTATACGGTCGGACAATGATTTCACTTGTACGTTATTCGGTCGAACAATGATTTCACTTGTTCGTTATATGGTCGAACAATAATTTCACTTGTATGTTATACGGTCGGACAATGATTTCACTGGTACATTAAACAGTCGGACACTGATTTCACTTGTACGGTATACAGTGAACGTTATACGGTTGGACAATGATTTCACTTGTACGCTATACAGTGAACGTTATGCTGTCAGACAATGATGTCACTTGTACGTTATACAGTGAACGTTATACTGTCGGACAATGATTTCACTTGTACATTATACTGTCCGACAATTATTTCAATGGTACGTTTATTCAATGAATGTTATACGGTCGCACAATGATTTCACTAGTAGGTTAAACAGTGAACGTTATACGGTCGGACAATGATTTTATGGTCGGACAATGATTTCACTTGTACATTATACAGTGAACGTTATAGAGTCAGACAATGATTTCACTTGTATATTATACAATGAACGTTGTATGGTCGGACAATGATTTTACTTGTACGTTATACAGTGAACGTTATACGGTCGGACAATGATTTCATATGTATGTTATACGGTCGGACAATGATATCACTTGTATGTTATACAGTGAACGTTATACGATCGGACAATGATTTCACTTGTACGCTATACGGTCGGACAATGATTTCACTTGTATGTTATACAGTGAATGTTATACAGTCGGACAATGATTTCACTTGTACATTATACGGTCGGACAATGATTTCACATGTACATTATACAGTGAACGTTATACGGTCGGACAATGATTTCACTTGTACGTTATAGGGTGAACGTTATACGGCCGGTCAATGATTTCACTTGTACGTTATACGGTCGGACAATGATTTCACTTGTACGTTATACGGTCGGACAATGATTTCACTTGTATGTTATACAGTCGGACAATGAGTTCACTTGTACGTTATACAGTGAATGTTATACGGTCGGACAATGATTTCACTTGTACGTTATACATTCGGATAATGATTTCACTTGAATGTTATACGGTCGGACAATGATTTCACTTGTACATTATACAGTGATCGTTATACGGTCGGACAATGATTTCACAAGTATGTTATACGGTCGGACAATGATTTCACTTGTACATTATACAGTGAACGTAAGATCGGACAATGATTTCACTTGTACGTTATACAGTGAACGTTATACGGTCGGACAATGATTTCACATGTATGTTATACGGTCGGACAATGATATCACGTGTACGTTATATAGTGAACGTTATATGCTCGGACAATGATTTCACTTGTACGCTATACGGTCGGACAATGATTTCACGTGTACGTTATACAGTGAACGTTATACGGTCGGACAATGATTTCACTTGTACGTTATACAGTGAACGTTATACGGTCGGACAATGATTTCACTTGTACGTTATTCGGTCGAACAATGATTTAACTTGTATGTTATACAGTGAACGTTATACGGTCGGACAATGATTTCACTTGTACGTTATACAGTGAACGTTATACGGTCGGACAATGATTTCACTTGTACGTTATACGGTCGGACAATGATTTCACTTGTATGTTAATACAGTGAACGTTATACGGACGGACAATGATTTCACTTGTACGTTATATGGTCGAACAATAATTTCACTTGTATGTTATACGGTCGGACAATGATTTCACTGGTACGTTAAACAGTCGGCCACTGATTTCACTTGTACGGTATACAGTGAACGTTATACGGTTGGACAATGATTTCACTTGTACGTTATACAGTGAACGTTATACTGTCGGACAATGATTTCACTTGTACATTATACTGTCCGACAATTATTTCAATGGTACGCTATTCAATGAATGTTATACGGTCGTACAATGATTTCACTAGTACGTTATACAGTGAACGTTATACGGTCGGACAATGATTTTATGGTCGGACAATGATTTCACTTGTACATTATACAGTGAACGTTATAGAGTCAGACAATGATTTCACTTGTATATTATACAATGAACGTTGTATGGTCGGACAATGATTTTACTTGTACGTTATACAGTGAACGTTATACGGTCGGACAATGATTTCATATGTATGTTATACGGTCGGACAATGATATCACTTGTATGTTATACAGTGAACGTTATACGATCGGACAATGATTTCACTTGTACGCTATACGGTCGGACAATGATTTCACTTGTATGTTATACAGTGAATGTTATACAGTCGGACAATGATTTCACTTGTACATTATACGGTCGGACAATGATTTCACATGTACATTATACAGTGAACGTTATACGGTCGGACAATGATTTCACTTGTACGTTATAGGGTGAACGTTATACGGCCGGTCAATGATTTCACTTGTACGTTATACGGTCGGACAATGATTTCACTTGTATGTTATACAGTCGGACAATGAGTTCACTTGTACGTTATACAGTGAATGTTATACGGTCGGACAATGATTTCACTTGTACGTTATACATTCGGATAATGATTTCACTTGAATGTTATACGGTCGGACAATGATTTCACTTGTACATTATACAGTGATCGTTATACGGTCGGACAATGATTTCACAAGTATGTTATACGGTCGGACAATGATTTCACTTGTACATTATACAGTGAACGTTATACGGTCGGACAATGATTTCACATGTATGTTATACGGTCGGACAATGATATCACGTGTACGTTATATAGTGAACGTTATATGCTCGGACAATGATTTCACTTGTACGCTATACGGTCGGACAATGATTTCACTTGTACGTTATACAGTGAACGTTATACGGTCGGACAATGATTTCACTTGTACGTTATTCGGTCGAACAATGATTTAACTTGTATGTTATACAGTGAACGTTATACGGTCGGACAATGATTTCACTTGTACGTTATACAGTGAACGTTATACGGTCGGACAATGATTTCACTTGTACGTTATACGGTCGGACAATGATTTCACTTGTATGTTATACAGTCGGACAATGATTTAACTTGTATGTTATACAGTGAACGTTATACGGACGGACAATGATTTCACTTGTACGTTATATGGTCGAACAATAATTTCACTTGTATGTTATACGGTCGGACAATGATTTCACTGGTACGTTAAACAGTCGGCCACTGATTTCACTTGTACGGTATACAGTGAACGTTATACGGTTGGACAATGATTTCACTTGTACGTTATACAGTGAACGTTATACTGTCGGACAATGATTTCACTTGTACATTATACTGTCCGACAATTATTTCAATGGTACGCTATTCAATGAATGTTATACGGTCGTACAATGATTTCACTAGTACGTTATACAGTGATCGTTATACGGTCGGACAATGATTTTACGGTCGGACAATGATTTCACTAGTAGGTTATACAGTGAACGTTATACGGTCGGACAATGATTTTATGGTCGGACAATGATTTCACTTGTACATTATACAGTGAACGTTATACGGTCGTACAATGATTTCACTTGTACATTATACAATGAACGTTGTATGGTCGGACAATGATTTTACTTGTACGTTATACAGTGAACGTTATACGGTCGGACACTGATTTCACTTGTATGTTATACAGTGAACGTTATAAGGTCGGACAATGATTTCACTTGTACGTTATACGGTCGGACAATGATTTCACTTGTATGTTATACGGTCGGACAATGATTTCACTTGTACGTTATACAGTGAACGTTAAAAGGTCGGACAATGATTTCACTTGTACGTTATACTGTCGGAAAATGATATCACTTGAATGTTATACGGTCGGACAATGATTTCATTTGTACGTTATACCGTGAAAGTTATACGGTCGGACAATGATTTCACTTGTACGTTATACAGTGAATGTTATACGGTCGGACAATGATTTCACTTGTACGTTATACGGTCGGACAATGATTTCCCCTTGTACGTTATACGGTCGGACAATGATTTCACATGTACGTTATACGGTCAGACAATGATTTTACTTTTACGTTATACGGTCGGACAATGATTTCACTTGTACGTTATACGGTCAGACAATGATTTCACTTTATACGGTCGGACAATGATTTCACTTGTATGTTATACGGTCGGACAATGATTTCACTGGTACGTTAAACAGTCGGACAATGATATCACTTGTACGGTATACAGTGAACATTATACGGTTGGACAATGATTTCACTTGTACGTTATACAGTGAACGTTATATGGTCGGACAATGATTTCACTTGTACGTTATACAGTGAACATTATACGGTCAGACAATGATTTCACTTGTATGTTATACAGTGAACGTTGTACGGTCGGACAATGATTTCACTTGTACGTTTACATGTACGTACGGTCGGACAATGATTTCACTTGTACGTTATACGGTCGAACAATGATTTCACTTGTATGTTATACAGTGAACGTTATACGGACGGACAATGATTTCACTTGTACGTTATACGGTCGGACAATGATTTCACTTGTACGTTATACAGTGAACGTTATACGGTCGGACAATGATTTCACATGTATGTTATACGGTCGGACAATGATATCACGTGTACGTTATACAGTGAACGTTATACGCTTGGACAATGATTTCACTTGTACGTTATACGGTCGGACAATTACTTCACTTGTACGTTATACGGTCGGTAAATGATTTCACTTGAATGTTATACGGTCGGACAATGATTTCACGTGTACGTTATACAGTGAACGTTATACGGTCGAACAATGATTTCACTTGTACGTTATACAGTGAACGTTATACGGTCGGACAATGATTTCACTTCTACCTTATACAGTGAACATTATATGGTCGGACAATGATTTCACTTGTACGTTATACGGTCGGACAATGATTTCACTTGTACGATATACGGTCAGACAATGATTTCACTTCTACGTTATACGGTCGGACAATGATGTCACTTGTACGTTATACGGTCGGACAATAATTTCACTTGAATGTTATACGGTCGGACAATGATTTCATTTGTACGTTATACAGTGAACGTTATACGGTCGGACAATGATTTCACTTGTACGTTATACAGTGAACGTTATACGGTCGGACAATGATTTCACTTGTACGTTATACAGTGAATGTTATACGGTCGGACAATGATATCACTTGTACCTTATATAGTGAAAGTTATACGGTCGGACAATGATTTCACTTGTATGTTATACAGTGAACGTTATACGGTCGGACAATGATTTCACTTGTATGTTATATGGTCGGACAATGATTTCACTTGTACGTTATACGGTCGAACAATGATTTCACTTTTATGTTATAGAGTGAACGTTATACGGTCGGACAATGATTTCACATGTACGTTATACGGTCGGATAATGATTTCACTTGTACGTTATACGGTCGGACAATGATTTCACTTTTACGTTATACGGTCGGACAATGATTTCACTTGTACGTTATACGGTCAGACAATGATTTCACTTGTTATACGGTCGGACAATGATTTCACTTGTATGTTATACGGTCGGACAATGATTTCACTGGTACGTTAAACAGTCGGACAATGATATCACTTGTACGGTATACAGTGAACATTATACGGTTGGACAATGATTTCACTTGTACGTTATACAGTGAACGTTATACGGTCGGACAATGATTTCACTTGTACGTTAAACAGTGAACATTATACGGTCAGACAATGATTTCACTTGTATGTTATACGGTCGGACAATGATTTCACTGGTACGTTAAACAGTCGGACAATGATATCACTTGTACGGTATACAGTGAACATTATACGGTTGGACAATGATTTCACTTGTACGTTATACAGTGAACGTTATATGGTCGGACAATGATTTCACTTGTACGTTATACAGTGAACATTATACGGTCAGACAATGATTTCACTTGTATGTTATACAGTGAACGTTGTACGGTCGGACAATGATTTCACTTGTACGTTATACGGTCGAACAATGATTTCACTTGTATGTTATACAGTGACGTTATACACGGACAATGATTTCACTTGTACGTTATACGGTCGGACAATGATTTCACTTGTACGTTATACAGTGAACGTTATACGGTCGGACAATGATTTCACATGTATGTTATACGGTCGGACAATGATATCACGTGTACGTTATACAGTGAACGTTATACGCTTGGACAATGATTTCACTTTTACGTTATACGGTCGGACAATGATTTCACTTGTACGTTATACGGTCGGACAATTACTTCACTTGTACGTTATACGGTTGGTAAATGATTTCACTTGAATGTTATACGGTCGGACAATGATTTCACGTGTACGTTATACAGTGAACGTTATACGGTCGAACAATGTTTTCACTTGTACGTTATACAGTGAACGTTATACGGTCGGACAATGATATCACTTCTACCTTATACAGTGAACATTATATGGTCGGACAATGATTTCACTTGTACGTTATACGGTCGGACAATGATTTCACTTGTACGATATACGGTCAGACAATGATTTCACTTCTACGTTATACGGTCGGACAATGATGTCACTTGTACGTTATACGGTCGGACAATAATTTCACTTGAATGTTATACGGTCGGACAATGATTTCATTTGTACGTTATACAGTGAACTTTATACGGTCGGACAATGATTTCACTTGTACGTTATACAGTGAACGTTATACGGTCGGACAATGATTTCACTTGTACGTTATACAGTGAATGTTATACGGTCGGACAATGATTTCACTTGTATGTTATATGGTCGGACAATGATTTCACTTGTACGTTATACGGTCGAACAATGATTTCAGTTGTATGTTATAGAGTGAACGTTATACGGTCGGACAATGATTTCACATGTACGTTATACGGTCGGATAATGATTTCACTTGTACGTTATACGGTCAGACAATGATTTCACTTTTACGTTATACGGTCGGACAATGATTTCACTTGTACGTTATACGGTCAGACAATGATTTCACTTGTTATACGGTCGGACAATGATTTCACTTGTATGTTATACGGTCGGACAATGATTTCACTGGTACGTTAAACAGTCGGACAATGATATCACTTGTACGGTATACAGTGAACATTATACGGTTGGACAATGATTTCACTTGTACGTTATACAGTGAACGTTATACGGTCGGACAATGATTTCACTTGTACGTTATACAGTGAACGTTGTACGGTCGGACAATGATTTCACTTGTACGTTATACAGTGTACGTTATACGGTCGGACAATGATTTCACTTGTACGTTATACAGTCGAACAATGATTTCACTTGTATGTTATACAGTGAACGTTATACGGACGGACAATGATTTCACTTGTACGTTATACGGTCGGACAATGATTACACTTGTACGTTATACGGTCGGACAAAGATTTCTCTTGTACGTTAATACAGTGAACGTTATACGGTCTGACAATGATTTCACTTGTACGTTATACAGTGAACGTTATACTGTCGGACAATGATTTCACTTGTACGTTATACAGTGAACGTTATAAGTCGGACAATGATTTCACTTGTATGTTATACGGTCGGACAATGATTTCACTTGTACGTTATACGGTCGGACAATGATTTCACTTGTACGCTATACGGTCGGACAATGATTTCACTTGTATGTTATACGGTCGGAAAATGATTACATTTGTACGTTATACAGTGAACGTTATACGGTCGGACAATGATTTCACTTGTACGTTATATAGTGATCGTTATACGGTCGGACAATGATTTCACTTGTACGTTATACGGTCAGAAAATGATTTCACTTGAATGTTATACGGTCGGACAATGATTTCACGTGTACGTTATACAGTGAACGTTATACGGTCGGACAATGATTTCACTTCTACCTTATACAGTGAACATTATATGGTCGGACAATGATTTCACTTGTACGTTATACGGTCGGACAATGATTTCACTTGTACGATATACGGTCGGACAATGATTTCACGTCTACGTTATACGGTCGGATAATGATGTCACTTGTACGTTATACGGTCGGACAATGATTTCACTTGAATGTTATACGGTCGGACAATGATTTCATTTGTACGTTATACAGTGAACGTTATACGGTCGGACAATGATTTCACTTGTACGTTATACAGTGATCGTTATACGGTCGGACAATGATTTCACTTGTACGTTATACAGTGAATGTTATACGGTCGGACAATGATATCACTTGTACGTTATATAGTAAAAGTTATACGGTCGGACAATGATTTCACTTGTATGTTATACAGTGAACGTTATACGGTCGGACAATAATTTCACTTGTATGTTATACGGTCGAACAATGATTTCACTCGTATGTTATAGAGTGAACGTTATATGGTCGGACAATGATTTCACCTGTACGTTATACGGTTTGACAATGATTTATCTTGTACGTTATACGGTCGGACAATGATTTCATTTAAATATTATACGGTCGGACAATGATTTCATTTGTACGTTATACAGTGAAAGTTATACGGTCGGACAATTATTTCACTTGTACTTTATACAGTGAATGTTATACGGTCGGAAAATGATTTCACTTGTACGTTAAACGGTCGGACAATGATTTCACTTGTATGTTATACGGTCGGACAATGATTTCACTTGTACGTTATACAGTGAATGTTATACGGTCGGACAATGATTTCACTTGTACGTTATACATTCGGATAATGATTTCACTTGAATGTTATACGGTCGGACAATGATTTCACTTGTACATTATACAGTGAACGTTATACGGTCGGACAATGATTTCACAAGTATGTTATACGGTCGGACAATGATTTCACTTGTACATTATACAGTGAACGTAAGATCGGACAATGATTTCACTTGTACGTTATACAGTGAACGTTATACGGTCGGACAATGATTTCACATGTATGTTATACGGTCGGACAATGATATCACGTGTACGTTATACAGTGAACGTTATATGCTCGGACAATGATTTCACTTGTACGCTATACGGTCGGACAATGATTTCACGTGTACGTTATACAGTGAACGTTATACGGTCGGACAATGATTTCACTTGTACGTTATACAGTGAACGTTATACGGTCGGACAATGATTTCACTTGTACGTTATTCGGTCGAACAATGATTTCACTTGTATGTTATACAGTGAACGTTATACGGTCGGACAATGATTTCACTTGTACGTTATACAGTGAACGTTATACGGTCGGACAATGATTTCACTTGTACGTTATACGGTCGGACAATGATTTCACTTGTATGTTATACAGTCGGACAATGATTTAACTTGTATGTTATACAGTGAACGTTATACGGACGGACAATGATTTCACTTGTACGTTATATGGTCGAACAATAATTTCACTTGTATGTTATACGGTCGGACAATGATTTCACTGGTACGTTAAACAGTCGGCCACTGATTTCACTTGTACGGTATACAGTGAACGTTATACGGTTGGACAATGATTTCACTTGTACGTTATACAGTGAACGTTATACTGTCGGACAATGATTTCACTTGTACATTATACTGTCCGACAATTATTTCAATGGTACGCTATTCAATGAATGTTATACGGTCGTACAATGATTTTACGGTCGGACAATGATTTCACTTGTACGTTATTCAGTGAACGTTATACGGTCGGACAATGATTTCACTTGTACATTATACAATGAACGTTGTATGGTCGGACAATGATTTTACTTGTACGTTATACAGTGAACGTTATACGGTCGGACAATGATTTCATATGTATGTTATACGGTCGGACAATGATATCACTTGTATGTTATACAGTGAACGTTATACGGTCGGACAATGATTTCACTTGTACGTTATACGGTCGGACAATGATTTCACATGTACATTATACAGTGAATGTTATACGGTCGAACAATGATTTCACTTGTACGTTATACAGTGAACGTTATACGGTCGGACAATGATTTCACTTCTACCTTATACAGTGAACATTATATGGTCGGACAATGATTTCACTTGTACGTTATACGGTCGGACAATGATTTCACTTGTACGTTATACGGTCGGACAATGATTTCACTTGTTCGTTATACGGTCGGACAATGATTTCATTTGTACATTATACTGTCCGACAATTATTTCAATGGTACGTTATTCAATGAATGTTATACGGTCGGACAATGATTTCACTTGTACGTTATACAGTGAACGTAAGATTGGACAATGATTTCACTTGTACGTTATACGGTCGGACAATGATTTCACTTGTACGTTATACGGTCGGACAATGATTTCACCTGAATGTTATACGGTCGGACAATGATTTCATTTATATGTTATACAGTGAACGTTATACGGTCGGACAATGATTTCACTTGTACGTTATACAGTGAACGTTATACGGTCGGACAATGGTTTAACTTGTACGTTATACAGTGAATGTTATACGGTCGGACAATGATTTCACTTGTACGTTATACGGTCGGACAATGATTTCACTTGTACGGTATACAGTGAACGTTATACGGTTGGACAATGATTTCACTTGTACGTTATAAAGTGAACGTTATACTGTCGGATAATGATGTCACTTGTATGTTATACAGTGAACGTTATACGGTCGGACAATGATTTCACTTGTACATTATACTGTCCGACAATTATTTCAATGGTACGTTATTCAATGAATGTTATACGGTCGGACAATGATTTCAATTGTAGGTTATACAGTGAACGGTCGGACAATGATTTTACGGTCGGACAATGATTTCACTTGTACATTATATGGTCGGACAATGATTTCACTTGTACATTATACAGTGAACGTTATATGGTCGGACAATGATTTTACTTGTAGGTTATACAGTGAACGTTATATGGTCGGACAGTGATTTCACTTGTACATTATAGAGTGAACGTTATACGGTCGGACAATGATTTCACTTGTACGTTATACAGTGATCATTATACGGTCGGACAATGATTTCACTTGTACGTTATACGGTCGGACAATGATTTCACTTGTATGTTATATGGTAAGACAATGATTTCACTTGTACGTTATACGGTCGGACAATGATTTCACTTGTACGTTATACATTCGGATAATGATTTCACTTGAATGTTATACGGTCGGACAATGATTTCACTTGTACATTATACAGTGAATGTTATACGGTCGGACAATGATTTCACTTGTACATTATACAGTGAACGTAAGATCGGACAATGATTTCACTTGTACGTTATACAGTGAACGTTATATGGTCGGACAATGATTTCACATGTATGTTATACGGTCGGACAATGATATCACGTGTACGTTATACAGTGAACGTTATACGCTCGGACAATGATTTCACTTGTACGCTATACGGTCGGACAAAGATTTCACTTGTACGTTATACAGTGAACGTTATACGGTCGGACAATGATTTCACTTGTACGTTATACAGTGAACGTTATACGGTCGGACAATGATTTCACGTGTACGTTATACGGTCGGACAATGATTTCATTTGTACGTTATACGGTCGGACAATGATTTCACTTGTACGTTATACGGTCGGAAAATGATTTCACTTGAATGTTATACGGTCGGACAATGATTTCACGTGTACTTTATACAGTGAACGTTATACGGTCGAACAATGATTTCACTTGTACGTTATACAGTGAACATTATACGGTCGGACAATGATTTCACTTCTACCTTATACAGTGAACATTATATGGTCGGACAATGATTTCACTTGTACGTTATACGGTCGGACAATGATTTCACTTATACGATATACGGTCGGACAATGATTTCACTTCTATGTTATACGGTCGGACAATGATTTCACTTGTACGTTATACGGTCGGACAATGATTTCACTTGTACGTTATACGGTCGGACAATGATTTTATTTGTACGTTAGACAGTGAACGTTATACGGTCGGACAATGATTTCACTTGTACGTTATACAGTGAACGTTATACGATCGGACAATGATTTCACTTCTACGCTATACGGTCGGACAATGATTTCACTTGTATGTTATACAGTGAATTTATACGGTCGGACAATGATTTCACTTGTACATTATACGGTCGGACAATGATTTCACTTGAATGTTAACGGTCGGACAATGATTTCACTTACGTTATACAGTGAACGTTATACGGTCGGACAATGATTTCACTTGTACGTTATACAGTGAACGTTATACGGTCGGACAATGATTTCACTTGTACGTTATACAGTGAACGTTATACGGTCGGACAATGATTTCACTTGTACGTTATACGGTCGGACAATGATTTCACTTGAATGTTATACGGTCGGACAATGATTTCACTTGTACGTTATACAGTGAACGTTATACGGTCGGACAATGATTTCACTTGTACGTTATACAGTGAACGTTATACGGTCGGACAATGATTTCACTTGTACGTTATACAGTGAATGTTATACGGTCGGACAATGATTTCACTTGTACGTTATACAGTGAAAGTTATACGGTCGGACAATGATTTCACTTGTATGTTATACAGTGAACGTTATACGGTCGGACAATGATTTCACTTGTATGTTATACGGTCGGACAATGATTTCACTTGTACGTTATACGGTCGGACAATGATTTCACTTGTATGTTATAGAGTGAACGTTATACGGTCGGACAATGATTTCACTTGTACGTTATACGGTCGGACAATGATTTCACTTGTACGTTATACGGTCGGACAATGATTTCACTTGTACGTTATACAGTGAACGTTATACGGTCGGACAATGATTTCACTTGTACGTTATACAGTGAAGTATACGGTCGGACAATGATTTCACTTGTACGTTATACGGTCGGACAATGATTTCACTTGAATGTTATACGGTCGGACAATGATTTCATTTGTACGTTATACAGTGAACGTTATACGGTCGGACAATGATTTCACTTGTACGTTATACAGTGAATGTTATAAGGTCGGACAATGATTTCACTTGTACGTTATACAGTGAACGTTATACGGTCGAACAATGATTTCACTTGTACGTTATACGGTCGGACAATGATTTCACTTGTAAGTTATACGGTCGGACAATGATTTCACTTGTACGTTATACGGTCGGACAATGATTTCACTTGTATGTTATACGGTCGGACAATGATTTCACTTCTACCTTATACAGTGAAAATTATATGGTCGGACAATGATTTCACTTGTACGTTATACGGTCGGACAATGATTTCACTTGTACGTTAAACAGTCGGACAATGATTTCACTTGTACGGTATACAGTGAACGTTATACTGTCGGACAATGATTTCACTTGTACGTTATACAGTGAACGTTATACTGTCGGACAATGATTTCACTTGTACGTTATACAGTGAACGTCATACGGTCAGACAATGATTTCTCTTGTACGTTATACAGTGAACGTTATACGGTCGGACAATGATTTTATTTGTACATTATACTGTGAAAGTTATACTATCACTTGTTATACAGTCGGACAATGATTTCACTTGTATGTTATACGGTCGGACAATGATTTCACTGGTACGTTAAACAGTCGGACAATGATTTCATTTGTACGTTATACGGTCATACAATGATTTCACTTGTACGTTATATGGTCGGACAATGATTTCACTTGTATGTTATACAGTGAACGTTATACGGTCGGACAATGATTTCACATGTATGTTATACGGTCGGACAATGATATCACTTGTACGTTATACAGTGAAAGTTATACGGTCGGACAATGATTTCACTTGTATGTTATACAGTGAACGTTATATGGTCGGACAATGATTTCATGATTTCACTTGTATGTTATACGGTCGGACAATGATTTCACTTGTACTTTATACGGTCGAACAATGATTTCACTTGTACGTTATACAGTGAATGTTATACGGTGGGACAATGATTTCATTTGTACGTTATATGGTCGGACAATGATTTCACATGTACGTTATACGGTCGGACAATGATTTCACTTGTACGTTATACGGTCAGACAATGATTTCACTTTTACGTTATACGGTCGGACAATGATTTCACTTGTATGTTATACGGTCAGACAATGATTTCACTTGTTATACGGTCGGACAATGATTTCACTTGTACGTTATACGGTCGGACAATGATTTCACTTCTACCTTATACAGTGAACATTATATGGTCGGACAATGATTTCACTTGTACGTTATACGGTCGGACAATGATTTCACTTGTATGTTATACGGTCGGACAATGATTTCACTTCTACCTTATACAGTGAAAATTATATGGTCGGACAATGATTTCACTTGTACGTTATACGGTCGGACAATGATTTCACTTGTTATACGGTCAGACAATGGTTTCACTTGTATGTTATACGGTCGGACAATGATTTCACTGGTACGTTAAACAGTCGGACAATGATTTCACCTGTACGGTATACAGTGAACATTATACGGTTGGACAATGATTTCACTTGTACGTTATACAGTGAACGTTATACGGTCGGACAATGATTTCACTTGTACGTTATACAGTGAACGTTATACGGTCGGACAATGATTTCACTTGTACGTTATACAGTGAACGTTATACGGTCGGACAATGATTTCACTTGTACGTTATACGGTCAGACAATGATTTCACTGGTACGTTATACAGTCGGACAATGATTTCACTTGTACGGTATACAGTGAACATTATACGGTCGGACAATGATTTCACTTGTACGTTATACAGTGAACGTTATACGGTCGGACAATGATTGTACGTTATAAGTGAACATTATACGGTCGGACAATGATTTCACTTGTACGTTATACAGTGAACGTTATACGGTCGGACAATGATTTCACTTGTACGTTATACAGTGAACGTTATACGGTCGGACAATGATTTCACTTGTATGTTATACAGTGAACGTTATACGGTCGGACAATGATTTCACTTGTACGTTATACGGTCGGACAATGATTTCACTTGAATGTTATACGGTCGGACAATGATTTCATTTGTACGTTATACAGTGAACGTTATACGGTCGGACAATGATTTCACTTGTACGTTATACAGTGAACGTTATACGGTCGGACAATGATTTCACTTGTACGTTATACAGTGAATGTTATACGGTCGGACAATGATATCACTTGTACGTTATACAGTGAAAGTTATACGGTCGGACAATGATTTCACTTGTATGTTATAGAGTGAACGTTGTACGGTCGGACAATGATTTCACTTTTATGTTATAGAGTGAACGTTATACGGTCGGACAATGATTTCACCTGTACGTTATACGGTCGGACAATGATTTCACTTGTACGTTATACGGTCGGACAATGATTTCACTTGAATGTTATACGGTCGGACAATGATTTCATTTGTACGTTATACAGTGAACGTTATACGGTCGGACAATGATTTCACTTGTACGTTATACAGTGAATGTTATAAGGTCGGACAATGATTTCACGTGTACGTTATACAGTGAACGTTATACGGTCGAACAATGATTTCACTTGTACGTTATACGGTCGGACAATGATTTCACTTGTACGTTATACGGTCGGACAATGATTTCACTTCTACCTTATACAGTGAACATTATATGGTCGGACAATGATTTCACTTGTACGTTATACGGTCGGACAATGATTTCACTTGTATGTTATACGGTCGGACAATGATTTCACTTCTACCTTATACAGTGAAAATTATATGGTCGGACAATGATTTCACTTGTACGTTATACGGTCGGACAATGATTTCACTTGTAAGTTAAACAGTCGGACGATGATTTCACTTGTACGGTATACAGTGAACGTTATACTGTCGGACAATGATTTCACTTGTACGTTATACAGTGAACGTTATACTGTCGGACAATGATTTCACTTGTACGTTATACAGTGAACGTCATACGGTCGGACAATGATTTTATTTGTACATTATACTGTGAAAGTTATACTGTCGGACAATGATTTCACTTGTTATACAGTCGGACAATGATTTCACTTGTATGTTATACGGTCGGACAATGATTTCACTGGTACGTTAAACAGTCGGACAATGATTTCATTTGTACGTTATACGGTCATACAATGATTTCACATGTATGTTATATGGTCGGACAATGATTTCACTTGTATGTTATACAGTGAACGTTATACGGTTAGACAATGATTTCACTTGTATGTTTTACAGTGAACGTTATACGGTCGGACAATGATTTCACATGTATGTTATACGGTCGGACAATGATATCACTTGTACGTTATACAGTGAAAGTTATACGGTCGGACAATGATTTCACTTGTATGTTATACATTGAACGTTATATGGTCGGACAATGATTTCATGATTTCACTTGTATGTTATACGGTCGGACAATGATTTCACTTGTACTTTATACGGTCGAACAATGATTTCACTTGTACGTTATACAGTGAATGTTATACGGTGGGACAATGATTTCATTTGTACGTTATATGGTCGGACAATGATTTCACTTGTACGTTATACGGTCGGACAATGATTTCACATGTACGTTATACGGTCGGACAATGATTTCACTTGTACGTTATACGGTCAGACAATGATTTCACTTTTACGTTATACGGTCGGATAATGATTTCACTTGTTATACGGTCGGACAATGATTTCACTGGTATGTTAAACATTCGGACAATGATTTCACTTGTACGTTATACGGTCGGTCAATGATTTCACTTCTACCTTATACAGTGAACATTATATGGTCGGACAATGGTTTCACTTGTACGTTATACGGTCGGACAATGATTTCACTTGTATGTTATACGGTCGGACAATGATTTCACTTGTACGTTATACGGTCAGACAATGATTTCACTTGTTATACGGTCAGACAATGGTTTCACTTGTATGTTATACGGTCGGACAATGATTTCACTGGTACGTTAAACAGTCGGACAATGGACAATGATTTCACTTGTACGTTATACAGTGAACATTATACGGTCGGACAATGATTTCACTTGTACGTTATACAGTGAACGTTATACGGTCGGACAATGATTTCACTTGTACGTTATACAGTGAACGTTATACGGTCGGACAATGATTTCACTTGTACATTATACAGTCGGACAATGATTTCACTTGTATGTTATACGGTCGGACAATGATTTCACTTGTACGTTAAACGGTCGGACAATTATTTCAATGGTCGGACAATGATTTCACTTGTACGTTATACAGTGAACGTTATACGGTCGGACAATGATTTCACTTGTACGTTATACAGTGAACGTTATACGGTCGGACAATGATTTCACTTGTACGTTATACGGTCGGACAATGATTTCACTTGTACGTTATACGGTGAACATTATACTGTCGGACAATTATTTCAATTGCCGGACAATGATTTCACTTGTACGTTATACAGTGAACGTTATACGGTCGGACAATGATTTCACTTGTATGTTATACAGTGAACGTTATACGGTCGGACAATGATTTCACTTGTACGTTATACAGTGACCGTTTATCATAATATATACCTACCTATAACTACCAGTATAGCATAGTATATACCTACCTATAACTGCTAGTTAACATAGTCTATGCCTACCTATAACTGCTAGTATAACATAATATATACCTACCTATTACTGCTAGTATAACAGACTCTATACCTACCTATAACCGCTAGTATAACATAGTATATACCTACCTATATTTGCTAGTATAGCAGAGTATATAACTACCTATAACAGCTAGTATAACAGAGTCTATACCTACCTATGACTGCAAGTATAATGTAGTCTATATCTACATATAACTACTAGTATAACATAGTCTATACCTACCTATAACTGCTAGTTTAACATAATTTATAACTACCTATAACTAGTAGTATAGCAGAGTATATATCTACCAATAACTGATAGTATAACAGAGTATATACCTACATATAACTGCTAGTATAGCAGAGTATATAACTACCTATAACTGCTAGTATAATACAGTCTATATCTACATATAACTACTAGTATAACATAGTCTATACCTACCTATAACTGCTAGTATAACATAGTCTATACCTACCTATATCTGCTAGTATGACAGAGTATATAACTACTTATAACTGCTAGTATAACATACTCTATACCTACCTATAACAGCTAGTATAACAGAGTATATACCTACCTATAACTGCTAGTATGAAAGCGTATATAACTACTTATAACTGCTAGTATAATATAATCTATACCTACCTATAACTAGTAGTATAACAGAGTATATACCTACCTATAACTGCTAGTATAACAGATTATATACCTACCTATAACTGCTAGTACAACAGAGTATATACCTGGGTATAACTGCTAGTATAACATAATCTGTATCTACATATAACTACTAGTATAACATAGACTATACCTACCTATAACTGCTAGTATAACAGAGTATAGACCTACCTATAACCGCTAGTATAACATAGTCTATATCTACCTATAACTGCTAGTATAACAAAGAATATACCTACCTATAACCGCTATTATAACAAAGTCTATACCTACCAATAACAGCTAGTATAACATAGTCTATACCTACATATAACTGATAGTATAACAGAGTATATAGCTACCTATAAATGCTAGTATAATGTAGTCTATATCTACATATAACTACTAGTATAACAGAGTCTATACCTACCTATAACTGCTAGTATAATGTAGTCTATATCTACATATAACTACTAGTATAACATAGTCTATACCTACCTATAACTGCTAGTTTAACATAATATATATAACAGAGTATATACCTACCTATAACTGCTAGTATGACAGAGTATATACCTACTTGTAACAGAGTCTATACCTACCTATAACTGCTAGTATAACAGAGTATATAACTACTTATAACTGCTAGTATAACATACTCTATACCTACCTATAACTGCTAGTATAACAGAGTATATACCTACCTATAACTGCTAGTATGAAAGCGTATATAACTACTTATAACTGCTAGTATAATATACTCTATACCTACCTATAACTGGTAGTATAACAGTGTATATAC
>CM026401.1:21493187-21528775 GCA_014843695.1 Archivesica marissinica
GGTCGGACAATGATTTCACTTGAATGTTATACGGTCGGACAATGATTTTATTTGTACGTTAGACAGTGAACGTTATACGGTCGGACAATGATTTCACTTGTACGTTATACAGTGAATGTTATACGGTCGGACAATGATTTCACTTGTACGTTATACAGTGAAAGTTATACGGTCGGACAATGATTTCACTTGTATGTTATACAGTGAACGTTATACGGTCGGACAATGATTTCACTTGTATGTTATACGGTCGGACAATGATTTCACTTGTACGTTATACGGTCGAACAATGATTTCACTTGTATGTTATAGAGTGAACGTTATACGGTCGGACAATGATTTCACCTGTACGTTATACGGTCGGACAATGATTTCACTTGTACGTTATACGGTCGGACAATGATTTCACTTGAATGTTATACGGTCGGACAATGATTTCATTTGTACGTTATACAGTGAAAGTTATACGGTCGGACAATGATTTCACTTGTACGTTATACAGTGAATGTTATACGGTCGGACAATGATTTCACTTGTACGTTATACGGTCGGACAATGATTTCACTTGTACGTTATACGGTCGGACAATGATTTCACATGTACGTTATACGGTCAGACAATGATTTCACTTGTTATACGGTCGGACAATGATTTCACTTGTATGTTATACGGTCGGACAATGATTTCACTGGTACGTTAAACAGTCGGACAATGATTTCACTTGTACGGTATACAGTGAACATTATACGGTTGGACAATGATTTCACTTGTACGTTATACAGTGAACGTTATACGGTCGGACAATGATTTCACTTGTACGTTATACAGTGAATGTTATACGGTCGGACAATGATATCACTTGTACGTTATACAGTGAAAGTTATACGGTCGGACATTGATTTCATTTGTATGTTATACATTGAACGTTATACGGTCGGACAATAATTTCACTTGTATGTTATACGGTCGGACAATGATTTCACTTGTACGTTATACGGTCGAACAATGATTTCACTTGTATGTTATAGAGTGAACGTTATACGGTCGGACAATGATTTCACCTGTACGTTATACGGTCGGACAATGATTTCACTTGTACGTTATACGGTCGGGCAATGATTTCACTTGAATGTTATACGATCGGACAATGATTTCATTTGTACGTTATACAGTGAACGTTATACGGTCGGACAATGATTTCACTTGTACGTTATACAGTGAATGTTATACGGTCGGACAATGATTTCACTTGTACGTTATACGGTCGGACAATGATTTCACTTGTACGTTATACGGTCGGACAATGACTTCACATGTACGTTATACGGTCGGACAATGATTTCACTTGTACGTTATACGGTCAGACAATGATTTCACTTTTACGGTATACGGTCGGACAATGATTTCACTTGTACGTTATACGGTCAGACAATGATTTCACTTGTTATACGGTCGGACAATGATTTCACTTGTATGTTATACGGTCGGACAATGATTTCACTTGTACGTTATAGAGTGAACATTATACGGTCAGACAATGATTTCACTTGTACGTTATACAGTGAACTTTATACGGTCGGACAATGATTTCACTTGTACGTTATACGGTCGAACAATGATTTCACTTGTATGTTATACAGTGAACGTTATACGGTCGGACAATGATTTTACTTGTACGTTATACGGTCGGACAATGATTTCACTTGTACGTTATACGGTCGGACAATGATTTCACTTGAATGTTATACGGTCGGACAATGATTTCAGTTGTACGTTATACAGTGAATGTTATACGGTCGGACAATGATTTCACTTGTACATTATACGGTTGGACAATGATTTCACGTGTACGGTCAGACAATGATTTCACTTGTACGTTATACGGTCAGACAATGATTTCACTTGTACGTTATACGGTCGGACAATAATTTCACTTGTATGTTATACGGTCGGACAATGATTTCACTGGTACGTTAAACAGTCGGACACTGATTTCACTTGTACGGTATACAGTGAACATTATACAGTTGGACAATGATTTCACTTGTACGTTATACAGTGAACGTTATACTGTCGGACAATGATTTCACTTGTACGTTATACAGTGAACGTTATACGGTCGGACACTGATTTCACTTGTATGTTATACAGTGAATGTTATAAGGTCGGACAATGATTTCACTTGTACGTTATACGGTCGGACAATGATTTCACTTGTATGTTATACGGTCGGACAATGATTTCACTTGTACGTTATACAGTGAACGTTAAAAGGTCGGACAATGATTTCACTTGTACGTTATACGGTCGGACAATGATTTCACCTGTACGTTATATGGTCGGACAATGATTTCACTTGTACGTTATACTGTCGGAAAATGATATCACTTGAATGTTATACGGTCGGACAATGATTTCACGTGTACGTTATACAGTGAACGTTATACGGTCGAACAATGATTTCACTTGTACGTTATACAGTGAACGTTATACGGTCGGACAATGATTTCACTTCTACCTTATACAGTGAACATTATATGGTCGGACAATGATTTCACTTGTACGATATACTGTCGGAAAATGATTTCACTTGTACGTTATACGGTCGGACAATGATTTCACTTGTACATTATACAGTAAACGTTATACGGTCGGACAATGATTTCACATGTATGTTATACGGACGGACAATGATATCACTTGTACGTCATACAGTGAACGTTATACGGTCGGACAATGATTTCACTTGTACGTTATACAGTGAATGTTAAACGGTCGGACAATGATTTCACTTGTACGTTATACGGTCGGACAATGATTTCACTTGTACGTTATACGGTCGGACAATGATTTCACATGTACGTTATACGGTCGGACAATGATTTCACTTGTACGTTATACGGTCAGACAATGATTTCACTTGTTATACGGTCGGACAATGATTTCACTTGTATGTTATACGGTCGGACAATGATTTCACTGGTACGTTAAACAGTCGGACAATGATTTCACTTGTACAGTATACAGTAAACATTATACGGTTGGACAATGATTTCACTTGTACGTTATACAGTGAACGTTATACGGTCGGACAATGATTTCACTTGTACATTATACTGTCCGACAATTATTTCAATGGTACGTTATTCAATGAATGTTATACGGTCGGACAATGATTTCACTAGTAGGTTATACTGTGAACGTTATACTGTCGGACAATGATTTTACGGTCGGACAATGATTTCACTTGTACATTATACAGTGAACGTTATACGGTCAGACAATGATTTCACATGTATGTTATACGGTCGGACAATGATATCACTTGTATGTTATACAGTGAACGTTATACGCTCGGACAATGATTTCACTTGTACGCTATACGGTCGGACAATGATTTCACTTGTATGTTATACAGTGAATGTTATACAGTCGGACACTGATTTCACTTGTACGTTATACGGTGAACGTTATATCGGACAATGATTTCACTTGTACGTTATACAGTGAACGTTATACGTCCGGTCAATGATTTCACTTGTACGTTATACGGTCGGACAATGATTTCACTTGTACCTTATACGGTCGGACAATGAATTCACTTGTATGTTATACAGTCGGACAATGAGTTCACTTGTACATTATACAGTGAACGTTATACGGTCGGACAATGATTTCACTTGTACATTATACAGTGAACGTTATACGGTCGGAAAATGATTTCACATGTATGTTATACGGTCGGACAATGATTTCACTTGTACATTATACAGTGAACGTAAGATCGGACATTGATTTCACTTGTACGTTATTAAGTGAACGTTATACGGTCGGACAATGATTTCACATGTATGTTATACGGTCGGACAATGATATATCACGTGTACGTTATAAAGTGAACGTTATACGCTCGGACAATGATTTCACTTGTACGCTATACGGTCGGACAATGATTTCACTTGTACGTTATACAGTGAACGTTATACGGTCGGACAATGATTTCACTTGTACGTTATACAGTGAACGTTATACGGTCGGACAATGATTTCACTTGTACATTATACAGTGAACGTTATAAGGTCGGACAATGATTTCACTTGTACGTTATACGGTCGGACAATAATTTCACTTGTACGTTATACGGTCGGACAATGATTTCACTTGTACGTTATACAGTGAACGTTATAGGTCGGACAATGATTTCACTTGTACGTTATACGGTCGGACAATGATTCACTTGTACGTTATACGGTCGGACAATGATTTCACTTGAACGTTATACGGTCGGACAATGATTTCACGGTACGTTTCAGTGAACGTTATACGGTCGAACAATGATTCACTTGTACGTTATACGTGAACGTTATACGGTCGGACAATGATTTCACTTCTACCTTATATAGTGAACGTTATATGGTCGGACAATGATTTCACTTGTACATTATACTGTCCGACAATTATTTCAATGGTACGTTATTCAATGAATGTTATACGGTCGGACAATGATTTCACTAGTAGGTTATACAGTGAACGTTATACGGTCGGACAATGATTTTACAGTCGGACAATGATTTCACTTGTACATTATACAGTGAACGTTATACGGTCGGACAATGATTTCACTTGTACATTATACAATGAACGTTGTATGGTCGGACAATGATTTTACTTGTACATTATACAGTGAACGTTATACGGTCGGACAATGATTTCACATGTATGTTATACGGTCGGACAATGATTTCACATGTATGTTATACGGTCAGACAATGATTTTACTTGTACATTATACAGTGAACGTTATACGGTCGGACAATGATTTCACATGTATGTTATACGGTCGGACATTGATATCACTTGTATGTTATACAGTGAACGTTATACGCTCGGACAATGATTTCACTTGTACGCTATACAGTCGGACAATGATTTCACTTGTACGTTATACGGTCAGACAATGATTTCACATGTACATTATACAGTGAACGTTATACGGTCGGACAATGATTTCACTTGTACGTTATACAGTGAACGTTATACGGCCGGTCAATGATTTCACTTGTACATTATACGGTCGGACAATGATTTCACTTGTACCTTATACGGTCGGACAATGATTTCACTTGTACGTTATACAGTGAACGTTATACGGTCGGACAATGATTTCACTTGTACGTTATACGGTCGGAAAATGATTTCACTTGAATGTTATACGGTCGGACAATGATTTCACGTGTACGTTATACAGTGAACGTTATACGGTCGAACAATGATTTCACTTGTACGTTATACAGTGAACGTTATACGGTCGGACAATGATTTCACTTCTACCTTATACAGTGAATATTATATGGTAGGACAATGATTTCACTTGTACGTTATACGGTCGGACAATGATTTCACTTGTACGTTATACGGTCGGACAATGATTTCACTTTTACTTTATACGGTCGGACAATGATTTCATTTGTACATTAAATAGTTGGACAATGATTTCACTTGTACGTTATACAGTGAACGTTATACTATCGGACAATGGTTTCACTTGTACGTTATACAGTGAACATTATACTGTCGGACAATGATTTCACTTGTACGTTATACAGTGAACGTTTTACGGTCAGACAATGATTTCACTTGTACGTTATATGGTCGGACAATGATTTCACTTGTACATTAAACAGTTGGACAATTATTTCACTTGTACGTTATACAGTGAACGTTATACTGTCGGACAATGATTTCACTTGTACGTTATACAGTGAACGTTATACTGTCGGACAATGATTTCACTTGTACGTTATACAGTGAACGTTATACGGTCGGACAATGATTTCACTTGTACGTTATACAGTGAACGTTATACGGTCAGACAATGATTTCACTTGTACGTTATACAGTGAACGTTGTACGGTCGGAAAATGATTTCACTTGTACGTTATACAGTGAACATTATACGGTCGGACAATGATTTCACTTGTATGCTATACGGTCGAACAATGATTATACTTGTATGTTATACAGTGAACGTTATACGGTCGGACAATGATGTCACTTGTACGTTATATGGTAGGACAATAATTTCACTTGTACGTTATACGGTCGGACAATGATTTCACTTGAATGTTATACGGTCGGACAATGATTTCATTTGTACGTTATACAGTGAACGTTATACGGTCGGACAATGATTTCACTTGTACGTTATACGGTCGGACAATGATTTCACTTGAATGTTATACGGTCGGACAATGATTTCACTTGTACGTTATACACGTCAGACAATGATTTCACTTTTACGCTATACGGTCGGACAATGATTTTACTTGTACGTTATACGGTCAGACAATGAATTCACTTGTTATACGGTCGGACAATGATTTCACTTGTATGTTATAAGGTCGGACAATGATTTCACTTGTACGTTAAACAGTCGGACAATGATTTCACTTGTACGTTATACAGTGAACATTATACGGTCGGACAATGATTTCACTTGTACGTTATACAGGGAACGTTTTACGGTCGGACAATGATTTCACTTGTACGTTATACAGTGAACGTTATACGGTCGGACAATGATTTCACTTGTACGTTATTCGGTCGAACAATGATTTCACTTGTATGTTATACAGTGAACGTTATACGGACGGACAATGATTTCACTTGTTCGTTATATGGTCGAACAATAATTTCACTTGTATGTTATACGGTCGGACAATGATTTCACTGGTACATTAAACAGTCGGACACTGATTTCACTTGTACGGTATACAGTGAACGTTATACGGTTGGACAATGATTTCACTTGTACGCTATACAGTGAACGTTATGCTGTCAGACAATGATGTCACTTGTACGTTATACAGTGAACGTTATACTGTCGGACAATGATTTCACTTGTACATTATACTGTCCGACAATTATTTCAATGGTACGTTTATTCAATGAATGTTATACGGTCGCACAATGATTTCACTAGTAGGTTAAACAGTGAACGTTATACGGTCGGACAATGATTTTACGGTCGGACAATGATTTCACTTGTACATTATACAGTGAACGTTATAGAGTCAGACAATGATTTCACTTGTATATTATACAATGAACGTTGTATGGTCGGACAATGATTTTACTTGTACGTTATACAGTGAACGTTATACGGTCGGACAATGATTTCATATGTATGTTATACGGTCGGACAATGATATCACTTGTACGCTATACGGTCGGACAATGATTTCACTTGTATGTTATACAGTGAATGTTATACAGTCGGACAATGATTTCACTTGTACATTATACGGTCGGACAATGATTTCACATGTACATTATACAGTGAACGTTATACGGTCGGACAATGATTTCACTTGTACGTTATAGGGTGAACGTTATACGGCCGGTCAATGATTTCACTTGTACGTTATACGGTCGGACAATGATTTCACTTGTACGTTATACGGTCGGACAATGATTTCACTTGTATGTTATACAGTCGGACAATGAGTTCACTTGTACGTTATACAGTGAATGTTATACGGTCGGACAATGATTTCACTTGTACGTTATACATTCGGATAATGATTTCACTTGAATGTTATACGGTCGGACAATGATTTCACTTGTACATTATACAGTGATCGTTATACGGTCGGACAATGATTTCACAAGTATGTTATACGGTCGGACAATGATTTCACTTGTACATTATACAGTGAACGTAAGATCGGACAATGATTTCACTTGTACGTTATACAGTGAACGTTATACGGTCGGACAATGATTTCACATGTATGTTATACGGTCGGACAATGATATCACGTGTACGTTATATAGTGAACGTTATATGCTCGGACAATGATTTCACTTGTACGCTATACGGTCGGACAATGATTTCACGTGTACGTTATACAGTGAACGTTATACGGTCGGACAATGATTTCACTTGTACGTTATACAGTGAACGTTATACGGTCGGACAATGATTTCACTTGTACGTTATTCGGTCGAACAATGATTTAACTTGTATGTTATACAGTGAACGTTATACGGTCGGACAATGATTTCACTTGTACGTTATACAGTGAACGTTATACGGTCGGACAATGATTTCACTTGTACGTTATACGGTCGGACAATGATTTCACTTGTATGTTATACAGTCGGACAATGATTTAACTTGTATGTTATACAGTGAACGTTATACGGACGGACAATGATTTCACTTGTACGTTATATGGTCGAACAATAATTTCACTTGTATGTTATACGGTCGGACAATGATTTCACTGGTACGTTAAACAGTCGGCCACTGATTTCACTTGTACGGTATACAGTGAACGTTATACGGTTGGACAATGATTTCACTTGTACGTTATACAGTGAACGTTATACTGTCGGACAATGATTTCACTTGTACATTATACTGTCCGACAATTATTTCAATGGTACGCTATTCAATGAATGTTATACGGTCGTACAATGATTTTACGGTCGGACAATGATTTCACTTGTACATTATTCAGTGAACGTTATACGGTCGGACAATGATTTCACTTGTACAATGAACGTTGTATGGTCGGACAATGATTTTACTTGTACGTTATACAGTGAACGTTATACGGTCGGACAATGATTTCATATGTATGTTATACGGTCGGACAATGATATCACTTGTATGTTATACAGTGAACGTTATACGCTCGGACAATGATTTCACTTGTACGCTATACGGTCGGACAATGATTTCACTTGTATGTTATACAGTGAATGTTATACAGTCGGACAATGATTTCACTTGTACGTTATACGGTCGGACAATGATCTTGTTCGTTATACGGTGGACAATGATTTCATTTGTACATTATACTGTCCGACAATTATTTCAATGGTACGTTATTTAATGAATGTTATACGGTCGGACAATGATTTCAATTGTAGGTTATACAGTGAACGTTATATGGTCGGACAATGATTTCACTTGTACATTATAGAGTGAACGTTATACGGTCGGACAATGATTTCACTTGTACGTTATACAGTGATCATTATACGGTCGGACAATGATTTCACTTGTACGTTATACGGTCGGACAATGATTTCACTTGTATGTTATACGGTCAGACAATGATTTCACTTGTACGTTATACGGTCGGACAATGATTTCACTTGTATGTTATACAGTCGGACAATGAGTTCACTTGTACGTTATACAGTGAACTTTATACGGTCGGACAATGATTTCACTTGTACGTTATACATTCGGATAATGATTTCACTTGAATGTTATACGGTCGGACAATGATTTCACTTGTACATTATACAGTGATTGTTATACGGTCGGACAATGATTTCACTTGTACATTATACAGTGAACGTTGTATGGTCGGACAATGATTTTACTTGTACGTTATACAGTGAACGTAAGATTGGACAATGATTTCACTTGTACGTTATACGGTCGGACAATGATTTCACTTGTACGTTATACGGTCGGACAATGATTTCACTTGAATGTTATACGGTCGGACAATGATTTCATTTATATGTTATACAGTGAACGTTATACGGTCGGACAATGATTTCACTTGTACGTTATACAGTGAACGTTATACGGTCGGACAATGGTTTCACTTGTACGTTATACAGTGAATGTTATACGGTCGGACAATGATTTCACTTGTACGTTATACGGTCGGACAATGATTTCACTTGTACGGTATACAGTGAACGTTATACGGTTGGACAATGATTTCACTTGTACGTTATAAAGTGAACGTTATACTGTCGGATAATGATGTCACTTGTATGTTATACAGTGAACGTTATACGGTCGGACAATGATTTCACTTGTACATTATACTGTCCGACAATTATTTCAATGGTACGTTATTCAATGAATGTTATACGGTCGGACAATGATTTCAATTGTAGGTTATACAGTGAACGTTATACGGTCGGACAATGATTTTACGGTCGGACAATGATTTCACTTGTACATTATATGGTCGGACAATGATTTCACTTGTACATTATACAGTGAACGTTATATGGTCGGACAATGATTTTACTTGTAGGTTATACAGTGAACGTTATATGGTCGGACAATGATTTCACTTGTACATTATAGAGTGAACGTTATACGGTCGGACAATGATTTCACTTGTACGTTATACAGTGATCATTATACGGTCGGACAATGATTTCACTTGTACGTTATACGGTCGGACAATGATTTCACTTGTATGTTATATGGTAAGACAATGATTTCACTTGTACGTTATACGGTCGGACAATGATTTCACTTGTACGTTATACATTCGGATAATGATTTCACTTGAATGTTATACGGTCGGACAATGATTTCACTTGTACATTATACAGTGAATGTTATACGGTCGGACAATGATTTCACTTGTACATTATACAGTGAACGTAAGATCGGACAATGATTTCACTTGTACGTTATACAGTGAACGTTATATGGTCGGACAATGATTTCACATGTATGTTATACGGTCGGACAATGATATCACGTGTACGTTATACAGTGAACGTTATACGCTCGGACAATGATTTCACTTGTACGCTATACGGTCGGACAAAGATTTCACTTGTACGTTATACAGTGAACGTTATACGGTCGGACAATGAGTTCACTTGTACGTTATACAGTGAACGTTATACGGTCGGACAATGATTTCACTTGTACGTTATACAGTGAACGTTATACGGTCGGACAATGATTTCACGTGTACGTTATACGGTCGGACAATGATTTCATTTGTACGTTATACGGTCGGACAATGATTTCACTTGTACGTTATACGGTCGGAAAATGATTTCACTTGAATGTTATACGGTCGGACAATGATTTCACTTGTACGTTATACGGTCGGACAATGATTTCACTTATACGATATACGGTCGGACAATGATTTCACTTCTATGTTATACGGTCGGACAATGATTTCACTTGTACGTTATACGGTCGGACAATGATTTCACTTGAGTTATACGGTCGGACAATGATTTCATTTGTACGTTAGACAGTGAACGTTATACGGTCGGACAATGATTTCACTTGTACGTTATACAGTGAACGTTATACGGTCGGACAATGATTTCACTTGTACGTTATACAGTGAATGTTATACGGTCGGACAATGATATCAATTGTACGTTATACAGTGAAAGTTATACGGTCGGACAATGATTTCACTTGTATGTTATACAGTGAACGTTATACGGTCGGACAATGATTTCACTTGTATGTTATACGGTCGGACAATGATTTCACTTGTACGTTATACGGTCGAACAATGATTTCACTTGTATGTTATAGAGTGAACGTTATACGGTCGGACAATAATTTCACCAGTACGTTATACGGTCGGACAATGATTTCACTTGTACGTTATACGGTCGGACAATGATTTCACTTGAATGTTATACGGTCGGACAATGATTTCATTTGTACGTTATACCGTGAAAGTTATACGGTCGGACAATGATTTCACTTGTACGTTATACAGTGAATGTTATACGGTCGGACAATGATTTCACTTGTACGTTATACGGTCGGACAATGATTTCCCCTTGTACGTTATACGGTCGGACAATGATTTCACATGTACGTTATACGGTCAGACAATGATTTTACTTTTACGTTATACGGTCGGACAATGATTTCACTTGTACGTTATACGGTCAGACAATGATTTCACTTGTTATACGGTCGGACAATGATTTCACTTGTATGTTATACGGTCGGACAATGATTTCACTGGTACGTTAAACAGTCGGACAATGATATCACTTGTACGGTATACAGTGAACATTATACGGTTGGACAATGATTTCACTTGTACGTTATACAGTGAACGTTATATGGTCGGACAATGATTTCACTTGTACGTTATACAGTGAACATTATACGGTCAGACAATGATTTCACTTGTATGTTATACAGTGAACGTTGTACGGTCGGACAATGATTTCACTTGTACGTTATACAGTGTACGTTATACGGTCGGACAATGATTTCACTTGTATGTTATACAGTGAACGTTATACGGACGGACAATGATTTCACTTGTACGTTATACGGTCGGACAATGATTTCACTTGTACGTTATACAGTGAACGTTATACGGTCGGACAATGATTTCACATGTATGTTATACGGTCGGACAATGATATCACGTGTACGTTATACAGTGAACGTTATACGCTTGGACAATGATTTCACTTGTACGTTATACGGTCGGACAATGATTTCACTTGTACGTTATACGGTCGGACAATTACTTCACTTGTACGTTATACGGTCGGTAAATGATTTCACTTGAATGTTATACGGTCGGACAATGATTTCACGTGTACGTTATACAGTGAACGTTATACGGTCGAACAATGATTTCACTTGTACGTTATACAGTGAACATTATATGGTCGGACAATGATTTCACTTGTACGTTATACGGTCGGACAATGATTTCACTTGTACGATATACGGTCAGACAATGATTTCACTTCTACGTTATACGGTCGGACAATGATGTCACTTGTACGTTATACGGTCGGACAATAATTTCACTTGAATGTTATACGGTCGGACAATGATTTCACTTGTACGTTATACAGTGAACGTTATACGGTCGGACAATGATTTCACTTGTACGTTATACAGTGAACGTTATACGGTCGGACAATGATTTCACTTGTACGTTATACAGTGAATGTTATACGGTCGGACAATGATTTCACTTGTACTTATAAGTGAAGTTATACGGTCGGACAATGATTTCACTTGTATGTTATACAGTGAACGTTATACGGTCGGACAATGATTTCACTTGAATGTTATACGGTCGGACAATGATTTCACTTGTACGTTATACAGTGAACGTTATACGGTCGGACAATGATTTCACTTCTACCTTATACAGTGAACATTATATGGTCGGACAATGATTTCACTTGTACGTTATACGGTCGGACAATGATTTCACTTGTACGATATACGGTCGGACAATGATTTCACTTCTACGTTATACGGTCGGACAATGATTTCACTTGTACGTTATACGGTCGGACAATGATTTCACTTGAATGTTATACGGTCGGACAATGATTTCATTTGTACGTTATACAGTGAACGTTATACGGTCGGACAATGATTTCACTTGTACGTTATACAGTGAACGTTATACGGTCGGACAATGATTTCACTTGTACGTTATACAGTGAATGTTATACGGTCGGACAATGATATCACTTGTACGTTATATAGTGAAAGTTATACGGTCGGACAATGATTTCACTTGTATGTTATACAGTGAACGTTATACGGTCGGACAATGATTTCACTTGTATGTTATATGGTCGGACAATGATTTCACTTGTACGTTATACGGTCGAACAATGATTTCACTTGTATGTTATAGAGTGAACGTTATACGGTCGGACAATGATTTCACATGTACGTTATACGGTCGGACAATGATTTCACTTGTACGTTATACGGTCGGACAATGATTTCACTTTTACGTTATACGGTCGGACAATGATTTCACTTGTACGTTATACGTGAAAGTTATACGGTCGGACAATGATTTCACTTGTACGTTATACAGTGAATGTTATACGGTCGGACAATGATTTCACTTGTACGTTATACGGTCGGACAATGATTTCACTTGTACGTTATACGGTCGGACAATGATTTCACTTGTACGTTATACGGTCAGACAATGATTTTACTTTTACGTTATACGGTCGGACAATGATTTCACTTGTACGTTATACGGTCAGACAATGATTTCACTTGTTATACGGTCGGACAATGATTTCACTTGTATGTTATACGGTCGGACAATGATTTCACTGGTACGTTAAACAGTCGGACAATGATATCACTTGTACGGTATACAGTGAACATTATACGGTTGGACAATGATTTCACTTGTACGTTATACAGTGAACGTTATATGGTCGGACAATGATTTCACTTGTACGTTATACAGTGAACATTATACGGTCAGACAATGATTTCACTTGTATGTTATACAGTGAACGTTGTACGGTCGGACAATGATTTCACTTGTACGTTATACAGTGTACGTTATACGGTCGGACAATGATTTCACTTGTACGTTATACGGTCGAACAATGATTTCACTTGTATGTTATACAGTGAACGTTATACGGACGGACAATGATTTCACTTGTACGTTATACGGTCGGACAATGATTTCACTTGTACGTTATACAGTGAACGTTATACGGTCGGACAATGATTTCACATGTATGTTATACGGTCGGACAATGATATCACGTGTACGTTATACAGTGAACGTTATACGCTTGGACAATGATTTCACTTGTACGTTATACGGTCGGACAATGATTTCACTTGTACGTTATACGGTCGGACAATTACTTCACTTGTACGTTATACGGTCGGTAAATGATTTCACTTGAATGTTATACGGTCGGACAATGATTTCACGTGTACGTTATACAGTGAACGTTATACGGTCGAACAATGATTTCACTTGTACGTTATACAGTGAACGTTATACGGTCGGACAATGATTTCACTTCTACCTTATACAGTGAACATTATATGGTCGGACAATGATTTCACTTGTACGTTATACGGTCGGACAATGATTTCACTTGTACGATATACGGTCAGACAATGATTTCACTTCTACGTTATACGGTCGGACAATGATGTCACTTGTACGTTATACGGTCGGACAATAATTTCACTTGAATGTTATACGGTCGGACAATGATTTCATTTGTACGTTATACAGTGAACGTTATACGGTCGGACAATGATTTCACTTGTACGTTATACAGTGAACGTTATACGGTCGGACAATGATTTCACTTGTACGTTATACAGTGAATGTTATACGGTCGGACAATGATATCACTTGTACCTTATATAGTGAAAGTTATACGGTCGGACAATGATTTCACTTGTATGTTATACAGTGAACGTTATACGGTCGGACAATGATTTCACTTGTATGTTATATGGTCGGACAATGATTTCACTTGTACGTTATACGGTCGAACAATGATTTCACTTTTATGTTATAGAGTGAACGTTATACGGTCGGACAATGATTTCACATGTACGTTATACGGTCGGATAATGATTTCACTTGTACGTTTTACGGTCAGACAATGATTTCACTTTTACGTTATACGGTCGGACAATGATTTCACTTGTACGTTATACGGTCAGACAATGATTTCACTTGTTATACGGTCGGACAATGATTTCACTTGTATGTTATACGGTCGGACAATGATTTCACTGGTACGTTAAACAGTCGGACAATGATATCACTTGTACGGTATACAGTGAACATTATACGGTTGGACAATGATTTCACTTGTACGTTATACAGTGAACGTTATACGGTCGGACAATGATTTCACTTGTACGTTAAACAGTGAACATTATACGGTCAGACAATGATTTCACTTGTACGTTATACGGTCGGACAATGATTTCACTTGTACGTTATACGGTCGGACAATGATTTCACTTGTACGTTATACGGTCGGACAATGATTTCACTTGTACGTTATACAGTCGAACAATGATTTCACTTGTATGTTATACAGTGAACGTTATACGGACGGACAATGATTTCACTTGTACGTTATACGGTCGGACAATGATTACACTTGTACGTTATACGGTCGGACAAAGATTTCTCTTGTACGTTAATACAGTGAACGTTATACGGTCTGACAATGATTTCACTTGTACGTTATACAGTGAACGTTATACTGTCGGACAATGATTTCACTTGTACGTTATACAGTGAACGTTATAAGGTCGGACAATGATTTCACTTGTATGTTATACGGTCGGACAATGATTTCACTTGTACGTTATACGGTCGGACAATGATTTCACTTGTACGCTATACGGTCGGACAATGATTTCACTTGTATGTTATACGGTCGGAAAATGATTACATTTGTACGTTATACAGTGAACGTTATACGGTCGGACAATGATTTCACTTGTACGTTATAAAGTGAACGTTATATGCTCGGACAATGATTTCACTTGTACGTTATACGGTCAGAAAATGATTTCACTTGAATGTTATACGGTCGGACAATGATTTCACGTGTACGTTATACAGTGAACGTTATACGGTCGGACAATGATTTCACTTGTACGTTATACGGTCGGACAATGATTACACTTGTACGTTATACGGTCGGACAAAGATTTCTCTTGTACGTTAATACAGTGAACGTTATACGGTCGGACAATGATTTCACTTGTACGTCATACTGTCGGAAAATGATTTCACTTGAATGTTATACGGTCGGACAATGATTTCACGTGTACATTATACAGTGAACGTTATACGGTCGAACAATGATTTCACTTGTAGGTTAAACAGTGAACGTTATACGGTCGGACAATGATTTCACTTCTACCTTATACAGTGAACATTATATGGTCAGACAATGATTTCACTTGTACGTTATACGGTCGGAAAATGATTTCACTTGAATGTTATACGGTCGGACAATGATTTCACGTGTACGTTATACAGTGAACGTTATACGGCCGGTCAATGATTTCACTTGTACGTTATACGGTCGGACAATGATTTCACTTGTACCTTATACGGTCGGACAATGAGTTCACTTGTACGTTATACAGTGAACGTTATACGGCCGGTCAATGATTTCACTTGTATGTTATACGGTCGGACAATGATTTCACTTGTACCTTATACGGTCGGACAATGAGTTCACTTGTACGTTATACAGTGAACGTTATACGGTCGGACAATGAGTTCACTTGTACGTTATACAGTGAACGTTATACGGCCGGTCAATGATTTCACTTGTACATTATACGGTCGGACAATGATTTCACTTGTACCTTATACGGTCGGACAATGAGTTCACTTGTACGTTATACAGTGAACATTATACGGTCGGACAATGATTTCACTTGTACGTTATACGGTCGGAAAATGATTTCACTTGAATGTTATACGGTCGGACAATGATTTCACGTGTACGTTATACAGTGAACGTTATACGGTCGAACAATGATTTCACTTGTACGTTATACAGTGAACGTTATACGGTCGGACAATGATTTCACTTCTACCTTATACAGTGAATATTATATGGTAGGACAATGATTTCACTTGTACGTTATACGGTCGGACAATGATTTCACTTGTACGTTATACGGTCGGACAATGATTTCACTTGTACATTATACGGTCGGACAATGATTTCATTTGTACATTAAATAGTTGGACAATGATTTCACTTGTACGTTATACAGTGAACGTTATACTATCGGACAATGGTTTCACTTGTACGTTATACAGTGAACGTTTTACGGTCAGACAATGATTTCACTTGTACGTTATATGGTCGGACAATGATTTCAGTGAACGTTATACGGTCGGACAATGAGTTCACTTGTACGTTATACAGTGAACGTTATACTATCGGACAATGGTTTCACTTGTACTTTATACAGTGAACGTTTTACGGTCAGACAATGATTTCACTTGTACGTTATATGGTCGGACAATGATTTCACTTGTACATTAAACAGTTGGACAATTATTTCACTTGTACGTTATACAGTGAACGTTATACTGTCGGACAATGATTTCACTTGTACGTTATACAGTGAACGTTATACTGTCGGACAATGATTTCACTTGTACGTTATACAGTGAACGTTATACGGTCGGACAATGATTTCACTTGTACGTTATACAGTGAACGTTATACGGTCAGACAATGATTTCACTTGTACGTTATACAGTGAACGTTGTACGGTCGGAAAATGATTTCACTTGTACGTTATACAGTGAACATTATACGGTCGGACAATGATTTCACTTGTATGCTATACGGTCGAACAATGATTATACTTGTATGTTATACAGTGAACGTTATACGGTCGGACAATGATTTCACTTGTACGTTATATGGTAGGACAATAATTTCACTTGTACGTTATACGGTCGGACAATGATTTCACTTGAATGTTATACGGTCGGACAATGATTTCATTTGTACGTTATACAGTGAACGTTATACGGTCGGACAATGATTTCACTTGTACGTTATACGGTAGGACAATGATTTCACTTGTACGTTATACGGTCGGACAATGATTTCACTTGAATGTTATACGGTCGGACAATGATTTCACTTGTACGTTATACACGTCAGACAATGATTTCACTTTTACGCTATACGGTCGGACAATGATTTTACTTGTACGTTATACGGTCAGACAATGAATTCACTTGTTATACGGTCGGACAATGATTTCACTTGTATGTTATACGGTCGGACAATGATTTCACTGGTACGTTAAACAGTCGGACAATGATTTCACTTGTACGTTATACAGTGAACATTATACGGTTGGACAATGATTTCACTTGTACGTTATACAGTGAACATTATACGGTCGGACAATGATTTCACTTGTACGTTATACAGTGAACATTATACGGTCAGACAATTATTTCACTTGTACGTTATACAGGGAACGTTTTACGGTCGGACAATGATTTCACTTGTACGTTATACAGTGAACGTTATACGGTCGGACAATGATTTCACTTGTACGTTATTCGGTCGAACAATGATTTCACTTGTATGTTATACAGTGAACGTTATACGGACGGACAATGATTTCACTTGTTCGTTATATGGTCGAACAATAATTTCACTTGTATGTTATACGGTCGGACAATGATTTCACTGGTACATTAAACAGTCGGACACTGATTTCACTTGTACGGTATACAGTGAACGTTATACGGTTGGACAATGATTTCACTTGTACGCTATACAGTGAACGTTATGCTGTCAGACAATGATGTCACTTGTACGTTATACAGTGAACGTTATACTGTCGGACAATGATTTCACTTGTACATTATACTGTCCGACAATTATTTCAATGGTACGTTTATTCAATGAATGTTATACGGTCGCACAATGATTTCACTAGTAGGTTAAACAGTGAACGTTATACGGTCGGACAATGATTTTACGGTCGGACAATGATTTCACTTGTACATTATACAGTGAACGTTATAGAGTCAGACAATGATTTCACTTGTATATTATACAATGAACGTTGTATGGTCGGACAATGATTTTACTTGTACGTTATACAGTGAACGTTATACGGTCGGACAATGATTTCATATGTATGTTATACGGTCGGACAATGATATCACTTGTATGTTATACAGTGAACGTTATACGATCGGACAATGATTTCACTTGTATGGGCATGTATGTCATTAATGTCAAACCCCTTGCGGGGAGGTAGACATGTTTTCCTGGGTCGGACAATGATTTCACTTGTATGTTATACAGTGAATGTTATACAGTCGGACAATGATTTCACTTGTACATTATACGGTCGGACAATGATTTCACATGTACATTATACAGTGAACGTTATACGGTCGGACAATGATTTCACTTGTACGTTATAGGGTGAACGTTATACGGCCGGTCAATGATTTCACTTGTACGTTATACGGTCGGACAATGATTTCACTTGTACGTTATACGGTCGGACAATGATTTCACTTGTATGTTATACAGTCGGACAATGAGTTCACTTGTACGTTATACAGTGAATGTTATACGGTCGGACAATGATTTCACTTGTACGTTATACATTCGGATAATGATTTCACTTGAATGTTATACGGTCGGACAATGATTTCACTTGTACATTATACAGTGATCGTTATACGGTCGGACAATGATTTCACAAGTATGTTATACGGTCGGACAATGATTTCACTTGTACATTATACAGTGAACGTAAGATCGGACAATGATTTCACTTGTACGTTATACAGTGAACGTTATACGGTCGGACAATGATTTCACATGTATGTTATACGGTCGGACAATGATATCACGTGTACGTTATATAGTGAACGTTATATGCTCGGACAATGATTTCACTTGTACGCTATACGGTCGGACAATGATTTCACGTGTACGTTATACAGTGAACGTTATACGGTCGGACAATGATTTCACTTGTACGTTATACAGTGAACGTTATACGGTCGGACAATGATTTCACTTGTACGTTATTCGGTCGAACAATGATTTAACTTGTATGTTATACAGTGAACGTTATACGGTCGGACAATGATTTCACTTGTACGTTATACAGTGAACGTTATACGGTCGGACAATGATTTCACTTGTACGTTATACGGTCGGACAATGATTTCACTTGTATGTTATACAGTCGGACAATGATTTAACTTGTATGTTATACAGTGAACGTTATACGGACGGACAATGATTTCACTTGTACGTTATATGGTCGAACAATAATTTCACTTGTATGTTATACGGTCGGACAATGATTTCACTGGTACGTTAAACAGTCGGCCACTGATTTCACTTGTACGGTATACAGTGAACGTTATACGGTTGGACAATGATTTCACTTGTACGTTATACAGTGAACGTTATACTGTCGGACAATGATTTCACTTGTACATTATACTGTCCGACAATTATTTCAATGGTACGCTATTCAATGAATGTTATACGGTCGTACAATGATTTCACTAGTACGTTATACAGTGATCGTTATACGGTCGGACAATGATTTTACGGTCGGACAATGATTTCACTTGTACATTATTCAGTGAACGTTATACGGTCGGACAATGATTTCACTTGTACATTATACAATGAACGTTGTATGGTCGGACAATGATTTTACTTGTACGTTATACAGTGAACGTTATACGGTCGGACAATGATTTCATATGTATGTTATACGGTCGGACAATGATATCACTTGTATGTTATACAGTGAACGTTATACGCTCGGACAATGATTTCACTTGTACGCTATACGGTCGGACAATGATTTCACTTGTATGTTATACAGTGAATGTTATACAGTCGGACAATGATTTCACTTGTACGTTATACGGTCGGACAATGATTTCACATGTACATTATACAGTGAACGTTATACGGTCGAACAATGATTTCACTTGTACGTTATACAGTGAACGTTATACGGTCGGACAATGATTTCACTTCTACCTTATACAGTGAACATTATATGGTCGGACAATGATTTCACTTGTACGTTATACGGTCGGACAATGATTTCACTTGTACGTTATACGGTCGGACAATGATTTCACTTGTTCGTTATACGGTCGGACAATGATTTCATTTGTACATTATACTGTCCGACAATTATTTCAATGGTACGTTATTCAATGAATGTTATACGGTCGGACAATGATTTCAATTGTAGGTTATACAGTGAACGTTATATGGTCGGACAATGATTTCACTTGTACATTATAGAGTGAACGTTATACGGTCGGACAATGATTTCACTTGTACGTTATACAGTGATCATTATACGGTCGGACAATGATTTCACTTGTACGTTATACGGTCGGACAATGATTTCACTTGTATGTTATACGGTCAGACAATGATTTCACTTGTACGTTATACGGTCGGACAATGATTTCACTTGTGTTATACAGTCGGACAATGAGTTCACTTGTACGTTATACAGTGAACTTTATACGGTCGGACAATGATTTCACTTGTACGTTATACATTCGGATAATGATTTCACTTGAATGTTATACGGTCGGACAATGATTTCACTTGTACATTATACAGTGATTGTTATACGGTCGGACAATGATTTCACTTGTACATTATACAGTGAACGTTGTATGGTCGGACAATGATTTCACTTGTACGTTATACGGTCGGACAATGATTTCACTTGTACGTTATACAGTGAACGTTATACGGTCGGACAATGATTTCACTTGTACGTTATACAGTGAACGTTATACGGTCGGACAATGATTTCACTTGTACGTTATACAGTGAACGTTATACGGTCGGACAATGATTTCACTTGTATGTTATACGGTCGGACAATGATTTCACTTGTACGTTATACGGTCGGACAATGATTTCACTTGTACGTTATACGGTCGGACAATGATTTCACTTGTATGTTATACGGTCGGACAATGATTTCACTTGTACGTTATACAGTGAACGTTATACGGTCGGACAATGATTTCACTTGTACGTTATACAGTGAACGTTATACGGTCGGACAATGATTTCACTTGTACGTTATACGGTCGGACAAGATTTCACTTGAACGTTATACGGTCGGACAATGATTTCACTTGTACGTTATACATGAACGTTATACGGTCGGACAATGATTTCACTTGTACGTTATACGGTCGGACAATGATTTCACTTGTACGTTATACGGTCGGACAATGATTTCACTTGTACGTTATACAGTGAACGTTATACGGTCGGACAATGATTTCACTTGTACGTTATACTGTCGGACAATGATTTCACTTGAATGTTATACGGTCGGACAATGATTTCACTTGTACGTTATACAGTGAACGTTATACGGTCGGACAATGATTTCACTTGTACGTTATACAGTGAACGTTATACGGTCGGACAATGATTTCACTTGTACGTTATACAGTGAACGTTATACGGTCGGACAATGATTTCACTTGTACGTTATACGGTCGGACAATGATTTCACTTGAACGTTATACGGTCGGACAATGATTTCACTTGTACGTTATACAGTGAACGTTATACGGCCGGACAATGATTTCACTTGTACGTTATACGGTCGGACAATGATTTCACTTGTACGTTATACGGTCGGACAATGATTTCACTTGTATGTTATACGGTCGGACAATGAGTTCACTTGTACGTTATACAGTGAACGTTATACGGTCGGACAATGATTTCACTTGTACGTTATACGGTCGGACAATGATTTCACTTGAATGTTATACGGTCGGACAATGATTTCACTTGTACGTTATACAGTGACGTTATACGGTCGGACAATGATTTCACATGTACGTTATACGGTCGGACAATGATTTCACTTGTACGTTATACAGTGAACGTTATATCGGACAATGATTTCACTTGTACGTTATACAGTGAACGTTATACGGTCGGACAATGATTTCACTTGTATGTTATACGGTCGGACAATGATTTCACTTGTACGTTATACAGTGAACGTTATATGGTCGGACAATGATTTCACTTGTACGTTATACGGTCGGACAATGATTTCACTTGTAGATACAGTGAACGTTATACGGTCGGACAATGATTTCACTTGTACGTTATACAGTGAACGTTATACGGTCGGACAATGATTCACTTGTACGTATTCGGTCGCAATATTAACTTGTATGTATACAGTGAACGTTATACGGTCGGACAATGATTTCACTTGTACGTTATACAGTGAACGTTATACGGTCGGACAATGATTTCACTTGTACGTTATACGGTCGGACAATGATTTCACTTGTACGTTATACAGTCGGACAATGATTTCACTTGTACGTTATACAGTGAACGTTATACGGTCGGACAATGATTTCACTTGTATGTTATACGGTCGGACAATGATTTCACTGGTACGTTAAACAGTCGGACAATGATTTCACTTGTACGGTATACAGTGAACGTTATACGGTTGGACAATGATTTCACTTGTACGTTATACAGTGAACGTTATACTGTCGGACAATGATTTCACTTGTACATTATACTGTCCGACAATTATTTCAATGGTATATTCAGAAGTTATACGGTCGACAATGATTTCACTGTACGTTATACAGTGATCGTTATACGGTCGGACAATGATTTTACGGGGACAATGATTTCACTTGTACATTATTCAGTGAACGTTATACGGTCGGACAATGATTTCACTTGTACATTATACAATGAACGTGTATGGTCGGACAATGATTTTACTTGTACGTTATACAGTGAACGTTATACGGTCGGACAATGATTCTATGTATGTTATACGGTCGGACAATGATATCACTTGTATGTTATACAGTGAACGTTATACGGTCGGACAATGATTTCACTTGTACGCTATACGGTCGGACAATGATTTCACTTGTATGTTATACAGTGAATGTTATACAGTCGGACAATGATTTCACTTGTACGTTATACGGTCGGACAATGATTTCACATGTACATTATACAGTGAACGTTATACGGTCGAACAATGATTTCACTTGTACGTGAACGTTATACGGTCGGACAATGATTTCACTTCTACCTTATACAGTGAACATTATATGGTCGGACAATGATTTCACTTGTACGTTATACGGTCGGACAATGATTTCACTTGTACGTTATACGGTCGGACAATGATTTCACTTGTTCGTTATACGGTCGGACAATGATTTCATTTGTACATTATACTGTCGGACAATTATTTCAATGGTACGTTATTCAATGAATGTTATACGGTCGGACAATGATTTCACTTGTAGGTTATACAGTGAACGTTATATGGTCGGACAATGATTTCACTTGTACATTATAGAGTGAACGTTATACGGTCGGACAATGATTTCACTTGTACGTTATACAGTGATCATTATACGGTCGGACAATGATTTCACTTGTACGTTATACGGTCGGACAATGATTTCACTTGTAGTTATACGGTCAGACAATGATTTTTGTACGTTATACGGTCGGACAATGATTTCACTTGTATGTTATACAGTCGGACAATGAGTTCACTTGTACGTATACAGTGAACTTTATACGGTCGGACAATGATTTCACTTGTACGTTATACATTCGGATAATGATTTCACTTGAATGTTATACGGTCGGACAATGATTTCACTTGTACATTATACAGTGATTGTTATACGGTCGGACAATGATTTCACTTGTACATTATACAGTGAACGTTGTATGGTCGGACAATGATTTTACTTGTACGTTATACAGTGAACGTAAGATTGGACAATGATTTCACTTGTACGTTATACGGTCGGACAATGATTTCACTTGTACGTTATACGGTCGGACAATGATTTCACTTGAATGTTATACGGTCGGACAATGATTTCATTTATATGTATACAGTGAACGTTATACGGTCGGACAATGATTTCACTTGTACGTTATACAGTGAACGTTATACGGTCGGACAATGGTTTCACTTGTACGTTATACAGTGAATGTTATACGGTCGGACAATGATTTCACTTGTACGTTATACGGTCGGACAATGATTTCACTTGTACGGTATACAGTGAACGTTATACGGTTGGACAATGATTTCACTTGTACGTTATAAAGTGAACGTTATACTGTCGGATAATGATGTCACTTGTATGTTATACAGTGAACGTTATACGGTCGGACAATGATTTCACTTGTACATTATACTGTCCGACAATTATTTCAATGGTACGTTATTCAATGAATGTTATACGGTCGGACAATGATTTCAATTGTAGGTTATACAGTGAACGTTATAACGGTCGGACAATGATTTTACGGTCGGACAATGATTTCACTTGTACATTATATGGTCGGACAATGATTTCACTTGTACATTATACAGTGAACGTTATATGGTCGGACAATGATTTTACTTGTAGGTTATACAGTGAACGTTATATGGTCGGACAATGATTTCACTTGTACATTATAGAGTGAACGTTATACGGTCGGACAATGATTTCACTTGTACGTTATACAGTGATCATTATACGGTCGGACAATGATTTCACTTGTACGTTATACGGTCGGACAATGATTTCACTTGTATGTTATATGGTAAGACAATGATTTCACTTGTACGTTATACGGTCGGACAATGATTTCACTTGTACGTTATACATTCGGATAATGATTTCACTTGAATGTTATACGGTCGGACAATGATTTCACTTGTACATTATACAGTGAATGTTATACGGTCGGACAATGATTTCACTTGTACATTATACAGTGAACGTAAGATCGGACAATGATTTCACTTGTACGTTATACAGTGAACGTTATATGGTCGGACAATGATTTCAAATGTATGTTATACGGTCGGACAATGATATCACGTGTACGTTATACAGTGAACGTTATACGCTCGGACAATGATTTCACTTGTACGCTATACGGTCGGACAAAGATTTCACTTGTACGTTATACAGTGAACGTTATACGGTCGGACAATGATTTCACTTGTACGTTATACAGTGAACGTTATACGGTCGGACAATGATTTCACGTGTACGTTATACGGTCGGACAATGATTTCATTTGTACGTTATACGGTCGGACAATGATTTCACTTGTACGTTATACGGTCGGAAAATGATTTCACTTGAATGTTATACGGTCGGACAATGATTTCACGTGTACTTTATACAGTGAACGTTATACGGTCGAACAATGATTTCACTTGTACGTTATACAGTGAACATTATACGGTCGGACAATGATTTCACTTCTACCTTATACAGTGAACATTATATGGTCGGACAATGATTTCACTTGTACGTTATACGGTCGGACAATGATTTCACTTATACGATATACGGTCGGACAATGATTTCACTTCTATGTTATACGGTCGGACAATGATTTCACTTGTACGTTATACGGTCGGACAATGATTTCACTTGTACGTTATACTTCGGTCGGACAATGATTTTATTTGTACGTTAGACAGTGAACGTTATACGGTCGGACAATGATTTCACTTGTACGTTATACAGTGAACGTTATACGGTCGGACAATGATTTCACTTGTACGTTATACAGTGAATGTTATACGGTCGGACAATGATATCAATTGTACGTTATACAGTGAAAGTTATACGGTCGGACAATGATTTCACTTGTATGTTATACAGTGAACGTTATACGGTCGGACAATGATTTCACTTGTATGTTATACGGTCGGACAATGATTTCACTTGTACGTTATACGGTCGAACAATGATTTCACTTGTATGTTATAGAGTGAACGTTATACGGTCGGACAATAATTTCACCAGTCGTTATACGGTCGGACAATGATTTCACTTGTACGTTATACGGTCGGACAATGATTTCACTTGAATGTTATACGGTCGGACAATGATTTCATTTGTACGTTATACCGTGAAGTTATACGGTCGGACAATGATTTCACTTGTACGTTATACAGTGAATGTTATACGGTCGGACAATGATTTCACTTGTACGTTATACGGTCGGACAATGATTTCACTTGTACGTTATACGGTCGGACAATGATTTCACATGTACGTTATACGGTCAGACAATGATTTTACTTTTACGTTATACGGTCGGACAATGATTTCACTTGTACGTTATACGGTCAGACAATGATTTCACTTGTTATACGGTCGGACAATGATATCACTTGTATGTTATACGGTCGGACAATGATTTCACTGGTACGTTAAACAGTCGGACAATGATATCACTTGTACGGTATACAGTGAACATTATACGGTTGGACAATGATTTCACTTGTACGTTATACAGTGAACGTTATATGGTCGGACAATGATTTCACTTGTACGTTATACAGTGAACATAACGTCAGACAATGATTTCACTTGTATGTTATACAGTGAACGTTGTACGGTCGGACAATGATTTCACTTGTACGTTATACAGTGAACGTTATACGGTCGGACAATGATTTCACTTGTAGTTATACAGTGAACGTTATACGGTGGACAATGATTTCACTTGTACGTTATACGGTCGGACAATGATTTCACTTTACGTTAACAGTGAACGTTATACGGTCGGACAATGATTTCACTTGTACGTTATACGGTCGGACAATGATTTCACTTGTACGTTATACAGTGACGGTATACGCTTGGACATGTTCACTTGTACGTTATACGGTCGGACAATGATTTCACTTGTACGTTATACGGTGAATGTTATACGGTCGGACAATGATTTCACTTGTACGTTATACAGTGAACGTTATACGGTCGGACAATGATTTCACTTGTACGTTATACAGTGAACGTTATACGGTCGGACAATGATTTCACTTGTACGTTATACAGTGAACGTTATACGGTCGGACAATGATTTCACTTGTACGTTATACGGTCGGACAATGATTTCACTTGTACGATATACGGTCAGACAATGATTTCACTTCTACGTTATACGGTCGGACAATGATGTCACTTGTACGTTATACGGTCGGACAATAATTTCACTTGAATGTTATACGGTCGGACAATGATTTCATTTGTACGTTATACAGTGAACGTTATACGGTCGGACAATGATTTCACTTGTACGTTATACAGTGAATGTTATACGGTCGGACAATGATTTCACTTGTACGTTATACGGTCGGACAATGATTTCACTTGTACGTTATACGGTCGGACAATGATTTCACTTGTATGTTATACAGTGAACGTTATACGGTCGGACAATGATTTCACTTGTATGTTATATGGTCGGACAATGATTTCACTTGTACGTTATACGGTCGAACAATGATTTCACTTTTATGTTATAGAGTGAACGTTATACGGTCGGACAATGATTTCACATGTACGTTATACGGTCGGATAATGATTTCACTTGTACGTTATACGGTCGGACAATGATTTCACTTTTACGTTATACGGTCGGACAATGATTTCACTTGTACGTTATACGGTCAGACAATGATTTCACTTGTTATACGGTCGGACAATGATTTCACTTGTATGTTATACGGTCGGACAATGATTTCACTGGTACGTTAAACAGTCGGACAATGATATCACTTGTACGGTATACAGTGAACATTATACGGTTGGACAATGATTTCACTTGTACGTTATACAGTGAAAGTTATACGGTCGGACAATGATTTCACTTGTACGTTAAACAGTGAACATTATACGGTCAGACAATGATTTCACTTGTATGTTATACGGTCGGACAATGATTTCACTGGTACGTTAAACAGTCGGACAATGATATCACTTGTACGGTATACAGTGAACATTATACGGTTGGACAATGATTTCACTTGTACGTTATACAGTGAACGTTATATGGTCGGACAATGATTTCACTTGTACGTTATACAGTGAACATTATACGGTCAGACAATGATTTCACTTGTATGTTATACAGTGAACGTTGTACGGTCGGACAATGATTTCACTTGTACGTTATACGGTCGGACAATGATTTCACTTGTATGTTATACAGTGAAGTTATACGGTCGGACAATGATTTCACTTGTATGTTATACAGTGAACGTTAGGAATGATTTCATTGATTATACGGTCGGACAATGATTTCACTTGTACGTTATACGGTCGGACAATGATTTCACTTGTACGTTATACAGTGAACGTTATACGGTCGGACAATGATTTCACATGTATGTTATACGGTCGGACAATGATATCACGTGTACGTTATACAGTGAACGTTATACGCTTGGACAATGATTTCACTTGTACGTTATACGGTCGGACAATGATTTCACTTGTACGTTATACGGTCGGTAAATGATTTCACTTGAATGTTATACGGTCGGACAATGATTTCACGTGTACGTTATACAGTGAACGTTATACGGTCGAACAATGTTTTCACTTGTACGTTATACAGTGAACGTTATACGGTCGGACAATGATTTCACTTCTACCTTATACAGTGAACATTATATGGTCGGACAATGATTTCACTTGTACGTTATACGGTCGGACAATGATTTCACTTGTACGATATACGGTCAGACAATGATTTCACTTCTACGTTATACGGTCGGACAATGATGTCACTTGTACGTTATACGGTCGGACAATAATTTCACTTGAATGTTATACGGTCGGACAATGATTTCATTTGTACGTTATACAGTGAACGTTATACGGTCGGACAATGATTTCACTTGTACGTTATACAGTGAACGTTATACGGTCGGACAATGATTTCACTTGTACGTTATACAGTGAATGTTATACGGTCGGACAATGATATCACTTGTACGTTATACAGTGAAAGTTATACGGTCGGACAATGATTTCACTTGTATGTTATACAGTGAACGTTATACGGTCGGACAATGATTTCACTTGTATGTTATATGGTCGGACAATGATTTCACTTGTACGTTATACGGTCGAACAATGATTTCACTTGTATGTTATAGAGTGAACGTTATACGGTCGGACAATGATTTCACATGTACGTTATACGGTCGGATAATGATTTCACTTGTACGTTATACGGTCAGACAATGATTTCACTTTTACGTTATACGGTCGGACAATGATTTCACTTGTACGTTATACGGTCAGACAATGATTTCACTTGTTATACGGTCGGACAATGATTTCACTTGTATGTTATACGGTCGGACAATGATTTCACTGGTACGTTAAACAGTCGGACAATGATATCACTTGTACGGTATACAGTGAACATTATACGGTTGGACAATGATTTCACTTGTACGTTATACAGTGAACGTTATACGGTCGGACAATGATTTCACTTGTACGTTATACAGTGAACGTTATACGGTCGGACAATGATTTCACTTGTACGTTATACAGTGTACGTTATACGGTCGGACAATGATTTCACTTGTACGTTATACGGTCGAACAATGATTTCACTTGTATGTTATACAGTGAACGTTATACGGACGGACAATGATTTCACTTGTACGTTATACGGTCGGACAATGATTACACTTGTACGTTATACGGTCGGACAAAGATTTCTCTTGTACGTTAATACAGTGAACGTTATACGGTCTGACAATGATTTCACTTGTACGTTATACAGTGAACGTTATACTGTCGGACAATGATTTCACTTGTACGTTATACAGTGAACGTTATAAGGTCGGACAATGATTTCACTTGTATGTTATACGGTCGGACAATGATTTCACTTGTACGTTATACGGTCGGACAATGATTTCACTTGTACGCTATACGGTCGGACAATGATTTCACTTGTATGTTATACGGTCGGAAAATGATTACATTTGTACGTTATACAGTGAACGTTATACGGTCGGACAATGATTTCACTTGTACGTTATATAGTGATCGTTATACGGTCGGACAATGATTTCACTTGTACGTTATAAAGTGAACGTTATATGCTCGGACAATGATTTCACTTGTACGTTATACGGTCAGAAAATGATTTCACTTGAATGTTATACGGTCGGACAATGATTTCACGTGTACGTTATACAGTGAACGTTATACGGTCGGACAATGATTTCACTTCTACCTTATACAGTGAACATTATATGGTCGGACAATGATTTCACTTGTACGTTATACGGTCGGACAATGATTTCACTTGTACGATATACGGTCGGACAATGATTTCACGTCTACGTTATACGGTCGGATAATGATGTCACTTGTACGTTATACGGTCGGACAATGATTTCACTTGAATGTTATACGGTCGGACAATGATTTCATTTGTACGTTATACAGTGAACGTTATACGGTCGGACAATGATTTCACTTGTACGTTATACAGTGATCGTTATACGGTCGGACAATGATTTCACTTGTACGTTATACAGTGAATGTTATACGGTCGGACAATGATATCACTTGTACGTTATATAGTAAAAGTTATACGGTCGGACAATGATTTCACTTGTATGTTATACAGTGAACGTTATACGGTCGGACAATGATTTCACTTGTATGTTATACGGTCGAACAATGATTTCACTTGTATGTTATAGAGTGAACGTTATATGGTCGGACAATGATTTCACTTGTACGTTATACGGTTTGACAATGATTTCACTTGTACGTTATACGGTCGGACAATGATTTCATTTAAATATTATACGGTCGGACAATGATTTCATTTGTACGTTATACAGTGAAAGTTATACGGTCGGACAATGATTTCACTTGTACTTTATACAGTGAATGTTATACGGTCGGAAAATGATTTCACTTGTACGTTAAACGGTCGGACAATGATTTCACTTGTACGTTATACGGTCGGACAATGATTTCACTTGTACGTTATACAGTGAATGTTATAGGTCGGACAATGATTTCACTTGTACGTTATACGTTCGGATAATGATTTCACTTGTATGTTATACGGTCGGACAATGATTTCACTTGTACATTATACAGTGATCGTTATACGGTCGGACAATGATTTCACTTGTATGTTATACGGTCGGACAATGATTTCACGTGTACGTTATACAGTGAACGTTAGATCGGACAATGATTTCACTTGTACGTTATACAGTGAACGTTATACGGTCGGACAATGATTTCACTTGTATGTTATACGGTCGGACAATGATATCACTTGTACGTTATATAGTGAACGTTATATGCTCGGACAATGATTTCACTTGTACGCTATACGGTCGGACAATGATTTCACTTGTACGTTATACAGTGAACGTTATACGGTCGGACAATGATTTCACTTGTACGTTATACAGTGAACGTTATACGGTCGGACAATGATTTCACTTGTACGTTATTCGGTCGAACAATGATTTAACTTGTATGTTATACAGTGAACGTTATACGGTCGGACAATGATTTCACTTGTACGTTATACAGTGAACGTTATACGGTCGGACAATGATTTCACTTGTACGTTATACGGTCGGACAATGATTTCACTTGTATGTTATACAGTCGGACAATGATTTAACTTGTATGTTATACAGTGAACGTTATACGGACGGACAATGATTTCACTTGTACGTTATATGGTCGAACAATAATTTCACTTGTATGTTATACGGTCGGACAATGATTTCACTGGTACGTTAAACAGTCGGCCACTGATTTCACTTGTACGGTATACAGTGAACGTTATACGGTTGGACAATGATTTCACTTGTACGTTATACAGTGAACGTTATACTGTCGGACAATGATTTCACTTGTACATTATACTGTCCGACAATTATTTCAATGGTACGCTATTCAATGAATGTTATACGGTCGTACAATGATTTCACTAGTACGTTATACAGTGATCGTTATACGGTCGGACAATGATTTTACGGTCGGACAATGATTTCACTTGTACATTATACAATGAACGTTGTATGGTCGGACAATGATTTTACTTGTACGTTATACAGTGAACGTTATACGGTCGGACAATGATTTCATATGTATGTTATACGGTCGGACAATGATATCACTTGTATGTTATACAGTGAACGTTATACGGTCGGACAATGATTTCACTTGTACGTTATACGGTCGGACAATGATTTCACATGTACATTATACAGTGAACGTTATACGGTCGAACAATGATTTCACTTGTACGTTATACAGTGAACGTTATACGGTCGGACAATGATTTCACTTCTACCTTATACAGTGAACATTATATGGTCGGACAATGATTTCACTTGTACGTTATACGGTCGGACAATGATTTCACTTGTACGTTATACGGTCGGACAATGATTTCACTTGTTCGTTATACGGTCGGACAATGATTTCATTTGTACATTATACTGTCCGACAATTATTTCAATGGTACGTTATTCAATGAATGTTATACGGTCGGACAATGATTTCACTTGTACGTTATACAGTGAACGTAAGATTGGACAATGATTTCACTTGTACGTTATACGGTCGGACAATGATTTCACTTGTACGTTATACGGTCGGACAATGATTTCACCTGAATGTTATACGGTCGGACAATGATTTCATTTATATGTTATACAGTGAACGTTATACGGTCGGACAATGATTTCACTTGTACGTTATACAGTGAACGTTATACGGTCGGACAATGGTTTAACTTGTACGTTATACAGTGAATGTTATACGGTCGGACAATGATTTCACTTGTACGTTATACGGTCGGACAATGATTTCACTTGTACGGTATACAGTGAACGTTATACGGTTGGAAAATGATTTCACTTGTACGTTATAAAGTGAACGTTATACTGTCGGATAATGATGTCACTTGTATGTTATACAGTGAACGTTATACGGTCGGACAATGATTTCACTTGTACATTATACTGTCCGACAATTATTTCAATGGTACGTTATTCAATGAATGTTATACGGTCGGACAATGATTTCAATTGTAGGTTATACAGTGAACGGTCGGACAATGATTTTACGGTCGGACAATGATTTCACTTGTACATTATATGGTCGGACAATGATTTCACTTGTACATTATACAGTGAACGTTATATGGTCGGACAATGATTTTACTTGTAGGTTATACAGTGAACGTTATATGGTCGGACAATGATTTCACTTGTACATTATAGAGTGAACGTTATACGGTCGGACAATGATTTCACTTGTACGTTATACAGTGATCATTATACGGTCGGACAATGATTTCACTTGTACGTTATACGGTCGGACAATGATTTCACTTGTATGTTATATGGTAAGACAATGATTTCACTTGTACGTTATACGGTCGGACAATGATTTCACTTGTACGTATACATCGGATAATGATTCACTTGAACGTTATACGGTCGGATAATGATGTCACTTGTATGTTATACAGTGAAGTTATACGGTCGGACAATGATTTCACTTGTAATTATACAGTGAACGTAAAAGGGATCGGACAATGATTTTCACTGTACGTTATACAGTGAACGTATTGGTCGGACAATGATTTCACTTGTACGTTATACGGTCGGACAATGATTTCACTTGTACCTTATACGGTCGGACAATGATTTCACTTGTATGTTATACGGTCGGACAATGATTTCACTTGTACGTTATACAGTGAACGTTATACGGTCGGACAATGATTTCACTTGTACGTTATACAGTGAACGTTATAAGGTCGGACAATGATTTCACGTGTACGTTATACGGTCGGACAATGATTTCATTTGTACGTTATACGGTCGGACAATGATTTCACTTGTACGTTATACGGTCGGAAAATGATTTCACTTGAATGTTATACGGTCGGACAATGATTTCACGTGTACTTTATACAGTGAACGTTATACGGTCGAACAATGATTTCACTTGTACGTTATACAGTGAACATTATACGGTCGGACAATGATTTCACTTCTACCTTATACAGTGAACATTATATTGTCGGACAATGATTTCACTTGTACGTTATACGGTCGGACAATGATTTCACTTATACGATATACGGTCGGACAATGATTTCACTTCTATGTTATACGGTCGGACAATGATTTCACTTGTACGTTATACGGTCGGACAATGATTTCACTTGTACGTTATACGGTCGGACAATGATTTTATTTGTACGTTAGACAGTGAACGTTATACGGTCGGACAATGATTTCACTTGTACGTTATACAGTGAACGTTATACGATCGGACAATGATTTCACTTCTACGCTATACGGTCGGACAATGATTTCACTTGTATGTTATACAGTGAATGTTATACAGTCGGACAATGATTTCACTTGTACATTATACGGTCGGACAATGATTTCACATGTACATTATACAGTGAACGTTATACGGTCGGACAATGATTTCACTTGTACGTTATAGGGTGAACGTTATACGGCCGGTCAATGATTTCACTTGTAGTTATACGGTCGG
>CM026401.1:21529775-21579072 GCA_014843695.1 Archivesica marissinica
ACTTGTACGTTATACAGTGAACGTTATACGGTCGGACAATGATTTCACTTGTACCTTATATAGTGAAAGTTATACGGTCGGACAATGATTTCACTTGTATGTTATACAGTGAACGTTATACGGTCGGACAATGATTTCACTTGTATGTTATATGGTCGGACAATGATTTCACTTGTACGTTATACGGTCGAACAATGATTTCACTTTTATGTTATAGAGTGAACGTTATACGGTCGGACAATGATTTCACATGTACGTTATACGGTCGGATAATGATTTCACTTGTACGTTATACGGTCGGACAATGATTTCACTTTTACGTTATACGGTCGGACAATGATTTCACTTGTACGTTATACGGTCAGACAATGATTTCACTTGTTATACGGTCGGACAATGATTTCACTTGTATGTTATACGGTCGGACAATGATTTCACTGGTACGTTAAACAGTCGGACAATGATATCACTTGTACGGTATACAGTGAACATTATACGGTTGGACAATGATTTCACTTGTACGTTATACAGTGAACGTTATACGGTCGGACAATGATTTCACTTGTACGTTAAACAGTGAACATTATACGGTCAGACAATGATTTCACTTGTATGTTATACGGTCGGACAATGATTTCACTGGTACGTTAAACAGTCGGACAATGATATCACTTGTACGGTATACAGTGAACATTATACGGTTGGACAATGATTTCACTTGTACGTTATACAGTGAACGTTATATGGTCGGACAATGATTTCACTTGTACGTTATACAGTGAACATTATACGGTCAGACAATGATTTCACTTGTATGTTATACAGTGAACGTTGTACGGTCGGACAATGATTTCACTTGTACGTTATACAGTGAACGTTATACGGTCGGACAATGATTTCACTTGTACGTTATACGGTCGGACAATGATTTCACTTGTACGTTATACGGTCGGACAATGATTTCACTTGTACGTTATACAGTGAACGTTATACGGTCGGACAATGATTTCACTTGTATGTTATACGGTCGGACAATGATATCACGTGTACGTTATACAGTGAACGTTATACGCTTGGACAATGATTTCACTTGTACGTTATACGGTCGGACAATGATTTCACTTGTACGTTATACGGTCGGACAATGATTTCACTTGTACGTTATACGGTCGGTAAATGATTTCACTTGAATGTTATACGGTCGGACAATGATTTCACGTGTACGTTATACAGTGAACGTTATACGGTCGAACAATGATTTCACTTGTACGTTATACAGTGAACGTTATACGGTCGGACAATGATTTCACTTCTACCTTATACAGTGAACATTATATGGTCGGACAATGATTTCACTTGTACGTTATACGGTCGGACAATGATTTCACTTGTACGTTATACGGTCGGACAATGATTTCACTTGTACGTTATATGGTCGGACAATGATTTCACTTGAATGTTATACGGTCGGACAATGATTTCACTTGTACGTTATACAGTGAACGTTATACGGTCGGACAATGATTTCACTTGTACGTTATACAGTGAATGTTATACGGTCGGACAATGATATCACTTGTACGTTATACAGTGAAAGTTATACGGTCGGACAATGATTTCACTTGTATGTTATACAGTGAACGTTATACGGTCGGACAATGATTTCACTTGTATGTTATATGGTCGGACAATGATTTCACTTGTACGTTATACTGTCGAACAATGATTTCACTTGTATGTTATAGAGTGAACGTTATACGGTCGGACAATGATTTCACATGTACGTTATACGGTCGGATAATGATTTCACTTGTACGTTATACGGTCAGACAATGATTTCACTTTTACGTTATACGGTCGGACAATGATTTCACTTGTACGTTATACGGTCAGACAATGATTTCACTTGTTATACGGTCGGACAATGATTTCACTTGTATGTTTTACGGTCGGACAATGATTTCACTGGTACGTTAACAGTCGGACAATGATTTCACTTGTACGGTATACAGTGAACGTTATACGGTTGGACAATGATTTCACTTGTACGTTATACAGTGAACGTTATACGGTCGGACAATGATTTCACTTGTACGTTATACAGTGAACGTTGTACGGTCGGACAATGATTTCACTTGTACGTTATACAGTGTACGTTATACGGTCGGACAATGATTTCACTTGTACGTTATACGGTCGACAATGATTTCACTTGTGTTATACAGTGAACGTTATACGGACGGACAATGATTTCACTTGTACGTTATACGGTCGGACAATGATTTCACTTGTACGTTATACAGTGAACGTTATATGGTCGGACAATGATTTCACTTGTACGTTATACAGTGAACGTTATACGGTCAGACAATGATTTCACTTGTATTTATACAGTGAACGTTATACGGTCGGACAATGATTTCACTTGTACGTTATACGGTCGAACAATGATTTCACTTGTATGTTATACAGTGAACGTTATACGGTCGGACAATGATTTCACATGTATGTTATACGGTCGGACAATGATATCACGTGTACGTTATACAGTGAACGTTATACGCTTGGACAATGATTTCACTTGTACGTTATACGGTCGGACAATGATTTCACTTGTACGTTATACGGTCGGTAAATGATTTCACTTGAATGTTATACGGTCGGACAATGATTTCACGTGTACGTTATACAGTGAACGTTATACGGTCGAACAATGATTTCACTTGTACGTTATACAGTGAACGTTATACGGTCGGACAATGATTTCACTTGTACGTTATACGGTCGGACAATGATTTCACTTGTACGATATACGGTCAGACAATGATTTCACTTCTACGTTATACGGTCGGACAATGATGTCACTTGTACGTTATACGGTCGGACAATAATTTCACTTGAATGTTATACGGTCGGACAATGATTTCATTTGTACGTTATACAGTGAACTTTATACGGTCGGACAATGATTTCACTTGTACGTTATACAGTGAACGTTATACGGTCGGACAATGATTTCACTTGTACGTTATACAGTGAATGTTATACGGTCGGACAATGATATCACTTGTACCTTATATAGTGAAAGTTATACGGTCGGACAATGATTTCACTTGTATGTTATACAGTGAACGTTATACGGTCGGACAATGATTTCACTTGTATGTTATATGGTCGGACAATGATTTCACTTGTACGTTATACGGTCGAACAATGATTTCACTTGTATGTTATAGAGTGAACGTTATACGGTCGGACAATGATTTCACATGTACGTTATACGGTCGGATAATGATTTCACTTGTACGTTATACGGTCAGACAATGATTTCACTTTTACGTTATACGGTCGGACAATGATTTCACTTGTACGTTATACGGTCAGACAATGATTTCACTTGTTATACGGTCGGACAATGATTTCACTTGTATGTTATACGGTCGGACAATGATTTCACTTGTACGTTATACAGTGAACATTATACGGTTGGACAATGATTTCACTTGTACGTTATACAGTGAACGTTATACGGTCGGACAATGATTTCACTTGTACGTTATACAGTGAACGTTGTACGGTCGGACAATGATTTCACTTGTACGTTATACAGTGTACGTTATACGGTCGGACAATGATTTCACTTGTACGTTATACAGTCGAACAATGATTTCACTTGTATGTTATACAGTGAACGTTATACGGACGGACAATGATTTCACTTGTACGTTATACGGTCGGACAATGATTTCACTTGTACGTTATACAGTGAACGTTATATGGTCGGACAATGATTTCACTTGTACGTTATACAGTGAACGTTATACGGTCGGACAATGATTTCACTTGTACGTTATACAGTGAACGTTGTACGGTCGGACAATGATTTCACTTGTACGTTATACGGTCGAACAATGATTTCACTTGTATGTTATACAGTGAACGTTATACGGTCGGACAATGATTTCACTTGTACGTTATACGGTCGGACAATGATTTCACTTGTACGTTATACAGTGAACGTTATACGGTCGGACAATGATTTCACTTGTACGTTATACGGTCGGACAATGATATCACGTGTACGTTATACAGTGAACGTTATACGCTTGGACAATGATTTCACTTGTACGTTATACGGTCGGACAATGATTTCACTTGTACGTTATACGGTCGGACAATTACTTCACTTGTACGTTATACGGTCGGTAAATGATTTCACTTGAATGTTATACGGTCGGACAATGATTTCACGTGTACGTTATACAGTGAACGTTATACGGTCGAACAATGTTTCACTTGTACGTTATACAGTGAACGTTATACGGTCGGACAATGATTTCACTTCTACCTTATACAGTGAACATTATATGGTCGGACAATGATTTCACTTGTACGTTATACGGTCGGACAATGATTTCACTTGTACGATATACGGTCGGACAATGATTTCACTTCTACGTTATACGGTCGGACAATGATGTCACTTGTACGTTATACGGTCGGACAATAATTTCACTTGAATGTTATACGGTCGGACAATGATTTCATTTGTACGTTATACAGTGAACGTTATACGGTCGGACAATGATTTCACTTGTACGTTATACAGTGAACGTTATACGGTCGGACAATGATTTCACTTGTACGCTATACGGTCGGACAATGATTTCACTTGTATGTTATACAGTGAACGTTATACGGTCGGACAATGATTTCACTTGTACGTTATACGGTCGGACAATGATTTCACTTGTACGTTATACGGTCGGACAATGATTTCACTTGTATGTTATACGGTCGCGAACAATGATTTCACTTATGTACGTTATACGGTCGGACAATGATTTCACATGTACGTTATACGGTCAGACAATGATTTCACTTTTACGTTATACGGTCGGACAATGATTTCACTTGTACGTTATACGGTCAGACAATGATTTCACTTGTTATACGGTCGGACAATGATTTCACTTGTATGTTATACGGTCGGACAATGATTTCACTGGTACGTTAAACAGTCGGACAATGATATCACTTGTACGGTATACAGTGAACATTATACGGTTGGACAATGATTTCACTTGTACGTTATACAGTGAACGTTATACGGTCGGACAATGATTTCACTTGTACGTTATACAGTGAACGTTATACGGTCAGACAATGATTTCACTTGTATGTTATACAGTGAACGTTGTACGGTCGGACAATGATTTCACTTGTACGTTATACAGTGTACGTTATACGGTCGGACAATGATTTCACTTGTACGTTATACGGTCGGACAATGATTTCACTTGTACGTTATAGGTCGGACAATGATTTCTTTGTACGTTAATACAGTGAACGTTATACGGTCGGACAATGATTTCACTTGTACGTTATACAGTGAACGTTATACGGTCGGACAATGATTTCACTTGTACGTTATACAGTGAACGTTATACGGTCGGACAATGATTTCACTTGTATGTTATACGGTCGGACAATGATTTCACTTGTACGTTATACGGTCGGACAATGATTTCACTTGTACGTTATACGGTCGGACAATGATTCACTTGTATGTTATACGGTCGGAAAATGATTTCACTTGTACGTTATACAGTGAACGTTATACGGTCGGACAATGATTTCACTTGTACGTTATATAAGTGATCGTTATACGGTCGGACAATGATTTCACTTGTACGTTATACGGTCAGAAAATGATTTCACTTGAATGTTATACGGTCGGACAATGATTTCACGTGTACGTTATACAGTGAACGTTATATGGTCGGACAATGATTTCACTTGTACGTTATACGGTCGGACAATGATTTCACTTGTACGATATACGGTCGGACAATGATTTCACGTCTACGTTATACGGTCGGATAATGATGTCACTTGTACGTTATACGGTCGGACAATGATTTCACTTGAATGTTATACGGTCGGACAATGATTTCACTTGTACGTTATACAGTGAACGTTATACGGTCGGACAATGATTTCACTTGTACGTTATACAGTGAATGTTATACGGTCGGACAATGATTTCACTTGTATGTTATACGGTCGGACAATGATTTCACTTGTATGTTATACGGTCGAACAATGATTTCACTCGTATGTTATAGAGTGAACGTTATATGGTCGGACAATGATTTCACCTGTACGTTATACGGTTTGACAATGATTTATCTTGTACGTTATACGGTCGGACAATGATTTCATTTAAATATTATACGGTCGGACAATGATTTCATTTGTACGTTATACAGTGAAAGTTATACGGTCGGACAATGATTTCACTTGTACGTTATACGGTCGGACAATGATTTCACTTGTACGTTATACGGTCGGACAATGATTTCACATGTACGTTATATGGTCGGATAATGATTTCACTTGTACGTTATACGGTTAGGCAATGATTTCACTTTTACGTTATACGGTCGGACAATGATTTCACTTGTACGTTATACGGTCAGACAATGATTTCACTTGTTATACGGTCGGACAATGATTTCACTTGTAGTTATGTTATACGGTCGGACAATGATATCACTTGTACGTTATACAGTGAACATTATACGGTCGGACAATGATTTCACTTGTACGTTATACGGTCGGACAATGATTTCACTTGTACGTTATTCAGTGAACGTTGTACGGTCGGACAATGATTTCACTTGTACGTTATATAGTGAACGTTATACGGTCGGACAATGATTTCACTTGTATGTTATACGGTCGAACAATGATTTCACTTGTATGTTATACAGTGAATGTTATACGGATGGACAATGATTTCACTTGTACGTTATACGGTCGGACAATGATTACACTTGTACGTTATACGGTCGGACAATGATTTCACTTGAATGTTATACGGTCGGACAATGATTACATTTGTACGTTATACAGTGAACGTTATACGGTCGGACAATGATTTCACTTGTACGTTATACGATCGGACAATGATATCACGTGTACGTTATACAGTGAACGTTATACGCTCGGACAATGATTTCACGTGTACGCTATACGGTCGGACAAAGATTTCACTTGTATGTTATACAGTGAACGTTATACGGTCGGACAATGATTTCACTTGTACGTTATACGGTCAGACAATGATTTCACTTGTTATACGGTCGGACAATGATTTCACTTGTATGTTATACGGTCGGACAATGATTTCACTGGTACGTAAACGGTCGGACAATGATTTCACTTGTACGTTATACAGTGAACGTTGTACGGTCGGACAATGATTTCACTTGTACGTTATACAGTGTACGTTATACGGTCGGACAATGATTTCACTTGTACGTTATACAGTCGAACAATGATTTCACTTGTATGTTATACAGTGAACGTTATACGGACGGACAATGATTTCACTTGTACGTTATACGGTCGGACAATGATTACACTTGTACGTTATACGGTCGGACAAAGATTTCTCTTGTACGTTAATACAGTGAACGTTATACGGTCTGACAATGATTTCACTTGTACGTTATACAGTGAACGTTATACTGTCGGACAATGATTTCACTTGTACGTTATACAGTGAACGTTATAAGGTCGGACAATGATTTCACTTGTATGTTATACGGTCGGACAATGATTTCACTTGTACGTTATACGGTCGGACAATGATTTCACTTGTACGCTATACGGTCGGACAATGATTTCACTTGTATGTTATACGGTCGGAAAATGATTACATTTGTACGTTATACAGTGAACGTTATACGGTCGGACAATGATTTCACTTGTACGTTATATAGTGATCGTTATACGGTCGGACAATGATTTCACTTGTACGTTATAAAGTGAACGTTATATGCTCGGACAATGATTTCACTTGTACGTTATACGGTCAGAAAATGATTTCACTTGAATGTTATACGGTCGGACAATGATTTCACGTGTACGTTATACAGTGAACGTTATACGGTCGGACAATGATTTCACTTCTACCTTATACAGTGAACATTATATGGTCGGACAATGATTTCACTTGTACGATATACGGTCGGACAATGATTTCACGTCTACGTTATACGGTCGGATAATGATGTCACTTGTACGTTATACGGTCGGACAATGATTTCACTTGAATGTTATACGGTCGGACAATGATTTCATTTGTACGTTATACAGTGAACGTTATACGGTCGGACAATGATTTCACTTGTACGTTATACAGTGATCGTTATACGGTCGGACAATGATTTCACTTGTACGTTATACAGTGAATGTTATACGGTCGGACAATGATATCACTTGTACGTTATATAGTAAAAGTTATACGGTCGGACAATGATTTCACTTGTATGTTATACAGTGAACGTTATACGGTCGGACAATAATTTCACTTGTATGTTATACGGTCGAACAATGATTTCACTCGTATGTTATAGAGTGAACGTTATATGGTCGGACAATGATTTCACCTGTACGTTATACGGTTTGACAATGATTTATCTTGTACGTTATACGGTCGGACAATGATTTCATTTAAATATTATACGGTCGGACAATGATTTCATTTGTACGTTATACAGTGAAAGTTATACGGTCGGACAATTATTTCACTTGTACTTTATACAGTGAATGTTATACGGTCGGAAAATGATTTCACTTGTACGTTAAACGGTCGGACAATGATTTCACTTGTACGTTATACGGTCGGACAATGATTTCACATGTACGTTATATGGTCGGATAATGATTTCACTTGTACGTTATACGGTTAGGCAATGATTTCACTTTTACGTTATACGGTCGGACAATGATTTCACTTGTACGTTATACGGTCAGACAATGATTTCACTTGTTATACGGTCGGACAATGATTTCACTTTTATGTTATACGGTCGGACAATGATATCACTTGTACGGTATACAGTGAACATTATACGGTTGGACAATGATTTCACTTGTACGTTATACAGTGAACGTTATACGGTCGGACAATGATTTCACTTGTATGTTATATGGTCGGACAATGATTTCACTTGTACGTTATACGGTCGAACAATGATTTCACTTTTATGTTATAGAGTGAACGTTATACGGTCGGACAATGATTTCACTTGTACGTTATACGGTCGGATAATGATTTCACTTGTACGTTATACGGTCGGACAATGATTTCACTTTTACGTTATACGGTCGGACAATGATTTCACTTGTACGTTATACGGTCAGACAATGATTTCACTTGTTATACGGTCGGACAATGATTTCACTTGTATGTTATACGGTCGGACAATGATTTCACTGGTACGTTAAACAGTCGGACAATGATATCACTTGTACGGTATACAGTGACATATACGGTTGGACAATGATTTCACTTGTACGTTAACAGTGAACATTATACGGTCAGACAATGATTTCACTTGTATGTTATACGGTCGGACAATGATTTCACTGGTACGTTAAACAGTCGGACAATGATATCACTTGTACGGTATACAGTGAACATTATACGGTTGGACAATGATTTCACTTGTACGTTATACAGTGAACGTTATATGGTCGGACAATGATTTCACTTGTACGTTATACAGTGAACATTATACGGTCAGACAATGATTTCACTTGTATGTTATACAGTGAACGTTGTACGGTCGGACAATGATTTCACTTGTACGTTATACGGTCGAACAATGATTTCACTTGTATGTTATACAGTGAACGTTATACGGACGGACAATGATTTCACTTGTACGTTATACGGTCGGACAATGATTTCACTTGTACGTTATACAGTGAACGTTATACGGTCGGACAATGATTTCACATGTATGTTATACGGTCGGACAATGATATCACGTGTACGTTATACAGTGAACGTTATACGCTTGGACAATGATTTCACTTTTACGTTATACGGTCGGACAATGATTTCACTTGTACGTTATACGGTCGGACAATTACTTCACTTGTACGTTATACGGTCGGTAAATGATTTCACTTGAATGTTATACGGTCGGACAATGATTTCACGTGTACGTTATACAGTGAACGTTATACGGTCGAACAATGTTTTCACTTGTACGTTATACAGTGAACGTTATACGGTCGGACAATGATTTCACTTCTACCTTATACAGTGAACATTATATGGTCGGACAATGATTTCACTTGTACGTTATACGGTCGGACAATGATTTCACTTGTACGATATACGGTCAGACAATGATTTCACTTCTACGTTATACGGTCGGACAATGATGTCACTTGTACGTTATACGGTCGGACAATAATTTCACTTGAATGTTATACGGTCGGACAATGATTTCATTTGTACGTTATACAGTGAACTTTATACGGTCGGACAATGATTTCACTTGTACGTTATACAGTGAACGTTATACGGTCGGACAATGATTTCACTTGTACGTTATACAGTGAATGTTATACGGTCGGACAATGATATCACTTGTACCTTATATAGTGAAAGTTATACGGTCGGACAATGATTTCACTTGTATGTTATACAGTGAACGTTATACGGTCGGACAATGATTTCACTTGTATGTTATATGGTCGGACAATGATTTCACTTGTACGTTATACGGTCGAACAATGATTTCACTTGTATGTTATAGAGTGAACGTTATACGGTCGGACAATGATTTCACATGTACGTTATACGGTCGGATAATGATTTCACTTGTACGTTATACGGTCAGACAATGATTTCACTTTTACGTTATACGGTCGGACAATGATTTCACTTGTACGTTATACGGTCAGACAATGATTTCACTTGTTATACGGTCGGACAATGATTTCACTTGTATGTTATACGGTCGGACAATGATTTCACTGGTACGTTAAACAGTCGGACAATGATATCACTTGTACGGTATACAGTGAACATTATACGGTTGGACAATGATTTCACTTGTACGTTATACAGTGAACGTTATACGGTCGGACAATGATTTCACTTGTACGTTATACAGTGAACGTTGTACGGTCGGACAATGATTTCACTTGTACGTTATACAGTGTACGTTATACGGTCGGACAATGATTTCACTTGTACGTTATACAGTCGAACAATGATTTCACTTGTATGTTATACAGTGAACGTTATACGGACGGACAATGATTTCACTTGTACGTTATACGGTCGGACAATGATTACACTTGTACGTTATACGGTCGGACAAAGATTTCTCTTGTACGTTAATACAGTGAACGTTATACGGTCTGACAATGATTTCACTTGTACGTTATACAGTGAACGTTATACTGTCGGACAATGATTTCACTTGTACGTTATACAGTGAACGTTATAAGGTCGGACAATGATTTCACTTGTACGTTATACGGTCGGACAATGATTTCACTTGTACGCTATACGGTCGGACAATGATTTCACTTGTATGTTATACGGTCGGAAAATGATTACATTTGTACGTTATACAGTGAACGTTATACGGTCGGACAATGATTTCACTTGTACGTTATATAGTGATCGTTATACGGTCGGACAATGATTTCACTTGTACGTTATACGGTCAGAAAATGATTTCACTTGAATGTTATACGGTCGGACAATGATTTCACGTGTACGTTATACAGTGAACGTTATACGGTCGGACAATGATTTCACTTCTACCTTATACAGTGAACATTATATGGTCGGACAATGATTTCACTTGTACGTTATACGGTCGGACAATGATTTCACTTGTACGTTATATAGTAAAAGTTATACGGTCGGACAATGATTTCACTTGTATGTTATACAGTGAACGTTATACGGTCGGACAATGATTTCACTTGTATGTTATACGGTCGAACAATGATTTCACTCGTATGTTATAGAGTGAACGTTATATGGTCGGACAATGATTTCACCTGTACGTTATACGGTTTGACAATGATTTATCTTGTACGTTATACGGTCGGACAATGATTTCATTTAAATATTATACGGTCGGACAATGATTTCATTTGTACGTTATACAGTGAAAGTTATACGGTCGGAAAATGATTTCACTTGTACGTTAAACGGTCGGACAATGATTTCACTTGTACGTTATACGGTCGGACAATGATTTCACATGTACGTTATATGGTCGGATAATGATTTCACTTGTACGTTATACGGTTAGGCAATGATTTCACTTTTACGTTATACGGTCGGACAATGATTTCACTTGTACGTTATACGGTCAGACAATGATTTCACTTGTTATACGGTCGGACAATGATTTCACTTTTATGTTATACGGTCGGACAATGATATCACTTGTACGGTATACAGTGAACATTATACGGTTGGACAATGATTTCACTTGTACGTTATACAGTGAACGTTATACGGTCGGACAATGATTTCACTTGTACGTTATTCAGTGAACGTTGTACGGTCGGACAATGATTTCACTTGTACGTTATACAGTGAACGTTATACGGTCGGACAATGATTTCACTTGTATGTTATACGGTCGAACAATGATTTCACTTGTATGTTATACAGTGAATGTTATACGGATGGACAATGATTTCACTTGTACGTTATACGGTCGGACAATGATATCACTTGTACCTTATATAGTGAAAGTTATACGGTCGGACAATGATTTCACTTGTATGTTATACAGTGAACGTTATACGGTCGGACAATGATTTCACTTGTATGTTATATGGTCGGACAATGATTTCACTTGTACGTTATACGGTCGAACAATGATTTCACTTTTATGTTATAGAGTGAACGTTATACGGTCGGACAATGATTTCACATGTACGTTATACGGTCGGATAATGATTTCACTTGTACGTTATACGGTCGGACAATGATTTCACTTTTACGTTATACGGTCGGACAATGATTTCACTTGTACGTTATACGGTCAGACAATGATTTCACTTGTTATACGGTCGGACAATGATTTCACTTGTATGTTATACGGTCGGACAATGATTTCACTGGTACGTTAAACAGTCGGACAATGATTTCACTTGTACGGTATACAGTGAACGTTATACGGTCGGACAATGATTTCACTTGTATGTTATACGGTCGGACAATGATTTCACTGGTACGTTAAACAGTCGGACAATGATATCACTTGTACGGTATACAGTGAACATTATACGGTTGGACAATGATTTCACTTGTACGTTATACAGTGAACGTTATATGGTCGGACAATGATTTCACTTGTACGTTATACAGTGAACGTTATACGGTCGGACAATGATTTCACTTGTACGTTATACAGTGAACGTTATACGGTCGGACAATGATTTCACTTGTACGTTATACGGTCGAACAATGATTTCACTTGTATGTTATACAGTGAACGTTATACGACGGACAATGATTTCACTTGTACGTTATACGGTCGGACAATGATTTCACTTGTACGTTATACAGTGAACGTTATACGGTCGGACAATGATTTCACATGTATGTTATACGGTCGGACAATGATATCACGTGTACGTTATACAGTGAACGTTATACGCTTGGACAATGATTTCACTTTTACGTTATACGGTCGGACAATGATTTCACTTGTACGTTATACGGTCGGACAATTACTTCACTTGTACGTTATACGGTTGGTAAATGATTTCACTTGAATGTTATACGGTCGGACAATGATTTCACGTGTACGTTATACAGTGAACGTTATACGGTCGAACAATGTTTTCACTTGTACGTTATACAGTGAACGTTATACGGTCGGACAATGATTTCACTTCTACCTTATACAGTGAACATTATATGGTCGGACAATGATTTCACTTGTACGTTATACGGTCGGACAATGATTTCACTTGTACGATATACGGTCAGACAATGATTTCACTTCTACGTTATACGGTCGGACAATGATGTCACTTGTACGTTATACGGTCGGACAATAATTTCACTTGAATGTTATACGGTCGGACAATGATTTCATTTGTACGTTATACAGTGAACTTTATACGGTCGGACAATGATTTCACTTGTACGTTATACAGTGAACGTTATACGGTCGGACAATGATTTCACTTGTACGTTATACAGTGAATGTTATACGGTCGGACAATGATATCACTTGTACCTTATATAGTGAAAGTTATACGGTCGGACAATGATTTCACTTGTATGTTATACAGTGAACGTTATACGGTCGGACAATGATTTCACTTGTATGTTATATGGTCGGACAATGATTTCACTTGTACGTTATACGGTCGAACAATGATTTCACTTGTATGTTATAGAGTGAACGTTATACGGTCGGACAATGATTTCACATGTACGTTATACGGTCGGATAATGATTTCACTTGTACGTTATACGGTCAGACAATGATTTCACTTTTACGTTATACGGTCGGACAATGATTTCACTTGTACGTTATACGGTCAGACAATGATTTCACTTGTTATACGGTCGGACAATGATTTCACTTGTATGTTATACGGTCGGACAATGATTTCACTGGTACGTTAAACAGTCGGACAATGATATCACTTGTACGGTATACAGTGAACATTATACGGTTGGACAATGATTTCACTTGTACGTTATACAGTGAACGTTATACGGTCGGACAATGATTTCACTTGTACGTTATACAGTGAACGTTGTACGGTCGGACAATGATTTCACTTGTACGTTATACAGTGTACGTTATACGGTCGGACAATGATTTCACTTGTACGTTATACAGTCGAACAATGATTTCACTTGTATGTTATACAGTGAACGTTATACGGACGGACAATGATTTCACTTGTACGTTATACGGTCGGACAATGATTACACTTGTACGTTATACGGTCGGACAAAGATTTCTCTTGTACGTTAATACAGTGAACGTTATACGGTCTGACAATGATTTCACTTGTACGTTATACAGTGAACGTTATACTGTCGGACAATGATTTCACTTGTACGTTATACAGTGAACGTTATAAGGTCGGACAATGATTTCACTTGTATGTTATACGGTCGGACAATGATTTCACTTGTACGTTATACGGTCGGACAATGATTTCACTTGTACGCTATACGGTCGGACAATGATTTCACTTGTATGTTATACGGTCGGAAAATGATTACATTTGTACGTTATACAGTGAACGTTATACGGTCGGACAATGATTTCACTTGTACGTTATATAGTGATCGTTATACGGTCGGACAATGATTTCACTTGTACGTTATACGGTCAGAAAATGATTTCACTTGAATGTTATACGGTCGGACAATGATTTCACGTGTACGTTATACAGTGAACGTTATACGGTCGGACAATGATTTCACTTCTACCTTATACAGTGAACATTATATGGTCGGACAATGATTTCACTTGTACGTTATACGGTCGGACAATGATTTCACTTGTACGATATACGGTCGGACAATGATTTCACGTCTACGTTATACGGTCGGATAATGATGTCACTTGTACGTTATACGGTCGGACAATGATTTCACTTGAATGTTATACGGTCGGACAATGATTTCATTTGTACGTTATACAGTGAACGTTATACGGTCGGACAATGATTTCACTTGTACGTTATACAGTGATCGTTATACGGTCGGACAATGATTTCACTTGTACGTTATACAGTGAATGTTATACGGTCGGACAATGATATCACTTGTACGTTATATAGTAAAAGTTATACGGTCGGACAATGATTTCACTTGTATGTTATACAGTGAACGTTATACGGTCGGACAATAATTTCACTTGTATGTTATACGGTCGGACAATGATTTCACTTGTACGTTATACGGTCGAACAATGATTTCACTCGTATGTTATAGAGTGAACGTTATATGGTCGGACAATGATTTCACCTGTACGTTATACGGTTTGACAATGATTTATCTTGTACGTTATACGGTCGGACAATGATTTCATTTAAATATTATACGGTCGGACAATGATTTCATTTGTACGTTATACAGTGAAAGTTATACGGTCGGACAATTATTTCACTTGTACTTTATACAGTGAATGTTATACGGTCGGAAAATGATTTCACTTGTACGTTAAACGGTCGGACAATGATTTCACTTGTACGTTATACGGTCGGACAATGATTTCACATGTACGTTATATGGTCGGATAATGATTTCACTTGTACGTTATACGGTTAGGCAATGATTTCACTTTTACGTTATACGGTCGGACAATGATTTCACTTGTACGTTATACGGTCAGACAATGATTTCACTTGTTATACGGTCGGACAATGATTTCACTTTTATGTTATACGGTCGGACAATGATATCACTTGTACGGTATACAGTGAACATTATACGGTTGGACAATGATTTCACTTGTACGTTATACAGTGAACGTTATACGGTCGGACAATGATTTCACTTGTACGTTATTCAGTGAACGTTGTACGGTCGGACAATGATTTCACTTGTACGTTATACAGTGAACGTTATACGGTCGGACAATGATTTCACTTGTATGTTATACGGTCGAACAATGATTTCACTTGTATGTTATACAGTGAATGTTATACGGATGGACAATGATTTCACTTGTACGTTATACGGTTCGACAATGATATCACTTGTACCTTATATAGTGAAAGTTATACGGTCGGACAATGATTTCACTTGTATGTTATACAGTGAACGTTATACGGTCGGACAATGATTTCACTTGTATGTTATATGGTCGGACAATGATTTCACTTGTACGTTATACGGTCGAACAATGATTTCACTTTTATGTTATAGAGTGAACGTTATACGGTCGGACAATGATTTCACATGTACGTTATACGGTCGGATAATGATTTCACTTGTACGTTATACGGTCGGACAATGATTTCACTTTTACGTTATACGGTCGGACAATGATTTCACTTGTATGTTATACGGTCGGACAATGATTTCACTGGTACGTTAAACGGTCGGACAATGATTTCACTTGTACGGTATACAGTGAACATTATACGGTTGGACAATGATTTCACTTGTACGTTATACAGTGAACGTTATACGGTCGGACAATGATTTCACTTGTACGTTAAACAGTGAACATTATACGGTCAGACAATGATTTCACTTGTATGTTATACGGTCGGACAATGATTTCACTGGTACGTTAAACAGTCGGACAATGATATCACTTGTACGGTATACAGTGAACATTATACGGTTGGACAATGATTTCACTTGTACGTTATACAGTGAACGTTATATGGTCGGACAATGATTTCACTTGTACGTTATACAGTGAACATTATACGGTCAGACAATGATTTCACTTGTATGTTATACAGTGAACGTTGTACGGTCGGACAATGATTTCACTTGTACGTTATACGGTCGAACAATGATTTCACTTGTATGTTATACAGTGAACGTTATACGGACGGACAATGATTTCACTTGTACGTTATACGGTCGGACAATGATTTCACTTGTACGTTATACAGTGAACGTTATACGGTCGGACAATGATTTCACATGTATGTTATACGGTCGGACAATGATATCACGTGTACGTTATACAGTGAACGTTATACGCTTGGACAATGATTTCACTTGTACGTTATACGGTCGGACAATGATTTCACTTGTACGTTATACGGTCGGACAATTACTTCACTTGTACGTTATACGGTCGGTAAATGATTTCACTTGAATGTTATACGGTCGGACAATGATTTCACGTGTACGTTATACAGTGAACGTTATACGGTCGAACAATGTTTTCACTTGTACGTTATACAGTGAACGTTATACGGTCGGACAATGATTTCACTTCTACCTTATACAGTGAACATTATATGGTCGGACAATGATTTCACTTGTACGTTATACGGTCGGACAATGATTTCACTTGTACGATATACGGTCAGACAATGATTTCACTTCTACGTTATACGGTCGGACAATGATGTCACTTGTACGTTATACGGTCGGACAATAATTTCACTTGAATGTTATACGGTCGGACAATGATTTCATTTGTACGTTATACAGTGAACTTTATACGGTCGGACAATGATTTCACTTGTACGTTATACAGTGAACGTTATACGGTCGGACAATGATTTCACTTGTACGTTATACAGTGAATGTTATACGGTCGGACAATGATATCACTTGTACCTTATATAGTGAAAGTTATACGGTCGGACAATGATTTCACTTGTATGTTATACAGTGAACGTTATACGGTCGGACAATGATTTCACTTGTATGTTATATGGTCGGACAATGATTTCACTTGTACGTTATACGGTCGAACAATGATTTCACTTGTATGTTATAGAGTGAACGTTATACGGTCGGACAATGATTTCACATGTACGTTATACGGTCGGATAATGATTTCACTTGTACGTTATACGGTCAGACAATGATTTCACTTTTACGTTATACGGTCGGACAATGATTTCACTTGTACGTTATACGGTCAGACAATGATTTCACTTGTTATACGGTCGGACAATGATTTCACTTGTATGTTATACGGTCGGACAATGATTTCACTGGTACGTTAAACAGTCGGACAATGATATCACTTGTACGGTATACAGTGAACATTATACGGTTGGACAATGATTTCACTTGTACGTTATACAGTGAACGTTATACGGTCGGACAATGATTTCACTTGTACGTTATACAGTGAACGTTGTACGGTCGGACAATGATTTCACTTGTACGTTATACAGTGTACGTTATACGGTCGGACAATGATTTCACTTGTACGTTATACAGTCGAACAATGATTTCACTTGTATGTTATACAGTGAACGTTATACGGACGGACAATGATTTCACTTGTACGTTATACGGTCGGACAATGATTACACTTGTACGTTATACGGTCGGACAAAGATTTCTCTTGTACGTTAATACAGTGAACGTTATACGGTCTGACAATGATTTCACTTGTACGTTATACAGTGAACGTTATACTGTCGGACAATGATTTCACTTGTACGTTATACAGTGAACGTTATAAGGTCGGACAATGATTTCACTTGTATGTTATACGGTCGGACAATGATTTCACTTGTACGTTATACGGTCGGACAATGATTTCACTTGTACGCTATACGGTCGGACAATGATTTCACTTGTATGTTATACGGTCGGAAAATGATTACATTTGTACGTTATACAGTGAACGTTATACGGTCGGACAATGATTTCACTTGTACGTTATATAGTGATCGTTATACGGTCGGACAATGATTTCACTTGTACGTTATAAGTGAAGTTTGTCGGACAATGATTTCACTTGTACGTTATACGGTCAGAAAATGATTTCACTTGAATGTTATACGGTCGGACAATGATTTCACGTGTACGTTATACAGTGAACGTTATAGGTCGACAATGATTTCACTTTACTTTACTGTTCGGTCGGACAATGATTTCACTTCTACCTTATACAGTGAACATTATATGGTCGGACAATGATTTCACTTGTACGTTATACGGTCGGACAATGATTTCACTTGTACGATATACGGTCGGACAATGATTTCACGTCTACGTTATACGGTCGGATAATGATGTCACTTGTACGTTATACGGTCGGACAATGATTTCACTTGAATGTTATACGGTCGGACAATGATTTCATTTGTACGTTATACAGTGAACGTTATACGGTCGGACAATGATTTCACTTGTACGTTATACAGTGATCGTTATACGGTCGGACAATGATTTCACTTGTACGTTATACAGTGAATGTTATACGGTCGGACAATGATATCACTTGTACGTTATATAGTAAAAGTTATACGGTCGGACAATGATTTCACTTGTACGTTAAACGGTCGGACAATGATTTCACTTGTACGTTATACGGTCGGACAATGATTTCACATGTACGTTATATGGTCGGATAATGATTTCACTTGTACGTTATACGGTTAGGCAATGATTTCACTTTTACGTTATACGGTCGGACAATGATTTCACTTGTACGTTATACGGTCAGACAATGATTTCACTTGTTATACGGTCGGACAATGATTTCACTTTTATGTTATACGGTCGGACAATGATTTCACTTGTACGTTATACAGTGAACGTTATACGGTCGGACAATGATTTCACTTGTATGTTATACGGTCGAACAATGATTTCACTTGTATGTTATACAGTGAATGTTATACGGATGGACAATGATTTCACTTGTACGTTATACGGTCGGACAATGATATCACTTGTACCTTATATAGTGAAAGTTATACGGTCGGACAATGATTTCACTTGTATGTTATACAGTGAACGTTATACGGTCGGACAATGATTTCACTTGTATGTTATATGGTCGGACAATGATTTCACTTGTACGTTATACGGTCGAACAATGATTTCACTTTTATGTTATAGAGTGAACGTTATACGGTCGGACAATGATTTCACATGTACGTTATACGGTCGGATAATGATTTCACTTGTACGTTATACGGTCGGACAATGATTTCACTTTTACGTTATACGGTCGGACAATGATTTCACTTGTACGTTATACGGTCAGACAATGATTTCACTTGTTATACGGTCGGACAATGATTTCACTTGTATGTTATACGGTCGGACAATGATTTCACTGGTACGTTAAACAGTCGGACAATGATATCACTTGTACGGTATACAGTGAACATTATACGGTTGGACAATGATTTCACTTGTACGTTATACAGTGAACGTTATACGGTCGGACAATGATTTCACTTGTACGTTAAACAGTGAACATTATACGGTCAGACAATGATTTCACTTGTATGTTATACGGTCGGACAATGATTTCACTGGTACGTTAAACAGTCGAACAATGATTTCACTTGTATGTTATACAGTGAACGTTATACGGACGGACAATGATTTCACTTGTACGTTAAACAGTGAACATTATACGGTCAGACAATGATTTCACTTGTATGTTATACGGTCGGACAATGATTTCACTGGTACGTTAAACAGTCGGACAATGATATCACTTGTACGGTATACAGTGAACATTATACGGTTGGACAATGATTTCACTTGTACGTTATACAGTGAACGTTATATGGTCGGACAATGATTTCACTTGTACGTTATACAGTGAACATTATACGGTCAGACAATGATTTCACTTGTATGTTATACAGTGAACGTTGTACGGTCGGACAATGATTTCACTTGTACGTTATACGGTCGAACAATGATTTCACTTGTATGTTATACAGTGAACGTTATACGGACGGACAATGATTTCACTTGTACGTTATACGGTCGGACAATGATTTCACTTGTACGTTATACAGTGAACGTTATACGGTCGGACAATGATTTCACATGTATGTTATACGGTCGGACAATGATATCACGTGTACGTTATACAGTGAACGTTATACGCTTGGACAATGATTTCACTTTTACGTTATACGGTCGGACAATGATTTCACTTGTACGTTATACGGTCGGACAATTACTTCACTTGTACGTTATACGGTCGGTAAATGATTTCACTTGAATGTTATACGGTCGGACAATGATTTCACGTGTACGTTATACAGTGAACGTTATACGGTCGAACAATGTTTTCACTTGTACGTTATACAGTGAACGTTATACGGTCGGACAATGATTTCACTTCTACCTTATACAGTGAACATTATATGGTCGGACAATGATTTCACTTGTACGTTATACGGTCGGACAATGATTTCACTTGTACGATATACGGTCAGACAATGATTTCACTTCTACGTTATACGGTCGGACAATGATGTCACTTGTACGTTATACGGTCGGACAATAATTTCACTTGAATGTTATACGGTCGGACAATGATTTCATTTGTACGTTATACAGTGAACTTTATACGGTCGGACAATGATTTCACTTGTACGTTATACAGTGAACGTTATACGGTCGGACAATGATTTCACTTGTACGTTATACAGTGAATGTTATACGGTCGGACAATGATATCACTTGTACCTTATATAGTGAAAGTTATACGGTCGGACAATGATTTCACTTGTATGTTATACAGTGAACGTTATACGGTCGGACAATGATTTCACTTGTATGTTATATGGTCGGACAATGATTTCACTTGTACGTTATACGGTCGAACAATGATTTCACTTGTATGTTATAGAGTGAACGTTATACGGTCGGACAATGATTTCACATGTACGTTATATGGTCGGATAATGATTTCACTTGTACGTTATACGGTTAGGCAATGATTTCACTTTTACGTTATACGGTCGGACAATGATTTCACTTGTACGTTATACGGTCAGACAATGATTTCACTTGTTATACGGTCGGACAATGATTTCACTTTTATGTTATACGGTCGGACAATGATATCACTTGTACGGTATACAGTGAACATTATACGGTTGGACAATGATTTCACTTGTACGTTATACGGTCGAACAATGATTTCACTTTTATGTTATAGAGTGAACGTTATACGGTCGGACAATGATTTCACATGTACGTTATACGGTCGGATAATGATTTCACTTGTACGTTATACGGTCGGACAATGATTTCACTTTTACGTTATACGGTCGGACAATGATTTCACTTGTACGTTATACGGTCAGACAATGATTTCACTTGTTATACGGTCGGACAATGATTTCACTTGTATGTTATACGGTCGGACAATGATTTCACTGGTACGTTAAACAGTCGGACAATGATTTCACTTGTACGGTATACAGTGAACATTATACGGTTGGACAATGATTTCACTTGTACGTTATACAGTGAACGTTATACGGTCGGACAATGATTTCACTTGTACGTTATACAGTGAACATTATACGGTCAGACAATGATTTCACTTGTATGTTATACGGTCGGACAATGATTTCACTTGTACGTTAAACAGTCGAACAATGATTTCACTTGTATGTTATACAGTGAACGTTATACGGACGGACAATGATTTCACTTGTACGTTATACGGTCGGACAATGATTTCACTTGTACGTTATACAGTGAACGTTATACGGTCGGACAATGATTTCACATGTATGTTATACGGTCGGACAATGATATCACGTGTACGTTATACAGTGAACGTTATACGCTCGGACAATGATTTCACTTGTACGTTATACGGTCGGACAATGATTTCACTTGTACGTTATACGGTCGGACAATTACTTCACTTGTACGTTATACGGTCGGTAAATGATTTCACTTGAATGTTATACGGTCGGACAATGATTTCACTTGTACGTTATACAGTGAACGTTATACGGTCGAACAATGATTTCACTTGTACGTTATACAGTGAACGTTATACGGTCGGACAATGATTTCACTTGTACGTTATACAGTGAACATTATATGGTCGGACAATGATTTCACTTGTACGTTATACGGTCGGACAATGATTTCACTTGTACGATATACGGTCAGACAATGATTTCACTTCTACGTTATACGGTCGGACAATGATGTCACTTGTACGTTATACGGTCGGACAATAATTTCACTTGAATGTTATACGGTCGGACAATGATTTCATTTGTACGTTATACAGTGAACTTTATACGGTCGGACAATGATTTCACTTGTACGTTATACAGTGAACGTTATACGGTCGGACAATGATTTCACTTGTACGTTATACAGTGAATGTTATACGGTCGGACAATGATATCACTTGTACCTTATATAGTGAAAGTTATACGGTCGGACAATGATTTCACTTGTATGTTATACAGTGAACGTTATACGGTCGGACAATGATTTCACTTGTATGTTATATGGTCGGACAATGATTTCACTTGTACGTTATACGGTCGAACAATGATTTCACTTGTATGTTATAGAGTGAACGTTATACGGTCGGACAATGATTTCACATGTACGTTATACGGTCGGATAATGATTTCACTTGTACGTTATACGGTCAGACAATGATTTCACTTTTACGTTATACGGTCGGACAATGATTTCACTTGTACGTTATACGGTCAGACAATGATTTCACTTGTTATACGGTCGGACAATGATTTCACTTGTATGTTATACGGTCGGACAATGATTTCACTGGTACGTTAAACAGTCGGACAATGATTTCACTTGTACGGTATACAGTGAACATTATACGGTTGGACAATGATTTCACTTGTACGTTATACAGTGAACGTTATACGGTCGGACAATGATTTCACTTGTACGTTATACAGTGAACGTTGTACGGTCGGACAATGATTTCACTTGTACGTTATACAGTGTACGTTATACGGTCGGACAATGATTTCACTTGTACGTTATACAGTCGAACAATGATTTCACTTGTATGTTATACAGTGAACGTTATACGGACGGACAATGATTTCACTTGTACGTTATACGGTCGGACAATGATTACACTTGTACGTTATACGGTCGGACAAAGATTTCTCTTGTACGTTAATACAGTGAACGTTATACGGTCTGACAATGATTTCACTTGTACGTTATACAGTGAACGTTATACTGTCGGACAATGATTTCACTTGTATGTTATACGGTCGGACAATGATTTCACTTGTACGTTATACGGTCGGACAATGATTTCACTTGTACGCTATACGGTCGGACAATGATTTCACTTGTATGTTATACGGTCGGAAAATGATTACATGTGTACGTTATACAGTGAACGTTATACGGTCGGACAATGATTTCACTTGTACGTTATATAGTGATCGTTATACGGTCGGACAATGATTTCACTTGTACGTTATAAAGTGAACGTTATATGCTCGGACAATGATTTCACTTGTACGTTATACGGTCAGAAAATGATTTCACTTGAATGTTATACGGTCGGACAATGATTTCACGTGTACGTTATACAGTGAACGTTATACGGTCGGACAATGATTTCACTTCTACCTTATACAGTGAACATTATATGGTCGGACAATGATTTCACTTGTACGTTATACGGTCGGACAATGATTTCACTTGTACGATATACGGTCGGACAATGATTTCACGTCTACGTTATACGGTCGGATAATGATGTCACTTGTACGTTATACGGTCGGACAATGATTTCACTTGAATGTTATACGGTCGGACAATGATTTCACTTGTACGTTATACAGTGATCGTTATACGGTCGGACAATGATTTCACTTGTACGTTATACAGTGAATGTTATACGGTCGGACAATGATATCACTTGTACGTTATATAGTAAAAGTTATACGGTCGGACAATGATTTCACTTGTATGTTATACAGTGAACGTTATACGGTCGGACAATAATTTCACTTGTATGTTATACGGTCGGACAATGATTTCACTTGTACGTTATACGGTCGAACAATGATTTCACTCGTATGTTATAGAGTGAACGTTATATGGTCGGACAATGATTTCACCTGTACGTTATACGGTTTGACAATGATTTATCTTGTACGTTATACGGTCGGACAATGATTTCATTTAAATATTATACGGTCGGACAATGATTTCATTTGTACGTTATACAGTGAAAGTTATACGGTCGGACAATTATTTCACTTGTACTTTATACAGTGAATGTTATACGGTCGGAAAATGATTTCACTTGTACGTTAAACGGTCGGACAATGATTTCACTTGTACGTTATACGGTCGGACAATGATTTCACATGTACGTTATATGGTCGGATAATGATTTCACTTGTACGTTATACGGTTAGGCAATGATTTCACTTTTACGTTATACGGTCGGACAATGATTTCACTTGTACGTTATACGGTCAGACAATGATTTCACTTGTTATACGGTCGGACAATGATTTCACTTTTATGTTATACGGTCGGACAATGATATCACTTGTACGGTATACAGTGAACATTATACGGTTGGACAATGATTTCACTTGTACGTTATACAGTGAACGTTATACGCTCGGACAATGATTTCACGTGTACGCTATACGGTCGGACAATGATTTCACTTGTATGTTATACAGTGAACGTTATACGGTCGGACAATGATTTCACTTGTACGTTATACGGTCGGACAATGATTTCACTTGTTATACGGTCGGACAATGATTTCACTTGTATGTTATACGGTCGGACAATGATTTCACTGGTACGTTAAACAGTCGGACAATGATATCACTTGTACGGTATACAGTGAACATTATACGGTCGGACAATGATTTCACTTGTACGTTATACAGTGAACGTTATACGGTCGGACAATGATTTCACTTGTACGTTATACAGTGAACGTTATACGGTCGGACAATGATTTCACTTGTACGTTATACAGTGAACGTTATACGGTCGGACAATGATTTCACTTGTACGTTATACGGTCGAACAATGATTTCACTTGTATGTTATACAGTGAACGTTATACGGACGGACAATGATTTCACTTGTACGTTATACGGTCGGACAATGATTACACTTGTACGTTATACGGTCGGACAAAGATTTCACTTGTACGTTATACAGTGAACGTTATACGGTTTGACAATGATTTCACTTGTACGTTATACAGTGAACGTTATACTGTCGGACAATGATTTCACTTGTACGTTATACAGTGAACGTTATAAGGTCGGACAATGATTTCACTTGTACGTTATACGGTCGGACAATGATTTCACTTGTACGTTATACGGTCGGACAATGATTTCACTTGTACGCTATACGGTCGGACAATGATTTCACTTGTATGTTATACGGTCGGAAAATGATTACATTTGTACGTTATACAGTGAACGTTATACGGTCGGACAATGATTTCACTTGTACGTTATACAGTGATCGTTATACGGTCGGACAATGATTTCACTTGTACGTTATAAAGTGAACGTTATACGCTCGGACAATGATTTCACTTGTACGTTATACGTTCAGAAAATGATTTCACTTGAATGTTATACGGTCGGACAATGATTTCACGTGTACGTTATACAGTGAACGTTATATGGTCGAACAATGATTTCACTTGTACGTTATACAGTGAACGTTATACGGTCGGACAATGATTTCACTTCTACCTTATACAGTGAACATTATATGGTCGGACAATGATTTCACTTGTACGTTATACGGTCGGACAATGATTTCACTTGTACGATATACGGTCGGACAATGATTTCACGTCTACGTTAAACGGTCGGATAATGATGTCACTTGTACGTTATACGGTCGGACAATGATTTCACTTGAATGTTATTTGGTCGGACAATGATTTCATTTGTACGTTAATACAGTGAACGTTATACGGTCGGACAATGATTTCACTTGTACGTTATACAGTGAACGTTATACGGTCGGACAATGATTTCACTTGTACGTTATACAGTGAATGTTATACGGTCGGACAATAATTTCACTTGTATGTTATACGGTCGGACAATGATTTCACTGGTACGTTATACGGTCGAACAATGATTTCACTTGTGTTATAGAGTGAACGTTATATGGTCGGACAATGATTTCACCTGTACGTTATACGGTCGGACAATGATTTACTTGTACGTTATACGGTCGGACAATGATTTCACTTAAATGTTATACGGTCGGACAATGATTTCATTTGTACGTTTATACAGTGAAAGTTATACGGTCAGACAATGATTTCACTTGTACGTTATACAGTGAATGTTATACGGTCGGACAATGATTTCACTTGTACGTTATACGGTCGGACAATGATTTCACTTGTACGTTATACGGTCGGACAATGATTTCACATGTACGTTATACGGTCGGATAATGATTTCACTTGTACGTTATACGGTTAGGCAATGATTTCACTTTTACGTTATACGGTCGGACAATGATTTCACTTGTACGTTATACGGTCAGACAATGATTTCACTTGTTATAACGGTCGGACAATGATTTCACTTTTATGTTATACGGTCGGACAATGATATCACTTGTACGGTATACAGTGAACATTATACTGTTGGACAATGATTTCACTTGTACGTTATACAGTGAACGTTATACGGTCGGACAATGATTTCACTTGTACGTTATACAGTGAACATTATACGGTCAGACAATGATTTCACTTGTACGTTATACAGTGAACGTTGTACGGTCGGACAATGATTTCACTTGTACGTTATACAGTCGAACAATGATTTCACTTGTAGTTATACAGTGAACGTTATACGGTCGGACAATGATTTCACTTGTACGTTATACGGTCGGACAATGATTTCACTTGTACGTTATACGGTCGGACAATGATTTCACTTGTACGTTAATACAGTGAACGTTATACGGTCGGACAATGATTTCACTTGTACGTTATACAGTGAACGTTATACTGTCGGACAATGATTTCACTTGTACGTTATACAGTGAACGTTATAAGGTCGGACAATGATTTCACTTGTACGTTATACGGTCGGACAATGATTTCACTTGTACGTTATACGGTCGGACAATGATTTCACTTGTACGTTATACGGTCGGATTATACGGTCGGAAATGATTTCATTGTACGTTATACAGTGAACGTTATACGGTCGGACAATGATTTCACTTGTACGTTATACGGTCGGACAATGATTTCACTTGTACCTTATACGGTCGGAAAATGATTTCACTTGAATGTTATACGGTCGGACAATGATTTCACGTGTACGTTATACAGTGAACGTTATACGGTCGAACAATGATTTCACTTGTACGTTATACAGTGAGCGTTATATGGTCGGACAATGATTTCACTTGTACGTTATACGGTCAGACAATGATTTCACTTGTACGATATACGGTCGGACAATGATTTCACTTCTACGTTATACGGTCGGACAATGATTTCACTTGTACGTTATACGGTCGGACAATGATTTCACTTGAATATTATACGGTCGGACAATGATTTCATTTGTACGTTATACAGTGAACGTTATACGGTCGGACAATGATTTCACTTGTACGTTATACAGTGAACGTTATGCGGTCGGACAATGATTTCACTTGTACGTTATACAGTGAATGTTATACGGTCGGACAATGATATCACTTGTACGTTATACAGTGAACGTTATACGGTCCGGACAATGATTTCACTTGTATGTTATACGGTCGGAAAATGATTTCACTTGTATGTTATATAGTGAACGTTATACGGTCGGACAATGATTTCACCTGTACGTTATACGGTTGGACAATGATTTCACTTGAATGTTATACGGTCGGACAATGATTTCATTTGTACGTTATACAGTGAACGTTATACAGTCGGACAATGATTTCACTTGTACGTTATACGGTCGGACAATGATTTCACTTGTACGTTATACGGTCGGACAATGATTTCACATGTACGTTATACGGTCGGACAATGATTTCACTTGTATGTTATATGGTCAGACAATGATTTCACTTTTACATTATACGGTCGGACAATGATTTCACTTGTACGTTATACGGTCAGACAATGATTTCACTTGTTATACGGTCGGACAATGATTTCACTGGTACGTTTAACAGTCGGACAATGATTTCATTTGTACGGTATACAGTGAACATTATACGGTTGGACAATGATTTCACTTGTACGTTATACAGTGAACGTTATACGGTCGGACAATGATTTCACTTGTATGCTCCAGTCCCTACTCACCATATCCTGCTCCAGTCACTATTCATCATATCCTGCTCCAGTCCCTACTCACCATATCCTGCTCCAATCCCTACTCATCATATCCTACTCCAGTCCGTACTCATCGTATCCTGCTCCAGTCCCTACTCATCACATCCTGCTTCAGTCCCTACTCATCATATTCTGCTCCAGTCCCTACTCATCATATTCTGCTCCAGTCCCTACTCATCATATCTGCTCTAGTCCCTACTCATCATATTCTGCTCCAGTCCGTACTCATATTCTGCTCCAGTCCCTACTCCCATATTCTGCTCCAGTCCCTACTCACCACATCCTGCTCCAGTCCCTACTCACCACATCCTGCTCCAGTCCCTACTCATCATATCCTGCTCCAGTCCCTACTCGTCATATCCTGCTCCAGTCCCTACTCATCATATCCTGCTCCAGTCCCTACTCATCATATTCTGCTCCAGTGCCTACTCCCATATCCTGCTCCAGTCCCTACTCACCACATCCTGCTCCAGTCCCTACTCATCATATCCTGCTCCAGTCCCTACTCATCATATTCTGCTCCTGTCCCTACTCACCACATTCTGCTCCAGTCCCTACTCATCATATTCTGCTCCAGTCCCTACTCACCATATCCTGCTCCAGTCCCTACTCACCACATCCTGCCCTAGTCCCTACTCATCATATTCTGCTCCAGTCCCTACTCATCATATTCTGCTCCAGTCCCTACTCCCATATTCTGCTCCAGTCCCTACTCATCATATTCTGCTCCAGTCCCTACTCATCACATTCTGCTCCAGTCCCTACTCACATATTCTGCTCCAGTCCCTACTCATCATATTCTGCTCCAGTCCCTACTCATCATATTCTGCTCCAGGCCCTACTCATCATATCTGCTCCAGTCCCTACTCATAATATTCTGCTCCAGTCCCTACTCATCATATTCTGCTCCATTCCCTACTCATCATATTCTGCTCCAGTCCATACTCATCATATTCTTCTCCAGTCCCTACTCATCATATCTGCTCCAGTCCCTACACCCATATTCTGCTCCAGTCCCTTCTCACCACATCCTGCTTCAGTCCCTACTCATAATATTCTGCTCCAGTCCCTACACATCATATTCTGCTCCAGTCCCTACTCCCATATTCTGCTCCAGTCCCTACTCATCATATTCAGCTCCAGTCCCTATTCATAATATTCTGCTCCAGTCCCTACTCATCATATTCTGCTCCAGGCCCTACTCATCATATCTGCTCCAGTCCCTACTCATAATATTCTGCTCCAGTCCCTACTCATCATATTCTGCTCCATTCCCTACTCATCATATTCTGCTCCAGTCCATACTCATCATATTCTTCTCCAGTCCCTACTCATCATATCTGCTCCAGTCCCTACACCCATATTCTGCTCCAGTCCCTTCTCACCACATCCTGCTTCAGTCCCTACTCATAATATTCTGCTCCAGTCCCTACTCATAATATTCTGCTCCAGTCCCTACTCCCATATTCTTCTCCAGTCCCTACTCATCATATTCTGCTCCAGTCCCTACTCACCACATCCTGCTCCAGTCCCTACTCATCATATTCTGCTCCAGTCCCTACTCATCATATTCTGCTCCAGTCCCTACTCATCATATTCTGCTCCAGTCCCTACTCATCATATCTGCTCCAGTCCCTACTCACCACATCCTGCTCCAGTCCCTACTCACCACATCCTGCTCCAGTCCCTACTAATCATATTCTGCTCCAGTCCCTACTCATCACATCCTGCTCTAGTCCCTATTCACCACATCCTGCTCCAGTCCCTACTCATCATATTCTACTCCAGTCCATACTCATCATATTCTGCTCCAGTCCCTACTCATCATATTCTGCTCCAGTCCCTACTCATCACATCCTGCTCCAGTCCCTATTCACCACATCCTGCTCCAGTCCCTACTCACCACATCCTGCTCCAGTCCCTACTCACCACATCCTGCTCCAGTCCCTACTCATCATATCTGCTCCAGTCCCTACTCATCACATCCTGCTCCAGTCCCTACTCACCACATCCTGCTCCAGTCCCTACTCACCACATCCTGCTCCAGTCCATACTCATCACATCCTGCTCCAGTCCCTACTCATCACATCCTGCTCCAGTCCCTACTCATCATATTCTGCTCCAGTCCCTACTCATCATATCCTGCTCCAGTCCCTACTCACCATATTCTGCTCCAGTCCCTACTCACCACATCCTGCTCCAGTCCCTACTCATCATATTCTGCTCCAGTCCCTACTCATCATATTCTGCTCCAGTCCCTACTCATCATATCTGCTCCAGTCCCTACTCATCATATCTGCTCCAGTCCCTACTCATCATATTCTGCTCCAGTCCCTACTCACCATATCCTGCTCCAGTCCCTACTCATCATATTCTGCTCCAGTCCCTACTCATCATATTCTGCTCCAGTCCCTACTCATCATATTCTGCTCCAGTCCCTACTCATCATATCTGCTCCAGTCCCTACTCTTCATATTCTGCTCCAGTCCCTACTCACCACATCCTGCTCCAGTCCCTACTCATCACATCCTGCTCTAGTCCCTATTCACCACATCCTGCTCCAGTCCCTACTCACACATCCTGCTCCAGTCCCTACTCACCACATCCTGCTCCAGTCCCTACTCATAATATTCTGCTCCAGTCCCTACTCATCATATTCTGCTCCAGTCCCTACTCCCATATTCTTCTCCAGTCCCTACTCATCATATTCTGCTCCAGTCCCTACTCACCACATCCTGCTCCAGTCCCTACTCATCATATTCTGCTCCAGTCCCTACTCATCATATTCTGCTCCAGTCCCTACTCATCATATTCTGCTCCAGTCCCTACTCATCATATCTGCTCCAGTCCCTACTCATCATATTCTGCTCCAGTCCCTACTCACCACATCCTGCTCCAGTCCCTACTCACCACATCCTGCTCCAGTCCCTACTAATCATATTCTGCTCCAGTCCCTACTCATCACATCCTGCTCTAGTCCCTATTCACCACATCCTGCTCCAGTCCCTACTCACCACATCCTGCTCCAGTCCCTACTCATCATATTCTACTCCAGTCCATACTCATCATAATCTGCTCCAGTCCCTACTCATCATATTCTGCTCCAGTCCCTACTCATCACATCCTGCTCCAGTCCCTATTCACCACATCCTGCTCCAGTCCCTACTCACCACATCCTGCTCCAGTCCCTACTCACCACATCCTGCTCCAGTCCCTACTCATCATATCTGCTCCAGTCCCTACTCATCACATCCTGCTCCAGTCCCTACTCACCACATCCTACTCCAGTCCCTACTCACAACATCCTGTTCCAGTCCATACTCATCACATCCTACTCCAGTCCCTACTCATCACATCCTGCTCCAGTCCCTACTCACCATATTCTGCTCCAGTCCCTACTCACCACATCCTGATCCAGTCCCTACTCATCATATTCTGCTCCAGTCCCTACTCATCATATTCTGCTCCAGTCCCTACTCATCATATTCTGCTCCAGTCCCTACTCATCATATCTGCTCCAGTCCCTACTCTTCATATTCTGCCCCAGTCCCTACTCACCACATCCAGCTCCAGTCCCTACTCACCACATCCTGCTCCAGTCCCTACTAATCATATTCTGCTCCAGTCCCTACTCATCACATCCTGCTCTAGTCCCTATTTACCACATCCTGCTCCAGTCCCTACTCATCATATTCTGCTCCAGTCCCTACTCATCATATTCTGCTCCAGTCCCTACTCATCATATCTGCTCCAGTCCCTACTCATCATATTCTGCTCCAGTCCCTACTCACCACATCCTGCTCCAGTCCCTACTCACCACATCCTGCTCCAGTCCCTACTAATCATATTCTGCTCCAGTCCCTACTCATCACATCCTGCTCTAGTCCCTATTCACCACATCCTGCTCCAGTCCCTACTCACCACATCCTGCTCCAGTCCCTACTCATCATATTCTACTCCAGTCCATACTCATAATCTGCTCCAGTCCCTACTCATCATATTCTGCTCCAGTCCCTACTCATCACATCCTGCTCCAGTCCCTATTCACCACATCCTGCTCCAGTCCCTACTCACCACATCCTGCTCCAGTCCCTACTCACCACATCCTGCTCCAGTCCCTACTCATCATATCTGCTCCAGTCCCTACTCACACATCCTGCTCCAGTCCCTACTCACCACATCCTGCTCCAGTCCCTACTCACAACATCCTGCTCCAGTCCCTACTCATCACATCCTGCTCCAGTCCCTACTCATCCATCTGCTCCAGTCCCTACTCCAATCTGCTCCAGTCCCTACTCACCACATCCTGCTCCAGTCCCTACTCATCACATCCTGCTCCAGTCCCTACTCACCATATCCTGCTCCAGTCCCTACTCACCATATTCTGCTCCAGTCCCTACTCCCATATTCTGCTCCAGTCCCTACTCATCATATCTGCTCCAGTCCCTACACCCATATTCTGCTCCAGTCCCTACTCACCACATCCTGCTCCAGTCCCTACTCACCACATCCTGCTCCAGTCCCTACTCATCATATTCTGCTCCAGTCCCTACTCATCACATCCTGCTCCAGTCCCTACTCAACACATCCTGCTCCAGTCCCTACTCACCATATTCTGCTCCAGTCCCTACTCACCACATCCTGCTCCAGTCCCTACTCACCACATCCTGCTCCAGTCCCTACTCATAATATTCTGCTCCAGTCCCTACTCATCATATTCTGCTCCAGTCCCTACTCCCATATTCTGCTCCAGTCCCTACTCATCATATTCTGCTCCAGTCCCTACTCACCACATCCTGCTCCAGTCCCTACTCATCATATTCTGCTCCAGTCCCTACTCATCATATTCTGCTCCAGTCCCTACTCATCATATTCTGCTCCAGTCCCTACTCATTATCTGCTCCAGTCCCTACTCATCATATTCTGCTCCAGTCCCTACTCACCACATCCTGCTCCAGTCCCTACTCACCACATCCTGCTCCAGTCCCTACTCATCATATTCTGCTCCAGTCCCTACTCATCACATCCTGCTCCAGTCCCTACTCACCACATCCTGCTCCAGTCCCTACTCACCACATCCTGCTCCAGTCCCTACTCATCATATTCTGCTCCAGTCCCTACTCATCATATCTGCTCCAGTCCCTACTCATCACATCCTGCTCCAGTCCCTACTCACACATCCTGCTCCAGTCCCTACTCACACATCCTGCTCCAGTCCTACTCATCACATCCTGCTCCAGTCCCTACTCATCACATCCTGCTCCAGTCCCTACTCATCATATTCTGCTCCAGTCCCTACTCATCATATCTGCTCCAGTCCCTACTCATCATATTCTGCTCCAGTCCCTACTCATCATATCTGCTCCAGTCCCTACTCATCATATTCTGCTCCAGTCCCTACTCACCACATCCTGCTCCAGTCCCTACTAATCATATTCTGCTCCAGTCCCTACTCATCACATCCTGCTCTAGTCCCTATTCACCACATCCTGCTCCAGTCCCTACTCACCACATCCTGCTCCAGTCCCTACTCATCATATTCTGCTCCAGTCCCTACTCATCATATTCTGCTCCAGTCCCTACTCATCACATCCTGCTCCAGTCCCTATTCACCACATCCTGCTCCAGTCCCTACTCACCACATCCTGCTCCAGTCCCTACTCATCATATCTGCTCCAGTCCCTACTCATTACATCCTGCTCCAGTCCCTACTCACCACATCCTGCTCCAGTCCCTACTCAATACATCCTGCTCCAGTCCCTACTCATCACATCCTGCTCCAGTCCCTACTCACCATATCCTGCTCCAGTCCCTACTCATCACATCCTGCTCCAATTCCTACTCACCATATTCTGCTCCAGTCCCTACTCCCATATTCTGCTCCAGTCCCTACTCATCATATTCTGCTCCAGTCCCTACTCATCATATCTGCTCCAGTCCCTACACCCATATTCTGCTCCAGTCCCTACTCACCACATCCTGCTCCAGTCCCTACCCATCACATCCTGCTCCAGTCCCTACTCACCACATCCTGCTCCAGTCCCTACTCACCATATGCTGCTCCAGTCCCTACACACCACATCCTGCTCCAGTCCCTACTCACCATATTCTGCTCCATCCCTACTCAATCCTGCTCCAGTCCCTACTCACCATATTCTGCTCCAGTCCCTACTCACCATATTCTGCTCCAGTCCCTACTCATCATATTCTGCTCCAGTCCCTACTCACCATATCCTGCTCCAGTCCCTACTCATCATATTCTGCTCCAGTCCCTACTCACCATCTGCTCCAGTCCCTACTCATCATATTCTGCTCCAGTCCCTACTCATCATATTCTGCTCCAGTCCCTACTCACCACATCCTGCTCCAGTCCCTACTCACCACATCCTGCTCCAGTCCCTACTCACCATATCCTGCTCCAGTCCCTACTCATCATATTCTGCTCCAGTCCCTACTCATCATATTCTGCTCCAGTCCCTACTCATCATATCTGCTCCAGTCCCTACTCATCATATTCTGCTCCAGTCCCTACTCATCATATTCTGCTCCAGTCCCTACTCATCATATCTGCTCCAGTCCCTACTCTTCATATTCTGCTCCAGTCCCTACTCACCACATCCAGCTCCAGTCCCTACTCACCACATCCTGCTCCAGTCCCTACTAATCATATTCTGCTCCAGTCCCTACTCATCACATCCTGCTCTAGTCCCTATTCACCACATCCTGCTCCAGTCCCTACTCATCATATTCTACTCCAGTCCATACTCATCATATTCTGCTCCAGTCCCTACTCATCATATTCTGCTCCAGTCCCTACTCATCACATCCTGCTCCAGTCCCTACTCACCACATCCTGCTCCAGTCCCTACTCACCACATCCTGCTCCAGTCCCTACTCATCATATCTGCTCCAGTCCCTACTCATCACATCCTGCTCCAGTCCCTACTCACCACATCCTGCTCCAGTCCCTACTCACCACATCCTGCTCCAGTCCCTACTCATCACATCCTGCTCCAGTCCCTACTCATCACATCCTGCTCCAGTCCCTACTCACCATATCCTGCTCCAGTCCCTACTCATCACATCCTGCTCCAGTCCCTACTCACCATATTCTGCTCCAGTCCCTACTCCCATATTCTGCTCCAGTCCCTACTCATCATATTCTGCTCCAGTCCCTACTCATCATATCTGCTCCAGTCCCTACACCCATATTTTGCTCCAGTCCCTACTCACCATATCCTGCTCCAGTCCCTACCCATCATATTCTGCTCCAGTCCCTACTCATCACATCCTGCTCCAGTCCCTACTCACCACATCCTGCTCCAGTCCCTACTCACCATATCCTGCTCCAGTCCCTACTCACCACATCCTGCTCCAGTCCCTACTCACCATATTCTGCTCCAGTCCCTACTCACCATATTCTGCTCCAGTCCCTACTCATCATATTCTGCTCCAGTCCCTACTCATCATATTCTGCTCCAGTCCCTACTCATCACATCCTGCTCCAGTCCCTACTCACCACATCCTGCTCCAGTCCCTACTCACCACATCCTGCTCCAGTCCCTACTCATCACATCCTGCTCCAGTCCCTACTCACCATATCCTGCTCCAGTCCCTACTCACCACATCCTGCTCCAGTCCCTACTCATCATATTCTGCTCCAGTCCCTACTCATCATATTCTGCTCCAGTCCCTACTCATCATATTCTGCTCCAGTCCCTACTCATCATATTCTGCTCCAGTCCCTACTCATCATATCTGCTCCAGTCCCTACTCTTCATATTCTGCTCCAGTCCCTACTCACCACATCCAGCTCCAGTCCCTACTCACCACATCCTGCTCCAGTCCCTACTAATCATATTCTGCTCCAGTCCCTACTCATCACATCCTGCTCTAGTCCCTATTCACCACATCCTGCTCCAGTCCCTACTCACCACATCCTGCTCCAGTCCCTACTCATCATATTCTACTCCAGTCCATACTCATCATATTCTGCTCCAGTCCCTACTCATCATATTCTGCTCCAGTCCCTACTCATCACATCCTGCTCCAGTCCCTATTCACCACATCCTGCTCCAGTCCCTACTCACCACATCCTGCTCCAGTCCCTACTCACCACATCCTGCTCCAGTCCCTACTCATCATATCTGCTCCAGTCCCTACTCATTACATCCTGCTCCAGTCCCTACTCACCACATCCTGCTCCAGTCCCTACTCAACACATCCTGCTCCAGTCCCTACTCATCACATCCTGCTCCAGTCCCTACTCACCATATCCTGCTCCAGTCCCTACTCATCACATCCTGCTCCAATTCCTACTCACCATATTCTGCTCCAGTCCCTACTCCCATATTCTGCTCCAGTCCCTACTCATCATATTCTGCTCCAGTCCCTACTCATCATATCTGCTCCAGTCCCTACACCCATATTCTGCTCCAGTCCCTACTCACCACATCCTGCTCCAGTCCCTACCCATCATATTCTGCTCCAGTCCCTACTCATCACATCCTGCTCCAGTCCCTACTCACCACATCCTGCTCCAGTCCCTACTCACCATATGCTGCTCCAGTCCCTACACACCACATCCTGCTCCAGTCCCTACTCACCATATTCTGCTCCAGTCCCTACTCACCATATTCTGCTCCAGTCCCTACTCATCATATTCTGCTCCAGTCCCTACTCACCATATCCTGCTCCAGTCCCTACTCACCATATCCTGCTCCAGTCCCTACTCATCATATTCTGCTCCAGTCCCTACTCATCATATTCTGCTCCAGTCCCTACTCATCATATCTGCTCTAGTCCCTACTCATCATATTCTGCTCCAGTCCCTATTCATGATATTCTGCTCCAGTCCCTACTCACCACATCCTGCTCCAGTCCCTACTCATCACATCCTGCTCCAGTCCCTACTCACCACATCCTGCTCCAGTCCCTACTCACCATATCCTGCTCCAGTCCCTACTCATCACATCCTGCTCCAGTCCCTACTCACCATATTCTGCTCCAGTCCCTACTCATCATATTCTGCTCCAGTCCCTACTCATCATATCTGCTCCAGTCCCTACACCCATATTCTGCTCCAGTCCCTACTCACCACATCCTGCTCCAGTCCCTACCCATCATATTCTGCTCCAGTCCCTACTCATCACATCCTGCTCCAGTCCCTACTCACCACATCCTGCTCCAGTCCCTACTCACCATATGCTGCTCCAGTCCATACACACCACATCCTGCTACAGTACCTACTCACCATATTCTGCTCCAGTCCCTACTCACCATATTCTGCTCCAGTCCCTACTCATCATATTCTGCTCCAGTCCCTACTCACCATATCCTGCTCCAGTCCCTTCTCATCATATTCTGCTCCAGTCCCTACTCATCATATCTGCTCTAGTCCCTACTCATCATATTCTGCTCCAGTCCCTATTCATGATATTCTGCTTCAGTCCCTACTCACCACATCCTGCTCCAGTCCCTACTCACCACATCCTGCTCCAGTCCCTACTCACCATATCCTGCTCCAGTCCCTACTCACCATATCCTGCTCCAGTCCCTACTCCCATATTCTGCTCCAGTCCCTACTCACCACATCCTGCTCCAGTCCCTACTCTCCATATCTTGCTCCAGTCCCTACTCATCACCTCCTGCTCCAGTCCCTATTCACCACATCCTGCTCCAGTCCCTACTCACCACATCCTGCTCCAGTCCCTACTCACCACATCCTGCTCCAGTCGATACTCATCATATCTGCTCCAGACCCTACTCATCACATCCTGCTCCAGTCCCTACTCACCACATCCTGCTCCAGTCCCTACTCACCACATCCTGCTCCAGTCCCTACTCATCACATCCTGCTCCAGTCCCTAATCATCACATCCTGCTCCAGTCCCTACTCACCATATTCTGCTCCAGTCCCTACTCACCACATCCTGCTCCAGTCCCTACTCATCATATTCTACTCCAGTCCATACTCATCATATTCTGCTCCAGTCCCTACTAACCACATCCTGCTCCAGTCCCTACTGACCACATCCTGCTCCAGTCCATACTCATCACATCCTGCTCCAGTCCCTACTCATCACATCCTGCTCCAGTCCTTACTCACCATATTCTGCTCCAGTCCCTAGTCACCACATCCTGCTCCAGTCCCTACTCACCACATCCTGCTCCAGTCCCTACTCATAATATTCTGCTCCAGTCCCTACTCATCATATTCTGCTCCAGTCCCTACTCATCATATTCTGCTCCAGTCCCTACTCACCACATCCTGCTCCAGTCCCTACTCATCATATTCTGCTCCAGTCCCTACTCATCATATTCTGCTCCAGTCCCTACTCATCATATTTGCTCCAGTCCCTACTCTTCATATTCTGCTCCAGTCCCTACTCACCACATCCAGCTCCAGTCCCTACTCACCACATCCTGCTCCAGTCCCTACTAATCATATTCTGCTCCAGTCCCTACTCATCACATCCTGCTCTAGTCCCTATTCACCACATCCTGCTCCAGTCCCTACTCACCACATCCTGCTCCAGTCCCTACTCATCATATTCTACTCCAGTCCATACTCATCATATTCTGCTCCAGTCCCTACTCATCATATTCTGCTCCAGTCCCTACTCATCACATCCTGCTCCAGTCCCTACTCACTACATCCTGCTCCAGTCCATACTCATCACATCCTACTCCAGTCCCTACTCATCACATCCTGCTCCAGTCCCTACTCACCATATTCTGCTCCAGTCCCTACTCACCACATCCTGCTCCAGTCCCTACTCATCATATTCTGCTCCAGTCCCTACTCATCATATTCTTCTCCAGTCCCTACTCATCATATTCTGCTCCAGTCCCTATTCATCATATCTGCTCCAGTCCCTATTCTTCATATTCTGCTCCAGTCCCTACTCACCACATCCTGCTCCAGTCCCTACTAATCATATTCTGCTCCAGTCCCTACTCATCACATCCTGCTCTAGTCCCTATTCACCACATCCTGCTCCAGTCCCTACTCACTACATCCTGCTCCAGTCCCTACTCATCATATTCTGCTCCAGTCCCTACTCATCATATTCTGCTCCAGTCCCTACTCATCACATCCTGCTCCAGTCCCTATTCACCACATCCTGCTCCAGTCCCTACTCACTACATCCTGCTCCAGTCCCTACTCATCATATCTGCTCCAGTCCCTACTCATTACATCCTGCTCCAGTCCCTACTCACCACATCCTGCTCCAGTCCCTACTCAATACATCCTGCTCCAGTCCCTACTCATCACATCCTGCTCCAGTCCCTACTCACCATATCCTGCTCCTCTCCCTACTCATCACATCCTGCTCCAATTCCTACTCACATATTCTGCTCCAGTCCCTACTCCCATATTCTGCTCCAGTCCCTACTCATCATATTCTGCTCCAGTCCCTACTCATCATATCTGCTCCAGTCCCTACACCCATATTCTGCTCCAGTCCCTACTCACCACATCCTGCTCCAGTCCCTACTCATCACATCCTGCTCCAGTCCCTACTCACCACATCCTGCTCCAGTCCCTACTCATCATATTCTGCTCCAGTCCCTACTCATCATATCTGCTCCAGTCCCTACTCATCACATCCTGCTCCAGTCCCTACTCACCACATCCTGCTCCAGTCCCTACTCACCACATCCTGCTCCAGTCCCTACTCATCATATCTGCTCCAGTCCCTACTCATACATCCTGCTCCAGTCCCTACTCACCACATCCTGCTCCAGTCCCTACTCAATACATCCTGCTCCAGTCCCTACTCATCACATCCTGCTCCAGTCCCTACTCACCATATCTGCTCCAGTCCCTACTCATCACATCCTGCTCCAATTCCTACTCACATATTCTGCTTCAGTCCCTACTCCCATATTCTGCTCCAGTCCCTACTCATCATATTCTGCTCCAGTCCCTACTCATCATATCTGCTCCAGTCCCTACACCCATATTCTGCTCCAGTCCCTACTCACCACATCCTGCTCCAGTCCCTACCCATCACATCCTGCTCCAGTCCCTACTCACCACATCCTGCTCCAGTCCCTACTCACCATATGCTGCTCCAGTCCCTACACACCACATCCTGCTCCAGTCCCTACTCACCATATTCTGCTCCAATCCCTACTCACCATATTCTGCTCCAGTCCCTACTCATCATATTCTGCTCCAGTCCCTACTCACCATATCCTGCTCCAGTCCCTACTCACCATATCCTGCTCCAGTCCCAACTCATCATATTCTGCTCCAGTCCCTACTCATCATATTCTGCTCCAGTCCCTACTCATCATATATGCTCTAGTCCCTACTCATCATATTTTGCTCCAGTCCCTATTCATGATATTCTGCTCCAGTCCCTACTCACCACATCCTGCTCCAGTCCATACTCATCACATCCTGCTCCAGTCCCTACTCACCACATCCTGCTCCAGTCCCTACTCACCATATCCTGCTCCAGTCCCTATTCACCATATCCTGCTCCAGTCCCTACTCCCATATTCTGCTCCAGTCCCTACTCACCACATCCTGCTCCAGTCCCTACTCTCCATATCTTGCTCCAGTCCCTACTCATCACCTCCTGCTTCAGTCCCTATTCACCACATCCTGCTCCAGTCCCTACTCACCACATCCTGCTCCAGTCCCTACTCACCACATCCTGCTCCAGTCGATACTCATCATATCTGCTCCAGACCCTACTCATCACATCTTGCTCCAGTCCCTACTCACCACATCCTGCTCCAGTCCCTACTCACCACATCCTGCTCCAGTCCCTACTCATCACATCCTGCTTCAGTCCCTACTCACCATATTCTGCTCCAGTCCCTACTCACCACATCCTGCTCCAGTCCCTACTCATCATATCTGCTTTAATCCCTACTCATCACATCCTGCTCCAGTCCCTACTCACCACATACTGCTCCAGTCCCTACTGACAACATCCTGCTCCATTCCATACTCATCACATCCTGCTCCAGTCCCTACTCACCATATTCTGCTCCAGTCCCTACTCACCACATCCTGCTCCAGTCCCTACTCACCACATCCAGCTCCAGTCCCTACTCACCACATCCTGCTCCAGTCCCTACTAATCATATTCTGCTCCAGTCCCTACTCATCACATCCTGCTCCAGTCCCTATTCACCACATCCTGCTCCAGTCCCTACTCACCACATCCTGCTCCAGTCCATACTCATCATATCTGCTCCAGTCCCTACTCATCACATCCTGCTCCAGTCCCTACTCACCACATCCTGCTCCAGTCCCTACTCACCACATCCTGCTCCAGTCCTACTCATCACATCCTGCTCCAGTCCCTACTCACCATATTCTGCTCCAGTCCCTACTCACCACATCCTGCTCCAGTCCCTACTCATCATATCTGCTTTAGTCCCTACTCATCACATCCTGCTCCAGTCCCTACTCACCACATACTGCTCCAGTCCCTACTAATCATATTCTGCTCCAGTCCCTACTCATCACATCCTGCTCTAGTCCCTATTCACCACATCCTGCTCCAGTCCCTACTCACCACATCCTGCTCCAGTCCCTACTCATCATATTCTACTCCAGTCCATACTCATCATATTCTGCTCCAGTCCCTACTCATCATATTCTGCTCCAGTCCCTACTCATCACATCCTTCTCCAGTCCCTACTCACTACATCCTGCTCCAGTCCATACTCATCACATCCTACTCCAGTCCCTACTCATCACATCCTGCTCCAGTCCCTACTCATCATATTCTGCTCCAGTCCCTACTCATCATATTCTGCTCCAGTCCCTACTCATCATATTCTGCTCCAGTCCCTACTCACCACATCCTGCTCCAGTCCCTACTCATCATATTCTGCTCCAGTCCCTACTCATCATATTCTGCTCCAGTCCCTACTCATCATATTCTGCTCCAGTCCCTACTCATCATATCTTCTCCAGTCCCTACTCACCACATCCAGCTCCAGTCCCTACTCACCACATACTGCTCCAGTCCCTACTAATCATATTCTGCTCCAGTCCCTACTCATCACATCCTGCTCTAGTCCCTATTCACCACATCCTGCTCCAGTCCCTACTCACCACATCCTGCTCCAGTCCCTACTCATCATATTCTACTCCAGTCCATACTCATCATATTCTGCTCCAGTCCCTACTCATCATATTCTGCTCCAGTCCCTACTCATCACATCCTGCTCCAGTCCCTATTCACCACATCCTGCTCCAGTCCCTACTCACTACATCCTGCTCCAGTCCCTACTCACCACATCCTGCTCCAGTCCCTACTCATCATATCTGCTCCAGTCCCTACTCATTACATCCTGCTCCAGTCCCTACTCACCACATCCTGCTCCAGTCCCTACTCAATACATCCTGCTCCAGTCCCTCCTCATCACATCCTGCTCCAGTCCCTACTCACCATATCCTGCTCCAGTCCCTACTCATCACTTCCTGCTCCAATTCCTACTCACCATATTCTGCTCCAGTCCCTACTCCCATATTCTGCTCCAGTCCCTACTCATCATATTCTGCTCCAGTCCCTACCCATCATATTCTGCTCCAGTCCCTACTCATCACATCCTGCTCCAGTCCCTACTCACCACATCCTGCTCCAGTCCCTACTCACCATATGCTGCTCCAGTCCCTACACACCACATCCTGCTCCAGTCCCTACTCACCATATTCTGCTCCAGTCCCTACTCACCATATTCTGCTCCAGTCCCTACTCACCATATCCTGCTCCAGTCCCTACTCATCATATTCTGCTCCAGTCCCTACTCATCATATTCTGCTCCAGTCCCTACTGATCATATCTGCTCTAGTCCCTACTCATCATATTCTGCTCCAGTCCCTATTCATGATATTCTGCTCCAGTCCCTACTCACCACATCCTGCTCCAGTCCCTACTCATCACATCCTGCTCCAGTCCCTACTCACCACATCCTGCTCCAGTCCCTACTCACCATATCCTGATCCAGTCCCTACTCACCATATCCTGCTCCAGTCCCTACTCCCATATTCTGCTCCAGTCCCTACTCACCACATCCTGCTCCAGTCCCTACTCTCCATATCTTGCTCCAGTCCCTACTCATCACCTCCTGCTCCAGTCCCTATTCACCACATCCTGCTCCAGTCCCTACTCACCACATCCTGCTCCAGTCCCTACTCACCACATCCTGCTCCAGTCGATACTCATCATATCTGCTCCAGACCCTACTCATCACATCCTGCTCCAGTCCCTACTCACCACATCCTGCTCCAGTCCCTACTCACCACATCCTGCTCCAGTCCCTACTCATCACATCCTGCTCCAGTCCCTACTCATCACATCCTGCTCCAGTCCCTACTCACCATATTCTGCTCCAGTCCCTACTCACCACATCCTGCTCCAGTCCCTACTCATCATATCTGCTCCAGTCCCTACTAATCACATCCTGCTCCAGTCCCTACTCACCACATCCTGCTCCAGTCCCTACGGACAACATCCTGCTCCAGTCCATACTCATCACATCCTGCTCCAGTCCCTACTCATCACATCCTGATCCAGTCCCTACTCACCATATTCTGCTCCAGTCCCTACTCACCACATCCTGCTCCAGTCCCTACTCACCACATCCTGCTCCAGTCCCTACTCATAATGTTCTGCTCCAGTCCATACTCATCATATTCTGCTCCAGTCCCTACTCCCATATTCTGCTCCAGTCCCTACTCATCATATTCTGCTCCAGTTCCTACTCACCACATCCTGCTCCAGTCCCTACTCATCATATTCCGCTCCAGTCCCTACTCATCATATTCTGCTCCAGTCCCTACTCATCATATTCTGCTCCAGTCCCTGCTCACCACATCCTGCTCCAGTCCCTACTCACCACATCCTGCTCCAGTCCCTACTCAATACATCCTGCTCCAGTCCCTCCTCATCACATCCTGCTCCAGTCCCTACTCACCATATCCTGCTCCAGTCCCTACTCATCACTTCCTGCTCCAATTCCTACTCACCATATTCTGCTCCAGTCCCTACTCCCATATTCTGCTCCAGTCCCTACTCATCATATTCTGCTCCAGTCCCTACCCATCATATTCTGCTCCAGTCCCTACTCACCATATGCTGCTCCAGTCCCTACTCACCACATCCTGCTCCAGTCCCTACTCACCATATTCTGCTCCAGTCCCTACTCACCATATTCTGCTCCAGTCCCTACTCACCATATCCTGCTCCAGTCCCTACTCACCATATCCTGCTCCAGTCCCTACTCATCATATTCTGCTCCAGTCCCTACTCATCATATTCTGCTCCAGTCCCTACTCATCATATCTGCTCTAGTCCCTACTCATCATATTCTGCTCCAGTCCCTATTCATCATATTCTGCTCCAGTCCCTACTCATCACATCCTGCTCCAGTCCCTACTCACCACATCCTGCTCCAGTCCCTACTCACCATATCCTGCTCCAGTCCCTACTCACCATATCCTGCTCCAGTCCCTACTCCCATATTCTGCTCCAGTCCCTACTCACCACATCCTGCTCCAGTCCCTACTCTCCATATCTTGCTCCAGTCCCTACTCATCACCTCCTGCTCCAGTCCCTATTCACCACATCCTGCTCCAGTCCCTACTCACCACATCCTGCTCCAGTCCCTACTCACCACATCCTGCTCCAGTCGATACTCATCATATCTGCTCCAGTCCCTACTCATCACATCCTGCTCCAGTCCCTACTCACCACATCCTGCTCCAGTCCCTACTCACCACATCCTGCTCCAGTCCCTACTCATCACATCCTGCTCCAGTCCCTACTCATCACATCCTGCTCCAGTCCCTACTCACCATATTCTGCTCCAGTCCCTACTCACCACATCCTGCTCCAGTCCCTACTCATCATATCTGCTCCAGTCCCTACTAATCACATCCTGCTCCAGTCCCTACTCACCACATCCTGCTCCAGTCCCTACGGACAACATCCTGCTCCAGTCCATACTCATCACATCCTGCTCCAGTCCCTACTCATCACATCCTGATCCAGTCCCTACTCACCATATTCTGCTCCAGTCCCTACTCACCACATCCTGCTCCAGTCCCTACTCACCACATCCTGCTCCAGTCCCTACTCATAATGTTCTGCTCCAGTCCATACTCATCATATTCTGCTCCAGTCCCTACTCCCATATTCTGCTCCAGTCCCTACTCATCATATTCTGCTCCAGTTCCTACTCACCACATCCTGCTCCAGTCCCTACTCATCATATTCCGCTCCAGTCCCTACTCATCATATTCTGCTCCAGTCCCTACTCATCATATTCTGCTCCAGTCCCTGCTCACCACATCCTGCTCCAGTCCCTACTCATCATATTCTGCTCCAGACCCTACTCACCACATCCTGCTCCAGTCCCTACTCACCATATCCTGATCCAGTCCCTACTCACCATATCCTGTTCCAGTCCCTACTCCCATATTCTGCTCCAGTCCCTACTCACCACATCCTGCTCCAGTCCCTACTCTCCATATCTTGCTCCAGTCCCTACTCATCACCTCCTGCTCCAGTCCCTATTCACCACATCCTGCTCCAGTCCATACTCATCACATCCTACTCCAGTCCCTACTCATCATATACTGCTCCAGTCCCTACTCATCATATTCTGCTCCAGTCCCTACTCATCATATTCTGCTCCAGTCCCTAGTCATCATATTCTGCTCCAGTCCCTACTCACCACATCCTGCTCCAGTCCCTACTCATCATATTCTGCTCCAGTCCCTACTCATCATATTCTGCTCCAGTCCCTACTCATCATATTCTGCTCCAGTCCCTACTCATCATATCTGCTCCAGTCCCTACTCACCACATCCTGCTCCAGTCCCTACTCACCACATACTGCTCCAGTCCCTACTAATCATATTCTGCTCCAGTCCCTACTCATCACATCCTGCTCTAGTCCCTATTCACCACATCCTGCTCCAGTCCCTACTCACCACATTCTGCTCCAGTCCCTACTCATCATATCTACTCCAGTCCATACTCATCATATTCTGCTCCAGTCCCTACTCATCATATTCTGCTCCAGTCCCTACTCACACATCCTGCTCCAGTCCCTACTCACCACATCCTGCTCCAGTCCCTACTCACTACATCCTGCTCCAGTCCCTACTCATCATATCTGCTCCAGTCCCTACTCATCACATCCTGCTCCAGTCCCTACTCACCACATCCTGCTCCAGTCCCTACTCAACACATCCTGCTCCATCCCTCTCATCACATCCTGCTCCAGTCCCTACTCACCATATCCTGCTCCAGTCCCTACTCATCACATCCTGCTCCAGTCCTACTCACCATATCCTGCTCCAGTCCCTACTCACATATCTGCTCCAGTCCCTACTCATCATATTCTGCTCCAGTCCCTACTCACCACATCCTGCTCCAGTCCCTACTAATCATATTCTGCTCCAGTCCCTACTCATCACATCCTGCTCCAGTCCCTATTCACCACATCCTGCTCCAGTCCCTACTCACCACATCCTGCTCCAGTCCCTACTCATCATATTCTGCTCCAGTCCCTACTCATCATATTCTGCTCCAGTCCCTACTCATCACATCCTGCTCCAGTCCCTACTCACCACATCCTGCTCCAGTCCCTACTCACCACATCCTGCTCCAGTCCCTACTCATCATATCTGCTCCAGTCCCTACTCATTACATCCTGCTCCAGTCCCTACTCACCACATCCTGCTCCAGTCCCTACTCAATACATCCTGCTCCAGTCCCTACTCATCACATCCTGCTCCAGTCCCTACTCATCACATCCTGCTCCAGTCCCTACTCACCATATCCTGCTCCAGTCCCTACTCATCACATCCTGCTCCAATCCCTACTCACCATATTCTGCTCCAGTCCCTACTCCCATATTCTGCTCCAGTCCCTACTCATCATATTCTGCTCCAGTCCCTACTCATCATATCTGCTCCAGTCCCTACACCCATATTCTGCTCCAGTCCCTACTCACCACATCCTGCTCCAGTCCCTACTCATCATATTCTGCTCCAGTCCCTACTCATCACATCCTGCTCCAGTCCCTACTCACCATATGCTGCTCCAGTCCCTACACACCACATCCTGCTCCAGTCCCTACTCACCATATTCTGCTCCAGTCCCTACTCACCATATTCTGCTCCAGTCCCTACTCATCATATTCTGCTCCAGTCCCTACTCAACATATCCTGCTCCAGTCCCTACTCACCATATCCTGCTCCAGTCCCTACTCATCATATTCTGCTCCAGTCCCTACTCATCATATTCTGCTCCAGTCCCTACTCATCATATCTGCTCTAGTCCCTACTCATCATATTCTGCTCCAGTCCCTATTCATGATATTCTGCTCCAGTCCCTACTCACCACATCCTGCTCCAGTCCCTACTCATCACATCCTGCTCCAGTCCCTACTCACCATATCCTGCTCCAGTCCCTACTCACCATATCCTGCTCCAGTCCCTACTCACATATTCTGCTCCAGTCCCTACTCACCACATCCTGCTCCAGTCCCTACTCATCATATCCTGCTCCAGTCCCTACTCATCACATCCTGCTCCAGTCCCTACTCACCACATCCTGCTCCAGTCCCTACTCACCACATCCTGCTCCAGTCCCTAC
>CM026401.1:21580072-21598277 GCA_014843695.1 Archivesica marissinica
ACTGGAGCAGGATGTGGTGAGTAGGGACTGGAGCAGGATGTGGTGAGTAGGGACTGGAGCAGAATATGATGAGTAGGGACTGGAGCAGGATGTGGTGAGTAGGGACTGGAGCAGGATGTGGTGAGTAGGGACTGGAGCAGAATATGATGAGTAGGGACTGGAGCAGGATGTGATGAGTAGGGACTGGAGCAGAATATGATGAGTAGGGACTGGAGCAGAATATGATGAGTAGGGACTGGAGCAGAATATGATGAGTAGGGACTGGAGCAGGATGTGGTGAGTAGGGACTGGAGCAGGATGTGATGAGTAGGGACTGGAGCAGAATATGATTAGTAGGGACTGGAGCAGGATGTGGTGAGTAGGGACTGGAGCTGGATGTGGTGAGTAGGGACTGGAGCAGAATATGATGAGTAGGGACTGGAGCAGAATATGATGAGTAGGGACTGGATCAGGATGTGGTGAGTAGGGACTGGAGCAGAATATGGTGAGTAGGGACTGGAGCAGGATGTGATGAGTAGGGACTGGAGCAGGATGTGATGAGTATGGACTGGAGCAGGATGTTGTGAGTAGGGACTGGAGCAGGATGTGGTGAGTAGGGACTGGAGCAGGATGTGATGAGTAGGGACTGGAGCAGATATGATGAGTAGGGACTGGAGCAGGATGTGGTGAGTAGGGACTGGAGCAGGATGTGGTGAGTAGGGACTGGAGCAGGATGTGGTGAATAGGGACTGGAGCAGGATGTGATGAGTAGGGACTGGAGCAGAATATGATGAGTAGGGACTGGAGCAGAATATGATGAGTATGGACTGGAGTAGAATATGATGAGTAGGGACTGGAGCAGGATGTGGTGAGTAGGGACTGGAGCAGGATGTGGTGAATAGGGACTAGAGCAGGATGTGATGAGTAGGGACTGGAGCAGAATATGATTAGTAGGGACTGGAGCAGGATGTGGTGAGTAGGGACTGGAGCTGGATGTGGTGAGTAGGGACTGGAGCAGAATATGAAGAGTAGGGACTGGAGCAGATATGATGAGTAGGGACTGGAGCAGAATATGATGAGTAGGGACTGGAGCAGAATATGATGAGTAGGGACTGGAGCAGAATATGATGAGTAGGGACTGGAGCAGGATGTGGTGAGTAGGGACTGGAGCAGAATATGATGAGTAGGGACTGGAGAATAATATGGGAGTAGGGACTGGAGCAGAATATTATGAGTAGGGACTGGAGCAGAATATTATGAGTAGGGACTGGAGCAGGATGTGGTGAGTAGGGACTGGAGCAGGATGTGTGAGTAGGGACTGGAGCAGGATGTGGTGAATAGGGACTGGAGCAGGATGTGATGAGTAGGGACTGGAGCAGGATGTGGTGAGTAGGGACTGGAGCAGAATATGAAGAGTAGGGACTGGAGCAGATATGATGAGTAGGGACTGGAGCAGAATATGATGAGTAGGGACTGGAGCAGAATATGATGAGTAGGGACTGGAGCAGGATGTGTGAGTAGGGACTGGAGCAGGATGTGGTGAGTAGGGACTGGAGCAGAATATGGAGTAGGGACTGGAGCAGATATGATGAGTAGGGACTGGAGCAGAATATGATGAGTAGGGACTGGAGCAGAATATGGGAGTAGGGACTGGAGCAGAATATGGTGAGTAGGGACTGGAGCAGGATGTGATGAGTAGGGACTGGAGCAGGATATGGTGAGTAGGGACTGGAGCAGGATGTGATGAGTAGGGACTGGAGCAGGATGTGATGAGTAGGGACTGGAGCAGGATGTGGTGAGTAGGGACTGGAGCAGGATGTGGTGAGTAGGGACTGGAGCAGGATGTAATGAGTAGGGACTGGAGCAGATATGATGAGTAGGGACTGGAGCAGGATGTGGTGAGTAGGGACTGGAGCAGGATGTGGTGAGTAGGGACTGGAGCAGGATGTGGTGAATAGGGACTGGAGCAGGATGTGATGAGTAGGGACTGGAGCAGAATATGATGAGTAGGGACTGGAGCAGAATATGATGAGTATGGACTGGAGTAGAATATGATGAGTAGGGACTGGAGCAGGATGTGGTGAGTAGGGACTGGAGCAGGATGTGGTGAATAGGGACTAGAGCAGGATGTGATGAGTAGGGACTGGAGCAGAATATGATTAGTAGGGACTGGAGCAGGATGTGGTGAGTAGGGACTGGAGCAGGATGTGGTGAGTAGGGACTGGAGCAGAATATGATGAGTAGGGACTGGAGCAGATATGATGAGTAGGGACTGGAGCAGAATATGATGAGTAGGGACTGGAGCAGAATATGATGAGTAGGGACTGGAGCAGAATATGATGAGTAGGGACTGGAGCAGGATGTGGTGAGTAGGGACTGGAGCAGAATATGATGAGTAGGGACTGGAGAAGAATATGGGAGTAGGGACTGGAGCAGAATATTATGAGTAGGGACTGGAGCAGAATATTATGAGTAGGGACTGAAGCAGGATGTGGTGAGAAGGGACTGGAGCAGAATATGGGTGTAGGGACTGGAGCAGATATGATGAGTAGGGACTGGAGAAGAATATGATGAGTATGGACTGGAGCAGAATATGATGAGTAGGGAATGGAGCAGAATATGATGAGTAGGGACTGGAGCAGAATATTATGAGTAGGGACTGGAGCAGATATGATGAGTAGGGCCTGGAGCAGAATATGATGAGTAGGGACTGGAGCAGAATATTATGAATAGGGACTGGAGCTGAATATGATGAGTAGGGACTGGAGCAGAATATGGGAGTAGGGACTGGAGCAGAATATGATGTGTAGGGACTGGAGCAGAATATTATGAGTAGGGACTGAAGCAGGATGTGGTGAGAAGGGACTGGAGCAGAATATGGGTGTAGGGACTGGAGCAGATATGATGAGTAGGGACTGGAGAAGAATATGATGAGTATGGACTGGAGCAGAATATGATGAGTAGGGAATGGAGCAGAATATGATGAGTAGGGACTGGAGCAGAATATTATGAGTAGGGACTGGAGCAGATATGATGAGTAGGGCCTGGAGCAGAATATGATGAGTAGGGACTGGAGCAGAATATGATGAGTAGGGACTGGAGCAGAATATGTGAGTAGGGACTGGAGCAGAATGTGATGAGTAGGGACTGGAGCAGAATATGATGAGTAGGGACTGGAGCAGAATATGGGAGTAGGGACTGGAGCAGAATATGATGAGTAGGGACTGGAGCAGAATATGATGAGTAGGGACTAGGGCAGGATGTGGTGAGTAGGGACTGGAGCAGGATATGGTGAGTAGGGACTGGAGCAGAATATGATGAGTAGGGACTGGAGCAGAATGTGGTGAGTAGGGACAGGAGCAGAATATGATGAGTAGGGACTGGAGCAGGATATGATGAGTAGGGACTGGAGCAGGATGTGGTGAGTAGGGACTGGAGCAGGATATGGGAGTAGGCACTGGAGCAGAATATGATGAGTAGGGACTGGAGCAGGATATGATGAGTAGGGACTGGAGCAGGATATGACGAGTAGGGACTGGAGCAGGATATGATGAGTAGGGACTGGAGCAGGATGTGGTGAGTAGGGACTGGAGCAGGATGTGGTGAGTAGGGACTGGAGCAGAATATGGGAGTAGGGACTGGAGCAGAATATGAGTACGGACTGGAGCAGAATATGATGAGTAGGGACTAGAGCAGATATGATGAGTAGGGACTGGAGCAGAATATGATGAGTAGGGACTGGAGCAGAATATGATGAGTAGGGACTGAAGCAGGATGTGATGAGTAGGGACTGGAGCAGGATACGATGAGTACGGACTGGAGTAGGATATGATGAGTAGGGATTGGAGCAGGATATGGTGAGTAGGGACTGGAGCAGGATATGATGAATAGTGACTGGAGCAGGATATGGTGAGTAGGGACTGGAGCATACAAGTGAAATCATTGTCCGACCGTATAACGTTCACTGTATAACGTACAAGTGAAATCATTGTCCAACCGTATAATGTTCACTGTATACCGTACAAATGAAATCATTGTCCGACTGTTAAACGTACCAGTGAAATCATTGTCCGACCGTATAACAAGTGAAATCATTGTCTGACCGTATAACGTACAAGTGAAATCATTGTCCGACCGTATAATGTAAAAGTGAAATCATTGTCTGACCATATAACGTACAAGTGAAATCATTGTCCGACCGTATAACGTACATGTGAAATCATTGTCCGACCGTATAACGTACAAGTGAAATCATTGTCCGACCGTATAACGTACAAGTGAAATCATTGTCCGACCGTATAACATTCACTTTATAACGTACAAGTGAAATCATTGTCCGACTGTATAACGTTCACTGTATAACGTACAAATGAAAACATTGTCCGACCGTATAACATTCAAGTGAAATCATTGTCCAACCGTATAACGTACAAGTGAAATCATTGTCCGACCGTATAACGTACAGGTGAAATCATTGTCCGACCGTATAACGTTCACTATATAACATACAAGTGAAATCATTGTCCGACCGTATAACATACAAGTGAAATCATTGTCCGACCGTATAACGTTCACTGTATAACGTACAAGTGATATCATTATCCGACCGTATAACATTCACTGTATAACGTACAAGTGAAATCATTGTCCGACCGTATAACGTTCACTGTATAACGTACAAGTGAAATCATTGTCCGACCGTATAACGTTCACTGTATAACGTACAAATGAAATCATTGTCCGACCGTATAATATTCAAGTGAAATCATTGTCCGACCGTATAACGTACAAGTGAAATCATTGTCCGACCGTATAACGTAGAAGTGAAATCATTGTCCGACCGTATATCGTACAAGTGAAATCATTGTCTGACCGTATAACGTACAAGTGAAATCATTGTCCGACCATATAATGTTCACTGTATAAGGTAGAAGTGAAATCATTGTCCGACCGTATAACGTTCACTGTATAACGTACACGTGAAATCATTGTCCGACCGTATAACATTCAAGTGAAATCATTTTCCGACCGTATAAGGTACAAGTGAAATCATTGTCCGACCGTATAACGTACAAGTGAAATCATTGTCCGACTGTATAACGTACAAGTGAAATCATTGTCCGACCGTATAACGTACAAGTGAAATCATTGTGCGAGCTTATAACGTTCACTGTATAACGTACAAGTGAAATCATTGTCCGACCGTATAACGTTCACTGTATAACGTACAAGTGAAATCATTGTCCGACCGTATAACGTTCACTGTATAACGTACAAGTGAAATCTTTGTCCGACCGTATAGCGTACACGTGAAGTCATTGTCCGAGCGTATAACGTTCACTGTATAACGTACACGTGATATCATTGTCCGATCGTATAACATACATGTGAAATCATTGTCCGACCGTATAACGTTCACTGTATAACGTACAAGTGAAATCATTGTCCGACCGTATAACGTTCACTGTATAACGTACAAGTGAAATCATTGTCCGACCGTACAACGTTCACTGTATAACGTACAAGTGAAATCATTGTCTGACCGTATAATGTTCACTGTATAACGTACAAGTGAAATCATTGTCCGACCGTATAACGTTCACTGTATAACGTACAAGTGAAATCATTGTCCAACAGTATAATGTTCACTGTATACCGTACAAGTGATATCATTGTCCGACCGTATAACATAAAAGTGAAATCATTGTCCGACCGTTATAACAAGTGAAATCATTGTCTGACCGTATAACGTACAAGTGAAATCATTGTCCGACCGTATAACGTAAAAGTGAAATCATTGCCTAACCGTATAACGTACAAGTGAAATCATTATCCGACCGTATAACGTACATGTGAAATCATTGTCCGACCGTATAACGTACAAGTGAAATCATTGTCCGACCGTATAACATTCACTGTATAACGTACAAGTGAAATCATTGTCTGACCGTATAACTTTCACTGTATAAACGTACAAATGAAATCATTGTCCGACCGTATAACATTTAAGTGAATGTATAACATTCACTGTATAACGTACAAGTGAAATCATTGTCCGACCGTATAACGTACAAGTGAAATCATTGTCCGACCGTATAACATTCACTGTATAAACGTACAAATGAAATCATTGTCCGACCGTATAACATTTAAGTGAAATCATTGTCCGACCGTATAACGTACAAGTTAAATCATTGTCCGACCGTTTAACGTACAGGTGAAATCATTGTCCGACCATATAACGTTCACTCTATAACACAAGTGAAATCATTGTTCGACCTTATAACGTACCAGTGAAATCATTGTCCGACCGCATAACATACAAGTGAAATTATTGTCCGACCGTATAACATTCACTGTATAACGTACAAGTGAAATCATTGTCCGTCCGTATAACGTTCACTGTATAACGTACAAGTGAAATCATTGTCCGACCGTATAACGTTCACTGTATAACGTACAAATGAAATCATTGTCCGACCAAATAACATTCAAGTGAAATCATTGTCCGACCGTATAACGTACAAGTGACATCATTATCCGACCGTTTAACGTAGACGTGAAATCATTGTCCGACCGTATATCGTACAAGTGAAATCATTGTCCGACCGTATAACGTACAAGTGAAATCATTGTCCGACCATATAATGTTCACTGTATAAGGTAGAAGTGAAATCATTGTCCGACCGTATAACGTTCACTGTATAACGTACAAGTGAAATCATTGTTCGACCATATAACGTTCACTGTATAACGTACACGTGAAATCATTGTCCGACCGTATAACATTCAAGTGAAATCATTTTCTGAACGTATAACGTACAAGTGAAATCATTGTCCGAGCGTATAACGTTCACTCTATAACGTACAAGTGAAATCATTGTCCGACCGTATAACGATCACTGTATAACGTACAAGTGAAATCATTGTCCGACCGTATAACGTTCACTGTATAACGTACAAATGTAATCATTTTCCGACCGTATAACATACAAGTGAAATCATTGTCCGACCGTATAGCGTACAAGTGAAATCATTGTCCGACAGTATAACGTACAAGTGAAATCATTGTCCGACCGTATAACGTACAAGTGAAATCATTGTCCGACCTTATAACGTTCACTGTATAACGTACAAGTGAAATCATTGTCCGACAGTATAACGTTCACTGTATAACGTACACGTGAAATCATTGTCAAACCGTATAACGTTCACTGTATAACGTACAAGTGAAATCTTTGTACGACCGTATAACGTACAAGTGTAATCATTGTCCGACCGTATAACGTACAAGTGAAATCATTGTCAGTCCGTATAACGTTCACTGTATAACATACAAGTGAAATCATTGTTCGACCGTATAACGTACAAGTGAAATCATTGTCCGACCGTATAACGTACACTGTATAACGTACAAGTGAAATCATTGTCCGACCGTACAACGTTCACTGTATAACGTACAAGTGAAATCATTGTCCGACCGTATAACGTTCACTGTATAACGTACAAGTGAAATCATTGTCCAACCGTATAATGTTCACTGTATACCGTACAAGTGATATCATTGTCCGACTGTTTAACGTACCAGTGAAATCATTGTCCGACTGTATAACATACAAGTGAAATCATTGTCCGACCGTATAACAAGTGAAATCATTTTCTGACCGTATAACGTACAAGTGAAATCATTGTCCGACCGTATAACGTTCACTGTATAACATACAAGTGAAATCTTTGTCCGACCGTATAGCGTACACGTGAAATCATTGTCCGAGCGTATAACGTTCACTGTATAACGTACAAGTGAAATCATTGTCCGACCGTATAACGTTCACTGTATAACGTACAAATGTAATCATTGTCCGACCGTATAACATTCAAGTGAAATCATTGTCCGACCGTATAACGTACAAGTGTAATCATTGTCCGACCGTATAACGTACAAGTGAAATCATTGTCCATCCGTATAACATTCACTGTATAACATACAAGTGAAATCATTGTTCGACCGTAAAACATACAAGTGAAATCATTGTCCGACCGTATAACGTTCACTGTATAACGTACAAGTGAAATCATTGTCCGACCGTACAACGTTCATTGAATAACGTACAAGTGACATCATTGTCCGACCGTATAACGTTCACTGTATAACGTACAAGTGAAATCATTGTCCAACCGTATAATGTTCACTGTATACCGTACAAGTGATATCATTGTCCGACCGTATAACATAAAAGTGAAATCATTGTCCGACCGTATAACAAGTGAAATCATTGTCTGACCGTATAACGTACAAGTGAAATCATTGTCCGACCGTATAACGTAAAAGTGAAATCATTGCCTAACCGTATAACGTACAAGTGAAATCATTATCCGACCATATAACGTACATGTGAAATCATTGTCCGACCGTATAACGTACAAGTGAAATCATTGTCCGACCGTATAACGTACAAGTGAAATCATTTTCCGACCGTATAACATTCACTGTATAAAGTACAAGTGAAATAATTGTCCGACCGTATAACTTTCACTGTATAGCGTACAAATGAAATCATTGTCCGACCGTATAACATTTAAATGAAATCATTGTCCGACCGTATAACGTACAGGTGAAATCATTGTCCGACCGTATAACGTTCACTATATAACATACAAGTGAAATCATTGTCCGACCGTATAACATACAAGTGAAATCATTGTCCGACCGTATAACGTTCACTGTATAACGTACAAGTGATATCATTGTCCGACCGTATAACATTCACTGTATAACGTACAAGTGAAATCATTGTCCGACCGTATAACGTTCACTGTATAACGTACAAGTGAAATCATTGTCCGACCGTATAACGTTCACTGTATAACGTACAAATGAAATCATTGTCCGACCGTATAATATTCAAGTGAAATCATTGTCCGACCGTATAACGTACAAGTGAAATCATTGTCCGACCGTATAACGTAGAAGTGATATCATTGTCCGACTGTATATCGTACAAGTGAAATCATTGTCTGACCGTATAACGTACAAGTGAAATCATTGTCCGACCATATAATGTTCACTGTATAAGGTAGAAGTGAAATCATTGTCCGACCGTATAACGCTCACTGTATAACGTACAAGTGAAATCATTGTTCGACCGTATAACGTTCACTGTATAACGTACACGTGAAATCATTGTCCGACCGTATAACATTCAAGTGAAATCATTTTCCGACCGTATAAGGTACAAGTGAAATCATTGTCCGACCGTATAACGTACAAGTGAAATCATTGTCCGACTGTATAACGTACAAGTGAAATCATTGTCCGACCGTATAACGTACAAGTGAAATCATTGTCCGAGCTTATAACGTTCACTGTATAACGTACAAGTGAAATCATTGTCCGACCGTATAACGTTCACTGTATAACGTACAAGTGAAATCTTTGTCCGACCGTATAGCGTACACGTGAAATCATTGTCCGAGCGTATAACGTTCACTGTATAACGTACACGTGATATCATTGTCCGATCGTATAACATACATGTGAAATCATTGTCCGACCGTATAACGTTCACTGTATAACGTACAAGTGAAATCATTGTCCGACCGTATAACGTTCACTGTATAACGTACAAGTGAAATCATTGTCCGACCGTACAACGTTCACTGATAACGTACAAGTGAAATCATTGTCTGACCGTATAATGTTCACTGTATAACGTACAAGTGAAATCATTGTCCGACCGTATAACGTTCACTGTATAACGTACAAGTGAAATCATTGTCCAACAGTATAATGTTCACTGTATACCGTACAAGTGATATCATTGTCCGACCGTATAACATAAAAGTGAAATCATTGTCCGACCGTTATAACAAGTGAAATCATTGTCTGACCGTATAACGTACAAGTGAAATCATTGTCCGACCGTATAACGTAAAAGTGAAATCATTGCCTAACCGTATAACGTACAAGTGAAATCATTATTCGACCGTATAACCTTCATGTGAAATCATTGTCCGACCGTATAACGTACAAGTGAAATCATTGTCCGACCGTATAACGTACAAGTGAAATCATTGTCCGACCGTATAACAATCACTGTATAACGTACAAGTGAAATCATTGTCTGACCGTATAACTTTCACTGTATAAACGTACAAATGAAATCATTGTCCGACCGTATAACATTTAAGTGAAATCATTGTCCGACCGTATAACGTACAAGTTAAATCATTGTCCGACCGTTTAACGTACAGGTGAAATCATTGTCCGACCATATAACGTTCACTCTATAACACAAGTGAAATCATTGTTCGACCTTATAACGTACCAGTGAAATCATTGTCCGACCGCATAACATACAAGTGAAATTATTGTCCGACCGTATAACATTCACTGTATAACGTACAAGTGAAATCATTGTCCGTCCATATAACGTTCACTGTATAACGTACAAGTGAAATCATTGTCCGACCGTATAACGTTCACTGTATAACGTACAAATGAAATCATTGTCCGACCAAATAACATTCAAGTGAAATCATTGTCCGACCGTATAACGTACAAGTGACATCATTATCCGACCGTTTAACGTAGACGTGAAATCATTGTCCGACCGTATATCGTACAAGTGAAATCATTGTCCGACCGTATAACGTACAAGTGAAATCATTGTCCGACCATATAATGTTCACTGTATAAGGTAGAAGTGAAATCATTGTTCGACCATATAACGTTCACTGTATAACGTACACGTGAAATCATTGTCCGACCGTATAACATTCAAGTGAAATCATTTTCTGAACGTATAACGTACAAGTGAAATCATTGTCCGAGCGTATAACGTTCACTTTATAACGTACAAGTGAAATCATTGTCCGACCGTATAACGATCACTGTATAACGTACAAGTGAAATCATTGTCCGACCGTATAACGTTCACTGTATAACGTACAAATGTAATCATTTTCCGACCGTATAACATACAAGTGAAATCATTGTCCGACCGTATAGCGTACAAGTGAAATCATTGTCCGACCGTATAACGTACAAGTGAAATCATTGTCCGACCGTATAACGTACAAGTGAAATCATTGTCCGACCTTATAACGTTCACTGTATAACGTACAAGTGAAATCATTGTCCGACAGTATAACGTTCACTGTATAACGTACAAGTGAAATCATTGTCAAACCGTATAACGTTCACTGTATAACGTACAAGTGAAATCTTTGTCCGACCGTATAACGTACAAGTGTAATCATTGTCCGACCGTATAACGTACAAGTGAAATCATTGTCCGTCCGTAATAACGTTCACTGTATAACATACAAGTGAAATCATTGTTCGACCGTATAACGTACAAGTGAAATCATTGTCCGACCGTATAACGTACACTGTATAACGTACAAGTGAAATCATTGTCCGACCGTACAACGTTCACTGTATAACGTACAAGTGAAATCATTGTCCGACCGTATAACGTTCACTGTATAACGTACAAGTGAAATCATTGTCCAACCGTATAATGTTCACTGTATACCGTACAAGTGATATCATTGTCCGACTGTTTAACGTACCAGTGAAATCATTGTCCGACCGTATAACATACAAGTGAAATCATTGTCCGACCGTATAACAAGTGAAATCATTGTCTGACCGTATAACGTACAAGTGAAATCATTGTCCGACCGTATAACGTTCACTGTATAACATACAAGTGAAATCTTTGTCCGACCGTATAGCGTACACGTGAAATCATTGTCCGAGCGTATAACGTTCACTGTATAACGACAAGTGAAATCATTGTCCGACCGTATAACGTTCACTGTATAACGTACAAATGTAATCATTGTCCGACCGTATAACATTCAAGTGAAATCATTGTCCGACCGTATAACGTACAAGTGTAATCATTGTCCGACCGTATAACGTACAAGTGAAATCATTGTCCATCCGTATAACATTCACTGTATAACATACAAGTGAAATCATTGTTCGACCGTATAACATACAAGTGAAATCATTGTCCGACCGTATAACGTTCACTATATAACGTACAAGTGAAATCATTGTCCGACCGTACAACGTTCACTGAATAACGTACAAGTGAAATCATTGTCCGACCGTATAACGTTCACTGTAAAACGTACAAGTGAAATCATTGTCCAACCGTATAATGTTCACTGTATACCGTACAAGTGATATCATTGTCCGACCGTATAACATAAAAGTGAAATCATTGTCCGACCGTATAACAAGTGAAATCATTGTCTGACCGTATAACGTACAAGTGAAATCATTGTCCGACCGTATAACGTAAAAGTGAAATCATTGCCTAACCGTATAACGTACAAGTGAAATCATTATCCGACCATATAACGTACATGTGAAATCATTGTCCGACCGTATAACGTACAAGTGAAATCATTGTCCGACCGTATAACGTACAAGTGAAATCATTTTCCGACCGTATAACATTCACTGTATAAAGTACAAGTGAAATAATTGTCCGACCGTATAACTTTCACTGTATAACGTACAAATGAAATCATTTTCCGACCGTATAACATTTAAATGAAATCATTGTCCGACCGTATAACGTACAAGATAAATCATTGTCCGACCGTATAACGTACAGGTGAAAACATTGTCCGACCATATAACGTTCACTCTATAACATACGAGTGAAATCATTGTTCGACCGTATAACGTAGAAGTGAAATCATTGTCCGACCGTATAACATACAAGTGAAATTATTGTCCGACCGTATAACGTTCACTGTATAACATACAAGTGAAATCATTGTCCGACCGTATAACTTTTACTATATAACGTACAAGTGATATCATTGTCCGACCGTATAACATTCACTGTATAACGTACAAGTGAAATCATTGTCCGACCGTATAACGATCACTATATAACGTACAAGTGAAATCATTGTCCGACCGTATAACGTTCACTGTATAACGTACAATTGAAATCATTGTCCGACCGTATAACATTCAAGTGAAATCATTGTCCGACCGTATAACGTACAAGTGACATCATTATCCGACCGTATAACGTAGACTGAAATCATTGTCCGACCGTATATCGTACAAGTGAAATCATTGTCCGACCGTATAACGTACAAGTGAAATCATTGTCCGACCATATAATGTTCACTGTATAAGGTAGAAGTGAAATCATTGTCCGACCGTATAACGTTCACTGTATAACGTACACGTGAAATCATTGTCCGACCGTATAACATTCAAGTGAAATCATATTCTGACCGTATAACGTACAAGTGAAATCATTGTCCGAGCATATAACGTTCACTTTATAACGTACAAGTGAAATCATTGTCCGACCGTATAACGATCACTATATAACGTACAAGTGAAATCATTGTCCGACCGTATAACGTTCACTGTATAACGTACAAATGTAATCATTTTCCGACCGTATAACATACAAGTGAAATCATTGTCCGACCGTATAGCGTACAAGTGAAATCATTGTCCGACCGTATAACGTACAAGTGAAATCATTGTCCGACCGTATAACATACAAGTGAAATCATTGTCCGACCTTATAACGTTCACTGTATAACGTACAAGTGAAATCATTGTCCGACAGTATAACGTTCACTGTATAACGTACAAGTGAAATCATTGTCAGACCGTATAACGTTCACTGTATTAACGTACAAGAGAAATCTTTGTCCGACCGTATAACGTACAAGTGTAATCATTGTCCGACCGTATAACGTACAAGTGAAATCATTGTCCGTCCGTATAACGTTCACTGTATAACATACAAGTGAAATCATTGTTCGACCGTATAACGTACAAGTGAAATCATTGTCCGACCGTATAACGTACACTGTATAACGTACAAGTGAAATCATTGTCCGACCGTACAACGTTCACTGTATAACGTACAAGTGAAATCATTGTCCGACCGTATAACGTTCACTGTATAAGTACAAGTGAAATCATTGTCCAACCGTATAATGTTCACTGTATACCGTACAAGTGATATCATTGTCCGACTGTTTAACGTACCAGTGAAATCATTGTCCGACCGTATAACATACAAGTGAAATCATTGTCCGACCGTATAACAAGTGAAATCATTGTCCCGACCGTATAACGTACAAGTGAAATCATTGTCCTACCGTATAACGTACAAGTGAAATCATTATCCGACCGTATAACGTACATGTGAAATCATTGTCCGACCGTATAACGTTCACTCTATAACATAAAAGTGAAATCATTGTTCGACCGTATAACGTACAAGTGAAATCATTGTCCGACCATATAACATACAAGTGAAATCATTGTCCGACCGTATAACGTTCACTGTATAACATACAAGTGAAATCATTGTCCGACCGTATAACTTTCACTATATAAGGTACAAGTGAAATCATTGTCCGACCGTATAACATTCACTGTATAACGTACAAGTGAAATCATTGTCCGACCGTATAACGTTCACTGTATAACGTACAAGTGAAATCATTGTCCGACCGTATAACGTTCACTGTATAACGTACAAATGAAATCATTGTCCGACCGTATAACATTCAAGTGAAATCATTGTCCGACCGTATAACGTTAACCGTATAACGTACAAGTGAAATCATTATCCGACCGTATAACCTTCAAGTGAAATCATTGTCCGACCGTATAACGTACAAGTGAAATCATTGTCCGACCGTATAACGTACAAGTGAAATCATTGTCCGACCGTATAACATTCACTGTATAACGTACAAGTGAAATCATTGTCTGACCGTATAACTTTCACTGTATAAACGTACAAATGAAATCATTGTCCGACCGTATAACATTTAAGTGAAATCATTGTCCGACCGTTAACGTACAAGTTAAATCATTGTCCGACCGTATAACGTACAGGTGAAATCATTGTCCGACCATATAACGTTCACTCTATAACACAAGTGAAATCATTGTTCGACCTTATAACGTACCAGTGAAATCATTGTCCGACCGTATAACATACAAGTGAAATTATTGTCCGACCGTATAACATTCACTGTATAACGTACAAGTGAAATCATTGTCCGACCGTATAACGTTCACTGTATAACGTACAAGTGAAATCATTGTCCGACCGTATAACGTTCACTGTATAACGTACAAATGAAATCATTGTCCGACCAAATAACATTCAAGTGAAATCATTGTCCGACCGTATAACGTACAAGTGACATCATTATCCGACCGTTTAACGTAGACGTGAAATCATTGTCCGACCGTATATCGTACAAGTGAAATCATTGTCCGACCGTATAACGTACAAGTGAAATCATTGTCCGACCATATAATGTTCACTGTATAAGGTAGAAGTGAAATCATTGTCCGACCGTATAACGTTCACTATATAACGTACAAGTGAAATCATTGTTCGACCATATAACGTTCACTGTATAACGTACACGTGAAATCATTGTCCGACCGTATAACATTCAAGTGAAATCATTTTCTGAACGTATAACGTACAAGTGAAATCATTGTCCGAGCGTATAACGTTCACTTTATAACGTACAAGTGAAATCATTGTCCGACCGTATAACGATCACTGTATAACGTACAAGTGAAATCATTGTCCGACCGTATAACGTACAAGTGAAATCATTGTCCGACCGTATAACGTACAAGTGAAATCATTGTCCGACCTTATAACGTTCACTGTATAACGTACAAGTGAAATCATTGTCCGACCGTATAACGTTCACTGTATAAAGTACAAGTGAAATCATTGTCCAACCGTATAATGTTCACTGTATACCGTACAAGTGATATCATTGTCCGACTGTTTAACGTACCAGTGAAATCATTGTCCGACCGTATAACATACAAGTGAAATCATTGTCCGACCGTATAACAAGTGAAATCATTGTCTGACCGTATAACGTACAAGTGAAATAATTGTCCGACCGTATAACGTAAAAGTGAAATCATTGTCTGACCGTATAACGTACAAGTGAAATCATTATCCGACCGTATAACGTACATGTGAAATCATTGTCCGACCGTATAACGTTCACTCTATAACATACAAGTGAAATCATTGTCCGACCAAATAACATTCAAGTGAAATCATTGTCCGACCGTATAACGTACAAGTGACATCATTATCCGACCGTTTAACGTAGACGTGAAATCATTGTCCGACCGTATATCGTACAAGTGAAATCATTGTCCGACCGTATAACGTACAAGTGAAATCATTGTCCGACCATATAATGTTCACTGTATAAGGTAGAAGTGAAATCATTGTCCGACCGTATAACGTTCACTGTATAACGTACAAGTGAAATCATTGTCCGACCATATAACGTTCACTGTATAACGTACAAGTGAAATCATTGTCCGACCGTATAACATTCAAGTGAAATCATTTTCTGAACGTATAACGTACAAGTGAAATCATTGTCCGAGCGTATAACGTTCACTTTATAACGTACAAGTGAAATCATTGTCCGACCGTATAACGATCACTGTATAACGTACAAGTGAAATCATTGTCCGACCGTATAACGTACAAGTGAAATCATTGTCCGACCGTATAACGTACAAGTGAAATCATTGTCCGACCGTATAACGTACAAGTGAAATCATTGTCCGACCGTATAACGTTCACTGTATAAAGTACAAGTGAAATCATTGTCCAACCGTATAATGTTCACTGTATACCGTACAAGTGATATCATTGTCCGACTGTTTAACGTACCAGTGAAATCATTGTCCGACCGTATAACATACAAGTGAAATCATTGTCCGACCGTATAACAAGTGAAATCATTGTCTGACCGTATAACGTACAAGTGAAATCATTGTCCGACCGTATAACGTAAAAGTGAAATCATTGTCTGACCGTATAACGTACAAGTGAAATCATTATCCGACCGTATAACGTACATGTGAAACATTGTCCGACCGTATAACGTTCACTCTATAACATACAAGTGAAATCATTGTTCGACCGTATAACGTACAAGTGAAATCATTGTCCGACCATATAACATACAAGTGAAATCATTGTCCGACCGTATAACGTTCACTGCATAACATACAAGTGAAATCATTGTCCGACCGTATAACTTTCACTATAAAGGTACAAGTGATATCATTGTCCGACCGTATAACATTCACTGTATACCGTACAAGTGAAATCATTGTCCGACCGTATAACTTCACTATATAAGGTACAAGTGATATCATTTTCCGACCGTATAACATTCACTGTATAACGTACAAGTGAAATCATTGTCCGACCGTATAACGTTCACTGTATAACGTACAAATGAAATCATTGTCCGACCGTATAACATTCAAGTGAAATTATTGTCCGACCGTATAACGTACAAGTGACATCATTGTCCGACCGTATAACGTACAAGTGAAATCATTGTCCGACCGTATAACGTAAAAGTGAAATCATTGCCTAACCGTATAACGTACAAGTGAAATCATTATTCGACCGTATAACCTTCATGTGAAATCATTGTCCGACCGTATAACGTACAAGTGAAATCATTGTCCGACCGTATAACGTACAAGTGATATCATTGTCCGACCGTATAACATTCACTGTATAACGTACAAGTGAAATCATTGTCTGACCGTATAACTTTCACTGTATAAACGTACAAATGAAATCATTGTCCGACCGTATAACATTTAAGTGAAATCATTGTCCGACCGTATAACGTACAAGTTAAATCATTGTCCGACCGTTTAACGTACAGGTGAAATCATTGTCCGACCATATAACGTTCACTCTATAACACAAGTGAAATCATTGTTCGACCTTATAACGTACCAGTGAAATCATTGTCCGACCGCATAACATACAAGTGAAATTATTGTCCGACCGTATAACATTCACTGTATAACGTACAAGTGAAATCATTGTCCGTCCATATAACGTTCACTGTATAACGTACAAGTGAAATCATTGTCCGACCGTATAACGTTCACTGTATAACGTACAAATGAAATCATTGTCCGACCAAATAACATTCAAGTGAAATCATTGTCCGACCGTATAACGTACAAGTGACATCATTATCCGACCGTTTAACGTAGACGTGAAATCATTGTCCGACCGTATATCGTACAAGTGAAATCATTGTCCGACCGTATAACGTACAAGTGAAATCATTGTCCGACCATATAATGTTCACTGTATAAGGTAGAAGT
>CM026401.1:21599277-21631578 GCA_014843695.1 Archivesica marissinica
AGTTATAGGTAGTTATATACTCTGTTATACTAGCAGTTATAGATATGTATATACTATGTTATACTAGCAGTTATAGGTAGGTATATACTCTGTTTTACTAGCAGTTATAGGTAGGTATAAACTAGGTTATAATATCGGTTATAGGTATTGTCTTTGTTATACTAGCAGATATAGGTAGGTATAGACTATGTTATTATAGAGGTTTAAGGTAACTATATACTATGTCATACTAGCAGTTATGGGTAGGTATAGACTATGTTATACTAGCGGTTATAGGTATGTATATACTCTGCTATGCTAGCAGTTATAGGTAGGTATATACTCTGTTATACTAGCAGTTATAGGTAGGTATATATTCTGTTATACTAGCAGTAATAAGTAGGTATAGACTCTGTTATACTAGAAGTTATAGGTAGCTATATACTATGTTATACTAGCCGTTATTGATTGGTATAGACTATGTTATCCTAGAAGTTATAGGTAGGTATATACTCTGTTTTACTAGCAGTTATAGGTAGGTATAGACTATGTTATACTAGCATATATAGGTAGGTTTATACTCTGTTATACTAGCAGTTATAGATAGGTATATACTATGTTATACTAGCAGTTATATGTAGGTATTGCCTATGTAATAATAGAGGTTATAGGTATGTATAGATTATGTTATACTAGCAGTAATAGGTAGGTATAGACTCTGTTATATTAGCAGTTATAGGTAGGTATATACTCTGTTATACTAGCAGTTATAGGTAGGTATATACTCTGTTATACTAGCTGTTATAGGTAGGAATAGACTATGTTATACTAGCAGTTATAGGTAGGTATATACGTTGTTATCCTAGCAGTTATAGGTAGGTATATACTCTGTTTTACTAGCAGTTATAGGTAGGTATAGACTATGTTATACTAGCAGATATAGGTAGGTATATACTCTTTTATACTAGCTGTTATAGGTAGGTATAGACAATGTTATACTAGCAGTTATAGGTAGGGATAGACTATGTTATACTAGCGGTTATATTTAGGTATAGACTATGTTATATTAGCAGTTATAGGTAGGTATGGACTATGTTATACTAGCGGTTATAGGTAGGTATATACTTTGTTATCCTAGCAGAAATAGGTAGGTATATACTATGTTTTACTAGCAGTTATGGGTAGGTATATTCTCTACTATGCTAGCAGTTATAGGTAGGTATATACTCTGTTTTACTAGCAGTTTTAGGTAGGTATATACTATGTTTTAATAGAGATTATATGTAGGTATAGTCTATGTTATACTAGCAGTTATAGGTAGTTATATACTCTGTTAATCTAGCAGTTATAGATATGTATATACTATGTTATACTGGCAGTTATAGGTAGGTATATAATCTGTTTTACTAGCAGTTTTAGGTAGGTATAGACTATGTTATACTAGCAGTTATAGGTAGGTATAGAATATGTTATACTAGCAGTTATAGGTAAGTATAGATTAGGTTATATTATCGGTTATAGGTAGGTATAGTCTATGTTATACTAGCAGATATAGGTAGGTATGGACTATGTTATACTAGCGGTTATAGGTAGGTATATACTCTGTTATATTAGCAGTTATAGGTAGGTTATACGTGTTATACTAGCAGTTATGGTAGGTAATACTATGTTATATAGCGGTTGATAGGTAGTATAGCTATTTTATACTAGCAGTTATAGGTATGTATGGATTTGTTATACTATCAGTTATAGTAGGCTATATATATGTTGACTAGCAGTTATGATGTATAGACTATTCTATCCTGCAATTATAGGTGGTATATCTCTGTTTTACTAGCAGTTATAGGTAGGTATAGACTATGTTATACTAGCAGATAGAGGTAGGTATATACTCTGCTATACTAGCAGTTATAGATAGGTATAGACTATGTTATACTAGCAGTTATATGTAGGTACAGATTATGTTATACTAGCAGTTATAGCTAGGTATATACTATGTTATAATAGAAGTTATAGTTACGTATAGATTATGTTATACTAGCAGTTATATGTAAGTATATACTCTGTTACACTAACAGTAATAGGTAGGTATATACTATGTTATACTAGGAGTTATAGGTAGGTATATACTATGTTGTACTAGCAGTTATAGGTAGGTATATACTCTATTATACTAGCAGTTATAGGTAGGAATATACTATGTTATACTACCAGTTATAGGTAGTTATAGAGTATGTTATATTAGCAGTTATAAGTAGGTACATACGCTGTCATACTAGCAGTTATAGTTAGGTATATACTCTGTTATACTAGCAGTTATAGGTAGGTATAGAGTATGTTATACTAGCAGTTATATGTAGGTATATACGCTGTCATACTAGCACTCATAGGTAGGTATATACTCTGTTATACTAGCAGTTATAGGTAGGTATAGAGTATGTTATACTAGCAGTTATAAGTAGTTATTAATCTGTCATCTAGCGTTAGTAGGTATTACTCTGTATACAAGCGTTATAGGTAGTTATAGAGAATTTTACTACAGTAATAGGTAAGTAAGACTCTGTTATAATAGCGGTTATAGGTAGGTATTGAGTCTGTTATACTAGCAGATATAGGTAGCTATATACTCTGTTACATTAGCAGTTATAGGTATTTATAGATTATGTTATACCAGCGGTTAGATGTATGTATATACTCTGTTGTACTAGCAGTTATAGGTAGGTATATTCTCTGTTATACTAGCAGTTATATGTAGGTATAGAGTATGTTATAATAGCAGTTATAAGGAGGTATATACTCTGTCATATTAGCAGATATAGGTAGGAATATAATGTTATACTAGCAGTTATACCTAGGTATAGACTATGTTATACTAGCAGTTATAGGTAGGTATAGACTATGTTATAATAGCGGTTATTGGTAGGTATATTCTATGTTATACAAGCTGTTATAGGTATGTATAGAGTATGTTATACTAGCAGTAATAGGTAAGTATAGACTCTGTTATACTAGCAGTTATATGTAGGTATATACTATGTTATACTAGATTTTATAAGTAGGTATATACTCTGTTATACTAGCGGCTATAGGTAGGTATTGACTCTGTTATACCAGCAGATATATGTAGCTATATACTCTGTTACACTAGCAGTTATAGGTATGTATATACTATGTTATACCAGGGGTTAGATGTATGTATATACTCTGTGGTACTAGCAGTTATAGGTAGGTATATACTCTGTTATACTAGCAGTTATATGTACGTATAGAATATGTTATACTAGCTGTTGTAAGTAGGTATATACTCTTTCATACTAGCAGATATAGGTAGGTATAGAATATGTTATACTAGCAGTCATAGGTTAGTATAGATTCTGTCATACTAACAGTTATAGGTAGGTATATACTCTGTTATAATTGCGGTTATAGGTAGGTATTGAGTCTGTTATACTAGCCGATATAGGTAGCTATATACTCTGCTATACTAGCGGCCATAGGAAGGTAAAGAGTCTGTTATACTAGCAGTAATAGGTAGGTATATACTCTGTTATAATAGCGGTTATAGGTAGGTATTGAGTCTGTTATACTAGCCGATATAGGTAGCTATATACTCTGCTATACTAGCGGCCATAGGAAGGTATTGACTCTGTTATACTAGCAGATATAGGTAGCTATATACTCTGTTACACTAGCAGTTATAGGTATGTATAGACTATGTTATGCCAGCGGTTAGATGTATGTATATACTCTGTTGTACTAGCAGTTATATTTAGGTATAGAGTATGTTATACTAGCAGTTGTAAGTAGGTATATACTCTGTCATACTAGCAGATATAGGTAGGAATAGAATATGTTATACTAGCAGTAATATGTTGGTATAGATTATGTCATACTAACAGTTATAGGTAGGTATATACTCTGTTATACTAGCAGTTATAGGTAGGTATAGACTATGTTATAATAGCGGTTATAGGTAGGTATAGACTATGTTATACTAGCAATAATAGGTAGATATGGATTATGTTATACTAGCAGTTATAGGTAGGTATATACTATGTTATACTAGCAGTTATAGGTAGGTATAGAGTATGTTATACTAGCATTTATAGGAAGGTATAGACTTTGTGATACCAGCAGATATAGGTAGGTATATACTATGTTATACTAGCAATTATAGATAGGTATAGACTATATTATACTAGCAGTTATAGGTAGGTATAGACTTTGTTATACTAGCGGTTATATGTAGGTACAGAGTCAGTTATTCTAGTAGTAATAGGTAGGTATAGATTATGTTATACTAGCAGTTATAGTTACGTATAGACTATGTTATACTAGTAGTTATAGGTAGATATAGACTATGATATACTAGCAGTAATAGGTAGGTATAGACTATGTTATACTAGCATTTATAGGTAGGTATATACTCTGCTATACTAGAAGTTAAAGGTAGGTATATATTATGTTATACTAGCAGTTATAGGTAGGTATATACTCTGTTATACTAGCAGCTATAGGTAGGTATAGAATATGTTATACTAGCAATAATAGATTAGTATAGATTCTGTCATACTAACAGTTATAGGTAGCTATATACTCTGTTATACTAGCAGTTATATGTAGGTATAGACTATGTTATACTAGCTGTTATAGGTAGGTATAGACTCTGTTATAATAGCTGTTATAGGTTGGTATTGAGTCTGTTATACTAGCAGATATATGTAGCTATATACTCTGTTACACTAGCAGTTATAGGTATGTATATACTATGTTATACCAGGGGTTAGATGTATGTATATACTCTGTGGTACTAGCAGTTATAGGTAGGTATATACTCTGCTATACTAGTAGTTAAAGGTTAGTATAGATTATGTCATATTAACAGTTATAGGTAGGTATATACTCTGTTATTATTGCGGTTATAGGTTGGTATTGAGTCTGTTATACTAGCAGTAATAGGTAGGTATAGACTCTGTTATAATAGCGGTTATAGGTAGGTATTGAGTCTGTTATACTAGCCGATATAGGTAGCTATATACTCTGCTATACTAGCGGCCATAGGTAGGTATTGACTCTGTTATACTAGCAGATATAGGTAGCTATATACTCTGTTACACTAGCAGTTATTGGTATGTATAGACTATGTTATACCAGCGGTTAGATGTATGTATATACTCTGTTGTACTAGCAGTTATATTTAGGTATAGAGTATGTTATACTAGCAGTTGTAAGTAGGTATATACTCTGTCATACTAGCAGATATAGGTAGGAATAGAATATGTTATACTAGCAATAATAGGTTGGTATAGATTATGTCATACTAACAGTTATAGGTAGGTATATACTCTGTTATACTAGCAGTTATAGGTAGGTATAGACTATGTTATACTAGCAATAATAGGTAGATATGGATTATGTTATACTAGCAGTTATAGGTAGGTATATACTATGTTATACTAGCAGTTATAGGTAGGTATAGAGTATGTTATACTAGCAGTTATAGGTAGGTATAGACTTTGTGATACCAGCAGATATAGGTAGGTATATACTATGTTATACTAGCAGTTATAGATAGGTATAGACTATGTTATACTAGCAGTTATAGGTAGGTATAGACTATGTTATACCAGCGGTTATATGTAGGTACAGAGTCTGTTATACCAGCAGTAATAGGTAGGTATAGATTATGTTATACTAGCAGTTATGGTTACGTATAGACTATGTTATACTAGTAGTTATAGGTATATATAGACTATGTTATACTAGCAGTAATAGGTAGGTATAGACTATGTTATACTAGCAGTTATAGGTAGGTATATACTCTGCTATACTAGTAGTTAAAGGTAGGTATATATTATGTTATACGAGCAGTTATAGGTAGGTATATACTCTGTTATACTAGCAGCTATAGGTATGTATAGAATAGGTTATACTAGCAATAATAGATTGGTATAGATTCTGTCATACTAACAGTTATAGGTAGGTATATACTCTGCTATACTAGCAGATATAGGTAGGAATATAATGTTATACTAGCAGTTATACCTAGATATAGACTATGTTATACTAGCAGTTATAGGTATGTATAGACTATGTTATAATAGCGGTTATAGGTAGGTATATTCTATGTTATACTAGCAGTTATTGGTAGGTATATACTCTGTTATACAAGCTGTTATAGGTAGGTATAGACTCTGTTATAATAGCGGTTATAGGTAGGTATTGAGTCTGTTATACTAGCAGATATAGGTAGCTATATACTCTGTTACACTAGCATTTATAGGTATGTATAAATTATATTATACCAGCGGTTAGATGTATGTATATACTCTGTTGTACTAGCAGTTATAGGTAGGTATAGACTATGTTATACTAGCAGTTGTAAGTACGTATATACTCTGTCATACTAGCAGATATAGGTAGGTATAGAATATGTTATACTAGCAGTAATAGGATAGTATAGATTCTGTCATACTAACAGTTATTGGTAGGTATATACTCTGTTATACTAGCAGTTATAGGTAGGTATAGAATATGTTATAATAGCGGTTATAGGTAAGTATAGACTATGTTATACTAGCAATAATAGGTAGATATGGACTATGTTATACTAGCAGTTATAGGTAGGTATATACTATGTTATACTAGCAGTTATAGGTAGGTATATACTCTGTTATACCAGCAGTCATAGGTAAGTATAGAGTATGTTATACTATCAGTTATAAGTAGTTATATACTCTGTCATACTAGCAGTTATAGGTAGGTATATACTCTGTTATACAAGCTGTTATAGGTAGTTATAGAGTATGTTATACTAGCAGTAATAGATAGGTTTAGACTCTGTTATAATAGCGGTTATAGGTAGGTATTGAGTATGTTATACTAGCAGATATAGGTAGCTATATACTCTGTTATACTAGCAGTTATATGTACGTATAGACTATGTTATACTTGCTGTTTTCGGTAGGTATAGACTATGTTATAATAGCAGATATAGGTAGCTATATACTCTGTTATACTAGCGGCTATAGGTAGGTATTGACTCTGTTATACTAGCAGATATAGGTAGCTATATACTCTGTTACACTAGCATTTATAGGTATGTATAGATTATGTTATACCAGCGGTTGGATGTATGTATATACTCTGTTGTACTAGCAGTTATAAGTAGGTATAGACTATGTTATACTAGCAGTTATATGTAGGTACAGATTATGTTATGCTAGCAGTTATATGTAGGTATATACTCTGTAACACTAACAGTAATAGGTAGGTATATACTATGTTATACTAGGAGTTATAGGTAGGTATATACTCTGTTGTACTAGCAGCTATATGTAGGTATAGACTATGTTATACTAGATGTCATAGGTAGGTATAGACTCTGTTATAATAGCGGTTATAGGTAGGTATTGAGTCTGTTATACTAGCAGATATAGGTAGCTCTATACTCTGTTATACTAGCGGCTATAGGTAGGTATTGACTCTGTTATACTAGCAGATATATGTAGCTTTATACTCTGTTACACTAGCAGTTATAGGTATGTATAGACTATGTTATACCAGCGGTTAGATGTATGTATATACTCTGTTGTACTAGCAGTTATATTTAGGTATAGAGTATGTTATATTAGCAGTTGTAAGTAGGTATATACTCTGTCATACTAGCATATTTAGGTAGGTGTAGAATATGTTATACCTGCAGTAATAGGTTGGTATAGATTCTGTCATACTAACAGTTATAGGTAGGTATATACTCTGTTATACTAGCAGTTATAGGTAGGTATAGACTATGTTATGATAGCGGTTATAGGTAGCTATAGACTATGTTATACAAGCAATAATAGGTAGATATGGATTATTTTATACTAGCAGTTATAGGTAGGTATATACTATGTTATACTAGCAGTTATAGGTAGGTATAGAGTATGTTATACTAGCAGTTATAGGTATGTATAGACTTTGTTATACCAGCAGATATAGGTAGGTATATACTATGTTATACTAGCAGTTATAGATAGGTATAGACTATGTTATACTAGCAGTTATAGGTAGGTATAGACTATGTTATACCAGTGGTTATAGGTAGGTACAGAGTCTGTTATACTAGCAGTAATAGGTAGGTATAGATTATGTTATACTAGCAGTTATAAGTAGGTATAAGTGACTATGTTATACTAGTAATTATAGGTAGATATAGACTATGTTATACTAGCAGTAATAGGTAGGTATAGACTATGTCATACTATCAGTTATAGGTAGGTATATACTCTGCTATACTAGTAGTTATAGGTAGGTATATATTATGTTATGCTAGCAGTTATAAGTAGGTATATACTCTGTCATATTAGCAGTTATAGGTAGGTATATACTCTGCTATACTAGCAGGTATATGTAGGTATAGACTCTGCTATACTAGCAGGTATATGTAGGTATATACTCTGTTATACTAGCAGTTATAGGTAGGTATAGAATATGTTATACTAGCAGTGATAGGTAGATATAGACTCTGTTAGAATAGAGGTTATAGGTAAGTATAGACTATGTTATACTAGCGGTTATAGGTAGGTATAGAGTCTATTATACTAGCAGTAATAGGTAGGTATATATTATGTTATACTAGCAGTTATAGGTAGGCATAGACTATGTCATACTAGTAGTTATAAGTAGATAAAGACTATGTTATACTAGCAGTAATAGGTACCTATTGACTATGTTAAACTAGCAGTTATAGGTAGGTATATACTCTGCTATACTATTAGTTATAGGTAGGTATATATTATGTTATACTAGCAGTTATAGGTAGGTATAGACTATGTTATACTAGTAGTTATGTGTAGATATAGACTATATTATACTAGCAGTTATAGGTAGGTATAGAATTTGTTATACGAGCAGTTATAGGTAGTTATATACTCTGCTATACTAGCAGTTATAGGTAGGTATATACTCTGTTATACTAGCAGTTATAGGTAGGTATAGAGTATGTTATACTAGAAGTTATAGGTAGGTATAGACTTTGTTATACCAGCAGATATAGGTAGGTATATACTATGTTATACTAGCAGTTATAGATAGGTATAGACTATGTTATACTAGCAGTTATAGGTAGGTATAGACTATGTTATACTAGCGGTTATAGGTAGGTACAGAGTCTGTTATACTAGCAGTAATAGGTTAGTATAGATTATGTTATACTAGCAGTTATAGGTAGGTATAGACTATATTATGCTAGCAGTAATAGGATAGTATAGATTCTGTCATACTAACAGTTATAGGTAGGTATAAACTCTGTTATACTAGCAGTTATAGGTAGGTATAGACTATGTTATAATAGCGGTTATAGGTAGGTATAGACTATGTTATACTAGCAATAATAGGTAGATATGGACTATGTTATACTAGCAGTTATTGGTAGGTATATACTCTGTTATACTAGCAGTTATAGGTAGGTATAGAGTATGTTATACTAGCAGTTATAGGTAGGTATATACTCTGTTATACAAGCTGCTATAGGTAGGTATAGAGCATGTTATACTAGCAGTAATAGGTAGGTATAGACTCTGTTATAATAGCGGCTATAAGTAAGTATTGACTCTGTTATACTAGCAGTTATAGGTAGGTATATACTCTGTCATACTAGCAGTTATAGGTAGGTATAGACTATGTTATACTAGCAGTTATATGTAGGTACAGATTATGCTATACTAGCAGTTATAGCTAGGTATATACTATGTTATTCTAGAAGTTATAGGTAGGTATAGATTATGCTATACTAGCAGTTATAGATAGGTATATACTCTGTTACACTAACAGTAATAGGTAGGTATATACTATGTTATACTAGGAGTTATAGGTAGGTATATACTCTGTTGTACTAGCAGTTATAGGTAGGTATATACTCTGTTATACTAGCAGTTATAGGTAGGTATATACTCTGTTATACTACCAGTTATAGGTAGGTATAGACTATGTTATACTAGCAGTTTATAGGTAGATATAGACTCTGTTACACTAGCAGTTATAGTTAGCTATATACTCTGTTATACTAGCAGTTATATGTAGGTATAGACTATGTTATACTAGCTGTAATAGGTAGGTATAGACTCTGTTATACTAGCAGATATAGGTAGCTATATAACCTGTTACACTAGCAGTTATAGGTAGGTATTGACTATGTTATACCAGCGATTAGATGTATGTATATACTCTGTTGTACTAGCAGTTATAGGTAGGTATATACTCTGTTATACAAGCAGTTATAGGTAGGTATAGAGTGTGTTATGCTAGTAATTATTAGTAGGTATATACTCTGTCATATTAGCAGTTATAGGTAGGTATATACTCTGTTATACTAGCTGTTATTGGTAGGTATAGACTCTGTTGTACTAGCAGTAATAGGAAGTTATAGACTCTGTTATACTAGCGGTTATAGGTAGGTATTGACTCCGTTATACTAGCAGATATAGGTAGCTATATACTCTGTCATACTAGCAGTTATAGGTAGGTATAGTCTATGTTATACTAACGGTTAGAGGTAAGTATATACTATGTTATACTAGCAGTAATAGGTAGGTATAGACTATGTTATACCAGCAGTTATATGTAGGTATATACTCAGCTATACTAGCAGTTATATAGCAGTTATAGGTAGGCATATAGTCTTTTATACTAGCAGTTATAGGTAGGTATTGACTATGTTATACTAGCAGATATATGTAGGTATACACTCTGCTATACTAGCAGGTATATGTAGGTATATACTCTGTTATACTAGCAGTTATAGGTAGGTATAGAATATGTTATACTAGCAGTTATAGGTAGATATAGACTCTGTTAGAATAGAGGTTATAGGTAAGTATAGACTATGTTATACTAGCGGTTATAGGTAGGTATAGAGTCTATTATACTAGCAGTAATAGGTAGGTATATATTATGTTATACTAGCAGTTATAGGTAGGCATAGACTATGTCATACTAGTAGTTATAAGTAGATAAAGACTATGTTATACTAGCAGTAATAGGTACCTATTGACTATGTTAAACTAGCAGTTATAGGTAGGTATATATTATGTTATACTAGCAGTTATAGGTAGGTATAGACTATGTTATACTAGTAGTTATGTGTAGATATAGACTATATTATACTAGCAGTTATAGGTAGGTATAGAATTTGTTATACGAGCAGTTATAGGTAGTTATATACTCTGCTATACTAGCAGTTATAGGTAGGTATATACTCTGTTATACTAGCAGTTATAGGTAGGTATAGAGTATGTTATACTAGAAGTTATAGGTAGGTATAGACTTTGTTATACCAGCAGATATAGGTAGGTATATACTATGTTATACTAGCAGTTATAGATAGGTATAGACTATGTTATACTAGCAGTTATAGGTAGGTATAGACTATGTTATACTAGCGGTTATAGGTAGGTACAGAGTCTGTTATACTAGCAGTATAGGTTAGTATAGATTATGTTATACTAGCAGTTATAGGTAGGTATAGACTATATTATGCTAGCAGTAATAGGATAGTATAGATTCTGTCATACTAACAGTTATAGGTAGGTATAAACTCTGTTATACTAGCAGTTATAGGTAGGTATAGACTATGTTATAATAGCGGTTATAGGTAGGTATAGACTATGTTATACTAGCAATAATAGGTAGATATGGACTATGTTATACTAGCAGTTATTGGTAGGTATATACTCTGTTATACTAGCAGTTATAGGTAGGTATAGAGTATGTTATACTAGCAGTTATAAGTAGTTATATACTCTGTCATACTAGCAGTTATAGGTAGGTATATACTCTGTTATACAAGCTGTTATAGGTAGGTATAGAGCATGTTATACTAGCAGTAATAGGTAGGTATAGACTCTGTTATAATAGCGGTAATAGGTAGGTATTGATTCTGTTATACTAGCAGATATAGGTAGCTATATACTCTGTTATACTAGCAGTTATATGTAGGTATAGAATATGTTATACTAGCTGTTATAGGTAGGTATAGACTCTGTTTAATAGCGGTTATAGGTAGGTATTGAGACTGTTATACTAGCAGATATAGGTAGCTATATACTCTGTTATACTAGCGGCTATAGGTAGGTATTGACTCTGTTATACTAGTAGATATAGGTAGCTATATACTCTGTTACACTAGCAGTTATAGGTATGTATGGACTATGTTATACCAGCGGTTAGATGTATGTATATACTCTGTTGTACTAGCAGTTATAAGTAGGTATACTCTGTTCTACTAGCAGTTATATGTAGGTATAGAGTATGTCATACTAGCAGTTATAAGTAGGTATATACTCTGTCATACTAGCAGATATAGGTAGGAATATAATGATATACTAGCAGTTATAGTTAGGTATAGACTATGTTATACTAGCAGTTATAGGTAGGTATATACTCTGCTATACTAGTAGTTATTGGTAGATATATATTATGTTATACTAGCAGTTATAGGTAGGTATATACTCTGTTATACAAGCTGTTATAGGTAGGTATAGAGCATGTTATACTAGCAGTAATAGGTAGGTATAGACTATGTTACAATAGCGGTTATATGTAGGTATTGAGTCTGTTATACTAGCAGATATAGTTAGCTATATACACTGTTATACTAGCAGTTATATGTAGGTATAGACTATGTTATACTAGCTGTTTTAGGTAGGTATAGACTCTGTTATAATAGCGGTTATAGGTAGGTATATTCTATTTTATACTAGCAGATATAGGTAGATATAGACTATGTTATACTAGCTGTTATAGGTAGGTATATACTGTTATACTAGCAGTTATAGGTAGGTATATACTCTGTCATACTAGCAGTTATAGGTAGGTATAGAGTATGTTATACTAGCAGTTATAGGTAGGTATAGAGTATGTTATACTAGCAGTTATAGGTAGGTAAAGACTATGTTATACTAGTAGGTATATGTCGATATAGACTACATTATACTAGCAGTTATAGGTAGGTATATACTCTGTTATACTAGCAGTTATAGGTAGATATATACTATGTTATATTAGCAGTTATAGGTAGGTATATACTCTGATTTACTAGCAGTTATAGGTAGGTATAGACTATGTTATACTAACAGTTATAGGTAGCTATATACTAGGCTATAATAGCGGTTATTGATAGGTATAGTCTATGTTTTACTAGCAGTAATAGGTAGGTATAGACTCTGTTATACTAGCAGTTATAGCTAGGTATAGACTATGCTATGCTAGCAGTTATAGGTAGGTATATACTCTATTATACTAGCAGTTATAGGTATGTATATACTATGTTATACTAGCAGTTATAGGTAGGTATAGACTATGTAATAATAGAGGTTATAGGTAGGTATTGAAATTTTTTATACTAGCAGTAATATGTAGGTATATACTCTGTTATACTAGCAGTTATAGGTAGGTATATACTCTGTTATAATAGCAGTTATAGGTAGGTGTAGACTATGTTATTATAGCGGTTATAGGTAGGTATAGACTATGTTATACTAGCAATAATAGGTAGATATGGACTATGTTATACTAGCAGTTATAGGTAGGTGTATACAATGTTATACTAGCAGTTAGAGATAGGCATAGAGTATGTTAAACTAGCAGTTATAAGTAGTTATATACTCTGTCATACTAGCAGTTATAGGTAGGTATATACTCTGTTATACAAGCTGTTATATGTAGGTATTGAGTCTGTTATACTACTAGATATAGGTAGCTATATACTCTGCAATACTAGCAGTTATATGTACGTATAGACTATGTTATTCTAGCTGTTATAGGTAGGTATAGACTCTGTTATAATAGCGGTTATAGGTAGGTATTGAGTCTGTTATACTAGCAGATATAGGTAGCTATATAATCTGTTATACTAGCGGCTATAGGTAAGTATTGACTCTGTTATACTAGCAGATATAGATAGCTATATACTATGTTACACTAGCAGTTATATGTATGTATAGACTATGTTATACCAGTTGTGAGATGTATGTATATACTCTGTTGTACTAGCAGTTATAGGCAGGTATATACTCTGTTATACTAGCAGTTATAGGTAGTTATAGACTCTGTTTTACTAGCAGTTATAGGTAGGTATAGACTATGTTATACTAGCAGTTATAGGTAGGTATAGACTCTATTATACTAGCAGTTATAGGTAGGTATATACTCTATTATACTAGCAGCTATTGATATGTATAGACTATGTTATACTAGCAGTTATAGGTATGTATGGACTATGTTATACTAGCGGTTATATGTAGTTATATACTCTGTTATACTAGCAGTTAGAGGTTGATATATACTCTGTTATGCCAGCAGTTATAGGTAGGTATAGAGTCTGTTATACTAGCAGTTATAGGTAGGTATATACTCTGTTATACTAGCAGTTATAGGTAGGTATAAACTATGTTATACTAGCAGTTATAGGTAGGTATATACTCTGATTTACTAGCAGTTATAGGTAGGTATAGACTATGTTATACTAACAGTTATAGGTAGCTATAGACTAGGCTATAATAGCGGTTTTTGGTAGGTATATTCTATGGTTTACTAGCAGTAATAGGTAGGTATGGACTATGTTATACTAGCGGTTATAGGTAGGTATATACTCTGTTATACTAGCAGTTAGAGATAGGCATAGAGTATGTTAAACTAGCAGTTATAAGTAGTTATATACTCTGTCATACTAGCAGTTATAGGTAGGTATATACTCTGTTATACAAGCTGTTATATGTAGGTATTGAGTCTGTTATACTACTAGATATAGGTAGCTATATACTCTGCAATACTAGCAGTTATATGTACGTATAGACTATGTTATTCTAGCTGTTATAGGTAGGTATAGACTCTGTTATAATAGCGGTTATAGGTAGGTATTGAGTCTGTTATACTAGCAGATATAGGTAGCTATATAATCTGTTATACTAGCGGCTATAGGTAAGTATTGACTCTGTTATACTAGCAGATATAGATAGCTATATACTATGTTACACTAGCAGTTATATGTATGTATAGACTATGTTATACCAGTTGTGAGATGTATGTATATACTCTGTTGTACTAGCAGTTATAGGCAGGTATATACTCTGTTATACTAGCAGTTATAGGTAGTTATAGACTCTGTTTTACTAGCAGTTACAGGTAGGTATAGACTATGTTATACTAGCAGTTATAGGTAGGTATAGACTCTATTATACTAGCAGTTATAGGTAGGTATATACTCTATTATACTAGCAGCTATAGATATGTATAGACTATGCTATACTAGCAGTTATAGGTATGTATGGACTATGTTATACTAGCGGTTATATGTAGTTATATACTCTGTTATACTAGCAGTTAGAGGTTGATATATACTCTGTTATGCCAGCAGTTATAGGTAGGTATAGAGTCTGTTATACTAGCAGTTATAGGTAGGTATATACTCTGTTATACTAGCAGTTATAGGTAGGTATAAACTATGTTATACTAGCAGTTATAGGTAGGTATATACTCTGATTTACTAGCAGTTATAGGTAGCTATAGACTAGGCTATAATAGCGGTTTTTGGTAGGTATATTCTATGGTTTACTAGCAGTAATAGGTAGGTATGGACTATGTTATACTAGCGGTTATAGGTAGGTATATACTCTGTTATACTAGCAGTTATATGTAGGTATAGACTATGTTATACTAGCAGATATAGGTAGGTATATACTCTGTTATACTAGCAGTTATATATAGGTATAGACTATGTTATACTAGCAGTTATAGCTAAGTATAGACTATGTAATAATAGAGACTATGTTATACTAGCAGTTATGGGTAAGTATAGACTATGTTATACTAGCGGTTATTGGTAGGTATATACTCTGCTATGCTAGCAGTTATAGGTAGGTATATACTCTATTATACTAGCAGTTATAGGTATGTATATACTATGTTATACTAGCAGTTATAGGTAGGTATATACTCTGTTTTACTAGCAGTTATAGGTAGGTATAGACTATGTTATACTAGCAGTTATTGGTAGGTATTGACTATGTAATAATAGAGGTTTATAGGTAGGTATTGAAATTTTATACTAGCAGTAATAGGTAGGTATATACTCTGTTATACTAGCAGTTATAGGTAGGTATATACTCTGTTATACTAGCAGTTATAGGTAGGTATAGACTATGTTATTATAGCGGTTATAGGTAGGTATAGACTATGTTATACTAGCATTAGGTAGATATGGACTATGTTATACTAGCAGTTATAGGTAGGGTATACAATGTTATACTAACAGTTAGAGGTAGGCATAGAGTATGTTATATTAGCAGTTATAAGTAGGTATATACGCTGTCATACTAGCAGTTATAGGTAGGTATATACTCTGTTATACTAGCAGATATAGGTAGGTATAGAGTATGTTATACTAGCAGTTATAAGTAGTTATATACTCTGTCATACTAGCAGTTATAGGTAGGTATATACTCTGTTATACTAGCTGTTATAGGTAGGTATTGAGTCTGTTATACTAGTAGATATAGGTAGCTATATACTCTGTTACACTAGCAGTTATAGGTATGTATAGACTATGTTATACCAGCGGTTAGATGTATGTATATACTCTGTTGTACTAGCAGTTATAAGTAGGTATATACTCTGTTATACTAGCAGTTATATGTAGGTATAGAGTATGTTATACTAGCAGTTATAAGTAGGTATATACTCTGTCATACTAGCAGATATAGGTAGGAATATAATGTTATACTAGCAGTTATAGTTAGGTATAGACTATGTTATACTAGCAGTTATAGGTAGGTATATACTCTGCTATACTAGTAGTTATTGGTAGATATATATTATGTTATACTAGCAGTTATAGGTAGGTATATACTCTGTTATACAAGCTGTTATAGGTAGGTATAGAGCATGTTATACTAGCAGTAATAGGTAGGTATAGACTATGTTACAATAGCGGTTATATGTAGGTATTGAGTCTGTTATACTAGCAGATATAGTTAGCTATATACACTGTTATACTAGCAGTTATATGTAGGTATAGACTATGTTATACTAGCTGTTTTAGGTAGGTATAGACTCTGTTATAATAGCGGTTATAGGTAGGTATATTCTATTTTATACTAGCAGATATAGGTAGATATAGACTATGTTATACTAGCTGTTATAGGTAGGTATATACTGTTATACTAGCAGTTATAGGTAGGTATATACTCTGTCATATTAGCAGTTATAGGTAGGTATAGAGTATGTTATACTAGCAGTTATAGGTAGGTATAGAGTATGTTATACTAGCAGTTATAGGTAGGTAAAGACTATGTTATACTAGTAGGTATATGTCGATATAGACTAAATTATACTAGCAGTTATAGGTAGGTATATACTCTGTTATACTAGCAGTTATAGGTAGATATATACTATGTTATATTAGCAGTTATAGGTAGGTATATACTCTGATTTACTAGCAGTTATAGGTAGGTATAGACTATGTTATACTAACAGTTATAGGTAGCTATATACTAGGCTATAATAGCGGTTATTGATAGGTATAGTCTATGTTTTACTAGCAGTAATAGGTAGGTATAGACTCTGTTATACTAGCAGTTATAGCTAGGTATAGACTATGTTATAATAGAGACTATGTTATACTAGCAGTTATGGGTAAGTATAGACTATGTTATACTAGCGGTTATAGGTAGGTATATACTCTGCTATGCTAGCAGTTATAGGTAGGTATATACTCTATTATACTAGCAGTTATAGGTAGGTATAGACTATGTAATAATAGAGGTTATAGGTAGGTATTGAAATTTTTTATACTAGCAGTAATATGTAGGTATATACTCTGTTATACTAGCAGTTATAGGTAGGTATATACTCTGTTATAATAGCAGTTATAGGTAGGTGTAGACTATGTTATTATAGCGGTTATAGGTAGGTATAGACTATGTTATACTAGCAATAATAGGTAGATATGGACTATGTTATACTAGCAGTTATAGGTAGGTGTATACAATGTTATACTAGCAGTTAGAGATAGGCATAGAGTATGTTAAACTAGCAGTTATAAGTAGTTATATACTCTGTCATACTAGCAGTTATAGGTAGGTATATACTCTGTTATACAAGCTGTTATATGTAGGTATTGAGTCTGTTATACTACTAGATATAGGTAGCTATATACTCTGCAATACTAGCAGTTATATGTACGTATAGACTATGTTATTCTAGCTGTTATAGGTAGGTATAGACTCTGTTATAATAGCGGTTATAGGTAGGTATTGAGTCTGTTATACTAGCAGATATAGGTAGCTATATAATCTGTTATACTAGCGGCTATAGGTAAGTATTGACTCTGTTATACTAGCAGATATAGATAGCTATATAATCTGTTATACTAGCGGTATACTATGTTACACTAGCAGTTATATGTATGTATAGACTATGTTATACCAGTTGTGAGATGTATGTATATACTCTGTTGTACTAGCAGTTATAGGCAGGTATATACTCTGTTATACTAGCAGTTATAGGTAGTTATAGACTCTGTTTTACTAGCAGCTATAGATATGTATAGACTATGTTATACTAGCAGTTATAGGTATGTATGGACTATGTTATACTAGCGGTTATATGTAGTTATATACTCTGTTATACTAGCAGTTAGAGGTTGATATATACTCTGTTATGCCAGCAGTTATAGGTAGGTATAGAGTCTGTTATACTAGCAGTTATAGGTAGGTATATACTCTGTTATACTAGCAGTTATAGGTAGGTATAAACTATGTTATACTAGCAGTTATAGGTAGGTATATACTCTGATTTACTAGCAGTTATAGGTAGGTATAGACTATGTTATACTAACAGTTATAGGTAGCTATATACTAGGCTATAATAGCGGTTTTTGGTAGGTATATTCTATGGTTTACTAGCAGTAATAGGTAGGTATGGACTATGTTATACTAGCGGTTATAGGTAGGTATATACTCTGTTATACTAGCAGTTATATGTAGGTATAGACTATGTTATACTAGCAGATATAGGTAGGTATATACTCTGTTATACTAGCAGTTATATATAGGTATAGACTATGTTATACTAGCAGTTATAGCTAAGTATAGACTATGTAATAATATAGACTATGTTATACTAGCAGGTATGGGTAAGTATAGACTATGTTATACTAGCGGTTATTGGTAGGTATATACTCTGCTATGCTAGCAGTTATAGGTAGGTATATACTCTATTATACTAGCAGTTATAGGTATGTATATACTATGTTATACTAGCAGTTATAGGTATGTATAGACTCTGTTTTACTAGCAGTTATAGGTAGGTATAGACTATGTTATACTAGCAGTTATTGGTAGGTATTGACTATGTAATAATAGAGGTTATAGGTAGGTATTGAAATTTTTTATACTAGCAGTAATAGGTAGGTATATACTCTGTTATACTAGCAGTTATAGGTAGGTATATACTCTGTTATAATAGCAGTTATAGGTAGGTATAGACTATGTTATTATAGCGGTTATAGGTAGGTATAGACTATGTTATACTAGCAATAATAGGTAGATATGGACTATGTTATACTAGCAGTTATAGGTAGGTGTATACAATGTTATACTAACAGTTAGAGGTAGGCATAGAGTATGTTATATTAGCAGTTATAAGTAGGTATATACGCTGTCATACTAGCAGTTATAGGTAGGTATATACTCTGTTATACTAGCAGATATAGGTAGGTATAGAGTATGTTATACTAGCAGTTATAAGTAGTTATATACTCTGTCATACTAGCAGTTATAGGTAGGTATATACTCTGTTATACAAGCTGTTATAGGTAGGTATTGAGTCTGTTATACTACTAGATATAGGTAGCTATATACTCGTATACTAGTATAGCAGTTATATGTAGGTATAGACTATGTTATACTAGCTGTTATATGTAGGTATAGACTCTGTTATAATAGCGGTTATAGGTAGGTATTGAGTCTGTTATACTAGCAGATATAGATAGCTATATAATCTGTTATACTAGCGGCTATAGGTAAGTATTAACTCTGTTATACTAGCAGATATAGATAGCTATATGCTATGTTACACTAGCAGTTATATGTATGTATAGACTATGTTATACCAGCGGTTAGATGTATTTATATACTCTGTTGTACTAGCAGTTATAGGCAGGTATATACTCTGTTATACTAGCAATTATATGTATGTATAGAGTATGTTATACTAGCAGTTATAAGTAGGTGTATACTCTGTCATACTAGCAGATATAGGTAGGAATATAATGTTATACTAGCAGTTATATGTAGGTATAGACTATGTTATACTAGCAGTTATAGGTAGGTATAGACTATGTTATAATAGCGGTTATAGGTAGGTATATTCTATGTTATACTAGCAGTTATCGGTAGATATAGACTATGTTATACTAGCAGTTATATGTAGGTACATATTATGTTATACTAGCAGTTATAGCTAGGTATAGACTATGTTATACTAGAAGTTATAGGTAGGTATAGATTATGTTATACTAGCAGTTATAGGTAGGTATATACTCTGTTACAGTAACAGTAATAGGTAGATATATACTATGTTATACTAGGAGTTATAGGTAGGTATATACTCTATTGTACTAGCAGTTATAGGTAGGTATATACTCTGTTATACTAGCAGTTATAGGTAGGTATATACACTGTTATACTACCAGTTATAGGTAGGTATAGAGTATATTATACTAGCAGTTATAAGTAGTTATATACGCTTTCATACTAGCAGTTATAGGTAGGTATATACTCTGTTATACTAGCAGTTATAGGTAGGTATAGAGTATGTTATACTAGCAGTTATAAGTAGTTATATACTCTGTCATACTAGCAGTTATTGGTAGATATAGACTATGTTATACTAGCAGTTATAGGTAGGTATAGACTCTGTTACAAGTAGGTATATACTCTGTCATACTAGCAGTTATAGGTAGGTATATACTCTGTTATATATATTATGTTAAACTAGCAGTTATAGGTAGGTATAGACTATGTTATACTAGTAGTTATATGTAGATATAGACTACATTATACTAGCAGTTATAGGTAGGTATAGACTCTGTTATACTAGCTGTTATAGGTACGTTTTGAGTCAGTTATACTAGCAGATATAGGTAGCTATATACTCTGTTATACTATCAGTTATATGTAGGTATAGACTATGTTATACTAGCTGTTATTGGTAGGTATAGACTTTGTTATAATAGCGGTTATAGGTAGGTATATTCTTTGTTATACTAGCAGTTATAGGTAGATATAGACTATGTTATACTAGCGGTTATAGGTAGGTCTATACTCTGTTATACTAGCAGTTATAGGTAGGTATAGTCTATGTTATACTAGTAGTTATATGTAGATACAGATTATGTTATACTAGCAGTTATACCCAGGTATATACTCTGTTGTACTAGCAGTTATAGGTAGGTATATAATCTGTTATACTAGCAGTTATAGGTAGGTATATACTCTGTTATACTACTAGTTATAGGTAGGTATAGATTATATTATACTAGCAGTTATAAGTAGTTATATACGCTTTCATACTAGCAGTTATAGGTAGGTATATACTCTGTTATACTAGCTGTTATAGGTAGGTATAGAGTATGTTATACTAGCAGTTATAAGTAGTTATATACTCTGTCATACTAGCAGATATAGGTAGGTATAGACTATGTTATACTAGCAGTTATAGGTAGGTATAGACTATGTTATACTAGTAGTTATATGTAGATATAGACTGTATTATACTAGCAGTTATAGGTAGTTATATACTCTGCTATACTAGCAGTTATATGTAGGTATATACTCTGTTATACTATCAGTTATTGGTAGATATATACTCTGCTATACTACTAGTTATAGGTAGTTATATATTATGTTAAACTAGCAGTTATAGGTAGGTATAGACTATGTTATACTAGCTGTTATAGGTAGTTATATACTCTGCTATACTAGCAAATATAGGTAGGTATATACTATGTTATACTAGCGGTTATAGGTAGGTATAGAGTCTGTTATACTAGCAGTAATAGGTAGGTATATATTATGTTATACTAGCAGTTATAGGTAGGCATAGACTATGTTAACTAGCAGTTATAGGTAGGTATATACTATGCTATACTGGTAGTTATAGGTAGGTATATATTATGATAAACGGTCACTGTATATCATTCAAGTGAAATCATTGTCCGACCGTATAACGTTCACTGTATAACATACAAGTGAAATCATTGTTCGACCGTATAACGTTCACTGTATAACCTACAAGTGAAATCATTGTCCGGCAATTGAAATAATTGTCCGACAGTATAATGTTCACCGTATAACATACAAGTGAAATCATAGTCCGACCGTATAACGTACAAGTGAAATCATTGTCCGGCCGTATAACGTTCACTGTATAACTTACAAGTGAAATCATTGTTCGACCGTATAACGTTCACTGTATAACGTACAAGTGAAATCATTGTCCGGCCATTGAAATAATTGTCCGACCGCTTAACGTACCAGTGAACTCATTGTCCGACTGTATAACATACAAGTGATATCATTGTCCGACTGTATAATGTACAAGTGAAATCATTGTCCGACCATATAACGTTCACTGTATAACGTACAAGTGAAATCATTGTCCGACCGTACAACGTTCACTGTATAACGTACAAGTGAAATCATTGTCTGACCGTATAATGTTCACTCTATAACGTACAAGTGAAATCATTGTCCATTGTCCGACTGTTTAACGTACCAGTGAAATCATTGTCCGACCGTATAACATACAAGTGAAACCATTGTCTGACCGTATAACAAGTGAAATCATTGTCTGACCGTATAACGTACAAGTGAAATCATTGTCCGACCGTATAACGTACAAGTGAAATCATTGTCCGACCATATAATTTTCACTGTATAAGGTAGAAGTGAAATCATTGTCCGACCGTATAACATACAAGTGAAATCATTGTCCGACCGTATAACGTACAAGTGAAACCATTGTCCGACCATATAATGTTCACTGTATAAGGTAGAAGTGAAATCATTGACCGACCGTATAACGTACAAGTGAAATCATTGTCCGAATGTTTAACATACCAGTGAAATCATTGTCCGACCGTATAACAAGTGAAATCATTATCCGACCGTATAACGTAAAAGTGAAATCATTGTCTGACCGTATAACGTACAAGTGAAATCATTGTCCGACCGTATAACGTACATGTGAAATCATTGTCCGACCGTATAACGTACAAGTGAAATCATTGTCCGACCATATAACGTACAAATGAAATCATTGTCCCACCGTATAACATTCACTGTATAACGTACAAGTGAAATCATTGTTCGACCGTATAAAGTACAAGTGAAATCATTGTCCGACCGTATAACATACAAGTGAAATCATGAAATCATTGTCCGACCATATAACGTTCAATGTATAACATACAAGTGAAATCATTGTCCGACCGTATAACTTTCACTGTATAACGTACAAGTGATATCATTGTCCGACCGTATAACATACAAGTGAAATCATTGTCTAACCGTATAACGTTCACTGTATAACATACAAGTGAAATCATTGTCCGACCATATAACATACATGTGAAATCATTGTATGACCGTATAACGTACAAATGAAATCATTGTCCGACTGTTTAACGTACCAGTGAAATCATTGTCCGACCGTATAACATACAAGTGAAATCATTGTCCGACTGTATAACAAGTGAAATCATTGTCCGACAGTATAACTTTCACAGTATAATGTACAAATAAAATCATTGTCCGACCGTATGACGTTCACTGTATAACGTACAAGTGAAATCATTGTCCGACAGTATAACGTTCACTGTATAACGTACAAGTGAAATCATTGTCCGACAGTATAACGTTCACTGTATACCGTACAAGTGAAATCATCGTCCGACTGTTTAACTTACAAGTGAAATCATTGTCCGACCGTATAACGTACAAGTGAAATCATTGTCCGACCATATAATTTTCACTGTATAAGGTAGAAGTGAAATCATTGTCCGACCGTATAACATACAAGTGAAATCATTGTCCGACCGTATAACGTACAAGTGAAATCATTGTCCGACCATATAATGTTCACTGTATAAGGTAGAAGTGAAATCATTGTCCGACCGTATAACGTACAAGTGAAATCATTGTCCGACCGTATAACGTACAAGTGAAATCATTGTTCGACCGTATAACGTTCACTGTATAACGTACACGTGAAATCATTGTCCGACCTTATAACATTCACTGTATAACGTACAAGTGAAATCATTGTCCGACCGTATAACGTTCACTGTATAACGTACAAATGAAATCATTGTCCGACCGTATAACATTCAAGTGAAATCATTGTCCGACCGTATAACGTACAAGTGAAATCATTGTCCGACCGTATAACGTACAGGTGAAATCATTGTCCGACCATATAACGTTCACTCTATAACATAAAAGTGAAATCATTGTCCGACCGTACAACGTTCACTCTATAACATACAAGTGAAATCATTGTCCGACCGTATAACTTTCACTGTATAACGTACAAGTGATATCATTGTCCGACCGTATAACATTCACTGTATAACGTACAAGTGAAATCATTGTCCGACCGTATAACGTTCACTGTATAACGTACAAGTGAAATCATTGTCCGACCGTATAACGTTCACTGTATAACGTACAAATGTAATCATTGTCCGACCGTATAACATTCAAGTGAAATCATTGTCCGACCGTATAACGTACAAGTGAAATCATTGTCCGTCCGTATAACGTTCACTGTATAACATACAAGTGAAATCATTGTCCGACCGTATAACGTTCACTGTATAACGTACAAGTGAAATCATTGTCCGACCGTACAACGTTCACTGTATAACGTACAAGTGAAATCATTGTCTGACCATATAATGTTCACTCTATAACGTACAATCATTGTCCGACCGTATAACGTTCACTGTATAACGTACAAGTGAAATCATTGTCCAACCGTATAATGTTCACTGTATACCGTACAAGTGAAATCATTGTCCGACTGTTTAACGTACCAGTGAAATCATTGTCTGACCGTATAACGTACAGGTGAAATCATTGTCCGACCGTATAACGTTCACTGTATAACGTACAAGTGAAATCATTGTCCGACCGTACAACGTTCACTGTATAACGAACAAGTGAAATCATTGTCCGACCGTATAACGTTCACTGTATAACGTACAAGTGAAATCATTGTCCAACCGTATAATGTTCACTGTATACCGTACAGGTGAAATCATTGTCCGACTGTTTAACGTACCAGTGAAATCATTGTCCGACCGTATAACATACAAGTGAAACCATTGTCTGACCGTATAACAAGTGAAATCATTGTCCGACCGTATAACGTACAAGTGAAATCATTGTCCGACCATATAATTTTCACTGTATAAGGTAGAAGTGAAATCATTGTCCGACCGTATAACATACAAGTGAAATCATTGTCCGACCGTATAACGTACAAGTGAAATCATTGTCCGACCATATAATGTTCACTGTATAAGGTAGAAGTGAAATCATTGTCCGACCGTATAACGTACAAGTGAAATCATTGTCCGACCGTATAACAAGTGAAATCATTGTCTGACCGTATAACATACAAGTGAAATCATTGTCCGACCGTATAACGTAAAAGTGAAATCATTGTCTGACCGTATAACGTACAAGTGAAATCATTGTCCGACCGTATAACGTACATGTGAAATCATTGTCCGACCATATAACGTACAAATGAAATCATTGTCCCACCGTATAACATTCACTGTATAACGTACAAGTGAAATCATTGTTCGACCGTATAAAGTACAAGTGAAATCATTGTCCGACCGTATAACATACAAGTGAAATCATGAAATCATTGTCCGACCATATAACGTTCACTGTATAACATACAAGTGAAATCATTGTCCGACCGTATAACTTTCACTGTATAACGTACAAGTGATATCATTGTCCGACCGTATAACATACATGTGAAATCATTGTCCGACCGTATAACGTTCACTGTATAACATACAAGTGAAATCATTGTCCGACCATATAACGTACAAGTGAAATCATTGTATGACCGTATAACGTACAAATGAAATCATTGTCCGACTGTTTAACGTACCAGTGAAATCATTGTCCGACCGTATAACATACAAGTGAAATCATTGTCCGACTGTATAACAAGTGATAGTATAACTTTCACAGTATAATGTACAAATAAAATCATTGTCCGACCGTATAACGTTCACTGTATAACGTACAAGAGAAATCATTGTCTGACCGTATGACGTTCACTGTATAACGTACAAGTGAAATCATTGTCCGACAGTATAACGTTCACTGTATAACGTACAAGTGAAATCATTGTCCGACAGTATAACGTTCACTGTATACCGTACAAGTGAAATCATTGTCCGACTGTTTAACGTACAAGTGAAATCATTGTCCGACCGTATAACGTACAAGTGAAATCATTGTCCGACCATATAATTTTCACTGTATAAGGTAGAAGTGAAATCATTGTCCGACCGTATAACATACAAGTGAAATCATTGTCCGACCGTATAACGTACAAGTGAAATCATTGTCCGACCGTATAACTTACAAGTGAAATCATTGTCCGACCGTATAACGTACAAGTGAAATCATTGTCCGACCGTATAACGTTCACTGTATAACGTACAAGTGAAATCATTGTCCGACCGTATAACATACAAGTGAAATCATTGTCCGACCGTATAACGTTCACTGTATAAGTGAAATCATTGTCCGACCGTATAACGTACAAGTGAAATCATTGTCCGACCGTATAACGTTCACGTATAATACAAGTGAAATCATTGTCCGACCGTATAACATACAAGTGAAATCATTGTCCGACCGTATAACGTTCACAGTATAACGTACAAGTGAAATCATTGTCCGACCGTATAACATTCAAGTGAAATCATTGTCCGACCGTATAACGTACAGGTGAAATCATTGTCCGACTGTATAACGTTCACTCTATAACATACAAGTGAAATCATTGTTCGACCGTATAACGTACAAGTGAAATCATTGTCCGACCATAAAATACAAGTGAAATCATTGTCCGACCGTATAACGTTCACTGTATAACATACAAGTGAAATCATTGTCCGACCGTATAACTTCACTGTATAACGTACAAGTGATATCATTGTCCGACCGTATAACATTCACTGTATAACGTACAAGTGAAATCATTGTCCGACCGTATAACGTTCACTGTATAACGTACAAGTGAAATCATTGTCCGACCGTATAACGTTCACTGTATAACGTACAAATGAAATCATTGTCCGACCGTATAACATTCAAGTGAAATAATTGTCCGACCATATAACGTACAAGTGAAATCATTGTCCGACCATATAATGATCACTGTATAAGGTAGAAGTGAAATCATTGTCCGACCATATAACGTTCACTGTATAACGTACAAGTGAAATCATTGTTCGACCGTATAACGTTCACTGTATAACGTACACGTGAAATCATTGTCCGACCGTATAACATTCAAGTGAAATCATTTTCCGACCGTATAATGTACAAGTGAAATCATAGTCCGACCGTATAACGTACAAGTGAAATCATTGTCCGACCGTATAACGTACAAGTGAAATCATTGTCCGACCTTATAACGTTCACTGTATAACATAAAAGTGAAAACATTGTCCGACCGTATAACGTTCACTGTATAACGTACAAGTGAAATCATTGTCCGACCGTATAACGTTCACTGTATAACGTAAAAGTGAAATCTTTGTCCGACCGTATAGCGTACAAGTGAAATCATTGTCCGAGCGTATAACGTTCACTGTATAACGTACACGTGATATCATTGTCCGACCGTATAACATACATGTGAAATCATTGTCCGACCGTATAACGTTCACTGTATAATGTACAAGTGAAATCATTGTCCGACCGTATAACATTCAAGTGAATTCATTATCCGAATGTATAATGTACAAGTGAAATCATTGTCCGACCGTATAACGTTCACTGTATAACGTACAAGTGAACTCATTGTCCGACTGTATAACATACAAGTGAAATCATTGTACGACCATATAACATACAAGTGAAATCATTGTCTGACCATATAACATACAAGTGAAATCATTGTCCGACCGTATAACGTACAAGTGAAATCATTGTCCAACCGTATAACGTTCACTGTATAACGTACAAGTGAAATCATTGTCCGACCGTATAACGTTCACTGTATAACGTACAAGTGAAATCATTGTCCAACCGTATAATGTTCACTGTATACCGTACAAGTGAAATCATTGTCCGACGGTTTAACGTACCAGTGAAATCATTGTCTGACCGTATAACGTTCACTGTATAATGTACAAGTGAAATCATTGTCCGACCGTATAACAAGTGAAATCATTGTCTGACCGTATAACGTACAAGTGAAATCATTGTCCGACCGTATAACGTAAAAGTGAAATCATTGTCTGACCGTATAACGTACAAGTGAAATCATTATCCGACCGTATAACGTACAAGTGAAATCATTGTCCGACCGTATTACATTCACTGTATAACGTACAAGTGAAATCATTGTCCGACCGTATAACGTTCACAGTATAACGTACAAATGAAATCATTGTCCGACCGTATAACATTCAAGTGAAATCATTGTCCGACCGTATAACGTACAAGTGAAATCATTGTCCCACCGTATAACGTACAGGTGAAATCATTGTCCGACTGTGTAACGTTCACTCTATAACATACAAGTGAAATCATTGTCCGACCATATAACATACAAGTGAAATCATTGTCCGACCGTATAACGTTCACTGTATAACATACAAGTGAAATCATTGTCCGACCGTATAACTTTCACTGTATAACGTACAAGTGATATCATTGTCCGACCGTATAACATTCACTGTATAACGTACAAGTGAAATCATTGTCCGACCGTATAACGTTCACTGTATAACGTACAAGTGAAATCATTGTCCGACCGTATAACGTTCACTGTATAACGTACAAAATGAAATCATTGTCCGACCGTATAACATTCAAGTGAAATCATTGTCCGACCATATAACGTACAAGTGAAATCATTGTCCGACCATATAGCGTAGAAGTGAAATCATTGTCCGACCGTATATCGTACAAGTGAAATCATTGTCCGACCATATAATGATCACTGTATAAGGTAGAAGTGAAATCATTGTCCGACCATATAACGTTCACTGTATAACGTACAAGTGAAATCATTGTCCGACCGTATAACGTACAAGTGAAATCATAGTCCGACCGTATAACGTACAAGTGAAATCATTGTCCGACCGTATAACGTACAAGTGAAATCATTGTCCGACCTTATAACGTTCACTGTATAACATAAAAGTGAAAACATTGTCCGACCGTATAACGTTCACTGTATAACGTACAAGTGAAATCATTGTCCGACCGTATAACGTTCACTGTATAACGTAAAAGTGAAATCATTGTCCGACCGTATAACGTTAGGTCATTGTCCGACCGTATAACGTACAAGTGAAATCATTGTCCGACCGTATAACGTTCACTGTATAACGTACAAGTGAAATCATTGTCCGACCGTATAACGTACAAGTGAAATCATTGTCCGAGCGTATAACGTTCACTGTATAACGTACAAGTGATATCATTGTCCGACCGTATAACATACATGTGAAATCATTGTCCGACCGTATAACGTTCACTGTATAACGTACAAGTGAAATCATTGTCCGACCGTATAACGTTCACTGTATAAGTACAAGTGAAATCATTGTCCGACCGTATAACGTTCACTGTATAATGTACAAGTGAAATCATTGTCCGACCGTATAACGTTCACTGTATAACGTACAAGTGAAATCATTGTCCGACCGTATAACATACAAGTGAAATCATTGTCCGACCATATAACGTACAAGTGAAATCATTGTCCGACCGTATAACGTACAAGTGAAATCATTGTCCGACCGTATAACGTACAAGTGAAATCATTGTCCGACCGTATAACGTTCACTGTATAACGTACAAGTGAAATCATTGTCCGACCGTATAACGTTCACTGTATAATGTACAAGTGAAATCATTGTCCGACCGTATAACGTACAAGTGAAATCATTGTCCGACCGTATAACGTTCACTGTATAACATACAAGTGAAATCATTGTCCGACCGTATAACGTACAAGTGATATCATTGTCCGACCGTATAATATACAAGTGAAATCATTGTCCGACCATATAACGTTCACTGTATAACGTACAAGTGAAATCATTGTCCGACCGTACAACGTTCACTGTATAACGTACAAGTGAAATCATTGTCCGACCGTATAACGTTCACTGTATAACGTACAAGTGAAATCATTGTCAACCGTATATGTTCACTGTATACGTACAAGTGAAATCATTGTCCGACTGTTTAACGTACCAGTGAAATCATTGTCCGACCGTATAACGTACAAGTGAAATCATTGTCTGACCGTATAACGTACAAGTGAAATCATTGTCCGACCGTATAACGTACAAGTGAAATCATTGTCCGACCATATAATGTTCACTGTATAAGGTAGAAGTGAAATCATTGTCCGACCGTATAACATACAAGTGAAATCATTGTCCGACCGTATAACGTACAAGTGAAATCATTGTCCGACCATATATGTTCACTGTATAAGGTAAGTGAAATCATTGTCCGACCGTATAACGTACAAGTGAAATCATTGTCCGAATGTTTAACATACCAGTGAAATCATTGTCCGACCGTATAACAAGTGAAATCATTGTCTGACGTATAACACAATGAATCATTGTCCGTAAACGTAAGTGAATCATGTCTGACGATAACGTACAAGTGAAATCATTGTCCGACCGTATAACGTACATGTGAAATCATTGTCCGACCATATAACGTACAAATGAAATCATTGTCCCACCGTATAACATTCACTGTATAACGTACAAGTGAAATCATTGTTCGACCGTATAAAGTACAAGTGAAATCATTGTCCGACCGTATAACATACAAGTGAAATCATGAAATCATTGTCCGACCATATAACGTTCACTGTATAACATACAAGTGAAATCATTGTCCGACCGTATAACTTTCACTGTATAACGTACAAGTGATATCATTGTCCGACCGTATAACATACATGTGAAATCATTGTCCGACCGTATAACGTTCACTGTATAAAATACAAGTGAAATCATTGTCCGACCATATAACGTACAAGTGAAATCATTGTATGACCGTATAACGTACAAATGAAATCATTGTCCGACTGTTTAACGTACCAGTGAAATCATTGTCCGACCGTATAACATACAAGTGTGAAATCATTGTCCGACTGTATAACAAGTGAAATCATTGTCCGACAGTATAACTTTCACAGTATAATGTACAAATAAAATCATTGTCCGACCGTATAACGTTCACTGTATAACGTACAAGAGAAATCATTGTCTGACCGTATGACGTTCACTGTATAACGTACAAGTGAAATCATTGTCCGACAGTATAACGTTCACTGTATAACGTACAAGTGAAATCATTGTCCGACAGTATAACGTTCACTGTATACCGTACAAGTGAAATCATTGTCCGACTGTTTAACGTACAAATGAAATCATTGTCCGACCGTATAACGTACAAGTGAAATCATTGTCCGACCGTATAACATAGAAGTGAAATCATTGTCCGACCGTATAACATACAAGTGAAATCATTGTCCGACCGTATAACGTACAAGTGAAATCATTGTCCGACCATATAATGTTCACTGTATAAGGTAGAAGTGAAATCATTGTCCGACCGTATAACTTACAAGTGAAATCATTGTCCGACCGTATAACGTACAAGTGAAATCATTGTTCGACCGTATAACTTTCACTGTATAACGTACACGTGAAATCATTGTCCGACAGTATAACGTACAAGTGAAATCATTGTCCGACCGTATAACGTTCACTGTATAACAATACAAGTGAAATCATTGTCCGACCGTATAACGTACAAGTGAAATCATTGTCCGACCGTATAACGTTCATTGTATAACTACAAGTGAAATCATTGTCCGACCGTATAACGTACATGTGAAATCATTGTCCGACCGTATAACGTTCACTCTATAACATACAAGTGAAATCATTGTCCGACCGTATAACGT